>CM040120.1:61028704-62228704 GCA_022559845.1 Amorphophallus konjac | reverse complement strand
TTCAAAACTTTATTGCTTGGAAAACTCTTGACTTGTGGTACTTGCTTGCTTGTCGGCCAATCATTTAAATGTTATTCCTACAATTCATTTTGTTCATTTACTTGTTCAGTTATGTTCAATTCTTATATCAATGAATATGTACAGTGGTTAATTACTTAAATTCTGCCTGATGATAGAGTGTAATTCCTACTGAGCTTTCGCTCACCCCCTTTTGTTCCAATCCTTTTCAGGTAGCACGGATGAGGATGTTCACACCGATGGGGATGAGAGCGAGTAGCCGTGGAGCGAGCCTTTTAAGTGTGTTTGAGTCAATGTCCAAGTAGAGTTGAGTCAGAATTGATGTAATTTTTCCTTTCTTTTGGTCGATATAATAGACAGTAAAGTCCACAAGAGTTGTTGTAATAATTGTGACGTTGATTATTAAGTAAAGTTGGTTTTTTTCTTAATTTATTATTGGAATCTTAGCCTGTGTTATCTTGTGGCATGAATGCTCTGATTGACATGAATGATTATAACTGGCACGTACCGATTTTCCGCATCCGGGCGTGACAGTTTTTGTGGTATCAGAGCCTAGGTTTTCTAAGTCCTAGGTATGTAAGTGGTGTCATAGAACCCATAAACTTGTTAAAGTCTAAGGTCCAACCTGGTGAGATCGGGTAGAGATTTGGGTTACGTTAATTAATGAACTTTAAAAGATTCCCGCTAGAGTGGTACTAACTTATCTTCTTGCATCTAGGAACTTGTTTCGATGGCAGCTGAATGCGCACAATGGAGAGATATGCAACGCACGGTACAGGGTTTGACTCAAGCCCTCTAGCAAGTAGCACAAGGTGGAGCGGCGGATCAAGGAGCCGGAAATCTCCATCGGAATTTCCAAGGTTTGAATCCCCCTCGATTTGGTAGTTCTACGGACCCAAATGAGGTCGAGCATAGGCTAAAGGAGATAGAGTGAGCTTTTCGAGTTATGTAGTGCGGAGACTAAGACTGGGTTCTTTTAGCGACCTTCCAGCTGGAACGTGAAGCACGTGCTTGGTGGGAAGCCGTGGAAGCTACATTGGGCAATAGGCGTGCGACATGGGAAGAGTTCAAAGAACATTTTAATAACAAGTATTTTTCAGATCGTGTGCAAGAAAAGAAAGCGGCAGAGTTCGCTGCCTTAAAGCAGAGGTGTTTATCTGTTGCCGAGTATGAGGCACAAGTTGCCAGATTGTCCCGCTATGCGACACATTTGGTATCTACTGAGAAAATGAAGGCTAAGTGATTTTTGAACGGTTTGAAGCTTCAATACATTAACCAGTTGGCACCTTTGGAGATTTAGACTTATGTAGAGATGGTGAGAAAGGCTCAAGTTCTGGAAGATACCATAGAAATGACGGAAAGGATCCGAGGTAGGAACTCTAAGAAGGAGTAGACCACTAGTTCCAGGAATTTCAAAACCAATAATGGCAAGAAGAGGCCCAATGGCGGGCCGAGTAATTCGAAGGGCAAGAAGCCAAAGGAGGGAGAGAAAAATACAGGAACAACTGCTCCATGCAAAGCAGTCTGTAGGGATTGTGACCGCCCAGGTCACAAGATGGAGGAATGTTGGCGCAAGCTAGACGCCTGTTTGCGTTATGGGAGCAAGGACCACCGTATTCTCGAGTGTCCTCTTTAGTCAGATCAAGCCACACCAGGCAAGCCGCAAAGAGGTCAGAAGCTGCAAGGCAAACTCCAAGCCCTACATGAGACCGAGACAGAAGCCACTGAGGAGGGTGGATTGGTTGAAGGTACACTTGTTATTTTCAATAAGCCGGCATTTGTTCTCTTTGATATAGGAGCAACACATTCTTTTATTTCTCAAAGTTTTGCTAAGTCTTTATCTGTGAAACCTGTGGTGATGAACTTTCAATTGGAAATATCAACCCCTGTTGGTTCGAGATCTGCTATAAATCATTATTATCCCACTAGTCAGATTTTGGTTGGTGACCAAGATATGACAGTCGATTTAGTCTGTATGAAGATGAAGTATTATGATGTGATTCTAGGAGCAGATTGGTTAGCGTAGTATGAGGCTAGTGTCCATTGCAAATCTGGCTCCGTGACCTTCTCCAGTAAACCTGGACTTTCTTTTGTTGGGGTTAGACACTCTTAAGTCCGTGCCACTTATTTCGGCACTTCGAGCTGAGAAGTTAGTGAAGAAAGGATGTGAAGCATTCTTGGCCTTGATTTCTTTGACCGATGAGAAAGAGTTGGAGGTAAGGGACATCCCCATTGTCTGAGATTATCCAGATGTGTTTCCTGAAGACTTGCCAGGACTTCCACCAGTTAGGGAGGTAGTCTTCTCTAGTGATCTAGTACCGGGAGCATCCCCAGTTCCTAAGGCTCCGTATCGTATGTCCCCTGCGGAGTTAAGGGAATTAAAAGTGCAATTACTAGACTTGCTTGAGAAAGGATTCATTCATCTGAGTACATCCCTGTGGGGAGCCCCAGTGTTGTTCGTAAGGAAGAAAGATGGATCGCTTAGATTGTGCATTGACTATCATCAACTGAATCAGCTTACTATTAAGAATAAGTATCCGTTGCCAATAATTGATGAGCTATTCGACCAGATAGCAGGAGCACAGTACTTTTCCAAGATTGATCTTTGATCGGGGTATCACCAATTACGAATCAAGAACGAAGATATTCTTAAAACAGCATTCAGAAGTAGGTGTGGGCATTTTGAATTCATAGTAATGCCTTTTGGACTAACAAATGCCCATGTAGCTTTCATGCGGTTGATGAACAATGTGTTCCAACCCAACTTAGATCAGTGGGTCGTAGTATTCATTGATGATATTTTAATATACTCCAAGAGCAAGGAGGAGCACAAAGAGCACTTGAGGATGGCGTTGGAATTATTAAGGGATCATCAGTTATACACCAAGTTTAGTAAGTGTGAATTCTGGTTGCAGGAAGTGTCTTTTCTTGGACACATTATTTCTAAAGATGGGATTTCGGTAGACCGTTCTAAAGTGGAAGTAGTAAGAAATTGGGTTAGACCTACAAATGTAACTGAAGTAAGAAGTTTTCTAGGTCTCGTAGGCTATTATCGGAGATTCATTAAGGATTTCTCCAAGATTGCGGTACCTTTGACTCGATTAACTCGCAAGGAGAATCGATTTGAGTGGTCAGAAGATTATGAACGAAGCTTTCAAACTGTGAAGGAATGTTTGACCACTGCCCTGTTTTAGCGTTGCCTTCTGGAGAAGGAGGATTTGAAGTTTTTACTGATGCCTTGAGCATCGACCTAGGTTGTGTGCTTATGCAACATGGTAAGGTGGTTGCATACTCTTCTAGACAGCTTAAGAAGCATGAAGAAAATTATCCTGTCCATGACCTAGAACTCGATGCTGTGGTTTTTAATTTAATGATTTGGAGGCATTACTTGTATGGAGAAACTTTTACGATATTTTCTGATCATAAGAGTCTTAAGTATCTGTTCTCTCAGAACGAGCTTAACATGAGGCAGAGAAGATGGCTCGAATATTTAAAGGATTTTGAATTCTCCATAGAGTATCATCCTGGAAAAGGCAATGTGGTGGCAGATGCTTTAAGTCGCAAGCCGATAGCAAAATTGTCTAGTCTTTTGTTGCAAGAATGGAGACTGTTGGAACAGTTGGCTAATCTTGACCTTAATGTTAGCAAGGATCGAGTTATGATAGCTCAGGTTCAGCTTTGCCCCGAGCTGTTCGTAGAAATTAAGACACTGTAAGATAACGATCCTATGATAGTTGAGATCAAGGAAAGTCTGAGCAATAGACCAGATTTTGGATTGGCCGATGATGCGAGAGTGTTGTTTCGAGGAAGAACGTGTGTTCCTGATATAGCTGAAATGATAGTCAAGATCCTTGGGGAAGTTCACAGGTCCAAGTATACCATTCACCCTAGAGCCACTAAGATGTACATGGATTTAAAGAGGACCTTTTGGTGGCCGAATATGAAGTGAGAAGTGGCAGAGTTCGTAAGTAAATGTTTGATATGCCAACAAGTGAAGGCTGAGCATTTCAAGCCTGCCGAAAAGTTGAAACCGCTTGATATACCACAGTGGAAGTTAGAGAGCATCAGCATGGATTTTGTAATGGGTTTACCAAGAACTCGTGGAGGTTTTGATGCAATATGGGTAATTGTGGATAGATTGACTAAGTCTGCACATTTCTTATCTATCAAGTCGAAGTGGACAGTGAATGTTTTGGCTGCTCTTTACATGAAAGAGGTTGTGAGACTACATGGTATACCTATGAGTGTTGTGTCAGACAGAGATCATAGATTCACTTCCCATTTTTGGAAAGGATTGCATGAATCCTTAGGTACTCGTCTGAACTTCAGCACGACATTTCATCCTCAGACAGATGGGCAGACTGAGAGAACTAATCAAATTGTTGAAGATATGTTAAGGGCTTGCATAATCGACTTTGGCAGTAGTTGGCATGAGCATTTGGCCCAAATATAATTTGCATACAATAACAGTTATCAGTCGAGAATTCAGATGGCATCGTTTGAAGCTCTCTATGGAAGAAGTTGTCGTTCACCTCTATGTTGGAGTGAAGTTGGTGAGAAGCAATAGATGAGACCAGATCTTGTCTCAGAATCTTCTAAGAACATTCAGATTATTAGAAATCGTTTGCAAGTAGCACAATCTAGGCAGAAGAGTTATGCAGATGTCCGACAAAGAATTTGGAATTTCAGATTGGTGAGCATGTATTCTTGAAAGTATCACCTGTGAGAGGAATTTGGAGGTTCGGGATTCATGGCAAGTTGAGCCCAAGATTTGTTGGACCCTTTGAGATTCTAGAGAGAGTGGGTGAGGTTGCCTATAGATTGGCCTTACCACCTCAATTATCAGGTGTTCATAATGTCTTCCATATGTCTATGCTAAGGAAGTATGTGTACGACCCCTCTCATGTCATCTAGCATGCAGACTTAGAGCTAAAAGAAGATTTATCTTATGAAGAGAAGCATGTTCAAATCCTAGATCAGAAACAACAGCAACTAAGGAATCGGTCGATTCCGATGATCAAGGTTTAGTGGAGTCGACGTGGAGTGGAAGAAGCTACTTGGGAATCTGAGGAAGCAATCAAGAGGCAATATCCCGATTTATTCCAAGGTCGGTTTCTATGATTCTTCACCCCTACGGATGGTTCGGTGAATTTGGGAGACCAAATTCCTTAAAGTGGGGGAGGGTGTAGCACCCGGAATTTTTCCAAACACTAAGTAAATAGCCTAACGCCTAATTACTTAATATTATATTAATTTCTAAAAGATGTCAAATCGTAAGTAATTTATAAAAATACAAAAAAAAATTCATAAAGAGAACGAAGTGTTTAGCAATAATGACAACTGGGCCAACCTCTAATAAAAATGGTATTAGTCCAAATTAAGGAGTTCTAGCTGAAAATCGTCACTTTTATTAGGTTAATCTAGATTAATCAAATTCTCATCTAATTCTTAAACAATCGAGCCCAAACCAGGCCCATTGGATAGATCTACCTTAGAGGTTAATTTTGCCTTCAAAACCCTAGATTCTAGAGCCTTCCAGCGGCGGCGACGTGGATTGGTCAAGCACCGAAGTTTTCGCCGATTTTATTCCCTTGGACTCTTGAGTCCAATTCGATCTCTAGAAGTCTCTTCAATCACTTTAAATAGAGGGTTTTGGCAACCTAGAAACACTATTTGACGATCCAACTGGTGGCGTGACGTTTCGTGGATGAACCTAAGAGAAATTGGGAGTTTGGTGGTGGCACGTTTTAGGGTTCCGGCGAGCGCGTCTCCCCTTCTCTTCCTCATTTAAGGTAGGTTTCTCTTAGGCCTAATCTACTTAAATAACATGGATAGATAGATCTTGTCTTTAGCTTTCTTTTGAGTCCCATTTGCCCAATTTTGGTCATCTAATTTGGGCATATTCCTAGTTTTATGTAGAGCATGTAATTAGGGTTTGACTCTCGTTCGCTTTTGCTTAGTTTACATCAAGTAATCATAGTAGAATCTTTAAATTGACCATGCCATGATGTCTATTTTTAAGTTACCTACATTTTGATAATAAATAGCCTAAATTTCATGCTATATCCATGTTTTAATCTTGCTTTCATTGGATCGGTGTCTTGTTTTTCATATTCTGGGCTCGGGTTGGAAGAAACAATCGTTCTAGGGACCGCCAGGCATTTAGCGGTCATACGATAGACCGTTTACCCTGGTGTAGCGGCCCAACGATAGACCATTTCTGGCCAGCGAATGTTAAAAATAAAAAGGGGTTTTTCCAGTACGTAAGTGATCCTTCTCTAGACCGGTTATGGCCTCTAGCGGCCTGTTATATGACCGTTTTCTACCCTGTTTCAGTAGCATGTTCTAACATATATCAGCATGTTATATCTGGTTAGTACACTTGTTGGTCAGGGTTAAACACACTATAATTTTGGATTATGGAATACAGGAACTAAGTGAAACTCTTTCCTTAATAATTGCTCCATTCTTGTCCATCTTTCATATCTATTATGATGATTAAATAAGAAAGTAGATTAATGTCTTAATGGTTTAGTAAATTTCTTATACCTGTCATGAATAAATTAAGAATTTGTCTTAAGGTCACACTGATACGCACAGTGGAAAGTGAGATAGAAGGGGGGGGTGAATAGCTCACTCCCAAAAATCGATAAACTCAGACACGGTCTCTCAACCCCTCAAATTGCAGTGAAGAAGACTTCAAAGACAGGCAACAATGATGACTAGAATAAGGAATGAGATCGAGAAAGCAACCCACAATGAAGCAATGTGACAAGTAGATGTAGAGTAGCACAATGCGAACAAGCAAAACCACAGAGAGATACAGAGTTTTTTAGGTGGTTCGATTGTTATCCGCAATCTACGTCCACCCCTTACTCACAAGAGTAAGGTTTCCTTGCAATATTCAATCGCACACAGCAGACTCAATCTGCAACAACCGCTGCCAAACATCTTGCCCTGAGGAACACCCTCCTCAGTCTTCTGATCAACCAGAAGAAAAACACTGGAGAACCAATCTCCCTTCCTTTGCACGTCGCAAAGGGAACCCTGTGCAGTTACTCCCAAGTAACTCACACAACCAGAGGATCAAATCTCTCTTCCTCCAAGGACAATGGAGGGAAACAGATTGGAACGAAAATAAAGGAAACTCGAAAACAAAACGATCGATGAATGAAAATTTTCTCTAAAAGCAAAAACAATATACCTTCCGTAGAAGCAGATCTTCACATTCACAATCACTTCTCTCCCTCAGAATTTTTTTCTCAGCTCTGGATGGAGTGGGTAGTCTCTGGTTTTCTCTCTTGATCCATTGCTCTCACACTACTCTTCTTTTCAACTGTTCCATCCCCTCTCAAACCCTTTTCCTCAGCATATATATATATGTCTGATCCAGAACCTTAGGCGTGTGGATACCACGTTTGCCGCCTGAAAGGTTGGGGCACGTGTCGGAATGTTCTGGACCTCTATCTTCCTCGGATCATGTGCCATTCTCTGGTCAACGCATAGACAAACTGTTAGAGAAGAAGTAAACAATTTGTCACACACTTAGCACAATTTGTATCAGTGTAAGGAGTAAGAAGCCAGAAATTGCACTGAGTAGGAGTTCCCAAATCAACTCTTGCACTAGCTTGCAACAAGGTGAACAACAGGTTGCACCGAGTTGAAGTGAGCACGAGCGAGAGGTGCACTAACTTGAGAAAATGCATGACGTCATTAGCACAGACCAGAGACTCTGATCGTGCAACTGATATGCTCGGACAACAAACAACAAGACACAAAGTTGTACTGAGTTTATTTTGCCAGAGAGAGAAGTTTGCATCGAGTTAAAGGAATAAGCATCGGCTAAGACGGGCAAGAAAAGCACCGATGTGGAATGAAGTAGAAGATGCACCAGTCTACGTTAGCTGTCTACAGGACTTGCACCGAGTCTAAAAAGCCTGAAATAGGAGCAGCACCGACCTCGTTGCTACAGGGATTTGTAAAGGCTTGGCTATGCACCGAACATGATTTTTGTCTTAAGTGAAGTATGCACCGAGTTGAGTTCCAATACCTTCGTCTAACCAAAGGTTGCACCGACAAGGTGCAGATCAAACCTTGCACCGAGAATGGTAATTTAATAGAAACAGGAGCTGCATCGAGATGGCAAAGAGAAATACAAGACAAAGCTTGCACCGAGATGGATTTGCACTGAGACGAAGGAATGACCAGCATAACCAATGCATTCTGGTCAGGAATTTGCACAGACCCAAGAGTTGAGATGCAAAGACATGATATGCATGTACCTTAGTGGACATGACCTAGAGAAATGCACAGAGACAAAGTATGACAGCAGAACCTGTGCATGAACAGGGACTTGCACTGAGGCAAGCACTTTATCTGAGAGATGCAGAACTTGCACTGACTTAATATGCATTAAGCAAAAGGATGAATGACATGTAATGCACGGACGTGTATCATGCTATAAGCACAGACCTTCTTCATGCTTAGAAACAAGAAAATGCACCATATAAAAACAAATTGATTTGTAGTTAAAATAAATTGATTTATAGTGTGAGATATCATCAAAACCGTAGAGATGCAACAATCTCCCCCTTTTTGATGATGGCAACACTATGAATCAAGCAATGTCAGGGCATTAAGAAGGAGATCAAAAACAATCAAGAGCAAACCAAAAAGAGCACACTAATAAACCAGAAGACTGCCCCCTGAAACACCATCTTCTAAATCTCTTTTCTCTCCAAAAACGCTTCACTCTCAGATGTAATAGATGCCCTGAACCAATGCTGCCCTTAACCAATGCCCTGAACCTCTCAGATGACCTCTTTGCAATTGACAGAGGACCTCTCTCCCCATTTGACATCATCAAAATGGAATGAAAGATATATGAAACTGCTGGAGACATGAGGGAGAAGTATAGTGGCTTCTTAGTGTAGAAAGACTCAAGAGCATATCTTAAGAGAATAAGTGAGGTGCTAAACTCAAGAGAAGATTCTTGAACTCTGGTAATCAATAGAGAAGTAGAATGAGAGGGAAGTGTATCCACATACAGGGTATATGATGTAGAGCAGGGATGAACAAGTATGGCAAGACATTGCTGAACAAACAACAATACCCAGTAGACGACAAGAGACAAAGGCAGAGAAGGTGTTCTCATGGTATTGAGGACAAGCATTCTAGTAATTTGCATAGAGACAAGGGATATTATAGAGTTTTTAAATAAGACCAATAAGTAAGTTGGTAAATCACACTTTTGACATTAGGGAGACACCTTGATCAGAGGCCTGAATCCCCAGTTACACAATGTGAGTACCTCATTACCTCTCCTTTTTAGAGAACAGAGTTAGTAACTATGGCTTTTTACGTGAGGAAACACCTTGATCAGAGGTCGGAGTCCCCTGCTACTCACCACCTTGTCACCATTGCTTTGTGATGATCAGAAGCAGAAATTTATTTTCAGAGAATGCCTTTTTTTTTTTTTGAATTTGACACCTCATGACATGGGAATTACTTCACTTCGTGACGAAGCTCCCAGTTTCTCAGTGATCAAACCTTAGACCTTTGTTTATTTGGTTGATCCCTTATATTGTGGAGAACAAGTGATTAAAGACAATACCAGAAGGACTGTTTCTTTGAAATGAATCTTGAAGTCTAGATTTCAAGTTGTTCTGGATAGATGTCAAGACATACAAGTTTTAGCCTGATCTCTGACAATGTAGGAAGATATACTTCGAACACTTAATCCAGATCTCTGATGGACTACTAGACGAAAGATTCTAGCAGGACTTTAGTAACACAGACTTATAGACTTAAGAGATGAGTGAGATTCTACTGTCTGAGAGAGAACCGCACTCATTCAATCATGAGAACCAACAATGACACACATCTGGTCAATCTTTTGAATCAGTCGAACTTCACTAACTACCCAGCTCCCCTCTAATCGATGCACAGAAGGAAAAAAATCAGTAGACAATCAGGACTCCCCCTCACGATAAGGACATACTTCTCACACAGCCTCTTGCCAAGATAAAACAGTTCAATATCAGGAGATTAGCAATTAAGATAATTTAAATAAGCCTAATTCTCTCCTTAATGTGATGAATTTGTCATTGTCCAGTGGCTTGGTTAAGATATCAGTAATTTGATTAGCAGTGCCTACATGAATCAGCTCAAAGTTCTTCTTAGAAACCTCATCTCTTATGAAATGATGCCTTATTTCTATGTGTTTGGTGCGGGAATGCAAGACATGGTTCTTGACTAGATTGATGGCACTAGTATTATCACAGTAAATGGGTGTGCACCCCAGGTCTACTTGATAGTCCTGAAGCTGGTGTTTAATCCAAATGACTTGTGTACCACAACTCCCTATAGCCACGTACTCAGCCTCTGCAGTGGAGAGGGCCACAGAATATTATTTCTTGGAACCCCAAGATACTAAACACCCACCTAGAAATTCACAGTGACCACTAGTGCTTTTTCTATCTAGTTTACACTCGGCATAATCTGCATCTGTGCTTGCAACTAAATCAAGTGTGTGTGATGCAGGAAACTATAGACCAATGGTGTGTGTGGCAGACAGATATCTGAAAATTCTTATCATTGCAGCTAAATGCAATTCCGTGGGTCTAGATTTATATCTTGCACACATTCCTACACTGAACTGTACATCATGTCTTGAAGCTATCAAATAAAGTAGAGATCCAATCATACCTCGATAGAGCTTGGCATCTACTTCTTTACATGTCTGATCTGCATCCAGTGAGGTATTAGTACCCATTGGTGTCGTGATGTGTTCCAAATTATTCATGCCAAACCTCTTGAGAATCTCCAATGTGTACTTGGTCTGGTTGATGAAGCATCCATCCTCTAACTGTTGTACCTGCAAGTCAAGAAAATACTTTAATTCACCTACCAAACTCATTTCAAATTCAGCAGATATCAATTTAGAAAATTCATTACATAGTTCAGAGCTAGTTGACCCAAAGACAATATCATCTACATATACCTGAACTATGATGAGGTCTTTATTTGAACTCTTGGAAAATAAAGTTTGATCCACTTTACCTCTTTGGTAGCCCTTGCTGATCAGAAATTCTGCCAGTCTTTCATACCATGCTCGAGGAGCCTGCTTTAGACCATACAGGGCTTTGTTCAACCTGAAAACTTGATTAGGTTGTGGAGATAACTGAAATCCGGGAGGTTGTTCAACAAAAACTACTTCTTTGATAACTCCATTTAAAAATGCACTCTTCACATCCATTTGTTGGAGTTTTATATTCTTGGAGCATGCAAATACTAACAATATTCTTATAGCTTCCATCCTAGCAACAGGTGCATAGGACTCATCGAAGTCAACTCCAAATTCCTGACAGTAGCCCTTGGCTACTAGTCTGGCTTTATTTCTAGAAATGATTCCATCTTCATTCATTTTATTCTTAAATATCCACTTAGTTCTTATTACATTAGAATTTTCTGGTCTTGGAACTAGCTCCCAGACATTATTTCTTTCAAACTGACCTAACTCCTCACACATAGCATTAATCAATGATTGATCACTTAAGACCTCTTCTACTGATTTGGGTTCAATCTGTGAGACCAAAGTAATTAGGTCTTGATTATGAACATTCCTAAAGTGAGACCTAGTTCTAAGAGGATCTTCAAGGTTGCCTAGGATGTTATCTATTGGGTGATCTTTAAGGTATCTAATATTTATTGAAGACTCACCTGTTTCAGCTGACCCTACATGGTTGGGAGCATCTGATGTTTCATTCGGCTGAACCTCCTCTTCTTCTTTGTCTTCTAGGAATTCTCCATCGTGCTTGCAATCCCTATCAGCATCTTCAATGTTAGTAGCATCTTTTGCTTCACCAAAAATGATATGTGAAGATTCTTCAACTTTCTAATCAGTTATGTTAAAGACCCTATATGCTCTTGATACTTGAGAGTATCCTAAAAATATTCCAGGACAGCTTTTAGCATCAAACTTATCTAAGTCTTTCTTGTCATTATTATGGATAAAGCATTTAGCACCAAAAATCCTGAAATGAGTCAAGTTTGGTTTCTTACCTTTCAATAGCTCATAGGGGGTTTTCTTGTGAATTGGTCTTACCATGGCCCTGTTGATTGTGTAAGTTACTATATTGGCCGCCTCTGCCCAAAACTTTCTTGGTAGTTGACTTTCAATCAGCATGGTTCGGGCCATCTCCACAATGGTTCGATTTCTTCTTTCCACAATTCCATTCTGCTCTGGTGTCTTGGGAGAAGAAAACTTGTGTGTTAGTCCTTCACTTTCACAAAGGTCAGAAAATATGGAGTTTCCAAATTCACCTCCATAGTCAGATTGAATTGAACAAATCTTATGTTTTCCTTCATGTTTGACCTTATTAAAAAATTGTTTGAATTTTTGAAAAGCATCATTTTTGTTGGCTAAGAAAAAGATCCATGAAAATCTAGAGTGGTCATCAATGATCACATAACCAAACCTACTTCCATTAAGACTCTGAGTTCTAGTAGGACCGAAGAGGTCCATATAAAGAAGTTCCATTGGTCTAGAAGATAATGGCTCAGATCTTAGTTTGAAGGACTTCCTGGTCTGTTTGCCTAGAGCACAGGCATCACAGATTTTTGAGATTGATCTAAACTTGATTTTAGGCATGTCTCTAACTATATCATGCTTGATCAATTTATTCAAAGTAGAAAAACTAGCATGGCCTAACCGTCTATGCCAATCAAAAGCATCACTTTCAGAATTAGCAGACAAGTAGAGATTAGATTCAGACTCAACATCTAAGTCTACCATGTAGACATTATTGGTCCTATTTGCTACAAATTTAACACGATCAGAATTTATTTCAAAGATTTTGCATGAGTTATTGTCAAACACAACCCTGTGACCCTTGTCACATAATTGACTAATGCTAATCAGATTATGT
This sequence comes from Amorphophallus konjac, assembly GCA_022559845.1. Lineage (NCBI taxonomy): Eukaryota > Viridiplantae > Streptophyta > Magnoliopsida > Alismatales > Araceae > Amorphophallus > Amorphophallus konjac. The sequence continues at coordinate 62,215,757 of CM040120.1, read as the reverse complement.
TGAAGACCTTCCACAAGTAAGACTTTCTCAATTGAGTTAGTGGAGGACTTACCAACTGTGCCAACCCCAATGATCTTACCTCTGTTCTTTCCTCCGAATTTCACCAGACCCCCTACCTTCATTTCTAACTTGCTGAACTTGGATCGGTCTCCTGTCATGTGCCTGGAGTAGCCATTGTAAAGGTACCATTTGTTGTTCTCAGCTGCCAGGCAAACCTACACAAACGAAATCAAGCAAAGTGGTTTGGAACCCCAGATAAGTTGGGTCCAAAGACATCATTCAAATCTTTGAGCAGGTGTTTAGGAATCCAAAATTATTTCAACTTGTTTTTCTCTTGCATCTTAATTTCGGGTCTATTGAAATTGTGACCAGAATTATGTCCAGCTGGTCTGGAGAAGTGAAATCCATTCCAGTGATTAGGCTTCTCATCGCTGGGGTATCTTCTGTGTATTTATTGATTAACAAATTTTGGACGCATTCTTTTATAGTAGTTCCAGCTTTTATTCTGATACATTTGCCCAGTCCAGCTACCACTTTTGTTCTGGTGAATGGGCTTAGAGAAGTTCTTCACAAAGTTCATTCCTGTTTTAGATGGTCGTCCAGCATTGTTTGTTGAATTTTCCTTTGGACGTTGAATGTTTTGATTGCTGTTTGAGCTGGATGGTATGTCCAGCTTTTCTTTTCCCTTCTCTGGACAGAAGGTAGTGGTCTTGAACTGAAAGGGTCTCTTGTTAGTTGGGTCATAGCCTAAACCCTCCTTGTTGAAATTAACCCTTGTTCCTAGTATAGAATCCAGATTCATTTTCCCTTGATCAAATTTTTCTAAAACCTTTTGTTTGTCTTCCAGCTCTCTTTGCATAGAATCGCAATTTTTTAGAACTTCAGTGTTCACTTTCTTAACGGCTTCATACTTCTCTGTGATCACACTATTTCCATTCAGACTTTCTTCAAATTTTATCTTGAGTTCGCTGAGCTGTGTGTGAACTTCCTGGTTCTCATATTTGTGCTTTTCATTTTCCTTCTTCAGAGAATTAATTTCTTCCAATTGTTCTTTTAATTTCTGCTTTTCCTCACTGATTTGAGTTTGTTCTTCAATGTTAGCATTAAAGTTTCTCTTCTGAACCATATGCTCTTTACTCAGTGAATTGAAATTATCTAATAGTTCAGCATAGGCATCTTCCCAATCATCAATAGAAAAATTTTCGAAGATATTTGTTACCTCCTCTTCGCTATTTGCCATAAGGCAAATTCCTTCTTCGTCCTCTTCTGAGGAATTGACTTCCGGATCTTCTTCCTCATCGCTCCACGTGCAGACCATTGCTTGCTGTTTCTTCTTCTGCACCTCCGAGCTCTTCTTCTGAAACTCAGGACCCTTTTTCTGAAGATCAGGGTAATCCCCTTTCATATGTCCAGGTTTCCTGCAATGAAAACATGTAATTTTCTTGGTACTCCTATTCTTATCATTGCTGGAATCAAAGTTCTTACCAGAGGGGTATGACCTTTTCCTTCTAAAGGTCTTTCCCTTAGTCCTTAAGAATTTCTTGAATTATCGAGTGAGCATTGCTTGCTCCTCCTGGTCGAGATCTGACAGTCCGTCAAACTCGCAACTACTACTCCTACTGCTGCTACTTCCCTTGCTGCGGGACACCTTAAGGGCAATATTCTTGCCCTTCCTGTCGCTTCCTTCACCATTCCTTTTGAAATTCATCTCATACGTCATAAGGGATCCTATAAGTTCGATGACTGTCATGGTCGACAGATCCTAGACTCTTCTATCACAATGGCCTTAGTGTGCCATGTCGGGGTTAGAGATCTAAGTATCTTCCTGACTATATCTCCCTCAGATATATCTTTCCCAAACCCCTTAAGACTATTCGTAATCAATGACAATCTGGCATATATCTCAATTATGGTCTCCTCTGATTTCATCTTAAACATCACATATTCAGAGGTGAGGAGATTTACCTTCGTTGCTTTCACTTGAGGTGTACCTTCATAGATTAACTCCAACGCATCTCACATTTTCTTGGCCGTCTTGCAAGCTGAGATGCAGACGTATTCGTCTGGATGTACTGCACATTGGATGATGTTCAGGGCCGTCCAGTTAAGTGACGAGAGCATGACTTGATCATCTGTCCATGCGTCCTCATTCGGTGGCAGATCGTATGGCCCTATAGTGATCACCCTCCACAGCTTGTGGCTCTACGCCCCGATGAATACTTCCATCCTATTTTTCCAGAAAAGGAAATTGTTACCATCAAAGAACGGAGGGCGGGTGATAGATTGTCCCTCAGCCATGTAGCTCCGAGGAGCATTAAATCCGAGGTTACCCTGGCCGTTGGACCACATTGTGAAAATCTGCTCTGATACCAATTGATACGCACAGCGGAAAGTGAGATAGAAGGGGGGGGATGAATAGCTCACTCCCAAAAATTAATAAACTCAAACACGATCTCTCAACCCCTCAAATTGCAATGAAGAAGACTTCGAAGACATGCAACAATGATGACTAGAATAAAGAATGAGATCGAGAAAGCAACCCATAATGAAGCAATGTGACAAGTAGATGGAGAGCAGCACAATGCGAACAAGCAAAACCACAGAGAGACAGGGAATTTTTTAGGTGGTTCGATTGCTATCCGCAATCTACGCCCACCCCTTACTCACGAGAGTAAGGTTTCCTTGCAATATTCAATTGCACACAGCAGACTCACTCTGCAACAACTGCTGCCAAACAGCTTGCCCTGAGGAATACCCTACTCAGTCTTCTGATCAACCAGAAGAAAAACACTGGAGAACCAATCTCCCTTCTTTGCACGTCGTAAAGGGAACCCTGTGCAGTTACTCCCAAGTAACTCACACAACCAGAGGATCAAACCTCTCTTCCTCCAAGGACAATGGAGGGAAACAGAATGGAATGAAAATAAAGGAAACTTGAAAACAAAACAATCAATGAACGATAATTTTCTCTAAAAGCAAAAACAATATAGCTTCCTTAGAAGTAGATCTTCACATTCACAATCACTTCTCTCTCTCAGAAATTTTTCTCTCAGCTCTGGATGGAGTGGGTAGTCTCTAGTTTTCTCTCTTGATCCACCGCTCTCACGCTGCTCTTCTTTTCAACTGTTCCATCCCCTCTCAAACCCTTTTCCTCAACATATATATATATATATATATGTCTGATCCATAACCTTAGGCGTGTGGATACCATGTTTGCCGCCTAAAAGGTTGGGGCATGTGTCGGAATGTTCTGGACCTCTATCTTCCTCGATCACGTGCCATTCTCCTGGTGAACGCATAGATAAATTGTTAGAGAAGAAATAAACAATTTGTCACATACTTAGCACAATTCATATCAGTGTAAGGAGTAAGAAGCCAGAAACTGCACTGAGTAGGAGTTCCCAAATCAACTGTTGCACTAGCTTGCAACAAGGTGAACAACAGGTTGCACCGAGTTGAAGTGAGCACGGGCGATAAGTGCACTAACTTGAGAAAATGCATGACATCATTAGCACAGACCAGCGACTCTGATCGTGCAACATATATGCTCGGACAAGAAACAACAAGACACAAAATTGTACTGAATTTATTTTGCCAGAGAGAGAAGTTTGCACCGAGTTAATGGAATAAGCATCGGCTAAGATGGGCAAGAAGAGCACCGAAGCGGAATGAAGCAGAAGATGCACCAGTCTACGTTAGCTATCTACATGACTTGCACCGAGTCTAAAAAGCCTGAAACAGGAGCAGCACCGACCTCGTTGCTACCGGGATTTGTAAAGGCTTGGCTATGCACCAAACATGATTTTTGTCTTAAGCGAAGTATGCACCGAGTTGAGTTCTAATACCTTCGTCTAGCTAAAGGTTGCACCGACAAGGTGCAGATCAAACCTCGCACCGAGAATGATAATGCAATAGAAACAAGAGCTACACCGAGATGGCAAAGAGAAATACGAGACAAAGCTTGCACCGAGATGGATTTGCACTGAGACGAAGGAACGACCAGCATAACCAATGCATTCTGGTCAGGAATTTGCACAGACCCAAGAGTTGAGATGCAAAGACATGATATGCATGTACCTTAGTGGACATGACCTAGTGAAATGCACAGAGACAATGTATGACAGCAGAACCTGTGCATGAACAGGGACTTGCACCGAGGCAAGCACTTTATCTGAGAGATGAAGAACTTGCACTGACTTAATATGCATTAAGCAAAAGGATGAATGACATGTAATGCACGGACGTGTATCATGCTATAAGCACAAACCTTCTTCATGCTTAGAAACAATAAAATGCACCGTATAAAAACAAATTGATTTGTAGTTAAAACAAATTGATTTATAGTGTGAGACATCATCAAAACCGTAGGGATGCAACACACACCACTCCTGAGGAAGTGACTGGACTGATTACATTCATTTTTCACTTGATTTGTTGGCCAAAATCTTGAGCAACGAATATGTCTCCATCGGATACTCCTTTCACCGGACTAGGTGTTCTTGTTTCAAGGCCTCCGTAAGACCCCGCGAGCCTGGGATTCCCACTAGGACGCTGGGCAGGTTGTACCATTTAAGCCTGAACCAAGGATTTCATGATGGGCAGACCAGGTTGCAGGACCTGCTAGTCTGGGACAGCATGCGGTCGTGCCTAGGACCGCAAGCCAACCCAAGCGGCCATGTCCATGACCGTTTTGACCTGTCTTTGGGCTGGTCAGTGGATCCGACCTGATATGATTTTATGTCACTTTTAAGCATGATTTTTAGCTAATTGAGACCTCTCACTTGACCCTAGGATCGAGGATCATACCCTGGCTTGGTCAAGTCATACCTCTAGTCAAGTGCGGACCCATTTCAAATCGATTTTTGATCTCCGGTGGTCGAGCTTCTTAGCGGTCACATCGGAGACCGTTTTCAGCCTGCATCCGGTCCAACGATAGACCATTTGTGCGTTCTGGCTTGACCCATTGAGGCAAGCGTGGGCGGGCCTATGCTGGACCGTTTATCTTCCCTTGCGGTTCCCTATTGGGCCGTAAGCAGTCCCTGATTTAGTGTTTTCTTTGGGATTCTTGTGATGAGCAAATGATTGTGATAGTCCTACGGACTATTTTTCATGTCCTATCATCTAATAAATTGGGCCAATGTCCCTGTTCTAGTTCTTCCTTCCAAATTTATTTTGGGAAATTCATGATCTTATAATGAGTTTAAATCTTGGAAATTCATGGCCGAATTGCTTGAATGTCTAGACAGCTACTTTGGATCGATGATCCACTTAACCAATGCCAAGGCATCATTAAAGGGCCCAGTCTTGTTCAGTTATGTTCAATTCTTATATCAATGAATATGTGAAACGGTTAATTACTTAAATTCTGCCTGATGATAGAGTGTAATTCCTACTGAGCTTTCGCTTACCCCCTTTTGTTCCAATCCTTTTCAGGTAGCATGGATGAGGATGTTCACATCGATGGGGACAAGTGCGAGTAGCCGTGGAGTGAGCCTTTTAAGTGTGTTTGAGTCAATGTCCTAGTAGTGTTGAGTCAGAATTGATGTAATTTTTCCTTTCTTTTAGTCGATGTAATAGACAGTAAAGTCCACAAGAGTCGTTGTAATAATTGTGACGTTGATTTTTAAGTAAAGTTGGTGAAGAGGGGTGATCTCGCACTACTTCTGAGCGGGGAAGAGGATAACCACGTAGCCTTGAAGTATGAACTGCACGAGGGGAAATAGGTCAGGGGTGCCCAGGGATGGATCCCCGGGGAAAACCCTCCGATGTTTAAGTTAGCAAGTGTAGTAGAGCACAAGTGCAAAGGGAGGAGTTAGGAGGAAGATGGGAGCGCGAGATCCCTATCCACCGAAAGTTGAAGTGGTTCCTGCTCAGGGTTTTTTTGGCTTACCTCCGCACAATAGGGCTCTTCAGGCTTACATAATGGCTGGTTTAGTGCATGATCCTTGTAAGCTGAGGAGATTCGGGGGGGGGGGGGGGGGTTACGTCCTCCCTGCGGGCTCATTATAGCATACGGACTCTTGGTTTCCCATATCCCCTTGAACTCCCAGCTTTTAAGGGACATGTAACGGCCGCACAGATAAGCTTCCATCAGTTGGCCCGAACATATGGTGCTCGCCTAGGAGGTGCCTCCCGAGCGATAAGTGCACGGTTTGGGCAAGGAATATGGGGCTCCAGAGGAGCTCTCCCGATCAACTGATGCTCGGACTTCCCATCCCCAAGGCCGCCTCGGAAGCGCTTGTTCCGGGTGAGTTATTGGGCTTATATTGAGTGGGCCCAAGGGCTACCACTTCAACGAGCTGGGCCTCGTTGGGTCGGGTACGACCTTGTTTGGCCTCTCCGTACGGGCGGCTAGATTTCCCCTCTCCAGTTTTTTTCTTCTTAATTTATTATTGGAATCTTAGCCAGTGTTATCTTGTGGCATGAATGCTCTGATTGACATGAATGATTATAACTAGCACGTACTGATTTTTCGCATCGGGGCGTGGCATGTTCATACATTCTGTACTCATATCTGAAATCAATTTCAATAAAGATGAACCATGCCTTCATGTTAACATCTAGTTTAACCTCCCTATTGTAGACATGTTTTTGTGTATCCTTCCCCTTCCTAATCCCTTTCTTACCTTCATAAGCCAATATCTATAAAGAAAATCCAAAATAGGACTAGAAAGAAGAAGGGCGAAGAAGTGTGTGTGATCGTGATCGCCACCGAGATACCAAAATGTAAAATGATGCACCCGTTCCTTGGAAAGGGAGACACTCGCCTCACAACAGCACTGCAGGAATACACGGTCCTGGAAGAACTGCCCTATGAATCGCACAGTCGCTCGATAGACCGCTCACTAGTGCTGGGAAGAACACGGGACGAAGCCTGGCTGACGATGGAATGGTCCGAAGGAGGCCGCAGGAATAAGTAGAACGGCTCGTCGGAGACCGCTCTCCTATTCAGATGGACGGAAGGAAGACCGTTCAGTGCCACCAAGTTTCAAGTCGTAGGATCTGATCCTCCACCCCTTTCAATTGACTAGAGGGGATGGGTCTCGTGCTAGGATGATGCTGACCTGCAAAACAACGTGAAGAACACAAAAGGGAAACCCAAATCAGTCCTGCGAGGTGTAGTAACTATAAGAAAGAAGAGAAAAGCAATGCAATGACATGGAGTGGGGGATACCTGGGAGGTTTTTAAACCCCTAGGGGCGTGAAAAAAAAACCAATAGGAGGGTGTATAGAATGAGATGCAACAGTGACGAACGCGGGTGCAATGTGATGAAAAAGAGCGTGCAAAGAAGGAAAAGACGGTGGGACGACCAAACAAAGACTCAAAACATGAGCTACTCCCTGAACCGGAGGCTTAAGGGGATATAGAAAGCATCCCTCCCTCACTGTAGGTCGCTCGAGAATGCGGCAGGGCTTCACCGTTGACCTTAGATCTACCCCTTTTTCAAGCTTGGACTAAGGGTACTATTTATAGAGCCCTAAAAGTCCAACCTTGAAATTGGGTTTTTCAGTGGATAAAAATATGATATTACAAAATAAAATTCATAGATAATACGTGTTGACATGTTTTTCTCTTTCCCTTTTTTGATTATCCTTCCAATCCCTTCTTTACTTTGTTAACGTAAAGAACTAAACAACGTGTAAATAGTAGGGGGAAGGATGCGGAGTGTGTGTGATCGCCACCAAGGTGCCGAATGTAAGCAAGTACACCGTACCTTGGAAAGAAAGGGGAGACACTCGCCTAGAACAACACTACAGCAATACACGGTTCGGAATGAACCGCCCAGTAGACGAGCGGTCGCTCGACAGACCGCCCAACAGTGCTGGGACGAACGCGGGATGGAGTGTAGCTGGGTGACAGCACGGTTCTAGATTAACTGCTGGCCAGAACTGGATGGTTAAGATTAAGCCACCCTATTCCTCGAACGGACAGATGAAGACCGCTCTGTGCCACCAACTCCCAAAACGTGGGATCTATACCTCCACCCTTCCCGGCCGGCCAAAAAGAGTGGGCCTCGTGTTAGGACGCTGCTGACCTACGAAATAAACTGCAAAACACTGAAGAAAACCCAAAGTCAATACTATGCAGTGTAGCAACTATAAAGGAATATGAAGAATGAACTAACTAACATGAAATGGGGGATACCTGTGGATTGTAAACCCTTGGGGGCATCAAAAGATAGGAGGGTGTGTGTAATGGAATGTGATGATGAAAAACATAGAGAAAGAACGAAGGAAAATGATGCATGCAATGACAAAATAACAGTGAGACTATGAGAACAAAGACTCAAAACACCAAGTACTCCCTGAATCGGAGGCTTGTGTGGACGTAGAAATCCGTCCTCCCTGTAGGTCGCTTAAGAATTTGGCAGAGCTTCACCGTGACCTTAAAATCCCTCCCCCCTTTCAAAGCTTGGCCTTAGGGTCCAATTTATAGAGCCTAAAAGCCAGCCCCAAAATTAGGGTTTCCAATGAAAATCAGCTCAAGATATCAACACAAAATCCGTAGATAATAGAATTATCTTCCAACCAGTTCAAACTGCACCCCATTTGTTGGAGTATCCGTGGAGAAATGGGTGGAAGAAGTTGAGGATAAAACCACGGATAGATAGAGAAAAACCCTTAGTTTTTCAGCAATTGGACCATTGAGCGGCTACTCGATAGACCGCCCAGACCATTGCGCGGCCTGTTACCAGATCGTTCAACCTCTTAGTGGAAATTAAACAAATAAGAAATATTATCCAAATATCCATCGAACTGTCTGACTATTTCGCCGTTGGACTCTCGGGGATTGGACGGTCTAATACTAGACCACTCAATTCATGGGGCGGTCCAAAACAAACCATCCTAGGCCTGTCGGTGATAAATCAAAAAGATTAGATAAATAGATAATTATCTGAAAAACAAACGACTTGGGTCTCTTGGAATCAGGGCGGTCATGACATTGGACAGCTACAAACGGACCGTTCAAAAACTTGTCGGTGGAAATTTAGAAAAATCACCTTAATATCCAAAAAATAGGCAAACGGTTCATAATTCACCGCACAATTATTGAACGGTCAAACGATAGACCGCGCAATGGCCGGACACTCGAAAATCAATGATATGTGATAAATCATGCAAAATCAAGGGCCATTAAGCCCCGAATTGAAGCAGACCTAGTCAGGGAGGGAGGTACCCATAAAATATGCCCAATAAGCTGCCTAGAAATAACCCAACGAGCAATGGATAACTCAAGGCATCAACAAATGATAGTAAGAGCAATGACTCAACTTATCGGCAAAAAATGGGTGTCAACAGATGCCCCTCCTTAACGTTCTCTTTGCAGGGGAGCGAGCGGAGGTGAAGCGAAAGCGAAGTGGAACATGGAGATGAAGCGGAAATGAAGCGGGGTAAACTGAAAAGCGGGCATTAAGGTAAAACGACACCCGTTTTGTCGACAAGCGATATGAATCTTCCGAAAAACTCTGAATCAACCACATGGAATAATTCGACCAAAAGCGACACCAGTCTGGAGGAACTAACTAAATAAAAGAAAACACACGATCAACCTCATGGGGGACACAATCCGGCGGTCCAATGAGGAGACCAAAGCAAGGAGCAAAAGTAAAGGAAACAGACTAAAACTCCAGACGGGGACCTCCCAATAAACCAAACCAAATGAACAAACCAGAAAAGATCCTTCCAACTCTGAATGGAATTGTTCCTCTTACTCAAATATTGAACACATAGCCATCCATCACTGATGGGACATTGGCACTGATGGGACATTGGCAGGCAAATCACGGGTCATGAATGCTCAAAAGATGTGTATGATGCATGCTGGGACAAAATAAAAAGAAACCATTAAAACGAATGCAAAGAAAGCCGCAAAATAGAAAATACTCAAGAATAGTATTACTAGACTGGGGGAAACATAGTCAAGACACTATCCGCAACCAGGGTATGCAGGACAGAACCATCCTCCCCAATTTTCTCAGCTTAACGGCTTATCCGGAGATTAAATACCATGACCTGGATCATCATCATTTTTGTTAAAGGGGAACATCAGATCCTAGAACACGTGAGTAACCAACCGGTTCTCGAGATAATATAGCATAATACCATATAGTAATGCAATAAGGGATATAGGGATAGAAAGCCATACCTGACTTACCTGTGCAGGCGAAATGGCGTTTGAAAGTGATACTGCAAAAAGAACCATGAGCAGGATATGCAATATATATATCATCAAATTAGATTTATCAACGAGTCATAGAATGCAGCATAACGAAGGTGGTCAAATTACATCATTCAAGCACATGAACGGTCATAAATAGATCGCTTAGACCATAGCACGGCTCACCCGAGACCGTTCCATCATGAGCGATTTGAACCTGAATGTGAAGCCACACGGCTCACATGTAGACTGTGCCAAAAAAGAACGGTTGGGTTCTAGCCGCTCAATGCAAAGTACCGTTGGTGGTCAAACGATCATAGGAGGACCGCCCAAAATTTGGGCGGTCTGGCGATAGACCGCTCAATACCTGGGGCGTTTAAAAAAATAAGGTCTTTCATCTCCCTCCCTCCCCACCATAACCGACGGCGGGAGGAAGGGAACACACCCGACTCTTCCCCTCCACTTCCACATTCTTCCTCCCCACTCAATCTCTCATCCTCTCTATTCCACTCCCTCTCCCACTCTTCTTCCTCTATGCGAACAAAACACCAAGCGCACCGTGATCGGATGGCCGACGAGGAGCAGGCCCCACCGCCGATGAATGCCGCCACGGAGGAGGCCGGCGTAGCGCCACTACCTGCCGTCGAGGAAGACACCATGCAGTTGACGGTTACGGGAGGGCCACCGGAGAGCGCTACGCAAGGGGAGGACGATGCCGGGGAGCCAGACGTGGTGCCCATGACGACGGCCAAGCCACCGAGGTCCAATGAGGTAGGTTGCCTAACACTTTCCCCCGTTTCCATTTTTACTCCATGCATGCTAGTTTTAGGGGTGAAGGAGGGGTCCACGACCCCTCAGGAGCTGGTTGGGAGGCCATGGGGGCCCCCACCACCGACGGGGAGGGAGTTCACGTCATTGGGGACGACGGTCATGGAGCGATCCAACAGTGACCGCACTACGAAACCACGCGGTTCATATAGAACCGTTCAAAGAACACACGGCCGAAGGGTGGCCGCTGAAAGAAGCTGAACCGACATCACAACGCGGTCTCAAGAGAGCCGCTCACAATTAGGGCGGTCCATATTGGACCTTTCAGAATATAGACCTTTGAGAACCAAAATGGTCATCATCAGACCGTGAAATATAGGACGGCTCATCATGGTCCGATTTAGAAACTGAAGCTCATAGAAGTATAACGGTTTAGGTCAAACCGTTGAAATGGAGGACGGCCTTCTCTGGTCCGCTTAGAAACCAAAGCACCAAGGAATAGAACGGTTGAAATCAGACTGTTAAAAACCACACGGCCGGTCGATAGACCGTGCAAAGCTTGGTGATTAATAACTTGAAAAGGGATGGGAACGGTCAAATGGGGACCGTGTTATTATTGAACGGCCAAGAATGGCCCGTTCCAGGGCAATCATCAGATAGAGGGACAGTCCAGGTGGGACCGTGGGATTTATTGAAGCGGTTGGGAGCCAACCGTTGGATAGAAAATGGTCCATCTTTGGCCGCTTAGAGGGCAGAGAGTGAATTATTGAATTAAATGCAAAATTCTAAACTAAAATGCCATTAATCTAAATGTATGCAGGGAAAGCGTAGGACCCAGATCTCATGGCTGCAGGTTCGGGCAGTGTACCTCGCGCTGCCCGACTTCCAGCGTAAGAGGCTGAGAGACATGGGATTCTCAGAGTTCATGAGCGTGGAGGTCAGTCGGTTCGACACACCGCTACTCTATGCTCTGCACGATCGCTGGGACCCAATGAGTCGCGCGTTTCTCTTCCCGTGGGGACACATGGTCCCCACGCTCGATGACGTGGCCTGACTTTTTGGCCTGCGCATGCATGGGTCACCGGTCAGCAGGAGTACATACCCCGACTACCGAGAGATGGCCCAGGAGCTTCTGGGACTAGACTTGCTGCACCCCGAGCGACAGTCCACCACCCTGACTCGGGCGGCACTTCAGGACAGTCTGGGGCTTCGGCGGGCGGGGATCGTGACAGGAGAGTTGCCCGAGTAGCACCTTGAGAGACTCGTGGAGTGATCCAGACCACGGGTTGCAGTGGAGGCGGGCCTGGAGGCAGACCGAGTACTGCGGAGGTTCTTGACATTGCTGTTCGGTCGACTGCTGTTCGCGACGCGAGGGGACGTCATCAGTTGCCGTTTCTTACCGTTGCTCAGGGACCTTGACCACGTGGGCGATTACACGTGGGGAGCTGTTGTCCTCACGTTCCTATTCGATACTTTGAGCTTGACGTCCCGATGGGTGATGCTCGGGGGCTTCTCCCCTCTACTCCAGGTACGACTCTGACTCCTACTATGCATTTAGCTATAGGACACTTAAGACTGCTATAAGCTGGCTCCTGATGAAATGCAATGTAGGTATAGGTGTACGTCTACTTACGCGGGCTCGGGCGAGGCGAGGAGACCCACCCGGACCGACTGCCCATCGCCAGGAGGTGGACCGCACCTCGGGAGAGTGGAGGTCTCTGGAGACAGGTCCGGGAGCTCCAGGACGACATGGACACTCTACCGTACACCTCGGTACGACTTTATACTTAGACCCTTCAATTAAATGCCGTTCTACATGATTATGATGCTGATGTGACTTCCTATCTTGGCTGGTACGGTTGACTCCTTATGCGGAGGAGGGACACGAGGGCCAGCCGTGGGTGGCCGAGGCCCTTGCCTTCTCCAGACGTGACGTATGGCTTCACTGCATGAACGTAGTAGAGCCACTACACTATAGGTTGGTGATGAGGACGACCGGCATCCCACAGCCAGCGGTGGAGTTTCCAGCATCAGGAGAGCACGTCAGCCGGCACCCATGGGGAGCAGCGATGGTGGTGGACTGGAGAGAGCGAGCTGCGAAGCAGATTGCAGATTGGACAACACGCGGGCGGGTGGTGACCGCCCGTGCAGAGAGCGACGTGGCGTACTACACGGCGTACGTCCGGCACTACCGGAACCAGGTGTTTCGGTGTGCCCGCCGACCTGTAAGACTTCTAAACCCTAAATGCTCTTTTCTATTATGCTTTCTATATGATGATGCATTGATGTTTAAACTTCTAAATGCAGATCGACCCTGAGGGCAGGATCGCGGAGCTGCAGGGGCTCCTTCATGCCATGATCCGCGAGCGAGATGAGGCTCAGCAGGCGCTAGCCCTACTGGTGAGTTTCTAAACCCTAAACCCTTTAAATTATGAAAATGTTTATGATTATGATTATGCATGTGACTGACCTGGAATTTTGGGATGCAGCGCACCGATGGGGCCCAGCGGTAGGGGGCCGACGTTCCTTCCTCTTCTTCAGAGACTCCCGCAGACCGAGCAGAGTGGGACGCCGACTTCACACGGTTGGTAGCGCGGGCCAAGGCGGCCGAGGTAGTGCTCACCGAGAGGGTACGCAATCACTCCACTTTCCCTGTTGTTATGCTTATGATTATGAAATGTATGAAATGTTATTGACTAATCATGAAAATGTGCATATGCAGATGACTGAGCTGACCCGACTTAGGGCAGAGCTTGAGCAAAGTCGGGCGGCAGCTAGGGAGGAGGCAGAGCGGTCCCGTGTGGAGGTCGCGGCTTTACGCGCAGACGTAGTAGAGGCTTCATGCCTCTATGCAGAGATGGAGAGCTCCCGTGCTGGGACAGTGGAGACGGAGCTTCTTGGAGCGCGGGCGACAGATGCAGACCTTTACCGAGCTGAGGTTTCTCGCCTCTGGGAGGAGATGACGGGGAGTCGACCGGTAGATACGGTCGAGACGGCGCTCCTTCATGCAGAGTTAGAGCATCTCTGAGCCGGAGTAACGGAGGCGGAGCGTTATCGGGTGGAGGCGTCAGAGTTGAGGAGAGAGTTGCGGGCATATAAGGAGATGAGCCGACGGTCAGCACGCAGTGGGACGTCGTGTGGCAGCACGCACGGCACCCACGGCTCGGTGAGGAGTTATTTTACGAGTTCTTCCGGTCACCAGAGGAATGAGGAGGACGAGCGGCGCCGGTGACGTTGCGACGAGGTGACCTCAGCGATGCTTCCACCAAAGAGGCATGAGGGAGGTGGAGACAGTGACGGGGGTCAGGGAGAGGGACATGCCTGACTCTTGTACTAGGGACACGACTTTTGTACATGTGGACATGATATGATAGTGATATGATATGCTTTTGTTGTGATTTTGTGGATGTATGAATGAATGAATGCAAGCTAACTTACTATGATTACTGACCCGACGTGAGTGAGACGGACACGTATGAGAGAGACGGTAGGACCATGAGTGAGAGAGGGACGACACGACCACGAGTGTGCCGATTATGAGTGAGGGGGAGTTGACACGACCACAAGTGAGAGAGATGGATGCCAAACTGAGTGAAAGAGAGACACCAAACTGAGTGAGAGAGGGACGCCAAAATGAGTAAGAGAGAGACGCCAAACTGAGTGAGAGAGGGATGCCAAAATTGAGTGAGAGAGAGATGCCAAACTGAGTGAGAGAAAGATGAACCACAGGTTTTGAGTGATACATGTGCAAACAGATTAAAACAAGGCTTCAGGCCTTCTAAACGGGCACCCATTAGACCGCCCCAAGAAACATGCGGTCTTTTCTTGACCGCCTAGATGAGAAAGCAAACGGTCGACATTTGTCCGTTCAGATTGTAGGACGGTTCCATCTTCACCGCATGTTGATACGAACGGTCTGTATTAGGCCGCCTAAACGCCACCATTCGAACTGTCTAGAAGATGTGGAACGGTCATAAGTAGACCGCCCAATGAATGAGGCGGTCTATCGAGAGACCGCACAAATGGGCGCCCTGTGCATTCGAATGGGACTCTCTTGGAGAGTCCTAAACCGAGGATAGATTGCTTCAATCCGATCCAAACCACATCCTATCCCATTCTAGACTTATCCAACCTCAATTTTAATGGGTCTATGCCTCTAACCAAGCCCTATAAGTAGGAGGGACCTCTAAGTTCGTAACTCACACCACACTCCTCTTTCTAGGCCTCAAACCTTTGCTATTCTTCATCAAATCATCATGAAAAGATCCTTCGAGGGGAGTTCCATGGAGGGGGCAGCTTATGAAGGGCCAAAGCCGGCCAGGAAGGAGCGTGAAGTGCTCCAACGGATGACCATGATCCCTCGTCATCTCAGCTCGAGCCCTTTAAGGGAGGTATGTTAGCATGATTTCACTCAAATCAATCCATTCATTCACTTACATGTTCTTCCTCTCTTTCTCCTTTTCTCTTTTCCATCTCAGCTTCTCCCTGGCTCCAGACGCTATTCCACTTTGAAGTGGATGGCTCCCATGGGC
Source organism: Amorphophallus konjac (assembly GCA_022559845.1). Classification (NCBI taxonomy): domain Eukaryota; kingdom Viridiplantae; phylum Streptophyta; class Magnoliopsida; order Alismatales; family Araceae; genus Amorphophallus; species Amorphophallus konjac. Next base: position 62,200,298 of record CM040120.1, on the reverse strand, counting down.
CGTGCATTGCCCCTAGGAGTGATATCCATCCGGAAGTCCTGGCACCTACACCCACTCTTGGTACTAGGACAAAATCACCCAAAGCTCTCCCTTGATTGGCACAACATCTCAGCCTTGGTAGAGATCTGGCATCCTCAGACCCATACATTCATGTTTCCATCTTTTGAGGCCACTATCCTACTAGAGGTGGTAGAGACCTACTTCTCTTTTCCTAGGTCAAAGGTGGGTGAGGAAGACTTAGTGTGTCACACTATTGCCCTTATAGACCCTAGGCTCATCTTGGGAGGGTTTATACCAGATAGCAGGGACATCCACACCTTCATAGGCCCACGTCAGATCCACCTTCTTCCTCTTAGCCAGTGGGTAGTTGAACATTGTAGGAATAGGTGTGGGTGGGATGAGGCCATAGCCAAGGCCGCGTCTATCTGCCTGTGTGGGGCTATCTTGTTCCCCTCTGTCGACCATGTGCTAGAGACTTCTATCCTTTGTACCATTAGTGGCCTGTGGTAGGGTCTTACTATTTCCCAGGCTGTCCTTGCTTACTTGTACGAGGGCCTCACCTCAGCAGCTCTAGGGGGTCCTCTCTTTGGTTCTATGATGCTTTTAGAGTGATGGATGGGTGTCAGGATGAAATTCATTTATAAGGAGGACGTCACTTCGGCCAATCGGATCTTCGGGAGCCACCCCCTCTTCTTTATAGGTGGCGCCTTCGGGTTCTCTCCACAGGTAGAGTGTAGGATAGCAGAAAAGAAGACTAGGGACAAGTGGCGACTGCACATCAACAGATTGCACCTGGATTGGTTTGTGATGCGGCCCGACTTCCTTCACGACACTACTGTCAGGGTACCTAGGAGGCCAGGCTTGGATCTGAGGCTCGTGAGCGACACTGCACTGGCGATGTACATCCCTCACTGGTGCTACCTACAGGTTGGACTACCCCAGACTATTTTACCAGCACTACCCCACCTTCCCGCGCTACAGGTGAGGTGGATCGGTACAGAGGAGGACGAGCAGGCGGTCAGGAGTGCCCTGATCATGTGGGAGGTGAGCAGGGTGCTGACCCTTCCAGCGGAGGTTGCAGAGATTCCGGCGACACGCCAGGCCTACGTTAGAGAGCTGAAGAGATACGTCCCCGTGGGGATGCCCAGCGGAGGACCGAGTGATTTTTCCTTTTCTTTTCATGATGCTTGATGTAGAGACTTATGCTTAGAAAGTTTGATATATGAATGAATAAAGTTGGTGATTTTGTTCGACTTGAGCTTGGCTTTTCTTATGCGTGATTGAATGATTTGGGTATGCCCTCCGAATGCACACGGTCACACACGGACTGCTCAGTTGAATCAACGGTTAGAATCTGACTGCTTAGGGAGTAGAACGGCTCCCTTAGAGCCGTGCATTAGATCAATGGCAGAGTTGAGAACGGAGAATTGAACGGCCTGCAACAGACCGTGAAAATGGTAAAACAGTCAAGAATCTGCCGTTCATATTTTTGAACGGTCTAATGAAAACCGTGGATTAAGGCTGGAACGATCTGTATGAAACCGTGTGAAATGTTAGACGGTCTGCCCATGGCCGTTGAAAGAAGTAGGACGGTCCCCAGAGGACCGTTTACTGACTAAAGTGCTGAACCTTGAGCTTCAACCTGCCCCTGCACACATACAAACAAAGAAAACAGATTAAATCTATTTTGGGCTTAACCCCTTACTTGTAGCAAGTTAGGAAATAACCAGTTCTTGATTTTTGGTCAAGGGGGTAAGCCTTATTAAATAGGCAAATAACAAATAAAAATGAATGCGATGGATGCCATGAAATGCAAATGATGAAATTCTTTTTCTGAGTTTGAAAATATTTAGATTTTTTTTTGAATTTTGACATATTTTATTTTTGTATTTTGACATATTTGATTTTTTTGTATTTTGAAATATTTGATTTTTTTAGATTTTCAAATATTTGATTTTTTTAGATTTTGAATTATTTGATTTTTTTAGATTTTGAAATATTTGATTTTTTTAGATTTTGGAACCAGCTCAAACCTGACGACGGGGAACTTCATATCTCACTAGGGGTCTCCTTGGTTCAACGTGCATTATGGGTGATTGCCCATGGCTAGGGTCTAATTTGACTTAACGGTGCCTCTACCGAGGCCATACCCGGGGTGGAATCCATTCCTTGCAAAATAAAAGAGAGCTTGATAGAAAAACTTGCAATAGGTATAGAGGTTTTTAGGACTTGAGTTCTTCTCGTCACACCCCTTTTCAATGAATTTTTGGTCTGTTGTGCCAGGGCTTTGTGTCCATCATCGAACCTACATCCGCTCTAGGCACACATACGACTGGGCTCATAACGTCTCGCGGGAAAACTGTACTGTCACTCTTGCCATGTCTAGTTTCGTTATTTTTGGGACTTTTAGATTCTCATGCTTCGAGCTTGTGGACGAGCCTTTAGCTTTTGATTTTGATTTTTCCCCTTTTCTCTATTTCCTTTCTCTCTTTTTCCTTTGCTCTTATATCTGTGGAATAAGGTCATAACGGACTGCCCCTATTTGAGACCTCTTTTATCGGGGGGTCTAGATCAGTTCTTGCCCCCTTATTCACCACTTGCCCCTATTTTCAGCTGAGAGAGGAGAAAAAACTAGGATTTTCACTTTCCCCTAAGCATGGCCAAGGGAGAAACGGTGTTGCGCGAAAGAGAAAAATCGAACCATAGGGGGTCGTGTAGTGTGTGAATGTTAAACCGGGGATATCCCTTCATGATCAAATAGAGGTACACCTCGCCGCCGGGCTGTTGCTGGCTCGACTCTATGGATAAAAACATTTTAAATACAACCCATTCCATGGATTTGGTAATTCCTCACCTTCAGCGTTAATTAAACAGTACGCGTTACCCGGATAGACTTCCTTAACTACAAACGGCCCTTCCGAGTTGGGTTACAGCTTAGACCTGGGACCTACTGATCTAATAAATTTACGTTTAAAAACCATGTTACCCACTTGGAATTTTCTTTCAATAACCTTCTTTTGAAAATATCGCGAGACACGTTTTTGATAAACTGAGACGTGATTGGCCGTGTTTAGCCTCTTCTCGTCTAAGAGTTCCAGTTGGACTAGCAACGCCTCTCGACGCTCGTCGAGATTAAGTTCTTTGTCTAGCTGCACTCTTAGGGAAGGGATCAAGATCTCGTACGGGAGTACCGCCTCCATCCCATAGGTGAGAGCAAGAGGAGTTTGCAGTGTAGGAGTACGGACGGAGGTGCGATAAGCCCATAGAGCTTCTATCAGTTTGTCGGCACAATCAACAAATTTGTGTGACTCGCATGTTTTCTTAATGATTTTAAGAAGGGTTTTATTCGCGGCCTCAACTTGGCCATTACCTTGAGGGTAGTATCGTGATGAATGATGTAATGAAATATTAAATTTCTTACAGAGGTCCCGAAGTTCTTGAGAAATAAATTGAGGCCTGTTGTCAGTGACGATATCGCTTGGCACCCCAAACCGCGAGATGATGTTCTTGAGGATGAAGCGGCATACCGTGGTGGCTTTGATTTCTGCATAAGCTTCAGCTTCCGCCCACTTGGTGAAGTACTCTGTAGCGGTCAGAATGAAGGATTTCTATTTAACCTGAGCATTAGGGTCACCAAGTGGTCCAACGATATCAAAGGCCCACATTGAGAATGGCCAAGGAGCAGAAAGAGGATGGAGAGAAGAAGTAGGAGCATGGATTTTATCGGCATGGAGTTGGCATTGAAGACACCTACGGACATAGGTGGAACAGTCTTCTTCTAGGGTTGGCCAGTAATAGCCCTGCCTAAGAATCTTCTTCGCCAACGCCTGCCCATTTACGTGCCCTCCACACTCACCTGAGTGAGTGGCTTCCACTACCTTCCAAGCGTCATCATCATCTAAACACCTCATTAGAACTCCATTGAGAGCCCACCTGTACAATTCTCCTGCAATAATCATGTATCTGGTGGCGACTCTTCGAATGGCCTTACGCTGCTCGGCGTTCACCGTCTCGGGAAAGGAACCATCCTTGCAATACTGTTCTATCCCGTGATACCATGGCAATTCTTCTCCTTCTATAATCTCCTCCAGTTCCGTTAATGAAACTTCTTTCAAGTCTTCCTTCTCTGCTTTCCTTTCTGCAGATTTCCTAAGGTTGTTAAACCAGGGATCCTGAAGGGAAGGAGCGTCTAACCGCTGGACCACGATGGTCTCAGTGGCGCGACTAAGGGGGAATGAGAGAGAAGAAGTGAGCGATGCCAGTGCATCGGCCAGAATGTTTTAAGGATGAGGAGTATGAATGTAGATGAGCTTCCAGAATTTCCTAGCCAAGAGCGTGACCAAATCTTGATAAGGCTTGAGTTTGGGGTCACGGGTTTGGTAAGTTGACAAAACTTGACGCAACACCAATTGAGAGTCTCCTATGATGTTTAGGTATCGTGCGCCCATGAGGTAGGCGTGCTTCAGACCGGCAAGGAGAGCCTCATACTCGGCTATGTTATTTGTGACAGGAAAAGAGAGTTGATAAGCGATGGGGATGGTTACTCCTTCTGGAGTGAGGAGAACGGTGCCGATTCCATGGCCCTGAGAATTGAGAGCACCGTCGAAATGAAGAGACCAAAAAGGAAGATGAGTGATTATAGCCAAGTGCTCATCAGGAAACTCGTCCTGGATTGAATCAGTGCGAGGGATAGGAGAATGAGCAAGATGTTCAACAATCGCGTACCCCTTGATCGCTTTCTGAACAACGAAGGTGATATCAAATTGGGAAAGAAAGCTCTGCCAGCGAGCTAATCGGCTAGAAAGGATAGGTTTTTATAAGAGATAACGAATGGGGTCCATTCTAGAGATCAGCTTAACCTTATAGGTGAGAAAATAGTGTTTGAGTTTATGAGCTACCCACACTAGCGTTGCACAGGTCTTCTCCATGGTAGTATACTTAGATTCAGTAGGATTAAACAACCTCGAAAGGTAGTATGATGCCCTTTCCCTTCCTTCATCATCCACCTGAGCCAGAACAGCTCATAGGGAGTCCTCAATAACAGAAATGTATAATATCAGGGGTTTCCTAGGGACGGGTGGTTGCAGAACTGGGGGATTAGAAAGATAAACCTTAAGATCCTCGTAGGCCTTCTAACATTGTTCGTTCCATTCAAACTTGGCTCCCGCCTTCAACAATTCATAGAATGGGCGGCATCTCTGCGAATGTTTTGATATAAATCTGCTAATGAATTGCAAGTCCCCAATCAAACCTCTGAGTTCCGTGATGTTCTTAGGCGGCGGCATCTCCATAATGGCCTTTGCTTTATTTGGATCAATCTGAATCCCCCGTTTACTAACTATAAACCCAAGCAATTTCCCTGACGCAACTCCAAATACACATTTCTTTGGATTCATTTTCAGCTTGTACTCCCTAGCCCTTTGCAATACCTTGGCTAAAATGGCGGGGTGCTCTTCTTTGGACCTCGACTTTACTAGGATATCATCCACATAGGCTTCCAAGTACACATGCATCATGTCTTGGAAGATGGCCATAATTGCCCGCTTGTACGTGGCACCTGCATTCTTTAATCCGAATGGCATAACGACATAGCAATACGTGCCCCAGGGTGTGGTGAAAGAGGTCTTCTCTTGATCATCAGGAGCAAGGCGAATTTAAATATAACCAGAATACCCATCCATAAATGAGAGGGCCTCATACCCAGCCGTGTTGTCCACCAGTACATCAATGTGAGGAAGCGGGAAATCATCCTTCGGACATGCCTTATTCAAGTCCCTGAAATCGATGTAAATTCAATTTTTTTCATCTTTCTTCATTACCGGGACTATATTTGCCACCCATTGCGGATATAAAACCACTCTAATGAACCTGGCCTTGTGCAATTTATCAATCTCCTCCCTTATCCTTAAGGCCATCTGTGGGTGGAATCTCCTTGATTTTTGTTTAACGGGTGTTGCCCCTGGTTTAAGAATAAGTCCTTGTTCAACCAACGTGGGGTCAAGACCCGGCATGTCCTCATAGGACCAGACAAATGAATCACTATACTCCCTCAAAACCTTGATCAGCTCCTCTTCAACTTGAGGAGGGAGACTAGCAGAAATAATTATGGGCCCGGGGTCCTCTTCGGTTCCAAGATTAATCTCTTTAGTGGGTTCATCCACTACCATCGACGGTTCATGAAATCTCTTTAATCCCTATGCGTACATATTGGCAATGTCATCCACATCACTTTCCTCATCATTGACTGGGTCCTTCTCATCTATGACTTCATATACACCTAACCCGTCATTGCTCCACACCCCATCTAATTCCTCATCATCTTCTAAAACAATCGCGGTCTTTACAAACTCAGGGCATTTGAGAAGGCCATGACATCTGATGCGGGACGGACACGGGGACCGACTCTAAGTGATATGGACCTCGGGCTCTAAATGCGGACACGACTAGCAACATACGAGCATGAGAGACACTATGCCCGACACTAAGAGCTCCTATGGGCTATAGGTCGCTAACAGAAACGCAAGCTCACTCGTCGTCCCAAGCGAGGGAAACGCGGATCGTGCACGGTTGAGGAACAGGTAGAGTTAAGGGTAGTCTGACTCACTTCCGTGCTCGGATCGAGCCATGGGACGGGTCACTCTCTCGCTCACAGCGCTGACATGGACTCACGGGCTAGAATCCTACGCTCTCACAGCGGCATATGACCATATACAAGCTAAGCAAAGTAATGCCAAGAAGTTACGATCTTTACCTCCATGCTCCCGGCGTGGGGAAGACAACCCCGGCCAATCTCGGACTCCCGGTTAAACACTTTTACATGAGTACAATAATTTTGACCCACTCCATGCAGGGAGGTAACAGGTCACATGTGGGGCCCGGGAGTCGCGACAATTGGGTTGACGGGCAGCATCTTGATGTCGCTCCGGCGGTGCCGAACCCGCGTTTTTGGTGCTGTCTGGACGGCGTGATCTACGGGTCCGTGAGGCCCACGGACCGCTCTACCCTACGGGTCTAGTGGGGTGGGTCCCGCTGTGATGGTGACCCATGGTGGCGCGTCTCCCTGGATGACGGTCGGCCGGAAACACCGGTCGGTGTTCGATCGGCTCCTATCTCCAAGCTTTGGAGTTGCTGCCCACGGACTCATGCTTCTGTTTTGCAGCGTGTGATCCGGCGAGATCGACTGCTACGATCAATCCTGATGTCGGATCGAAGCACATAAGGTATCGTTGGAAAGCTCTTTCGAAGTACTCCGACTTAGGGTCAGAGAAACAAACTGGATCTACACAGATCTGGCCTTAGTCTATTTTTGAAGTTACTGTTGGACAGTGCCCGAAATCTCAGGGCAGCATGAAAGTTTCCTGAGAACTGCCTTTGACCGTAAGGTAGACCTCAAATGAAGACCTCGAGCTCTTCATGAAAGTTGTAGAGGGGAAAGAGAAGAAAACAGAATTAATTTTTATGGAAGGTTTTGTTGAGATTTGGGTGGGGAAAAGTATTTTAGATTGGGTTGGTGGTCGGATCTGGACAGCAGGAGACTGAATAGATCTTGGGAAGAAGATGGAATTTCTAAAAAGAGATGGAGGGCTTATAATTTTTCACGAAAATTTGGGGATGGAGAGGAAGGTATACAAAACCTCCAGTAAAATTGGGGGCTCCAGGAAACTTCAAAAAGTAGATCGAAGGTGGAGATCTCAGGCTTGCTATCACAGTGAACAGAAAGCTGTCAGATCTGGGAAAAGATGAAGAACGAAAATGGAAAATTATCAAACGAGCTCTAGAGGGCAAACCTATTTTTCTGAGAGATGGTGGGAACCTCTGGAACACACCCTAAGAATTAGGGCTCCAGATAAGCTCGTGGCTGAGAGCTAAAAATCGTGGAAGGCCCTGCTGTCCTGAGTGGACAGAATTTCGACGACGATCGTGGTTGTGCGATGGCGGCACGATGGCGGCGGCGGCGATAACCGGAACTGATAGATGAGGCTTCCCACCTCAGAATGCAACCTTCCCAGCTGCCAGAAGAAGGGAGAGGAGAGAGAGGGGGGGCGCACAAGGCTGCTCCAAGGAAATTCTCATAAATTGTATGCATTAATTCCACTAAAAATGTTAATACAAGGTATTTATATGAAATGACAAAAGACATAAAATAACCCTAGATCTAGGTTTTGGGGGGATAAAAGGGGAAGTCCACATTTTAATTTCCCCATGTGTTGTGGACCAAAATAAAGAAATTACAAGAATTTCCTATTTTATTCTAAAGGGAGGGCGCCCCTTGGACCATATGGCTTCCATTTTGGACTTTTTAAGTCCTTTGTCCCCCACTTGGCCCACCCTTCTAGAAGCCCACCATTGGAATGTTGACTGACCCCACATGGGCCCTAGGGCTGAGGTGGATCAATGGGAGGAGGGCTGGGGGGCCCGTGGGCCCCAAGGAGTCCAAATTGCAAATAAACCCCTCTTACAATCTAAATTACAAACCGAATAAAACTAAATAAACACACATGACACACAAATAAAGTCCAAATAAATGTAATAAATGTCGGGACTCAAGGGGGAGTCTCCAGACTGTCTCCGAGCCAGATGGACGCCGAAGTGGCTCGGGTGGTGCTCCGCGTACAGTACCGGTGGCTCGGCATATCGTGCTTCTCAATCGCTCGAGTGTCCGCACCAACATCTCTAAGCTAAATCTTGGAGGAACCTATCCGGGATGGATCTAGAATTACGCATCACAGGGTGCGCCACGGACGTGGATTGGTTGACCAAACTAGAACTAGACTCTACCCCAACTGACTCTACCAACATAGGGGACTCTGCAGAATGTACATCTAATCTATGAGACAAGAGATCTACTGGGAAAGGAGCAGGGGTCTCCTCCCCCTGGGGAGATGGGCAGAATATAGCGTAATCCTCCATTGAAACCTCCATTTTAAAATTGGCATTTTTTTGGGAGGTCGGAGGAGATCACGCAACAGGAAGAAGAAGACGGGGGAGGAGGGAGTTGCATGGGAAACAGATCGGGGAAGATGCAATCGAAGAATGGGTCGGAAGATGAAAACCACATTTTGTGGAGTTGGGCAGTGGGGGAAGGAGGAGTAAACAGAGTTGATAAGTCAATGGGTGGGCAGCGCCCACATGCGTAAGGAACAAATAGAACTTCAAATGGTCTTACCGTGAGGTATGGGTCGACCATGATCGGATGGGAACGGGGAACAAGCCCCACTTGCTGAAACAAGGAGGCGAGACGGGATGGGGACAAGGAGAAGGTAGTGATGGAGCTTCCCACTTCCCGTGGCCTCCGGTGAACTAGCTCAGTAGGATAATGCTTCACCAGCTGCATCTCTATCTTCTTCAGACGAGCTTCTTCTTCTTGGAACAGCTTCTCAAAGCAACTACAAAAGTCTTCCATGTCACCCACCCGCCTCTTCAGTGGCGGCAGTGGGTCAGCAACAATATGAGCGGCATCAGTCTTCATATCAGAACAGGACGGCAGCTTCTTCAAAGTGCCTGGCTGTAACGGGCCTTTCACGAACTGTTGACGGTAGTCCCACGTCAGTGGCCTGGAGTCTCCCAGTATGGACAGTGCTGACTCCCGGTAGCCAAGGCCTCTCCGGCACATTTTCCTACCTTTAGGGATGGGCTTAGTTCGCCCCTGCAACTGTGCGCCGAGGCCGAGACCCCGCTGATAGCCTAATTTCAAAAACAAATGCCACCCTTTTGAATCTCGACTCTTGGACTTAATTTTGACATTCACCGGTGCAGTGGCGGGCTTGCGTGACGCATATGCCCATGAGTAGTTTAAGTCCATAACAGAAAGGACTGGTCTGTTGCTCGGCCACAAAGTAGGAAGAATCTTATCTCCAATCGCATCAACAGATTGGACGGTAGAGATACTCTTCACCTTAACTACCTGGCCTTGAAATGGTAACTTAAGGCACTGGTGGGCGGTTGAGGGTACAGCATTCAGGCTATCTATCCATGGACGAGCCAGATTTGCCTTGAACATCGGGTCTATTTCCAGTACATAAAACTCCACGTCCATTACCAAAGGCCCTAGCTCGGCCTGAATTGTCACGACCCCATGGCAATCTCGTCTGGAGTTATCATATGCCGCAATTGTGGTTGGCGCCGGCCTAAGCATATCTTCTGAAATATTCCAGGCACGCAGTGTACTTAGCGGACACACATTTATCGACGCTCCCGTGTCCACAAGGGATGATTCAACTGCCACTTTGTTCAAAGAAATAGTAATGCGGAGTGGCATCTGTCGTGCCTCTGGGGTGCTAGTTCTGACTCAGAGAATGAAATGGAAGCCTCCCTTGTAATTGTTGCCGACACTAACGGCAAACTGTCTACCGCCACGTCCTCGCTGACCATAACTTTCTGTAAAAAAGCCCTTAGGGCATCCTGATGTAGCGTGGACCTTTTAATTAGCTCCAGAACCGATATTTTGGTCGGCATCCGGTCCAAATGCTATAGCAAGTCATACTTCGTGCCCGGCACGGGGTCTACTTCTTCTGCTTCAACTGTTGAGGAAAGAAGTTGAGGGTTGGGTGCAGATGCACTAGAGAAAGGGTAACTTGGGTGGAATGGACGCCCGCTCCGGAGGGCGCATTGTCGTGCCGGCACGGCTTCAGATGGACCCCGAATTGGCTCGGTGGGGTAGGTGGAAGGCGTAGAAATAGGGTGAGGATGGCAGAGGCTGGCCTGACGGGCCTGGCGGAGTGGTGATTGGCGAAGGGTTAAATGGAGGGGTGATGATGGAGGGTATGGCGGGTGATGGTGGAAGGGTTGGCGGAATGGTAGGGAATGTGGCGGGTGCAATAGGTGATTGGGAGAGGACAATGGGTGGAAGGGTGGCCATCGTGGTGGGCCGGGGAATGGAATGAACAGAAGGTGCGGGGAAGTTGGTGTGGTGGAAGGCCAAAAGATGAGTGGGGGTCTCATCATCAAAGGACCACCCAGCATTAGGGGCTGGGCGGTGGACTGCATTCACTTGAGCTGGTGCTGACGGCTGTTGTTGCTGCTGCTGCTGAGGAGCAGGCAGATGTTCTGGCATGGGATTCTGATGAATCCCGAGGTCTTGGTGCTACTACTACTACTGTGGAGGTCGTTGTTGTTGGAGAGGTTGCTGAAACTGCTGCTGCTGAGTCGCCGCCTGCTGCAGCCTTGCTTGTCTTCTTCTTTCTTTTATATCTTCAATTAATTTGTGCATTTGGGCCCAATCAATCCTTTGGCCCTCATGCAAATCATAAACCAAATCTCTGAACTGGTAGCATCTCTCTATGGTGTGCCCGGGTTGCCAATGGTATATGCAATACCTTAACTGATCTGCTTCCGAATTCCAATTCTGATGCTCCGGAGGCAATTGAATGTCACCAGTGTACATTAGAGCTGAAAAGATGTCGGGGAGGGTTTCTGGATGTGGTGGACAGTTGACCCTCTTGGGTCCCGATCGAGCAAGCCCATAACCAGCAGGAGGAGGAATGTTATGGTACTGGGGTGGCTATTGTGGCTGTTGTGGTGGTGGTTGTTGTTGTGGCTGCTGAGGAGCTTGGAAGCTGGGTCGGGGAGCTTGTGGAGCGGGGAACTAGGGGTTGCGTGGTGGTTGGTGGAAATGGGGTGAAGCGGGCTGGTTAGGGAATTGAACAGCCTGGACTTGCTCAATGGTTTGTACTCCCTCAGTAAACTGGGCCCTGGGACTTTCTTGTAGTTTTGGATTTCTGGGCTTCAAACAAGGAATGGACAGGGGAGTCTTTAAATTGGATCTGGATAAATCGGGTCTGACTGTACAGCTGGTGCATATTTGAAATGTCATTCATTGCTAATATGTTCCAGAACATCGGAGTGGCATTAGAAATTAACAACTTGACTTTTTCTTCTTCCGGGATCTACCCGGGCACACACGAGGCCATCTACCTCCATCGGTCTGCATACGTAGCAAAGTCCTCATCTACTTTCATCTTTTCCACAACTAGGTCTGTAAAGGAATACTCGGGACCCACCCGATCCTGGAATCTCTGGATAAACTTCTCCTTCATGGTCTTGAAACTCTCTGCCTCCTCCAAAGGCAATGTGTAGAACCATTCGAGGGCGACCCCGTCCAAAGCTTGGTAGAACAAATATCCCATCAGGCAGTCGTCGTGTTGGAACTACGTCGACTCAGAAAGGAACTCCCTGACGTTAATAAACGGGTTGCCATTCCCGTCATATTTCTGGTACACGAGGAGCTCAGACTGGGGAGGAAAGTGAATGTCCCTGAAGTTAGGAATGGGGACATCGACTAGAGACTGCGGGCCGACCCGCTTGTGGAGGAGGTCAATCTGCTGCTGCATGGCAGCCCATTTATCAAGAAGTTCCCGTTCCCAGGAAGGAGGAGATACGGCTGGAAAGGTGGATCCAGAGTATGGAGCTGAAGGATAATATGACTGAGGGGGCAGCCCATAAGGTGGATAATGGGCCAGGGAAGGGTCCATATCCACATGAGCCAACTGGGCGGCCCCTGGTTGCAGACGTACGAAATCAGCCGGGGCCACGAGGGCTTGCGATGTTGGAGAGATGGTGGTGTAAGGATCAACATAAGAACTAGAGGGGATCTCGGTCTTCCCCTTATCAAGCGGCTGATGGGCCGAGGTAGAAGCCTGGCCCACTTCCGCGGTGGAGAATCGAAGAACCTGAGGACGGATGGGAGTAAGATCGATGGGGGCCGCAGAGGTGGCCCCTAATCCAACTATCGGGGATGTGGAAGTGGCGGCAACAGTCATGCCAGAAGAAAGTATTGAGGGTGGGGCATCTGCCCCTTGCAAGGCATGTTTCAGCAGGTGGAGTTTACTAGGATCCTGTTGGGCCATCATATGGAGAACCTGATTGGCCGAGCCGTGAGTGGATGAATTTGAGAGGGAGGGTTGAGCACCCTCAACAACAACGGTCGGGAGAGGAGGGGCGGTCCCCTCTCCCCCCTGCACATGAGCGACCCTAGGTGGGTCCTCTAGAAGTCCCCGAGGGAGAGAATCCTCATGGGAATGAGAGAAGTTGTAGGATGACATAGCTGGAGGTGAATCAAACAAGGGATTGAAATAAGAATGGAAATGCGAGCCACCCCTAGGAGATGTTCTTGAGGGAAAGAAACAACTCCACATACACTAGAGCACCTAGGAAGAAGAAGCGAACAATCCTAACCAAAATCTAAACAACAATGAAGTGATGCACACAAGAGAGGGAAGGGGTGAGAAGAGAGACAACCAAGTGAACACCCAAATTATGGATGATGCGCGCCAGATTTTATGAATTTTTCCCTTTAGGACCTTAGTGAATTAATTAAGATGTGAGTTCACTCAACCACAAAGGTGCCTAACAGGGGTAGGAAATGGGGAACTGACTAACTCTAAGGGACTCTCTCTCTCTCGCAGATGTAAACCCTAGACTGGGGGGTACGGTACAACCTGCCCGGCATCCGCGTGGGAATCCACGGCTCACGGGGACTTATGGAGGCCCTCGGCAGGGTCACCTAGTCGGCTCCAAGGAATATGGAGATGAGAGGAAACCCTACCTCGGTAGGAATGCGACTACTGATGAAGAGTATGTATGATCCTATGTGCACTGGAGTGGATGCAAAGTTCTAGCCTAGGTCTAGCAAGCATGGCAAACAAGTATGATGGATAGAACTCACAATGATGCAGCAGCAAGGAACAATGAAGGGAGACAAAAATCAGCACCAAACATCATGAACAAGATATGACTTAGAAATCGAAACGAGGCTCGGGTGCACTGTAGCACGCGAAGGACGGTCTATAACAGACCGCTCAGGGGTGGAGGATGGTCTGGAACGGACTGTTCAGGGAGTATACAAGGTCTGGGATGGACCGTGTGAAAGCAGGGTGTAACGCCAAAAGCAGAGAAAAACCACAAAATGCCGAAATGACTAGAGAATGAGGCCCAGAAGTGTACCTGGATGGGCGGTCTTTCGACAGACCGCGCTGATTCTGGAACGGACCTGAAACAACCGCTGAATATCGATAGAAATCACAAATGTAAGCATAGCAACGTACCTGAGCCAGCAATGATGAACGATCTGTATCAGACCGTGGGAGGAAGTGGACGGTTTCTATAGAACCGCTGGATGTAACGAGCTGGCACGAATGAATCACCAGCATGAGCACAGAACGGCTAACAAACGGCCGCTTAGGAAGGTGGGCGGCTCAGAGAGAACCGCATAATCTCCAGAGGACAGAAACGAAGGAAGAGCTAATGACAACCTGCAACCACTGAAACAGAAACCCTAAACAAGAACAAAAATGGGTCAGCACACCACTAACACGATGGGCACTAGGAGTCCCACCGAGATCGCCAAAAAAGAGGGTGTTGACATGTTTTTCCCTTTCCCCTTTTTGATTATCCTTCCAATCCCTTCTTTACTGTGTTAACGTAAAGAACTAAACAACGTGTAAATAGCATGGGGAAGGATGTAGAGTGTGTGTGATCGCCACCAAGGTGCCGAATGTAAGCAAGTACACCGTACCTTGGAAAGAAAGGGGAGACACTCACCTAGAACAGCGCTGCAGCCATACGTGGTTCCGAATGAACCACCCAGTAGATGAGCGGTCGCTCGATAGACCGCCCAATAGTGCTGCAATGAACGCGGGATAAAGAGTAGCTGGATGACAGGACGGTTCTGGATTAACCGCTGGCCAGAACTGGACGGTCAAGATTAAGCCGCCCTGTTTTTCGAACGGACAGATGAAGATAGCTCTGTGCCACCAACTCCTAAAACGTGGGATCTCTACCTCCACCCTTCCCGACCGGCCAGAAAGAGTGGGCCTCGTGTTAGGACGTTGCTGACTTGTGAAACAAAGTGCAAAACATGCAAGGAAACCCAAAGTCAATACTATGCAGTGTAGCAACTATAAAGGAATACGAAGAATGAACTAACTAACATGAAATGGGGGATACCTGGGGATTTTAAATCCCTAGGGGCGTCAAAAGATAGGAGGGTGTGTGTAATGGAATGTGATGATGAAAAACGTGGACAAAGAATGAAGGAAAATGATGCATGCAATGATAAAATGACGGTGAGACTATGAGAACAAAGACTCAAAACACCAAGTACTCCCTGAACCGGAGGCTTGTGTGGACGTAGAAAGCCTCCCTCCCTATAGGTCACTTGAGAATTCGGCCGAGCTTCGCCGTGACCTTAAAATCTCCCCCCCCCCTTTTCAAAGCTTAGCCTTAGGGTCCTATTTATAGGGCCTAAAAGCCAGCCCCTAAATTAGGGTTTCCAATGAAAATCAGCTCGAGATATCAACACAAAATCTGTAGATAATAGAATTATCTTCCAACCTGTTCAAACGGCACCCCATTTGGTGGAGTATCCGCGGAGAAATGGGTGGAAGAAGTTGAGGATAAAACCACGGATAGAGAAAGAAAAACCCTTAGTTTTTCAGCAATCTGACCCTTGAGCGGCCACTCGATAGACCGCCCAGACCATTGCGCGGCCTGTTACCAGACCGTTCAACCTGTCAGTGGAAATTAAACAAATAAGATATATTATCCAAATATCCATCAAACTGTCCGACTATTTTGCCGTTGGACTCTCGGGGATTGGACGGTCTAATACTAGACCACTCAATTCATGGGGCGGTCCAAAACAAACCGTCCTATGCCTGTCGGTGATAAATCAAAAAGATTAGAAAAATAGATAATTATCTTTAAATCCAATGACTTGGGACTCTTGGAATCAGGGCGGTCATGACATTGGACGGCTACAAATGGACCGTTCAAAAGCTTGTCGGTGGAAATTCAAAAAAATCACCTTAATATCCAAAAAATAGGTAAACGGTTCATAATTAACTGCGCAATGACTGAACGGTCAAGCGATAGACCGCGTAATGGCCGGACACTCAAAAATCAATGAAATGTGATAAATCAAGCAAAATCAAGGCCCATTAAGCCCCGAATTGAAGTAGACCTAGTCAGGGAGGGAGGTACCCATAAAATAGGCCCAATAAGCTACCTGGAAATAACCCAATGAGCAATGGACAACTCGAGGCATCAACAAATGATAGTAAGAGAATTGACTCAACTTATCGGCAAGAAATGGGTGTCAACAATACCTTTATCTCCCACCCAAATAAAACGGCACCCCATTTGGTTGAAAAATCGCAGAGAAATAGGTGGGGGAGGTTAGGGGTTTACCCACGGATAGAGAGAGAGAGAGAATCTCATATAATCCACAGTTTTCGAACAGGTACGCAGTCTCGCGATAGGCTGCCCAAACCATTACATGGTCTACTACTAGACCGTCCAATGCTTTCGGTGATAAATAAAATAAAATAAGAAATTATCCAATCATCCACCGAACTGATCGGTCATCACGACGTTGGACTCTTCAGGATAAAACGGTCTATTGCTAGACCACTCAATCAATAGAACGGTCCAATACTACGCCGTGTACACATGTCGATGATAAATCCAGAAAAATAGGATAAATAGATAATTATCTGAAAAACCAACCGACTTAGGACTCTAGGAACTGGACGGTCTAACGACAGGCCGTTCAATTGGGGCAAATGATTTCCTTCAGACCGTGTAAAGGCTTGTCGGTGGAAATTCAGAAAATCAAATAAATATCTAATAAGTCCGTGCACGGTTCGAAACAAACCGCTCAGTCACTGAATGGCCAGTCGCGAGACGGTGGAAAGCCTGGACGTTTGAAATTAATAAAACGGGATAAATGAGCCCATTTAACCCAAAACCAAGCGCAAACAAAGCCCATCAAGCCCTAATTCGAGAGCAAACCTACCCTGGGAGGGAGGTACTCATAAAATAAGCCCAAAGATATGCCTAAAAAGAGCCCAATGAGTAATGGACAACTCGAGGTATCAATAAATGACGGTAAGAGAAATGACCTAACTCATAGGTAAAAAACGGGTGTCAACAGATGCCCCTCCTTAACGTCCTCTTTGCAGGGGAGCGAGCGGAGGTGAAGCGAAAGTGAAATGGAACATGGAGATGAAGCGGAAATGAAGCGGAGTGGACTGAAAAGCCGGCGTTAACGCAAAAGACACCCGTTTCGTTGCCAACGAGCGATAGGAATCTTCTGGAAAACTCCGAACCAAACACAAGGGAATGATTGGACCAAAACGACACCAATCTAGAGAAACTAACTAAATGAAAAGAAAAACACATGATCAACCTCATGGGGGACACAATCCCTCGGACCAATGAGGGGACCGGAATAAGCAATAAAAAAGGTAAAGAAACGGACTAAAACTCCAGACAGCGACCTTCAGTCAATCAAACTAAGTGAACAGACCAGAGAAAATCTTCCAACTCTGAATGGAATATTTCCTCGTACGCAAAAACCATGAACGGACAATCATCCATCACAAAATGAGACACTTTTAGACAATCCATGAGTCATGAATGCTCAAAAGATGCGTATGATGCATGCTGGGCTAAAATAAAAGAAATCATTAAAATAAATGTAAAGAAAGCCATAAAATAGAAAATACTCCAGAATAATATTACTAGACCGGGACAATTAGGGTCAAGATACTATATGCAACCACGGTGTGCAAGATAGAAACATCATCCCCTCATTTTCCCAACCTAACGGCCTATCCGATGATTAAACACGCGAGCCTGGATCATCATTATTTTTGTTATAGGGGAACATCAGATCCTGGAACACATAGATAACTAGCAGGTTCTCGAGATAATATAACATAATGCCATATAGTAATGCAATAAGTGATATAGGGATAGAAGACCATACCTGACTTACCTGTGCAGGTGAAATGGCAAGTTGAAGTGATGCTGTAAAGAATTCATGAACAGGGTTTTGCAATATTACATCATGAAACAATCATTCAAGCCAAAAAAGAAATCAGCCACGTAATAACACAATGCAACAAAAGACATACTTCATAATTATTTCAGCACATGAACGGTCTAGCCCAAGCTGCTCCATAATGTAAACGGTCCCATGGGCGCCGCTCAACAATACCAATTTGAATGTGATCGTGAAAATACACAGCTCATTATGAGGCCGTTCAATGAACAGAATGGCCATCCCCTGGTCGTTCAATGAAGCGCACCGTTAGAGCGTAAACGGTCATATAGGAGACCGTTCAATAGCCACACGGTCTATCGATAGACAGTGTGATCACTGGCAGTTTCAAAAAAAAAATAAAACCCTTCTTCTTCCTCCTCCTCCCTCCACATCGTAATTGACGGAGGAGGCATACGAACACCCCCCCACGTTCCACTCCACTCCTCTCCACACTCCCCCACTCTCATTCTCGATCTCACTCCCCCCTTGTCTCCCCTCTCTTTCATGCGATTCAAACATCAAGCCATCCACCGAAGAATGGCCGAGGAAGGAGCACAAGTGCCGCCGCCGGCGGCCACCGCGGAGGTGACACCGTCGATGGTCGAAGGAGGCGTGCCCCCACCGCCCACGGTCGAGGAGGAGGCCGGTGCGGTTGTCACCTGGGAAGAAGACGCCGAGGAGCCACCAGCAGCGCCCACGGCGGTGGTGGAGAAGCCACCGAAGACGGACGAGGTAGGTTGCCTAAAACCCTCCCTATTTTCATTTTCAATTCATGCATGTAGCCTAGGAGGGTAGATGAGGGGCTTACGACCCCATTAGGACCGGTTGGGAGGCCCTACGGGCCCTCACCGCCTGCGGGGAGGGGCTTGAACGCCGTCGGGGACAACGGTCTCAGCGCGGTTTAACAGTGACCGCTCAACAAAAACACACTGTTCAAATAGAACCTTTTAACCATAATGAAGCAACACGGCCTGAGGAAGACCGTGGACATTTAGGACGGGCCACATTAGTCCATTTAGAGTGAGAAATGCCTGAGAATAAAACGGCTTCCACTAAACCGTTGATAACTAGAGCGGTTGGACGATAGACCGTTCAACCCCAAATGATAGGCGAATGAAAGGGAAGTGGCGTGGTCAGATGTGGACCGTGGCATTTATTGAACGGCCAGGAATGGTTCGTTCCAGGGTAGATAGAGGAAGTGTGAACGGTCCATGGGTGACCGTGGGCTTCTTAGGGGGACTATTGGTACGGTTGAAAGGAAACCGTTAAAAAGGGAAAGCGGCCCATATATGACCATTCAGTGAGCAGAGTGATTTAATGAATGAAATATACGATCCTTAAATAAAATGCACATATCCTAAATGTATGCAGGGAAAGCGCCAGATTCGGATCTCCTGGTTGCAGGTCCGTGCAATGTATCTTGCACTGCCGGACTTCCAGCGGGAGTGGCTCATGACCATGGGCTTCGCTGAGTTCCTGAGTGTGGAGGTGACTAGGCTAGACACGCCACTCCTCTATGCTCTGCACGATCGCTGGGATCTGGTGAGGCGGACATTCCTTTTCCCATGGGGCCACATGGTCCCCACGCTTGAGGACGTTTCGCTCATCACGGGTTTGCGCGTGCATGGGTCTCCGGTCAGTAGGAAGACATACCCCGACTACCGGGAGATGGCCCAGGAGCTGCTAGGCTTGGAGGTGCTGCACCCAAAGCGACAGTCTGTGACTTTGACGAGGGCGAGGCTACAGCACAGCCTCGGGCTTTGGTGAGTGGGGATCGCGATCGGGGAGCTGCCCGAGGAGCACCTACAGAGGCTTGTGGACCGGGTCCGACCCAGAGTAGCGGTCGAGGCAGGACCCGAGGCGGAGCGAGTGCTGAGGAGGTTCCTGATGCTATTTTTTGGATGGCTACTGTTCACGACGAGGGTCAACGTCATCAGTTGTCGGTTCCTCCTACTGCTCGAGGACTTGGGGCATGTCGGGACTGCGTGTGGGGAGCAGCGGTCCTTGGGTTCTTGCTCGACACCCTCAGCTCCACCAGCCGGTGGATGATGCTAGGGGGCTTCTCTCCCTTACTCTAGGTACGACTCGACTCTTAAACTAATTGAACAATCAACTATATGAATCCTAAATGCTCTATGCTGACATTTGGTGAACTGTAATGCGGGTGTGGGCCTACGTGCACTTGTGTGGGCTAGGGAGAGGCGAGGAGACACACCTAGAGCGGTTGCCGATCGCTAGGTAGTGGACGGCTCCACGAGAGACTGGGTCCCTCCAGAGACAGGTCCGGGAGATCCAGGATGACCTAGACACACTACCCTTCACCTCGGTACGACTCTAAACTCAAACTCTTCATTAAATGCAAATTATATGCTTATGATGCTAATGCAATTTTCTTATTTGGTGGATAGGTTCAGTGGACACCGTACACGAGGGAGGGGCACGAGGGTCAACCGTGGGTGGTGGCGGCCCTTGCCTTCTTAGGCCGAGGCATGTGGCTGTACTGCATGAACGTAGTGGAGCCGCTCCACTTCCGACTGGTGATGAGGACAATCGGCATCCATCAGCCAGCAGTCGAGTTTTCGGCACCAGAAAAGCCGGAGGAACGAGTTTGGTGACATCCCCGAGGGTTGGCCATGGTGATAGACTGGGCAAAGCGAGCTACGGAGCAGATCGCAGACTGGATAGCATACGGGTGGGTGGTGACCGCTCGGGCGGAGATCGAGGAGGCCTACTACACGGCCTACGCCCGACACTACAGGTACCAGGTGTTCCGTGGTGCCCACCGACCGGTACGACTTCTAAACCCTAATGCCTTATATTATGCTCTCTATATGATTATGCACTGATGTTTGGACTTCCTAAATGCAGATTGACCCCGAGGGGAAGATCGTGGAGTTACAGGGACTCCTTCACTCGACCATCCAGGAGCGGGACGAGCTCCGACAGACCCTGACACTTCTGGTGAGTTTTCCTAAACCCTAAACTCTTAAATTTACTTATGCACTTGATTATGATTATTCCTATGAATTGACTGACCTGGAGTTTTGAATGCAGCGAGTCGAGGGAGCCCAGCGCCAAGGGGCAGATGCACCCTCTGCTTCTTCCCAGACTCCAGTCGACCGAGCTGAGCGGGAGGCAGAGTTTGCATGGACGGTGACGCGGGCCGTGGCGGCCGAGGCGATGCTCTCCGAGAGGGTAAGTAACCACTACACATTCCCAGTTGATTATGTTTATGAAATACAATTGACTAACCATGAAATGTGTATGCAGACGACCAATCTGACCCAACTGAGGGCGGAGCTGTAACAGAGCTGAGCAGCAGCTAGGGAGGAGGCTGCCCGCCTCTGGGAGGAGATGGCGCGGAGCCGACCAGCAGACGTGGTTGAGACGGCGCTCCTCCATGCAGAGCTTGAGCGTCTCCGGGCCGGAGTTGTAGAGGCAGAGCGTTACCAAACGGAGGCGTTAGAGCTGAGAGGGGAGCTACGGGCGTACAAGGAGATGTGTCGACAGTCGGAGGGCAGTGGGACTCTGAGCGGCAGCACCCACGGCATGCATGGCTCCGTTAGGAGTTACTTTACGGGTTCCTCTGGCCATCAGAGGAACGAGGAGGAGGAGCGGCGGCGATGACACCGCGAGGAGGCGAGCTCGGCGATGCCTCCACCATCGAAGAGGCATGAGGGCTCAGGCGATGGTGGTGGGGGCCAGGGAGAGGGACATGCTTGATGTACCAATGAATTTTGTACATGTAGAGATGATAGTGATATGATATGTTTTTGATTTTTCTGTTGTTTATGAATGAATGTGCGAATGAATGCAAATGATTGATGCTAACTAACAACGACTCCTGACCTGGCGCGAGTGAGTGGGAGAGAGAGACGACACACAGGTGAGTGGGAGAGAGAGACGACGCACGAGTGAGTGTGAGAGAGAGGCAATGCACGAGTGAGTGTGAGAGCGGGACGAGAGAGATGACACGAGTGAGAGAGAGAGACGCCAAATAGCGAGTGGGAGAGAGAGGCGAACACAGGATGAATGGCATTCATGCAAGGAGGAAAAGGGGGCTTCAGGTTTCTAAACAGTCATACATATGACCACTCCAGGAACCACATGGCCCACATTTGGACCGTTTAAAGCCACTCCGCTAGAACCCACAAATGCGTCTAAACGGTCCACTGTTATTCGCCCAAAGGATAGAACGGTGGCAATGTGTCCGTGTGTTCAGTAGAACGGTCTGTTTACGACCGTGCAAACACCAGCATCTGAAGCATGTAGAAGGTTTCTCCACAGTCTCAATGAAACCGTGCACTGATTAGAGCGGTCTATCGATAGACCGCGTACACGCACGTCTTGAGAGTTCGAACGGGACTCTCTTGGAGAGTCCCACCCCGAGAATAGGTGCTCCAAACCAAACCAAACTCTATCTTAACTCGGTCTAGACCTATCCTATCTCAATTCTAGTGGGTTTAGGCCTCTAACCAAGCCCTATAAGTAAGAGGGGACTCCAGATTCATCCTTCACACATCAACCCTCTTTCAAGCCTTGAAATCTTTCTTCATCTTCCTCTAATCATCATGAAGAGGGCCTTAGAAGAGAGTTCCATGGGCGAGGTGGCTTACCAAGGTCCAAAGATGGCTAGAAAAGAGCACGGCGTGCTACAACAGCTGACCACCATCCTGGGTCATTTGAGCTCCAGCCCCATGACAGAGGTAAGTTAATGTTGTTCAATTCAATTTCATTCAATTTTATATCCTTTCCTTCAAAAGCTCATATGTCCTTCCTCTCTTTTCTCCTCTTCTTTTCTTTATTTTAGCTTCTCCCCGGCCTGAGACGATACTCCACCTTGAAATGGATGGCTCCTATGATCCGTGAGGTACCCATATCTGTGACATCCATCGTTAGGTCATGGCACCTTCACCCTCTCCTAGTGTTAGACAAGAACTACCCCAAGCTCTTTTTGGATTGTCATAGCATTTCAATCTTGGTAGAGATATGGCACCCCCAGACCCACACTTTCATGTTCCCATCTTTTGAAGCCACCATCCATCTAGAAGAGGTAGAGACCTATTTGTCTTTCCCTAGGTCCAAGGTGGGCAAGGAAGATTTAGTCTGTCACACTGTTGCCCCTATGGATCCTGCCCTTATCTTAGGAGAGTTCATACCTAGCAGTAAGGACAAACGCACCATAGTGGGCCCACACTAGATCCATCTACTACCTCTCAACCAGTGGGTGATAGCACATTGTAAGAATAAGTGTGGTTGGTACGAGGCCATAGCTAAGGCCGCCTCCATTTGCTTGTACGGGGCCATACTCTTCCCCTCTGCTGACCATGTTGTTGTGCCCCTATGGTCACTTGAGTTCATATGGTCACTTGGGTCATTCGACATCATTCTATGGTCATATGAGTTCTAATGTATTCTTGGTTTTGATAATGGCTAAACACTATTAGTCATTGATGTTTTTCACCTTCATGTGATTGACATACGTTATGTTTTTGTTCATGACAGGTGCGCCAATGAATGGACAAGGAATCAAGTGGAAATGGTGAACGTGAACGCTGAATGTTGCGCCCTCGCACGCGGATCGACCTGCGCGGAGCCCCCGGAACAAAATTTGGATTGAAGACTCAGTAATAAAACTTCAAGACAATCAAGGTTGATGCCACAGACATGAACGGGCGGCTAACGGACTCAAGCGACGGAGTTGGTGCGGCCAACGGACCGAACCGGGCTGACCCGGGCCCTGCCCAGCTGGCTGTCGACCGCCAGCACAGGGGCGGTCGACCGCCCCAGCCAGGGACTCCCAAGTCTGCACGTCTTTTAGTGGCGATCGACCGCCAGCCAGTGGCGGTCGACCGGATTTCCCAGGGATCGCCCGTTTGCAGGTGTTTCAGTGGCGGTCGACCGCCAGGAACCTTAGGTCGACCGCCAGCCCCGAGCCATCAATTGTTGACTTTGTTTCCAACTTCGAAAAGGGCCATTCAACATTGATTTGTTTAATCCTAAAGACACCTAATCCCCCACAAATTGTGGATCTGGTCTAGGGGGTGTCCATAGACCATTCAAGGTCTATAAAACTCTTGTAAGAGGGTTAGAAACCCTAATGCTTCAAGGGGCTTCTTGTGAGATCTAGGGTGGCTGCAAGGGAGGTTGCAAGAGAGCTTGGAGACGAGATACTGTTCACGTGAACAGTAGTTCGTGAAGGTGTTCTTCATCCAATCAAAGGGGAATCAAGCTCAAATCAAAGCCAGCAAACCTCAAGGAAGATTACATCAAAGCAAGGCTATCAAAGTGATCCAAGGAAGCTGGTTTGATTCAAGTTCTTCAAAGGAAATCATCTTCATCCATTCAAGTTATTTCCACCTCATTCAAGGTGACATTTCAAGCATTCAAACTCCTAGAAGCTAAAGAAGCAATCAAGATTCAAGGTAGCTTCATCATCTCCTTCATTCATTCAAAGAAATTCAAAGAGAAGATCAAGAGAGAAGAATTGAAGGAAGAGGTACTGTTCACGTGAACAGTACTCCTGAAGAACATTCATCCAATCAAGGGTGAATCAAGAAGATTGAGTTGAAGCCAAGAGGAGCCTTGTTGCTGATCAACATTGCATACAAGGGCCAATTCATTTTCACTCATAACTCAATCTCTTGTTTTAGTTCATTCACATTTGTTTCATTTTCATTATTGTTTAAACATTGAAAGTGTGATTCATCCCTACCGGTGGTTAGTAGGAAGGCAATTGGAGGGTGTTCCAATTTGCGGTTGACGTCCCTACCAGGTGGTGAGTAGGAAGGCAATCGGTGGTTTCCGACTTGCGGTTCTGTGCGCTGCACAAGTGAAGCCTCACCGGGTTTTGGTGAGGGGTGGACGTAGGGCTGAGGATTCAGTCCGAACCACCTTAAAAATCCTGTCTAGTGTGGTTTGCCTGTGTGATTGATTCGTTCTAGATGCATGCTTAGGATCGAATTATTATATATCTTGCTTATCTTGCTAAGTGAATCATAGCGTACTTGGAAGCTAGTTTCTATTCCGTTGCAATTCATTTTAACTAGCTATATAGAGGGCCACATTGTGAAAAGTGGGGCTGATCTATTCACCCCTCCCCTCTAGATCCGTTGTCCACCACACAACACATGTCTTAGATGTTCCCATTCTTAGTACCATCAGTGGTCTGTGCCAGGGTCTTTCCATTTCCCAGGCCGTCCTTGCCTACTTATATGAAGGTCTTAGCTCAGCAGCTCTAGGGGGTCCACTGTTTTGCTCTATGATTCTCCTAGAGTGCTGGATGGGAGTTAGGATGAAGTTCATGCCTAGAGAAGATGTCACCTCGGTTAGCAGGATCTTCGGGCGCCATCCATTATTCTTCATTGGTGGTCCTTTCAGGTTTTCTCAGGATGTGGAGTGTAGGACAGCAGATAAGAAGTCGAGGGATGAGTGGCGCCTCTACATCAACACCTTGCCCCTGAACCGGTTCATGATGCGCCCACCTTTTCTCCACAGCACTACTCTCAGGCTTCGCAGGAGGCCTGGCTTGGACTTGAGGCTAGTGGGCAACACTGCTTTGGTGATGTACAGCCCGCATCAGTGTTTCCTATAGATCGGACTACCCCGGACTACACTTCGAGCGCTACCCCATCTTCCCGCACTATAGGCGAGGAGGTTTGGGTCAGAGGAGGACGAGCAGGCGATCAGGAGTGCCCTGGTTATGTGGGAGGTTAGTAGGGTGCTCACCCTACCGGCGGAGGTGACAGAGTTCAAGGAGGCTTACCAGGCATATGTGAGAAAGCTGAGAGAGATTAGGCCTCGCGGGGATGTCCGTCTGAGGATTGAGTGGTTTCTTATTTTCATGATGTTGATATAGAGACTTATGCCTAGAAATATTTGCATTTGAATGAATAAAATGGATGATTGGATTGATCTGAGCCTAGCCTTTCTTGCATGTGATTGAATGAATTTGAGATAGGATCTTAGGATGAAAATGGCCCACAACGAGACCGCTCTGTTAGATACACGGTTAGAGTCTAACCGCGCCCTAGAGGTGAACGGCCAGAATTGGGCCGTGTACCAGATCAACGATAGAGTTAAGAACAGGGACCTTTGCAGATGGAAACGGCCTATCGGTAGACCGTGGATAGAGTAAAACGGTCAAGAGTGCATCGTTCTATTTTGTGAACGGTCTAGTGAGGACCATTGATTTCCTGAAGGTTCTAGAAACTGGAGGCGGTCTGAACCAGGCCGCGTGAGGAATGGAACGGTTAGATACTGACCGTTAGGGGAAGTAAAACGGTCGCCAGAGGACTGTGCAGCAATAGAAATGTCGAATCTTCTCCTCAACCTGCCCCTGCACACATATAAACAGGAAAACAGATTAAATCTGTTTTAGGCTTAACCCTTTGCCTATAGCAAGTTAGGAAATGACCAATTCTCGATTTTTGGTCAAGGGGGTAAGCCTTATCAAATAGGTAAATAACACAAAGGAAAATGGATGCAATGCATGCCATGAATGCAAATCATGATGATGAAAATATTTTTTTGTGGTTTTGAGGATATTTGATTTTTTTAGATATTTGAAATATTTGATTTTTTTAGATTTTGGAATATTTAATTTTTTGGATTTTGGAATATTATATTTTTTGGATTTTGGAATATTCGATTTTTTGATTTCGGAATATTTAATTTTTTTGATTTTGAAATATTTGATATTTTAATTTTGAAATGTATGATTTTTTTTTGAATTTTGGAGCTAGCTCATACCCCGCGGCAGGATATCCTCACACCCCATTAGGGGTTTCCCGAGCTCAACGTGTGTTATGGGTGACCGCCCATGGCCGGGGTCCAATTCTACTTAACAGTGCCTCTTCCGAGGCCACACCCGGGGTATGATCTAGTCCTTGGAAAATAAAAGAGAGAATTTGATGGGAAGCCGGCAATAGTTATAGAGATTTTTAGGGCTTGAGTTCTTCTCACGACAAACCCCTTTTCAAAGAATTTGGTCTGTTGCGCGGGGATTTGTGTCCGTCATCGAACCTACATCCGCGCTAGGCATGCATACGACCGGACTCATGACATCCCGCGGGAAAACTGCACTGCCACTCTTGTCATGCTCAGTTTCATTCTTTTGGGAGCATTTAGACTTTTGAGCTTCAAACTTTTAAATGAGCTTTTAGCTTTTGCCTTTGATTTTGCCCCTTTTCTTTCATTTCTTTTTCTTTCTTTTTGCTTTTGTGAATGCGGAGCCAGGTCATAGCGGACTGCCCCTATTTGAGACCTCTCTTTTATCAGGGTGTCTAGATCAGTTCTCGCCCCCCCTTATTCACCACTTGCCCCTATTTTCAGCCGAAAGAGGAGAAAAATAAGGATTTTCACTTTCCCCTAAGCATGGCCAAGGGAGAAACGGTGTTGCGCAAAAAGGAAAACCGAACCACGGGGGTCGTGTAGTGTGTGAATATTGAATCAGGGACCTCCCTTCATGATCAAGTAAAGGAACGCCCCGACACCGGGCCGTTGCTGGCTTGACTCTATGGATAAAAATGTTTTAAATACAACCCATTCCACGGATTAGGCAATTTTTCGCCCTTCGTATTAACAAGACGATACGTGTTCCCAAGATAGATTTCTCTAACTACAAACGGCCCTTCCCAACTGGGTTGCAGCTTAGACCTAGGACCTGCTAATCTAATAAATTTACGTTTCAAAACCATGTTACCTACTTGAAATTTGTGTTCGATAACCTTCTTTTGAAAATGCCCCGAGACACATTTTTGATAAACAGAGACGTGATTGGCCGCATTAAGCCTCTTCTCATCCAAGAGTTCCAGTTGGACTAGCAACGCCTCTTGACATTAGTCGACATTAAGTTTTTGTCAAGCTGCACTCTTAGGGAAGGGATCAAAATCTCATACGGGAGTACCGCCTCCATCCCATAGGTGAGAGCAAAAGGAGTTTGCCCCGTGGGAGTACGGACAGAGGTGCGATAAGCCCATAAAACTTCT
The DNA here is from genome assembly GCA_022559845.1 of Amorphophallus konjac. Taxonomy (NCBI): domain Eukaryota; kingdom Viridiplantae; phylum Streptophyta; class Magnoliopsida; order Alismatales; family Araceae; genus Amorphophallus; species Amorphophallus konjac. The sequence goes on along the minus strand of CM040120.1, from coordinate 62,172,485 downwards.
ATCAATTTGTTGGCCCAATCAGCAAATTTGTGCGACTGGCATGTTTTCTTAATGATTTTAAGAAGGGTTTTGTTCGTGGCTTCGGCTTGGCCGTTGCCTTGGGGGTAGTATGGTGATGAATGGTGCAATGAAATATTAAATTTCTTACAGAGGTCCTGGAGTTCTTGTGACACGAACTGAGGCCCGTTGTCGGTGACGATGTCGCTCGGCACTCCAAACCGCGAAATGATATTCTTGAGGATGAAGCGGCATACTGTGGTGGCTTTGATTTCTACATAGGCTTCAGCTTCTGCCCACTTGGTGAAGTACTCCGTAGCAGTTAAGATGAAAGATTTATGTTTAACCTGGGAGTTCGGATCACCTAGTGGGCCTACAAAATCAAAAGCCCACATGGAGAATGGCCAATGAGCGGAAAGAGGATGGAGAGAGGAAGCAGTAGCATGGATCTTATCGGCATGAAGTTGGCATTGAAGACACCTACGGACATAGGTGGAACAATCTTCTTCTAGGGTTGGCCAGTAATAGCCCTGCCTTAGAATCTTCTTCGCCAATGCCTGACCATTAACATGTCCTCCACACTCGCTTGAGTGAGCTGCTTCAACAACTTTCTAAGCCTTGTCGTCATCCAAACACCTCAGAAGAATTCCATTGAGAGCCCGCCTATACAACTCTCCTACAACAATGGTGTATCTGGAGGCGACTCTTCTGATGGCCTTGCGCTGCTCAGCATTGACCGTCTCTGGGACGGAACCATCCTTACAGTACTGCTATATTTCATGGTACCACAACAATTCCTCTTCTTTTATGATCTCTTCAAGCTCTGTTAAAGATACTTCCTTCAAATTCTCCCTTTCAACTTTCTTATTTACAGATTTCCTAAGGTGGTTAAACCACGGATCCTGGAGGGAAGGAGCGTCTAACCGTTGGACCATAATGGTCTCAGTGGCGCGACTAAGAGGGAAGGAGAGGGAAGAAGCAAGCGATGCAAGTGCATCAGTAAGAATGTTCTGAGAACGAGGGGTGTGAATGTAGATGAGCTTACGGAACTACCTAGCCAAGAGTGTGACCAAATCTTGATAGGGTTTGAGCTTAGGGTCACGGGTGCGGTAAGTTGAAAGGACTTGACGCAGCACCAATTGAGAATATCCTATGATGTTTTGGTATCGCGCACCCATGATGTAGGCGTGCTTCAGTCCGGCAAGGAGAGCCTCATACTCTGCTATGTTATTTGTGGCAGGGAAGGAGAGCTGGTAAGCGATGGGGATGGTTACTCCTTTCGGAGTGAGAAGAACGGCGCCGATTCCACGGCCCTGAGAATTGAGAGCACCGTCGAAGTGTAAAGACCAGAAGGGGAGATGAGTAAGTACAGCCAGGTGCTCATCAGAAAATTCATCCTGGATTGAATTAGTGTGAGGGATAGGAGAATGAGCAACGAAGGGGATGTCAAATTGAGAAAGAAAGCTGTGCCAGCGAGCTAACCTGCTAGAAAGGACATATTTTTCTAAGAGGTAATAGATTGGGTCCATTCTAGAGATCAACTTAACTTCATGGGCTAGGAAGTAGTTTTTTTTGCTTCTGAGCTACCCATACTAACGTTGTGCAGGTCTTCTCCATGGCAGTATACTTAGATTCAGTAGCATTAAACAATGTAGAGAGGTAGTATGCTGCCCTTTCCTTTCCTTCGTCATCCACTTGAGCCAAGACAGCTCCTAGGGAGTCATCAATAACAGAGTATAATATTCGGGGTTTCCCAGGGATAGGTGGTTGTAGAACCGGGGGATTAGATAGATAAACCTTGAGATCATCATAGGCCTTTTGACATTGTTCATTCCATTCAAATTTAGACCCCACCTTCAACAGTTTATAGAATGGGCGGCATCTTTGTGAGTGTTGAGATATAAATCTTCGAATGAACTATAAGCGCCCAATCAATCCTCTAAGTTCAGTGATGTTCTTAGGCGGTGGCATTTCCATAACAGCCTTCTCTTTATTCGGATAGATCTGAATCCCCCGCTTGCTAACTATGAATCCTAGCAATTTCCCAGATGCAACTCCATACACACATTTCTTTGGATTCATCTTTAACTTATACTCCCTAGCCCTTTGCAGAACCTTAGCTAAAACGGCGGGGTGTTCTTCATTGGACCTCGATTTCACTAGGATATCATCCACGTAGGCTTCCATATACACATGCATCATGTCGTGGAAGATAGCCATCATTGCCCGCTGATACGTGGCACCTGTATTCTTCAACCCAAATGGCATGACAACATAGCAGTATGTGCCTCAGGGCGTGGTGAACTAAGTGTTCTCTTGGTCCTCGGGAGCAAGACGGATTTGGTTGTATCCAGAATATCCATCCATAAATGAGAGGACTTCATACCCGGCCGTGTTGTCTACCAACACGTCAATGTAAGGAAGTGGAAAATCATCTTTCGGACATGCTTTATTTAAGTCCCTGAAATCAATACAAATTTGAATTTTTCCATCCCTTTTCATCACCGGGACTATATTTGCCACCCATTGCGGATATAACACAACTCTAATGAACTTGGCCTTGTGTAATTTATCAACATCTTCCTTTATCTTTAAGTCCATTTAAGGGTGGAATCTCCTTGATTTTTGTTTGACGGGTGTTGCCCCTGGTTTAAGGATAAGTCTGTGTTCAACCAGAGCGGGGTTAAGACCCGGCATGTCCTCATAGGACCAAGCAAAAGAATCATTATACTCCCTCAAAACCTTGATTATCTCCTCTTCAACCTGAAGATGGAAATTAGCATAAATGATTATGGGCCTAGGGTCCTCTTCAGTCCCAAGATTAAATTCTTTCATGGGTTCATCCACTGTCGACGATGGTTCATCAAACCTTTTTAAACCTTGTGCGTATAGATCAGCAGTGTCATCCACGTCGCTTTCCTCATCATCGGCTGGGTCCTTCTCATCTATGATTTCATACACTCCCAACCCGTCATTACTCCACACCTCGCCTACTTCCTCATCATCCTCTAGGATGATTACGGTCTCTACAAACTCAGGACATTTGAGGAGGGCATGACATCTTTCAGCTAGATCCTGAAGAAACCTATCTGGAATGGACCGGGAATGACGCATCACAGGGTGCGCCGCAGATGTGGATGGGCTGACAACACTAGAGCTAGACTCTACCACAACTGACTCTACCAACCTAGGGGACTCTACACACTGTACATCTAACCTAGGAGACAAGAAATTTACAGGGAAAGAAGCAGGGGCCTCATGCCCCTGGCAGGAAGTCGGACAGAACATAGCGTAATCCTCCATTGAAACCTCCGCTCTAAAATTGACATTTTTTTTTTGAGATCGTAGGAAATCATGCAACAAGAGAGGTCAGACGAGGAAGGAGGAGGAAGAAGTTCCATGGGAAACAGAGACAGGAAGAGAACATCGAAGAATGGGTCAGAAGAAGAAAACCACATTTCGTGAAGTTTGGTAGTGGGGGAGGGAGGAGTAAACAGAGTTGAGAAATCAATCCGTGGGCAGTGCCCACATGCACATGGCACAAATAGAATCTCAAATGACCTTTCTGTATAGAACGGATCAACCAGGATTGGCGGTGAACGGGGAATAAACCCCAACTGCTGAGACAGGGAAGCAAAACGGGAAGGAGGCCAGGAAAAGGTAATGGTGGAGCTCCCTTCTCCCCGCGGCCTCTGGTAAACTGGCCCCGTCAGAGAATGCTTTACCAGCTGCATCTCCTCTTTCTTCGGACAAGCTTCCTCTTCATGGAACATCTTCTCAAAACAATAAAATAAATCTTCCATATCATCCACCAGCCCCTTCAGCGGTGGCGGTGGGTCGGCAACTGCACAAGCGGCATCACTTATCTCATCAACACAAGGCGGCTTCTTCTTTAAAGTACCTGGCTGCAATGGGCCTTTTACAAAATGATGACGGTAGTCCCACGTCAGTGGCCCGAAGTCTCCCAACATTGACAATGCTGACTCCCGATAGCCAAGGCCTCTTCGGCTCATCTTTCTTCCCCTGGGGACGGGATTGGTCCGCCCCTGCAGTTGCACGCCGAGGCCCATGCCCGGTTGAGAGCCTAGTTTCAAGATCATGTTCCACCCCTTAGAATCTCTAATCTTGGACTTGATTTTGACATTTACTGGTGTAGGGGCGGGCTTGCGTGACGCATATGCCCATGGAACGTTCAAATCCATCACTGATAAAACTGGCTTGTTGCTCGGCCATAGTGTAGGCAGAATCTTGTCAGCAATGGCATCCACTGTCTGGACCGTGGAAACACTCTTCACCTTGACTACCTGCCCCTGAAATGGGAATTTGAGGCACTGGCGGGCGGTCGAGGGTACTGCATTCAAGCTATCTATCTATGGATGACCCAGAATAGCCTTGAACATCGGGCCTATGTCCAACACATAGAATTCCACGTCCATTTTCAAAGGCCCTAGCTCGGCCTGCACTGTCACGACCCTGTGGCAAGCTCTCCTGGAGTTATCATACGCCGCAATAGTTGTCGGTGTCAGCCTTAGCATGTCTTCAGATATGTTGCAGGCACGCAACGTGCTCAAGGGACAAACATTAATAGAAGCTCTCGTGTCCACTAGAGCTGAATCAACGGCCACTTTGTTCAATGAAATTGTAATACATAGTGGCATCTGACGTGCCTCTAGGGGTGCTAGCTCTGACTCAAAAAATGAAATGGATGGCCCCTTTGTGATGGTGGCCAACTGTTGGAAATCTATTTTTGATAATGACAACTTATGAATCATGTTAAGACTGAATTAAATAATCACCCTAATCAATTTTAGTCTTTCACTTTGAATAATAACACGAGCAGCTGAACTGGTTAAGTCGTTGCTATCTTCGCTGTGCACTTCATAAAGTCGATGCAATGTCTGTTCAAAGAATGTTCAAGTTGAAGCATCTCCTAATTGATTAGTTCGTGCATGGTTCAAGTCGATGCAACGCACTGTTGTGCAAGAAGCTTAAGTCTTTGCATGCTTCATTATAGAAGTCTAAGTCGATGCAGTTCCATGTCCGTCTCATATTAAGTCTGTGCATGCATTCATCAAGTCGATGCAACCCTTGTTGTTGTACACGACCAAGTCGATGCAATCTTAGTTGAACCACGTGACTAAGTCCGTGCAGAGTCTGTGCATGCATACACCAAGTCGATGCATCCGTAGTTGTTGCACGCGACTAAGTCGGTGCAAGTGTCATCCATGCAGTTGTCAAGTCGATGCACTTGTAGTTGTTGCACGAGATCATGTCCGTGCATGCTTAAGTCTAGGCAAAGCAAGTCGGTGTAACACTTCTCGTTGCACGCTATCAAGTCAGTGCAACTTCTGCACCGTGCACTAAGTCTGTGCAACATTTATCTTCTACACGAACTATGTCTAAGCAAGGTTGCTCATGGCACAATCAGGTCCTTGCAATGCTTGTACTTTGCATATACGTATTCAGTGCTTCTATTGGCCTAGTACTGAACCAAGTCTGTGCAGATGTGTATTACGTGAACATTAAGTCCGTGCATATGTAATTAAATGTTGTGTTGAGTCTGTGCAAGTGTAGGCATGCTACATAATAAGTTTGTGCATATCTCATATGATGCATAACATAGTCAGTGCATTCCATGCTTGTGAACACACCATGTCAGTGCACGGTTTGCATCTCGTATATATATACATAATGACCGTGCACTCGTTAGCCTTATAGATAAATGAAGTCTGTGCATCTTTTAGCCCTACACCCATATCAGGTCTGTGCAAGCCTTATATTTGTCTAACTATCGTGTGTACTAAAATTGCAGTAACCTAGGAATGTACATTATCCAATGAGTGGCACGTGATCCAAGAATGGAGGATGTGCCATGATAGTGACATGTGGCAAGTATTCACGCTAGGATGTTGCCACGTGACCGAGCAATGCCAGATCTGGATAAGGTAATTGGGCAGGAAACATGGAAACCACATGCCCTCCTCTTTGCAGCTGCATATAAATAAAAAGATTCTCGTTCAAAAGAAGGATGATCGTGAAAAAGAAACTTGAAGCGAAAAAGAGGAGAATGAAGAAGTAGAGAGAGAGCAAGAGCCAGCACGATCCAGAAAGAAGAAGAGAGAGAGCTGTTTGAGAGAGTTCTGTCATCAGTCTCCTGGTTCAATACCGGAGCTGATTTGCTCACTGTTTGAGCTACATTTCCATCTGAGTTTTGATTGTTCGTTTGTTTCTTTTGTTTTCTTCGAAACTCTTATTCTATCAAGCTGTGTGTCAGCGGGCAGAGGTGGATTCCTCTGGACAGGTTAAGCAGTAAGCCTCAGTGGAGCAGAGGAGGATTCCTCTGGACAGTAAAGTGTGTTGTTCAGCGGGGTTGTAGGGATTCGTCCCCAAAGCTGTGGATCAACGGCAAGCTGTTAGGCAGTAGTAAAGCCACACTCAGTTGAGTGTGGGGTGGATGTAGGTCTGAAGGACCGAACCACCTAAAAACCTTGGTGTTCCTTGTGGTTTGATTGTGTGATTTCATTGTTAGATGCATGGTAGGCACGGCTTCAATGCATACGCCTAGTTGAAGTATCTCTTGCATTAGTTTAGGGAGTCCAGATCAAGTTGCCATGCATCTAAATTTTAATTGGTCGAGAACATTAAGAGAGGGATTCATTCACCCCCCCTCTGAATCCACCACATCTATCCTAACAGTTGGTATCAGAGCGGGTTGCTGTGTCAACGGATCCAACGATCCGCAGTAGATCCTACAGCTTTCATGGTGCATTTCAGAGTGGGTCTCTGAAACCTTGTGTTCGGTGCTTTGCCTAACTCTTTTGGTGTCTCACGTTGCTGCTGTTTGATTTCGGTGCAATTCTCATACATTGCCCTTAGATCTATACTTGGTTAGTCATTCTTCAATGGCTCATCCGCCGATCTTCAGAGGTAATGCTTTTGATCTATGGCTGAAAAACTTGCATCGGTACGTAAGATAAACTGATCCAGATCTTTGGAAGGTAATGGTTCATGGTCCACATAACTTATTGAAAGATAAATTTGAATGGACTAATAAGGATTGATTAAAATTTTTTGAAAACGCTAGAGCATTAGATCTGATGAAGACATCAATTGATAGAGCTCTAATATCAAATGTTTCTTCCTGTAGGTGTAGCAACCCTGATAAATGAATATTGAAATAAAATTAAAAACATATATATTACAGAAGTAATATATATAATAAGAATAGGGTTAATTAGACAAAATAAAACAAATTACAAATAACGCCTCTTTATAAGGCGTTAATTTAAAAATAAACGCCTCTACGCACGGCGTGACTAAATAAAGGACGCCCACAAGTGCGGTCGTCAACTCTCACGCGACCAAATAGGCAAGTAAAAGAAACGCCCATATCTTGGGCGTGTTTCAAAAACAAGGAACGCCCTTATACAAGGCGTTTCTTAAGCAACGACCTGAACAAGGTCGTTAATTTAAGAATCGACGCCCTGACATAAGGCGTTAATTCCGTTCGTGACCCGTTCAACCCAGAGCTTATCCAGGGAAAGATTAACCTAATCTAGTAAGTGTCTATTAGAGTAAGGACTCTATTAGGGATATATTACCCTCACTAGAACACTAACTCTAATAGGACACCCAAAAATCCTCTAAATACCCTTCACAGTCGAACCCTAGAAAGCTACTTGGTCGATCGTCCCTGTCGCGGTAGGTGAATAACTAACAGTTATTCCTTAAATTCTTTCTCTGCATATGCTCATATGAAGAACACTGACTGTTTCTTCATCTTCTTTGGTTTTATAGGAATTGCCTGTCAAGACTAAAGACCGGTAAGGTTATTCCTCTTCTCCTATACCTACGATTACACTCATGAAGAAATAGTAATTTCTTCAATTTTCTCTGTAGGAAAATTCTTCTAACCTACTGAAGAACGTGGATTCTTCATCGACGATCATTTGCATCCTCTTCTGTGCATACTGCTGTTAGCAAGTTCCATCGCCAGGAGACTTTGTGGAGACTCTGTTCTTCGAAATTCTTCACCGTTCATCAGATTATCTTCATCAAGGTAGGATCTTCTCAAGTCTTGTAGCCCAAACTAAATTTATATATACAAGAAGTATCATGCATATCATGTATTAGTTTTATTTTAGTTTCTCGGACGTTGGAATATTATTGAAAGAAACGCCCTTGAATAGGGCGCTACTTTAAAAGACACGACCATGCCATTGGTCGTTGATTAAGAATAAACGCCCTGTACACAGGCGTTACTTTCATGAAAAACGCATGTAATTAATAATTGATCATGTTTAAAAATTCAATAAACATGAAATATCGATTCTAATATCTTGCATGACTCTACCTGTAAATTCCTGCTAATTTTCTTGTCATGACCATGTCTACTGTCTTGGAAATTTATTTCTTGAAATATTGTAAATTCCTTGAATTCACGACCTTGACAACGTCGTTTTACAGGTGTTAACGCCCCACAACAGGGCGTAAATTGAAAAGAAATGCCCCTCTCCAGGGCGCGTTATCTGTAAATTCCTGATATATATATACTCTGTAAAATAGAATTAAACAGTAACGCCCCTTTCAAGGGCGTGTTTTATATAAATCCTGAAAATTAATTATATTCTGACAGATATGTAAATAATAAGACGCCTTCTGTTGAAGTCGTCAACTCTTGAAGAAACGCCCCCGACCAGGGCGCTTTTTATATAAATTATTGAAATAATGAAATTCTGCAAAACGGAACATATGTAAACGCCCTTATATTAGGCGTTACTTACTTGACGAACGCCCCTGACTAGGGCGTGTTTTACACGAATTAATGAAATTATTGAAAATTCTGTAAAATAGAATTTTGTAAACGCCCTTCTGTTAGGCGTTAATTACTTGAGAAACGACTTGACCTAAGTCGTTATTTTACTGTAAAACTGATTTTCCCCTGTTGTTGTTAACCGATGGTTTCATATGTTATATAATATATATATCGGCACTATTCTCCACTCCGTGAGTATAGTCCCACGTTTCACGTTGATTTATCGATCACACTCAACTCTCATTGACATACAAGCTCTCCATTGGACATTCCGTTCCTTTGGACTAGCGAGTTAGTCATAGAGACCTCAATAAGACTCCTCGTAGCCTTGGATTCCCTCAAGGCCGACTGAGCTGGTTGTACCCTAAAAACCCATTACACGATCTTTGACATGTCAATCTAAAGAAACATGGTATACCGGCCCTTATGATTATACAAAGAGTATATCATAAGAAATTCTTAATGGGATGATGATATCATGCCATATCATGTCGTTCTTGTAAACCCCAATTCTATGATAAGAATGAGGGTATCTTGCTTGATCTAATGTTTATGTGGACCTCAATTCTATATAAAGAATGTCCATATTGATTTGTCATGGGACCTAAGTTAAGGGAACCATATTCTACCTAGTTTTATTGATATCGTGATTTTACCGTTATTATCACCAATCTATGTCCTTTGTCATATTTTTGGACTCTATTCTGTCAAAGTTGTCATACATGTCTACAAGCTTGAATATTAAAATTCTATATTGGCTATATAAACAAGAGTGGATGTCAAAAATACATGATAAATGCCTGCGCATATAGGGCCCGATCTGGTCCTGGGAGGAGCACCCGAAAGTACTTGTGCCCATGGGAGTTAAAATGATAAGGTATCTGGCATTATACAGAGTACTTGACTTGCTTGATTGGACATTCCACACACATCTTGTACTTGAATCGTACTTGACTTTACATGAAATGCGTGGCCCGAAAAAGGGTAATTTACTTGCTTGATACATGATAGCCAAAGTTCTTGACATGGCCTGTTAAACGTACTTGCTTGAATATCTTGAATACACTTGTTATCTTGTCGGAAGTTCATGATTAAGTTCATCTTATTTTTTTGATATTACATTCTCTCTATCTTGTCGTTTTATGCGAGCATGCATAGCTTTATTGCATTCATGAAAGATGTAATTACTTAAACCCCTTGCTAATACTTGAGATATAATTTCCTACTGAGCGTTCGCTCATTCCGTTTGTCCCTTTGTACTTTTTCAGGTAAGTCCGACGACGATAGAAGTCAATCGGATGGGAATGATCAAGAGTGAAAGTGATAGAGCTTCTACAAGTGTCGTCTAGTCTTCTCTATAGTTTTCTTGAGTCAACTATGTATTCTTTTCCTCTTTTATTAAACAGAGTATTAGATTTGTAATAGTCTATCCATTATGAAATAAAGGATTGGGTTATCTTACTATTTTGCGCATCTCTGTCTTTGTGTCGAATACACGACCACTCTGATTGACATGATTGATATAAACTCGTCGCGCATCTCCGGGTATCTTCCGCGCTCGGGGCGTGACAGTTTTTGTGGTATCAGAGCCTAAGGTATTCAATTCCTAGGAAAAACCCAAGTCCAAGGATAAGTTGAACCTTTAAACCAGTGAGATTGGGTAGAACCAAGGGTTAGATTTAACATAGTGTACGAGTCTTTAAATACGATCACGTACTAATATAATTATTGTAATTGTAGGATAATGGCTGCCGAACGTGCTCAATGGCGCAACATGCAGCGTACCCTTCAAGGGATGACCCAAGTGCTACAACAGGTAGCACAAGGTGGTGCTCCACGAGCTGGAAGCTTACACCAAGCCTTTAAGAACATGAATCCCCCGAAGTTTATGGGATCGACCGATCCGGACGATGCCGAGCATTGGGTTCGGGAAACCGAACGCATATTCCGTGTCATGCAATGCACGGACCAGGACAAAGTTCTATTAGCTACATTCCAGTTAGAGAAAGATGCTAGATGCTGGTGGGAGTCTATTGAAGCAACCATCGATCCTACTCAAGTAACATGGGAAGAATTTGTGGAATACTTCAATGCTAAATATTTCTCGGACCGAGTCCAAGAAAAGAAGGCTGCCGAATTCGCTGCATTAAAGCAACGATCCTTATCATTAGCAGATTATGAAGCTCAGTTCTCCAGGTTGTCTAGATATGCTAAGCATCTTATTAGCACGGAGAAGATGAAAGCCCGTAGATTTCTTAATGGGCTTAGGCCCCACTATATTACTCAACTGGCGCCTATGGACATCCAAGTTTATTCTGAGATAGTGCGCCGAGCTCAACTACTTGAAGATGCCACGGAACTATCTGATAGGATCCGAGGGAAAGACAAGAAGGAACAAGTCACAGGTTCGGGTTCTTTCAAACCCAATTTCAAGAAGAGGCCCAATAATGGAGGTTCTTCCTCTCAAGACTATAAGTTCAAAAAGACCAAGCCTTTCTCTATCACAACTACCCCTTCTAATACAGTATGCAAGCATTGTGACAAGGCTGGTCACAAGACAGAAGAATGCTGGAGGAAATTAGGAGCTTGTCTCCGTTGTAGAAGCCGTGAGCATCGGATTCCCGAGTGTCCATTAATGAATGACCAAGCCGGTGATGGTAAACGCCCGGTGACAAAGAATGCTCGTCTTCATGCAATATAGGAGACCGAACCTAAAGAAGAAGGCGGATTAGTGGAAGGTACATTGAAAATTTGTTCCAAAAGTGCTTATGTCTTATTTGATACGGGTGCATCGCATTCCTTTATTTCTAAGAAGTTTGCCGACCCGTTACCATTAGAACCGGAATGGATAAAAATAGTTCTAACTACTCCTCTTGGAAGTGAGAATGATATTACTCATCACTACCAAAACTGTGAGGTAATGGTTCAAGGTAGGAATTTACCTATAGATCTCATATGCCTCGATCTAAAAGAGTATGATGTTATACTGGGAGCGGACTGGTTATCCAAATACCAGGCAACGGTTGATTGCCGCAATAGTCGAATTACTTTCAAAGATTTTCCAGAATTAGTCTTTACTCGCCCCAAGGGTCGGAGCAAATCCCCTCTTATTTCGGCTCTTCGAGCAAGCAAGCTCGTCAGGAAAGGATGTGTATCCTTCCTTGCTTTTGTCACTGTTAAAGAAGCTAAGGAAACCAAGATAGAAGACATTCAGGTAGTGCGAGAATTTTCAGACGTATTTCCGGAAGATTTGCCGGGATTACCCCCTCAAAGAGAAGTGGCCTTCACCATTGACTTAGTCCCTGGTGCTGGTCCTGTTTCAAAGGCACCATATAGAATGTCCCCTGCTGAACTCAAGGAGTTGAAGGAGCAGTTGATGGAACTAATCCGAAAAGGGTTTATTAGACCAAGTACTTCCCCGTGGGGAGCACCAGTCTTATTTGTAAAGAAGAAGGATGGATCCATGAGATTGTGTGTCGACTATCGACAGTTGAATCATCTTACTATCAAGAACAAGTATCCACTGTCGAGAATCGATGAGTTATTTGATCAGATTTCAGGATCCAAATATTTTTTCAAGATGGATCTCAGGTCGGGATATCATCAGTTAAGGATCAAAGATGATGACATTCATAAGACCGCATTCAGAAGCAGGTATGGCCATTATGAATTTGTTGTTATGCCTTTTGGACTAACAAATGCCCCTGCTGCCTTTATGCAGTTAATGAATAGCATATTCAGGCCTTACTTGGATCAATTCATAGTAGTCTTTATTGATGATATATTGATATATTCCAAGACTAAGGAAGAACATGAAGAGCATTTAAGGATCGCATTGCAAGTATTGAGGGAAAATCAATTATATGCAAAGCTCAGCAAATGTGAATTCTGGCTTGAAGAAGTTACTTTCCTCGGACATGTGATATCCAAGGATGGTCTATCTGTTGATCCATCAAAGGTTGAAGCTGTTAGAAACTGGGGAAGACCAACCAATGCTAGCGAGATCAGAAGTTTCTTAGGTCTTGCAGGCTATTATCGGCGATTCATCAAAGATTTCTCTAAGATCGCCGTACCACTTACAAGATTAACTCGTAAGGAGATCCGATATGAATGGAGTGAGGAATGTGAAAGAAGTTTCTAAACTCTCAAGGATCATCTCACTACATCTCCGGTGTTAGCTCTACCAATAGAAGGAGAGAAATTCGAGGTCTATACTGATGCTTCTGGCATTGGCCTCGGATGTGTCCTAATGCAACAAGGAAAGGTCATAGCATACTCTTCACGTCAACTGAAGAAGCATGAGGAGAATTACCCCGTCCATGACTTAGAACTGGCCGCGGTGGTATTTGCCCTAAAGATATGGAGACATTACTTATATGGAGTGCAGTTTACTGTATACTCCGATCACAAAAGTCTCAAATATCTATTTTCCCAAAAGGAGCTAAACATGAGACAAAGACGCTGGCTAGAATATCTCAAGGACTTCGACTTCAATATACAATACCATCCCGGAAAGGGTAATCATGTTGCTGATGCCCTTAGTCGAAAGCCGAGAGCAATGATAGCCAATTGTATGATACAAGAATGGAGGTTACTTGAACAATTCTCTGAGCTCAAATATAAGCTTGGACACGGAATCCAAATTTGTTACATTATCTCATGTAAGCATACAGTCAGACTTATTATCTGAGATACAAACACTTCAGGATGATGATCCTATATTAGTGGAAATCAAGGGCAGATTAGAAGGACAATCTGATTTCCAACTAACTTCTGATGGAAGATTATTATTCAAAGGTAGAACTTGTATACCTGATTGTCCGGAATTAAAGAAGAAGATCTTAGATGAAGCTCACAGATCAAGGTACACTATTCATCCTGGATCAACTAAAATGTACCAAGATGTAAAGAGGAACTTTTGGTGGCCCAATATGAAAAGAGAAATAGCGGACTATGTATCACGCTGTCTCACATGCCAACAGGTCAAGGCGGAACACCAAAAGCCTGCTAGAAAACTACACCCTCTAGATATTCCTAAGTGGAAGTGGGAGGATATTGGTATGGACTTCATCATGGGTTTGTCTAAATCTAAAGGCGGACATGATGGAATCTGGGTTATCATTGATCGATTAACTAAATCGGTGCATTTCTTGCCAATAAAAAGCCGATGGTCAATTGATGTGCTAGCTGCACTATACATCAAGGAAATAGTCAGGTTACATGAAATTCCTGTCTCAATCATGTCTGATAGAGATCCCCGTTTCACTTCTCATTTCTGGAAGGGATTACAACATTCGTTGGGAACAAGGCTCAACTTTAGTACTGCTTTTCACCCACAAACGGATGGTCAGACCGAGAGAACTAATCAAGTTGTTGAAGATATGCTTAGAGCATGCATCATTAACTTTGGAGGAAGCTGGCATGACCACTTGCCATTAATTGAATTTGCATATAATAATAGCTACCAAGCTAGTATCCAAATGGCACCTTTCGAAGCCTTATACGGAAGGAGTTGCAGATCACCCATATGCTGGAACGAAGTTGGAGAAAAACAACTGTTAGGTCCAGACATGGTAAGGGATACAACTGAGAAGATACAAGTAATCAGAGAAAGATTGCAAGTTGCTCAGACCAGACAAAAGACTTATGCAGATACAAGAAGAAGAGATCTTGAATTCCAAATCGGAGATCATGTATTTCTCAAGATATCGCCTGGACGTGGCATACGAAGATTTGGTGTTAAGGGTAAGCTTACGCCAAGATTCATCGGACCATTTGAGATACTCGAAAGAGTTGGCGAGGTTGCTTATCGCATCGCATTACCTCCTCAATTATCCGAGGTACATAATGTATTTCACATATCTATGTTGAAGAAGTATGTTCACGATCCCTCGCATATTATTGAACATGGAGATCTGGTGATCCAAAAAGATCTCACATATGAACAGAAGCCTATGAAGATCTTAAATCGTGAAATACGAGCTCTAAGGAATAAGGTTATTCCCATGCTCAAGGTGCAATGGAATAAGAATTCCGAACACGAAGCGACATGGGAGACCGAGGAATCTATGAAGAAACGATTTCCCGAGTTATTCTAAGAGGTATATGCTCTACACTCTCTGCATATATACATAATATACAAGTGAATTTGGGGACCAAATTCTTTTTAAGTAGGGGAGGGTGTAGCAACCCTGATAAATGAATATTGAAATAAAATTAAAAACATATATATTACAGAAGTAATATATATAATAAGAATAGGGTTAATTAGATAAAATAAAATAAACTACAAATAACGCCTCTTTATAAGGCGTTAATTTAAAAATAAACGCCTCTACGCACGACATGACTAAATAAAGGACGCCCACAAGTGCGGTCGTCAACTCTCACGCGACCAAATAGGCAAGTAAAAGAAACGCCCATATCTTGGGCGTGTTTCAAAAACAAGGAACGCCCTTATACAAGGCGTTTCTTAAGCAACGACCTGAACAAGGTCGTTAATTTAAGAATCGACGCCCTGACATAAGGCGTTAACTCCGTTCGTGACCCGTTCAACCCAGAGCTTATCCAGGGAAAGATTAACCTAATCTAGTAAGTGTCTATTAGAGTAAGGACTCTATTAGGGATATATTACCCTCACTAGAACACTAACTCTAATAGGACACCTAAAAATCCTATAAATACCCTTGACAGTCGAACCCTAGAAAGCTACTTGGTCGATCGTCCCTGTCGCGGTAGGTGAATAACTAACAGTTATTCCTTAAATTCTTTCTCTGCATATGCTCATATGAAGAACACTGACTGTTTCTTCATCTTCTTTGGTTTTATAGGAATTGCCTGTCAAGACTAAAGACCGGTAAGGTTATTCCTCTTCTCCTATACCTACGATTACACTCATGAAGAAATAGTAATTTCTTCAATTTTCTCTGTAGGAAAATTCTTCTAACCTACTGAAGAACGTGGATTCTTCATCGACGATCATTTGCATCCTCTTCTGTGCATACTGCTGTTAGCAAGTTCCATCGCCAGGAGACTTTGTGGAGACTCTGTTCTTCTAAATTCTTCACCGTTCATCAGATTATCTTCATCAAGGTAGGATCTTCTCAAGTCTTGTAGCCCAAACTAAATTTATATATACAAGAAGTATCATGCATATCATGTATTAGTAGGGCGCTACTTTAAAAGACACGACCAAGCCATTGGTCGTTGATTAAGAATAAACGCCCTGTACACAGGCGTTACTTTCATGAAAAACGCATGTAATTAATAATTGATCCTGTTTAAAAATTCAATAAACATGAAATATCGATTCTAATATCTTGCATGACTCCACCTGTAAATTCTTGCTAATTTTCTTGTCATGACCATGTCTACTGTCTTGGAAATTTATTTCTTGAAATATTGTAAATTCCTTGAATTCACGACCTTGACAACGTCATTTTACAGGTGTTAACGCCCCACAACAGGGCGTAAATTGAAAAGAAACGCCCCTCTCCAGGGCGCGTTATCTGTAAATTCCTGAAATATATATACTCTGTAAAATAGAATTAAACAGTAACGCCCCTTTCAAGGGCGTGTTTTATATAAATCCTGAAAATTAATTATATTCTGACAGATATGTAAATAATAAGACGCCTTCTGTTGAAGTCGTCAACTCTTGAAGAAACGCCCCCGACCAGGGCGCTTTTTATATAAATTATTGAAATAATGAAATTCTGCAAAACGGAACATATGTAAACGCCCTTATATTAGGCGTTACTTACTTGACGAACGCCCCTGACTAGGGCGTGTTTTACACGAATTAATGAAATTATTGAAAATTCTATAAAATAGAATTTTGTAAACGCCCTTCTGTTAGGCGTTAATTACTTGAGAAACGACTTGACCTAAGTCGTTATTTTACTGTAAAATTGATTTTCCCCTGTTGTTGTTAACCGATGGTTTCATATGTTATATAATATATATATCGGCACTATTCTCCACTCCGTGAGTATAGTCCCACGTTTCACGTTGATTTATCGATCACACTCAACTCTCATTGACATACAAGCTCTCCATTGGACATTCCGTTCCTTTGGACTAGCGAGTTAGTCATAGAGACCTCCATAAGACTCCTCGTAGCCTTGGATTCCTCAAGGCCGACAGAGCTGGTTGTACCCTAAAAACCCATTACACGATCTTTGCCATGTCAATCTAAAGAAACATGGTATACCGGCCCTTATGATTATACAAAGAGTATATCATAAGAAATTCTTAATGGGATGATGATATCATGTCGTTCTTGTAAACCCCAATTCTATGATAAGAATGAGGGTATCTTGCTTGATCTAATGTTTATGTGGACCTCAATTCTATATAAAGAATGTCCATATTGATTTGTCATGGGACCTAAGTTAAGGGAACCATATTCTACCTAGTTTTATTGATATCGTGATTTTACCGTTATTATCACCAATCTATGTCCTTTGTCATATTTTTGGACTCTATTCTGTCAAAGTTGTCATACATGTCTACAAGCTTGAATATTAAAATTCTATATTGGCTATATAAACAAGAGTGGATGTCAAAAATACATGATAAATGCCTGCGCATATAGGGCCCGATCTGGTCCTGGGAGGAGCACCCGAAAGTACTTGTGCCCATGGGAGTTAAAATGATAAGGTATCTGGCATTATACCGAGTACTTGACTTGCTTGATTGGACATTCCACACACATCTTGTACTTGAATCGTACTTGACTTTACATGAAATGCGTGGCCCGAAAAAGGGTAATTTACTTGCTTGATACATGATAGCCAAAGTTCTTGACATGACCTGTTAAACGTACTTGCTTGAATATCTTGAATACACTTGTTATCTTGTCGGAAGTTCATGATTAAGTTCATATTATTTCTTTGATATTACATTCTCTCTATCTTGTCGTTTTATGCGAGCATGCATAGCTTTATTGCATTCATGAAAGATGTAATTACTTAAACCCCTTGCTAATACTTGAGATATAATTTCGTACTGAGCGTTCGCTCATTCCGTTTGTCCCTTTGTACTTTTTCAGGTAAGTCCGACGACGATGGAAGTCAATCGGATGGGAATGATCAAGAGTGAAAGTGATAGAGCTTCTACAAGTGTCGTCTAGTCTTCTCTATAGTTTTCTTGAGTCAACTATGTATTCTTTTCCTCTTTTATTAAACAGAGTATTGGATTTGTAATAGTCTATCCATTATGAAATAAAGGATTGGGTTATCTTGCTATTTTGCGCATCTCTGTCTTTGTGTCGAATACACGACCACTCTGATTGACATGATTGATATAAACTCGTCGCGCATCTCCGGGTATCTTCCGCGCTCGGGGCGTGACAGTAGGTCTCCCAAGGAGACTCTGAAGAAATTAAAACTTACCCGGAACCGCAACACATGTCTAATGGTTGACAATGATGGATAGCTAGAAGAAAATGAAGAAGAAGATGAAGATGAGGTACGTTCTGAATTTGACAATTATACTATGGATGATTGGATTGCTGCATACAATGATTTGCTTGATTCTTATGAACAATTAATAAAACAGCATAAAAAGATGAAAAATAAAACTGATCAGAATGGTCTTAACTCATCTTGTGAAAATTGCTTGAAAATGAACCAATCTTATGATGCTTGTCTATATGAGGTTCACTCGAACATGAAACAAATATGTTTACTGAAAAATGAGAATCAAGAATGTTTGAACAAGATAATTGAACTGGAAGACAAACTAAATGTTAAAAATGATGAACATCTGATGAAGTTGCAAGAGTTGAGTAAGGTTAATTCTGAAGTGGATAAACTGAAAATTGAGAATGCAGAACTTCAGAAGAATAATGAAATCCTTGTAGCTAGAATAAAAGAAATCAAGGAAGAAGCTTCAAACATCTGTTCTATGGAGGCAGTGTGCAACGCATGTTCAAACGAAGAAAATGATGAACACGTTTTTCTAAAAGAAGTGATTGAAGATCTTTATTCTGATATTGATATGCTGAAAAATCTTAATGCTTCCTTAAAAGATGAAAATTATCTGTTGCTTGAAAAGAAAAAGGAAGTAGAAGAATCTGAAGAATCTCTGATGGATGAAAATAAAAATTTGAAAGAGCAAAATGAAAAGTTGATGGTTATTAACACTATCTTATCTGAAAGATGGGTGGCTTTTGTAAAGGGAAAATCTGTTTGGAAAGAGAAGGAAACAATCAATGAAACAAAATTTCAACAAGAAAATGAATCTTTGGAAAGTCTCAATGATTGTCTGCATCAATAAGTTATCTCCTGTGAAAATGAAATTGCCACTTTGCAAGCTGAAGTTGAAGATCTAAGAAACTGTCTGTCAAAATTTGTTAAAGGAAAAGATAACTTGAATAAATTGCTGGGTTCTAACGTGAATTTTCAGAAAGAAGGGCTTGGATATGTGCATGTTAACAAACATAACCAATGAACAAATGAAATAAACTATTTTTGTGAAAAATTTAGAACATGCTAACTCATCTAGTTCTTCTATTTTTCAATTCACTGCAAAGAAAGTAAAAAATTCAAATAAAAATCAGAAAAATGTTCACAAAGTAAAGAAGAATGTTGAATTAAATAAGTACAAATCTATCCCCAATTCTTATATGCATGCTGCCAACTGCTCACACACACATTCACATTCTCATGCGAATGTCAATGCTGTCAAACCAGTGCATGTGAATAACAAAGGAGTAACATGTCATTATTGTGGGAAGTGTGGACATGTTATGCATGACTGTTTAATCATGAAAAATTATGAACGAAGTGCAGTTAGGATGCATCCTAGAAATATTCATCCTAGGAAACCTCCTACTGCTCTAAAAAAGAAAACTCAGTGTTATTGCTGTGGCAAGTTTGGCCACATTGTTGCACAATGTTGGCATGCACAAGGGAGAAATAGTCACTTTAGCTTTGCTAAAACCCCTATGTATCGAAATGTCTTTGATGAAAACAAATATGGTTGTAAAAGAAATACTGTTGCATGTTTTGAATATGGAAAACCTGGCCACAAAGCAAATCAGTGCAGGTTGGCAGGTTTTAGAAAACAAAATCCTCATGCTAACAGTAGTACCAATCATGTTCATTCACATCAAGTTCATGCTCATGCTTACTCATATAAAAAAAACATGAAATCTAGTGTTTCTTGCCATTATTGTGGACAGTTTGGCCATTTCATGTCTAACTGTCATTTGATGAAATCTAATAATTATGATGCTAGAACATTGTGGAGAGCACCCTCTAAAGGTGCAGCTGGTATCTCAGGACCCAAGACTGCTTGGGTTCCTGCTTGCCCAAAATAAATGTTGATTTGTAGATATGCCTTGGTGAAATAAAAGGGGGTAAATAAACTAAGGCATTCGAGAAAGAATACCCCATGATTGTACTTTTTAGGTCAGTTTTGAAATTTCTATTTAGATACTATCTTCTGAATTTGTTTGCTTTAAATGAATGCACATGAAAAATTGTAGTTGTTCCTGAATGTCTTGCACATTTTTGTCATGATGCATGTTCTGTCAAATTCCAAAATTTAAAAAATCTGAAAAGAATTAGTTAATTGCATATTCATGCATATAGAAATAGAACTGGCATTTAGAATCTACATCTTGTGTATCTGCAAGAAAAACAAAGCTATGTTTGATTGGAATCTCTATACATAGTAAGGGGGAGCAGAGATGAATTGACCAGATTCAATGAGTCATGGATTTTATGCTGAACATTATGGTTTTGGAATATGCTGCTGAGGTTGAGCTGATTATGTTAGAACTTGTCTGAAGACTTTGGGTCAGGAGAAGGCTAAGGAGGTCATGAGTCAAGGGCTGCCTGTAATCCTATCCTGAATTGCACTTTTTCTCCTTTGTGGCTAGGTATTCCATTCCCCTACCTTCTTTCATCATGACCTGCTCATAGTTTACTTCTTCCCATCCATCTTTCTATCATACATTCTCATAAGCTGTCAGTTAGGGGGAGTAATGTATTGAATTTTGTTACCTTTAATTATTACACATTATTGGTTACTAAAACCACCTCAATCTGTGCATATAATTACTGATATCCCTAAATAAATGATCTTCTGCGTATAATGTTTATATTTTATTATTGATTGCTCAAAATGACTCCTTAATGTATTTTCAATGGAGTGGAAAACATTCTAATAACTGGAAGTGTCTAGCTGAAGAAAAGTCTTAAATATGAAAGTTGGGAGTAAAAAGATAATCTGGTAGAAGAGGATGTCTTATAATGTTTATCAAATCATGTCTTCAGGCTAATCTAGATGTAGACCAGGGAATACGCCATCAAATAAAATAAATATAAAATGGCAGAGCAATGGCAAAATTTTTGAGAAACTAGCTTTCTAGATCAAAGAAATTTAAAAGTTATGTCATGAAGAAATGAGCTATCTCTGTTCATAAAAGAAGGCATAAAGGTAGACTGTGCTGAGTAACCAGGGATTCTGGTGTTTGATAAACATGTTTCCTTGAGTAAAAAGACCAGTCATACCGGAATGCTCCAGTTAGAAAAAGAAAAGAAAAGAAAAAGTTGATATGGTTGACCTTGGTTCTTCTTCAGACGCCAAAATATGAGTTAAAACTCAATATAAGACTGATTTTGAAACCAGTTTTATCTAATGAATGTAAGGAGTAAGATTAATGATTCTTTCTTACTAAGCATTGTACTGCAATTAGAATGTTTTACCTCCATTGACTATGTATTAAAAGATGATTTTTAGGAGAATGAATGAATAAGATATAAGGTGGATACGCTGAAGACCATGAAAAAGGAGAAGAAAGGTATTTTATTTATAAGAAAGGGGTAGTTTGGGTACGAAGTGTGTATCGGGTAAAGGCAACAATATTCCTTTTATATTACTCAACCCTAAAGTGTCTCTCATACCCTCCGCATTCAAGCCGAGACCTTCCCGCACTCACGACTCCTAGCCGTGAGCATTTTTTTTTCTAGTCTAACTTCTCTACAGTTCCTCTACCCGCCTCTCTACATTCCCTCTACTTGTTTCTCCATTTGTCTTTATCCTTCTTGTCAGAAATCATCTTCTTCTCCATCGTCGTCTTCCACGATGTCTTCTCCGGCGGTAAAGAGCAAGGGGAAGAGGAAGATATTGGATGAGCAGTAGCCTATGACTCCTCAAACCAAGAAGCCAGAACAGACTCAGCACTATGAGAGGAGATCAGAGGAGGCTCATGCAAAAGGAGTGCCGTCTGAAGCGGTTAAGAAGGAAACTGCCAAAGGCAAAAGGAAAGCTGTAGAGATGATGGCACTGGCAGATATTGTATCAGAAAGAGGCGAAGATACTCAGGAGAGGAAGAAGAGAAAAGGGAAAGAAAAAGTGTTTAAAGACTCTAAGGAAGGAGGTATTCCTGCTCATCCTTCTACTCAAGTCAAGATAATTTTGGAAGCAGGGAAGATAGTGTTCCCCAGATATGTGGATTTCCATGATCGTAAATTGCTCTCCAAATTTCCTAAACTAGTGGAAATGTTTAATTTTAAAAAATGGAAGAAGTTTCTGAACAAGCATAAAGTCTATTATCTTAGACTTGTAGCGATGTTCTACAGTAATCTGAGATACATTTCTGGTAAATCGAAACTTGTGTCAAATGTCAAAGGAATTGAAATTGAGATCACTAGGCGCTCTCTTCGTAAGGTGTTCAGAATACCTGAAGATGTGTGGTTGAAGGTAAAATTTGGTACAATCTTCACGATGCTTTTTCAGTGATTAATGATGTGACGAGTGATTCTTCTGATAAGAAGCAAACCCAATTGGGTCAGTTCAATACAATTAAGTTTTCTCCTCTAAAGAGATCACTGCATCATATTCTAACTACCATGATCACTTCACAAGTTGGAGGAAGAAGTAGACTGACCGAAACACAAAGATTTATTTTATATTGTTTGCTGAAGGGAATTAGAGTTTGTTTGCCAGAAATAATCATCCAGATCATGGGAACTTGCAAAGAGTCAAGGAGAAATCTTCCTTATGTAGCCCACCTGACTACAGTATTCAAGAAATTAGGTATTTCTATGGATGGCGAGGCTTCAAAAGATATTCCAAAGGTCAACATATATAACATGGATTTCATTTCTAGATATTTGAATTTGAAGCTCGATGATCTAAGTCAGGGGGAGGATTTGCCTCCAATGGAGGAACAAACTAAAAGTGTTCAGGCCAGTGAGCAGCCAGAAGACAGAGTAAGAGAAACAGAAAAGGAAACTACTGAGAAGCCAGCTGAAAAACAACTCAAAGACATGCAGTTAGAACAAGAGGTTCATGAGCTTAATCTAACTGATGATCAGATAAAGCACCAGCTAGATCAGAATATCAATGAATTGTTTGATAAATTTGGTATACAATCTCAGTCATAGCAGCGCACTGATCAGCAAGTAGAAGAAGAAGCACCAGCTGAAGAAGAAATTGGTGGTCAGCAAGACAAAGAACAAGGCGTAGAAGAAATTGGAGGACAACAAGAAGAACAAGCTGAGTAGGAAGAAGCACAAGCTCAGGAAGAGGAAAGGACAGAGGAAGAGTGTGAAGGAGCTGAAAAAGAAGATAAAATGGATGATATTCATAAGGAAGAGACAGGTGAAAAAGAACTATCTTCTACAGATAAGCAAATGAGTGATTCTGAAAGAGAAAAAGAACCTGAAAATGGTGAGTAACCTCAGATAGCTTCAGCACTAGACCAAGAGGCTGATGTAGAGGAAGATGAAGAAATTCCTCTGGAGCAACCTCAAGTACCAATTCCACGGTAGGTGAGGAATACTCACAAGAATATGTGAGGGGTCCAGCTCTTCACTTCAGAATGTATCCTCGAATGTCATTTGAACCGGCTCCTACACATGGACCTCATATGGGAGAAATGGTTGGTTCTGGTACACCACCACCATTGTCACCAGAAGAAGAACCTCCAGCTTATAATGTTGAATTTCCTGATTCTAGTGCCTCCTCAGTATGTTCACCTGAATCAAATTTTGAGCCAAATATTTCTGAAATGCTCACCAATCTGACAAATTTGGTACAAAGTCAAAATGAAGAAATGAATGCATAGTTTCTCTTCACTAACTTTCATCTGAACAAAGTAAATGCCATAATGCAACATCTGGAAAATATTGTGAAAGCTCAATGGATTCAGTTTATGTCAGATAAACAAAAATCTGATGCAGCAATTCGAGAGATTTTGGAATCTCTTATGGGAGTCAGTAATAGAGTTGGTGAAATGGTTAGCAAGTTGCAAGATACCCAACTTGCAACATTCAGCAAGCTCGCTCAAATTCTTGACCACACCTTTGATCTAAAGATATAATTTGAAAAGATCAAAATTACTTTGAACAAAATTGAAGCCAGTCAGCCTGAGATCATTCACAAGTTTAATGTTGTCCAGTCCCAATTACAGAACCTATCAGAGAATATCAAACATCTTCTCACAAAACAAGATTCCAACTCCTCTCTAGTGGACAAACTGGGGAGCACAGTGCATCACAGACTAGACGAGTTGTCAAACTCCATTAGAGATTTTCACACCTCTATGATGAACATACTTTCAGCCCTTGGTTCAACATCTGCACAATATCCAAGAGACAGGGGGAGTTACAGAGGTCACTGATTTCTTACAGATCCCCATTTTTATGATAATGACAATGGGGGAGACTACTTATGATCATGTAAGGGTCTGGTGGAGATACAATACAAATGGATTCTGATGTGTTGATGTGTTGTGCTGATGCGGAGATCCTTTTGTTAAATTGTTGTGGATATCTTTTGTAAAGCTTTGGATATTTTTGACTGTGTAAAGATAGACTAATCTTTTGACTGTGTAAAGAGACACTGGTCAAACATCTTTGAATTTTTCTCTTATACACAGAAATGCTAGTGTGCATATGTGAAAACTCATATTGCATTTAGTGCTGTAATGGTGTTTGTGACATGCATGTTAGCAAATGAAATTTGTCTTGTGTTCACACTTGGTTGAATGACTTCGATTGATTAAGTGTGTGAATTATCATACATGACTCATTATGTTATCATCATCAAAAAGGGGGAGATTGTTGGAAATCTAATTTTGATAATGACAACTTATGAATCATGTTAAGACTGAATTAAATAATCACCCTAATCAATTTTAGTCTTTCACTTTGAATAATAACACAAGCAGTTGAACTGGTTAAGTCGTTGCTATCTTCGCTTTGCACTTCATAAAGTCGATGCAATGTCTATTCAAAGCATGTTCAAGTCGAAGCATCTCCTAATTGATTAGTTCGTGCATGGTTCAAGTCAATGCAATGCACTGTTGTGCAAGAAGCTTAAGTCTTTGCATGCTTCATTATAGAAGTCTAAGTCGATGCACTTCCATGTCCATCTCATATTAAGTCCGTGCATGCATTCATCAAGTTGATGCCACCCTTGTTGCTGTACACGACCAAGTCGATGCAATCTTAGTTGAACCACGCGACTAAGTCTGTGCAGAGTCTGTGCATGCATACAGCAAGTCGATGCATCCGTAGTTGTTGCACGCGACTAAGTCGGTACAAGTGTCATCCATGCAGTAGTCAAGTCGATGCACTAGTAGTTGTTGCACGAGATCAAGTCCGTGCATGCTTAAGTCTAGGCAAAGCAAGTCGGTGCAACACTTCTCGTTGCAAACTATCAAATCAGTGCAACTTCTACACCGCTTACTAAGTCTGCGCAACATTTATCTTCTGCATGAACTAAGTCTAAGCAAGGTTGCTCACGGCACGATCAGGTCCTTGCAATGCTTGTACTTTGCATATACGTATTTGGTTCATCTATTGGCCTTGTACTGAATCAAGTCTGTGCACATGTGTATTACGTGAACATTAAGTCCATGCATATGTAATTAAATGCTGTGTTGAGTCAGTGCAAGTGTAGGCATGCTGCATAATAAGTCTGTGCATATCTCATATGATGCATAACATAGTTATGTGGCACAGCCCAAAGACCACTAAATATGATGAGATGACCCTAGGACTTAGGCCCGCAAGCATACAAGCGCTTAATGATTCTCACAATGACGATTTTTGCTCACCCGATTCACACGTTCACCCGATGGGTCCGGGAGATAATGATGAAGGTCCGGGGCGGGACCCAATTATTCTAATGGACTTACAATGCTAGGGCTGACCCCAAATGAGTCTAGGATACCCAACTTTGTGGGCGGCTGGCCCGCAAGGCAGGGGCTTGGTGGCACTCACTCACGGTCCGCGGTGGACACTAACAAACTAGCATGCAAGTTCGAGCCCTCTTCTCACCGCCGACGAGCAATCAAAGCAATACTAAACTAGCAGGAATAAGGCTACTAAGGATAGTATCAGAAGCTCACCTGATCGGTGTGAAGACACCGATCCCGATCGGAGACGAGGGCGCGCCGGGAGGCGAGGGTATGCACCCGATCGCCGCGGCGATGTAGCTTGACCTGAAATTGCAAACGGTACAGCACTACTCCTCACGCAGGAGGGGTGATCTTGGGGTGGGGGTTATGCTTAATACATTCAAAACTACCTCCACGCAGGGAGGGGCCTTCAGCCGGCCAAGCGGGGTGGGGAGAGATGCAAAGGAAACCGAGTTTCTGAGATTCGCCGATTCTGTCTAGCTTCTGTAATTCTGGACAGGGAGTCTTTGTTGATGCAGCCAATAAATCCACCGAGCTCAGAATCTGATGAGACTTGCGCCAAACGATTGCTAACCGGAGAGGGGTGCGGCTTGAATTTTTGGACGACGTTCTGATCTGGGGGCTGACTGCTCCGGCGACTGGAAGATGGATGCAGCTCTGGTCTCTGGCCGAGCTCAGTCTGAAACAGCAGGTTGCAGAAGCGGGCACGGTCGCTCCTGAGCTCCAAATCTGGCACCGCTGGACTCGTTGGAATCGTATACGAGTCTACTTTGCAGAAAAAGAAACGGGGAAGTCTTATGATGTCGGAGATGAGCTGGGTGTCCAGAGAAGTGGACGGTGGTCGGGGCAGACTGTGAGGAGGCAGACCGGCGTGGTTGTGGTAGAAAATTGGTATCTCTGGTTGTCGGACGCCGAACGGGATTCTTACTCCTGTTCCTGGACGCTGACAGGGGGAGGAAGAACTTTGTAGAAGACCCTGAAGGCTGACTCCTTCAAGGTTCGTCGTGGGAGAGCCTTCTCTGCCGCTCTGGCTTC
Organism: Amorphophallus konjac; assembly: GCA_022559845.1. Lineage (NCBI taxonomy): Eukaryota > Viridiplantae > Streptophyta > Magnoliopsida > Alismatales > Araceae > Amorphophallus > Amorphophallus konjac. The sequence goes on along the minus strand of CM040120.1, from coordinate 62,145,474 downwards.
TGGTCTGAGAAGTTCTGCACAGTCGGAGAAGAATGGTGATTGCGGACAGCACCGAGCTCGGATGCCGACGAAACCACCTCGCCTTGAAAGCTCTTTGGAAGACCTTTCCAGAGATGTAGGCCTTGCCACCAGGAGGAGCAGGGAGAGGCCGGGGAAGACGCGACTTCAGAGCCTCCTTCTGCTGCCTGCGACCTGCTACTTGAAGCTTCAATCTTTGCAAGAACAAGGGGAGGGGTAAGGGGATTAGCACAGCTAGGGGTGTTGGCTGAGGGTTTGGGGAGGGGGAGGGATGTGGTTAGGGCTCCCAAGGGGTCCTAGTGGGGAAGGGATGGATGGAGAGGGGGCTGAAGCTGCTGGAGGTGGAGGTGGAGAGGTGGGTGTGCACAAGAGAGAGGGTGTGGGAGGGAGAAGGTGGGGGCGAACTTGGCTTGAGGGGGAGGGGTATGGGGCGGCCTAGGTAGTGGAGGGAAGGTTCAAATTCGAAATTTGGCCTTGGGAGGGGTGGGATTTGTGTGGGGAAGTGGGGGGATTGTGTTGGGAGATGGAAGAGTTGCTTTGGGACAAGGAGGGGGAGTAAATGAGGGGTTATGGGGAAGAGGAGGGCCTTAATGGAAGTGGGTGAGGTAGTGGAGGTGGTTGGGGGTTGGAGTAAGTGAGGGGGAAGGAGGAGAGAGAGGGAGGGTCGAACTCCCCTTGGGAGAGAGAGAGAGTGAGAGAGAGAGTGAGGGAAAGAGAGTAAGAGAGAGTGATTTAAGAGGTAAAAGGAAGTGGTTTTTTCAATATTCATCAAAAGTGAGTACAAGTGGAGAGATGGGGCCTATATATAGGCAACCACTCTTTACATGACCAAAATGTCCCTGACAATAGGACAAAAGACCAAGCATAACCTAGACTCAATCCTATGGGCCCATAACTAAGGAAAAAAGGCCCAATTAAGCAAAATAAGGGAAATGGACTAGAACCACATGACTCAATAAAGGAAAATACATAAGATAGGACTCAATAAAAGGAGAATACATAAAATGAACTTGGGAAAATGAAGATAACAAGTGGAGACCATGATCAATCCATATCAAGAGTGTGTAGACGACCAAAGCTAGAGGGAGTGTCGTGAGATGCCCTCATCAAATCCCCCGGGGTGGGGAGAACTTGACCCTGTCGAGTATGGGTCTGCCTGACTGTCGTACTGCTCCATCATGTCAGGGTCTAGGCGCATCAAATCCTCCCGACTCACCCATGCATCCTCGATCGGGGGACGGTTCTTCCACCTAACCAGATAGCGCTGATACACCTTGTGCCTTGTAATGATACTCTGCTCATCCAGTATTGCCTCTACCTGCTCTTGTCGGTCTCTTAAGCTAGAAAGTGGAGTCCTCTGGGGGTGTCTCTCGTAAGGGGGGGTAAAGGCTCAAGCTCCTCACTGGGTTCCACCGCGGGGCCTTTGTAGGGTACCAGGTCCGCCACGTTGAAGGTAGGGTGTACCCCATAGCTCTCTGGTAGGTCAAGCTCATAAGCATTGCTGCCAAGTTGTCGTAGAACTTGAAAGGGTCCCGACCCTCGTGCCCTCAACTTGGAGGCAGGCCCGGGAAGGAGCCGCTCCGTCCTCACCATCACCGGGTCCCCCACTTGGAATTCACAGTGGCGCCGGTGAGCATCGGCCCGTCTTTTGTAAGCCTCATTGATTTTACCTATATGCTTGCGGATGTCATCATGCAACTCTTTGATATGCTGTGCAAAGGACTCAGCTGAGACTGACACTCTAGCATGTGGGGGAAGGGGAATGAGATCCGAGGGCTTTCTAGGCCTAAAACCATGTACTACCTCAAATGGACTCTTGCCTATGGACCTATTGACAGAATCATTGTAGGCAAACTCGGCTTGAGATAAGAGGAGATCCCAATTCCCAGGGTGATCCCCTACAAGGCATCGGAGCAAGTTCCCAAGGCTTCGGTTGACGACCTCAGTTTGGCCATCGGTTTGAGGATGATAGGCAGTGGAGAATTTGAGGAGGGTCCCCATCAAGTGCCATAGAATCTTCCAAAAATAACTAGTGAACTTCACATCTCTATCGGACACAATAGTCTTAGGTAACCCATGGAGTCGGACTACCTCATCAAAGCATAACCGAGCGATCCTAGAGGCATCAGAGGTCTTGGAGCAGGGGATAAAGTGGGCCATCTTTGAGAACCTGTCAACCACTACAAAGATGGAATCATGTTTGCGCAAGGTCTTTGGTAGGCCAAGAATGAAATCCATGCTCAAATCCTCCCACGGTTGGTCGGGTATGGGTAGAGGTGTGTAAAGCCCGGTGTTTTGTCTTACTTGCTTGGAGGATGCACATATGCGGCATTGTCCCACAATGTGGGCCGCATCCTTCTTGAGACTGGGCCAGTGGAATTGCCTCTCAACCAACTCTATGGTTTTGTGGACCCCAAAGTGACCAGCTAGGCCACCACTATGTAACTCCCAAACTAGGAAGTCCCTAAGTGAAGTCCTAGGTATGCAAAGACTATCCCCTTTGAACAGATATCCATCTTGAAGTATGAACCCCTTATACTCCTTGAGTGGCTGGGTGGAAAGGGTGTTGTAGTGAGTCCCAAAGTCGGGGCAATGTGGGTATTCCCCTTTGATTCTCTCAAATCCGGTTATCTCCACTTGGACGGTGGAGAGTAAGGCTACCCGCCTACTTAGTGCATCGGCGGCGCGGTTCTCACTACCCATCTTATACTTGAGGACAAAGGTGTAGGCTTGAATGTATTCTACCCATCGGGCATGGCGGGCATTGAGCTTTTGTTGAGTGTTGAGATATTTCAAAGCCTCATGGTCCGAGAAGATCACAAATTCTTTGGGTAGGAGATAGTGCCTCCAATGCCGGAGGGATTGAACCACGGCATAAAGCTCTTTGTCATATGTGGAGTATCTCATCCTAGCCTCACAAAGTTTTTCACTAAAGTAGGCTACCGGGTGACCCTCTTGGCTAAGGATACCTCCAATCCCTACCCCGGAAGCATCACATGTGACCTCAAAGACCTTTGAAAAGTCGGGTAGGCAAAGGACCGGGGCTTGGGTCATTTTCTCTTTAAGCTCTAGGAAGGCTTTGGAGGCTGCCCTAGTCCAAACAAATGTGCCTTTCTTGAGGCAATCCGTGATAGGAGTGGTGATAGTGCTAAACCCCCGGATGAATCTCCTATAGAAGGTGGCTAGCCCATGGAAGCTTCGGGCGTCATGAATGGTTTTGGGCTCGGGCCACTCAAGAATAGCTTGGACCTTTTCGGGGTCCATGGATACTCCTTGGGATGAGACAATAAATCCTAGGAAGGCTAGTTGATTGGTCAAGAAATGACACTTCCCGGGATTGGCAAAGAGACTCTCTTTCCTAAGGATGGTGCACACTTGTTTGAGGTGATCGAGGTGGGCTTCCTTGGATTGGCTATATATGAGGATGTCATCAAAGTAGACAACTAGAAAGATGCCAATGAAGGGCCGGAGGACCTCGGTCATGAGACGCATGAAGGTACTTGGTGCATTAGAAAGGCCGAAAGGCATAACAAGTCATTCATAGAGATCGTCCTTAGTTTTAAAGGCGATTTTCCACTCGTCACCGGGCCTAATGCGGACTTGGTGGTAGCCACTTTTGAGATCAATTTTGGAGAAGATGGTGGCTCCCGCTAGCATGTCTAGCATGTCATCAAGCCGAGGGATGGGGAACCTATATTTGACCGTTATCTTGTTGACGGCTCGGCTATCTACACACATGCGCCAAGTCCCATCCTTTTTGGGTGTAAGAAGAGCCGGGACGGCACAAGGGCTTTTGCTAATTCGGAGGAAGCCCTTCTTGATGAGTTCTTCAATCTGCCTCCGAAGCTCGGCATGCTCGGTGGGGTTGAGTCGGTAGTGTGGGAGGTTGGGCAAGGTAGCCTCGGGCACGAGGTCGATGGCATGTTGCACATCTCTCATAGGTGGTAGTTTGTCCGGAAGCTCCTCGGGAAATACATCATGGAAGTCCTTAAGGAGTTGATGAATTTCTAGGGGGTGTGGATCGGTTGGGGTGGATTCCCCTAGACAAATGACAATGGCACATACTTGATCCCCTTGGTTGACTTCTTCCTCAAACTCTTTCCTAGTGACAAGGTGTAGGCTCCTAGGAGGCTCTTTGATGTTACTAGGACTAGGACTTGATGGGGTGGGGTTTGTTGGTGTTGGGATGGGGGGAAGGGTAGTGGTCCCTCAAGGGAAGGAGAGGCCTTCTTAGGTAGAGTGCGGGGTGGAGATGGGTTGAGTTGGATCTTCTTCCCCTCATGAATGAAGATGCAAGCGTTGGTTCTTCCTAAGAAGGTGGCATCTACATCGTAGATCCAAGGCCGTCCTAAAAGGATACTCCCAACTTCCATTGGAAGGATATCACACCACACTTGGCCTTGATAGGATTGGAATGTAATTGGGACAAGGCAACGGGCACTAACGGGTATGGAGGTGGTATCAATCCATGCTACCCTATATGGGTGGGGATGTGGGGAGGTGGTAAGGCCCAAAAGTTTGACGGTGTCGGGTGACACCACATTCACACTACTTCCATTATCCAAGATGACCTTCCTAACATGGCTCCCCATCCTTATGTAGGTATGGAATATGGTGTTTCTCCTCCAATCATGCTCTTGGTTTTGGGTGAGGGTGCATCTAACCACTCCTAGGTGGGAGTCGGTGGGTGGAGGAGGTTGTTCTTGGTTGCTCTCCATGAAGTGGTTCTCATACTCCTCCTCCCATTCAAGAGAGGGTTCATATACCTCAATCTCTCCTTCAAATTCAGCTTGGGGTTGGAGGTTGGTCTCCTCTATGAGTAAGTTTGATGCTCCCTTGGTGGGGCATTGATTGGCAAAGTGTCCATACCCATAACACCTAAAGCATTGCTGCCCACTTTGATGGTTTGGGGTCACCTTAGTGTGAGGGAGAGTGGGTGTCGAATTGGGCCTATTGGGAGTTGTGTTTAGGGGCCCACTTGCGGGGCGGAATGGTGGATTGGCATTAGGAGGGGTGACCCGTGTGGGAGGAGTTCCCATGGGTGTAGGAAGGAGACCTCTTTGGGGTGGGGGGGGTTGGCCCGAGGTGCCATGGCTCTAGGGTCCATTCCCCGAGGGGGAACCATTCGCGTGTACCGAGAGAATTTCTCGGCATCCCGAGCTACTTGGTAGGCTTGCTCTAAAGTTGTTACTTGACGCATGAATAGTTCCTTTTTGATATGGAATTGAAGCCCATTCCTAAAGCGGGAGAGTGTGACGGAGGGGTCCTCTTGGACTCCACACTTGAGGAAGTAGTAGTCAAACTTTTCAATGTATTCCATAACGGTCTTTCCTTCTTGAGTCAAGGCTTGCCATTCATCTAGGAGGTTTTGATGGTAGGAGGGTGGGACATACTTGAGTTTGAGTTGGTCTTTCATGGCCCCCCATGTGGTGATTGGAACTTCCCTCCTAACTATCCTTAAGGCTTCAACATTCATCCAATGAGTCTTGGCAAGTTTGGTTAATTGCATCTTTGCAAGTCGGACTTTCCTATCCTCGGTCATTGGGTACCAATAAAAATATTGATCCATGGCTGCCTCCCAATCTAAGTAGATGCTCGGATGATGAGACCCATCAAAAGTGGGAGCATCGACTTTCACAAGTCTCATTAGTTGGTCATCCGGGTTGTCCCGGGGAGGCCTCTCATTCCTTCTAGGGGGTGGGTCCCTTTCCGGTTCGGGAGGGGGGTCAAGGTTGAGTCCTCCTATGGCTGGCTCCACATGTGGAGGGGGATCTCTCCTATCTCCTTCCCTTGGAATAGGTCTATTTTCCTCAAGTTGTTCAAGCCGGGCCGTAATGCCGTCAAGCCTTCCCATAATTTCGGTCATGTAGTCCACAAGAAACCTCATTTGGTCGGGAAGCTCATGCTCATTGTGAGGGGGATTTCCTTGGGGATTGGGATTCATGGTGTTATTGGAAGAAGATGGATTGCCTTGATAATGAGTTCCACTACGGGTGGTCATGCAAGGTTGGGTGGGCTATGCAAGGGTGTGCGAATGCACCTAAGAAAGACTTAGTGTGACCCAAGACTAGACTTGTAAGGACAAGCCTATGACCGCTCTGATACCACTTGATGTGGCACAGCCCAAAGACCACTAAATATGATGAGATGACCCTAGGAGTTAGACCCGCAAGCATACAAGCGCTCAATGATTCTCACAATGACGATTTTTGCTCACCCGATTCACATGTTCACCCGGTGGGTCCGGGAGATAATGATGAAGGTCCGGGGCGGGACCCAATTGTTCTAATGGACTTACAATGCTAGGGCTGACCCCAAATGAGTCTAGGATACCCAACTTTGTGGGCGGCTGGCCCGCAAGGCGGGGGCTTGGTGGCACTCACTCACGGTCCGCGGTGGACACTAACAAACTAGCATGCAAGTTCGAGCCCTCTTCTCACCGCCGACGAGCAATCAAAGCAATACTAAACTAGCAGGAATAAGGCTACTAAGGATAGTATCAGAAGCTCACCTGATCGGTGTGAAGACACCGATCCCGATCGGAGACGAGGGCGCGCCGGGAGGCGAGGGTATGCACCCGATCGCCGCGGTGATGTAGCTTGACCTGAAATTGCAAACGGTACAGCACTACTCCTCACGCAGGAGGGGTGATCTTGGGGTGGGGGTTATGCTTAATACATTCAAAACTACCTCCACGCAGGGAGGGGCCTTCAGCCGGCCAAGCGGGGTGGGGAGAGATGCAAAGGAAACTGAGTTTCCGAGATTCGCCGATTCTGTCTAGCTTCTGTAATTCTGGATAGGGAGTCGATGTTGATGCAGCCAATAAATCCACTGAGCTCAGAATCTGATGAGACTTGCACCAAAAGATTGCTAACCGGAGAGGGGTGTGGCTTGAATTTTTGGATGACGTTCTGATCTGGGGGCTGACTGCTCCGGCGACTGGAAGATGGATGCAGCTCTGGTCTCTGGCCGAGCTCAGTCTGAAACAGCAGGTTGCAGAAGCGGGCACGGTCGCTCCTGAGCTCCAAATCTGGCACCGCTGGACTCGTTGGAATCGTATACGAGTCTACTTTGCAGAAAAACAAACGGGGAAGTCTTCTGATGTCGGAGATGAGCTGGGTGTCCAGAGAAGTGGACGGTGGTCTGGGCAGACTGTGAGGAGGCAGACCGGCGTGGTTGTGGTAGAAAATTGGTATCTCTGGTTGTCTGATGCCGAACGGGATTCTGCCTCCTGTTCCTGGACGCTGACAGGGGGCGGAAGAACTTTGTAGAAGACCCTGAAGGCTGACTCCTTCAAGGTTTGTCGTGGGAGAGCCTTCTCTGCCGCTCTGTCTTCTGGTCTGAGAAGTTCTGCACAGTCGGAGAAGAATGGTGATTACGGACAGCACCGAGCTCGGATGCCGATGAAACCACCTCGCCTTGAAAGCTATCTGGAAGACCTTTCCATAGATGTAGGCCTTGACACCAGGAGGAGCAGGGAGAGGCCGGGGAAGATGCGACTTCAGAGCCTCCTTCTGCTGCCTGCGACCTGCTACTTGAAGCTTCAATCTTTGCAAGAACAAGGGGAGGGGTAAGGGGAGTAGCACAGCTAGGGGTGTTGGCTGAGGGTTTGGGGAGGGGGAGGGATGTGGTTAGGGCTCCCAAGGGGTCCTAGTGGGGAAGGGATGGATGGAGAGGGGGCTGAAGCTGCTGGAGGTGGAGGTGGAGAGGTGGGTGTGCACAAGAAAGAGGGTGTGGGAGGGAGAAGGTGGGGGCGAACTTGGCTTGAGGGGGAGGGGTATGGGGCGGCCTAGGTAGTGGAGGGAAGGTTCAAATTCGAAATTTGGCCTTGGGAGGGGTGGTATTTATGTGGGGAAGTGGGGGGATTGTGTTGGGAGGTGGAAGAGTTGCTTTGGGACAAGGAGGGGGAGTAAATGAGGGGTTATGGGGAAGAGGAGGGCCTTAATGGAAGTGGGTGAGGTAGTGGAGGTGGTTGGGGGTTGGAGTAAGTGAGGGGGAAGGAGGAGAGAGAGGGAGGGTCGAACTCCCCTTGGGAGAGAGAGAGAGTGAGAGAGAGAGTGAGGGAAAGAGAGTAAGAGAGAGAGATTTAAGAGGTAAAAGGAAGTGGTTTTTTCAATATTCATCAAAAGTGAGTACAAGTGGAGAGATGGGGCCTATATATAGGCAACCACTCTTTACATGACCAAAATGTCCCTGACAATAGGACAAAAGACCAAGCATAACCTAGACTCAATCCTATGGGCCCATAACTAAGGAAATAATGCCCAATTAAGCAAAATAAGGGAAATGGACTAGAACCACATGACTCAATAAAGGAAAATACATAAGATAGGACTCAATAAAAGGAGAATACATAAAATGAACTTGGGAAAATGAAGATAACAAGTGGAGACCATGATCAATCCATATCAAGAGTGTGTAGACGACCAAAGCTAGAGGGAGTGTCGTGAGATGCCCTCATCACATAGTCAGTGCATTCCATGCTTGTGCACGCGCCATGTCAGTGCACGGTTTACATCTCGTATATATATACATAATGACCGTGCACTCGTTAGTCTTATAGACAAATGAAGTATGTGCATCTTTTAGCCCTACACCCATATGAGGTATGTGCAAGCCTTATATTTGTCTAACTATCGTGTGTACTAAAATTGCAGGAACCTAGGGACGTACATGATCCAATGAGTGGCACGTGATCCAAGAATGGAGGATGTGCCAGTATAGTGACATGTGGCAAGTAGTCATGATAGGATGCTGCCACGTGACAGAGCAATGCCACATCTGGACAAGGTAATTGGGCGGGAAACGTGGAAACCACACGCCCTCCTCTCTACAGCTGCATATAAATAAAAAGAGTCTCGTTCAAAAGAAGGATGATCGTGAAAAAGAGATTTGAAGCGAAAAAGAGGAGAAGGAAGAAGTAGAGAGAGAGCAAGAGCCAGCACGATCCAGAAAGAAGAAGTGAGAGAGCTGTTTGAGAGAGTTCTGTCATCAGTCTCCTGGTTTAGAACCGGAGCTGATTTGCTCACTGTTTGAGCTACATTTCCATCTGAGTTTTGCTTCTTCATTTGTTTCTTTTGTTTTCTTCGAAACTCTTATTCTATCAAGCTCTGTGTCAGCGGGAAGAGGTGGATTCCTCTGGACAGGTTAAGCTGTAAGCCTCAACGGAGCAGAGGATGATTCCTCTAGACAGCAAGCTGTGTTGCTCACCGGGGTTGTAGGGATTCGTCCCCAAAGCTGTGGATCAGCGGCAAGCTGTTAGGCAGCAATGAAGCCACACTCAGTTGAGTGTGGGATGGATGTAGGTCTGAAGGACCGAACCACCTAAAAACTTTGGTGCTCCTTGTGGTTTGATTGTGTGATTTCATCGTTAGATGCGTGTTAGGCACGGCTTCAATGCATACGCCTAGTTGAAGTATCTCTTGCATCAGTTTAGGGAGTCCAGATCAAGTTGCCCTACATCTAAATTTTAATTGGTCGAGAACATTAAGAGAGGGATTCATTCACCCCCCCTCTAAATCCACCACATCTGTAGCATCCCGTATAATATATATATATATATATATATATATAGTTATTAATAATATTTCCAAAAAAAAAATATATTAGATAAACTCTAGATTAAGTAAGAAGTTGGAACACGTAGTTATTATATGTAAAGAGTATTCACTTAACAAGTGGCTTCCTAGTGTAGTTGGTTAAGTAACTTGTCTTTCAACCCAATGACCCCAGGGTTCAAATCCTAGCATCCACAATTTACTTTTTGTGCCAAATAATTATATACGATATGCTAGCAATACACGACCCCCCTCCAGGCTTGTGATTTTTTTGACAAACCTGTGTTGGCATCTGTCCTTTTCATACGTTAATAGTGCCATGAATAGTATCACTTTTTATTTAAAAAGACTTTTTCAAAAAAAATTATATGTAAAAATAGAAAAAAAATATAAGGATCTTATCCATGAATTTTCATTAACTAACTCCATCAAATTTTAAAGATAAAAATCATGAAAGTTAAGTGGGATGTTTAAAATAAATAAACCACCCTCTCATAGGAGCTACAATCCACCGGACAACCTTTCGATTTTCTTATCCCCAACAGCCTGTATAAGCTGGCATCCCACTGAGATCCGATTTTCACGGATCTTGTTTCCCCTCTTGCCAACTCAAACCTTATATTATACTCCTAACGAAGCAAACCTTCGTTGGCTAGAAGGCTTGCTGTTGAGAAGGGGAGACACTTCTGAAGGGTTGCAGAGAAGGGAAGAGTTGCTTCTTCCATTTGCTACAACTACTGCCACTTCACAGAGGTAGGTGTTCTCAACTTCTAACTAAACTAGTAGCTAATCTAGGATGATTGGTCTAGGCATTTAGTCTTAGGCTCATTTCCATGCGATATTTAGTGTTTATAAAGCATGTGTTAGCTTAAATCTAGGATGATTAGCATGTATTAGCTTCATACCTAAGATAATTAGCATGTATTAGCTTTATACCCAGAATAATTAGCATGCATTAGCAAGTATTAGCAAGTATTAGTCTCATACCTAGAATAATTAGTATGTGTTAGCTTAAATCTAGGACGATTAGCATGTATTAGCTTCATACCTAAGATAATTAGCATGTATTAGCCTTATACCCAGAATAACTAGCATGTATTAGCAAGTAGTAGTCTCATACCTAGAATAATTAGCATGTGTTGGCTTAAATCTAGGATGATTAGCGTGTATTAGCTTCATACCCAAGATAATTAGCAAGTATTAGTCTCATACCTAGAATAATTAGCATGTGTTAGATTAAATCTAGGATGATTAGCATGTATTAGCCTCGTACCTAAGATAATTAGCATGTAGTAGCCTTGTACCCAAGATGATTAGCATTGATTAGCATGAATTAGCTTCAATGTAGGGTAGTTGGCATGTATTCGCTTCATATCCATACGATATATCCGTCTAACGCAAGTTTTATCATGTTTTTACGTAACTTATTAGTTTAACTAACCTATTAACATACCTAATTAACATGTTAGTTGATGTACTAACTAATTAGCATACCTAATTAATCTGTTAGGTAGCCTATCTAGAAACTTTGTCTCCATTTAGTTCCTTTAAAAATGAAAACTTGTATGATACGTCATGTTAAAAATCTGATATTTAAGCAACTAAAGCATGAAACGAGTGCATAAATAAAGATCTATAATCCTTACAGTTTTCTCTATCTATCCATGTCATCAGTTTTACCTAAATAAACTTAAATCAAAGGTTAATACCCTAGCTTAATCAAAGATTAACACCTTAAGCCATTTTGAGCAGATTTGAACTGCAGAGTCGACCCTGCCAGTTCACCGCGTTGACACGATGAACGGCAGAGTCGACCCTGCCTGTTGACAGGGTCGACCCTGCCTGTTCATCGCGTTGACGCAGTGAACGGCAGAGTCGACCTTGCCTGTTGACAGGGTCGACCCTGCATGTTCACCGCGCATGTTCACCGCGTTGACGCAGTGAATGGCAGAGTCGACCCTACCTGTTGACAGGGTCGACCCTGCCTGTTGGCAGAGTTGACCTTGCCTGTTGACAGGGTCGACCCTGCCTGTTCACCGCGTTGACGCGATGAACTGCAGAGTCGACCCTGCCTGTTCACAGGGTCGACCCAGCCTGTTCGCAGGGTTGACGCGATGAACTGCAGGGTTGACGCGATGAACTGCTGAGTCAACACAACTGGCTCATTGCATTAACCTGATCGTTAGGCTTTCACTTTTGCCATCTCCACTGATAGATGGCAGCCTGAGAGGTGATATTTAACTCCTGACAGGGTCCTCTAAACCCTGTATAATTCCCAGGAAGGCATCCCACAGTGAGGGTGTCGTTTCTAAAATTGTCAGGTGGCCCATAAGGCACCTCTCCTATCTAATTTTTTTTCCGTGTATCAAACGTTACTGGTTTCCACTCCTAGTTCATCCCTACACATCAATGCGTCCTTGGATTTCATTCCATAATTCCACCTTATATATCATACTGGTCAAACCTTGAAATTCCCTATTGGCTATGAATGAGAGTGGATGTCAACAAACATGATTAATGCTATGCATATAGGGCCCGGTCTGGTCTTGGGAGGAGCACCCGAAGGTACTTGTGCCCATGGGAGTTTATTGACCACGGTGTTTGGCATTGCACCGGAGTACTTGCTTGCTAGGCTTTAGACATTCCACTCATTCTCGTGATATTACTTGATTGATTTGACTTGAGACCCGCAGAAGGGTAAAGTTTTGCTTGAATGAAATTGATAAATAGCCAATTCCAATTTTACATGCTTGAATTTATATTACTTTTTATTACTTGCTTGACATGAGTTCTTACTCTCTTGAAAAGATTTCGTTAATTCCAGTTATTACTTGCTTGAATCTCTTGCTATTGCTGCATTGAAGTTGGAATCCTTATACTCTCACTTGTTATTCCTTCACTGATCTTATCGATTTTTACAATCCTTGATATCTACTCATCTACATGCATAGTTTTACTGACATTAATTGAACTTGTAAACCACTTAAAGCCTGTTAAATCTTGAGATGTAATTCCTACTGAGTGATTCACTCATCTAGTTGTTTTCTAATATTTTCAGGTAATTTAGATGTCAACCAACACTCGGAAGGGAATGAGACTGAGTGATGAGTGTTAGAGTGAAGTTATCAAATTGTCATGTCCTTTGTGTTATTGTGTTAGTTCACTTATGTCAGTTGTATCAATTCATCTATGTCATTTGTATTAGTCAACTTGATTAGAACTGCTTAAGATTTGAAGCCTAGTCGTTGGACTCTGGGAACATATGTATTTGTCCTTTGATTAGTTGTGAAAATTGTCAGTTCGTACTATTTGTATTAATTTCGAGTTAAATCTTAGTTATTTGTGCACTCTGATATTTACATGATTGACACGATCTATATAGACGTGTCACGCCTCCGGGTAATCTTCCGCGCTCGGGGCGTGACAGTCTTCGTGGTATCAGAGCTATACCCCAGCCGGAAGTGTAGGAACTAAGTGCCATGCAGGGCAAAGTGCTGCACTATGGGAGTCACCTCTTGAGTCTGTAATGGAGCAAAGTGCGACATAGTGGGAGCCACCTCTTGAGCCTGTAGGGGCCACCTCTAGAGTCCTACCTGCCTGGGGGCTTGATTGCTTGATTACGTGCTATATGTGCCCAGCGACGAGGACGTCGCCTATATAAGAGGGGTAGATTGTAACATCCTCAAATATAGCTAAGTTGTACTCTATATCATCGAGGCGCCTTTTCAAGTATCGGCTCAGTTCTTGGAAAGAACTCCGAAGTTAAGCGTGCTTAATGGGGAGTAGTACTGGGATGGGTGACCTGCCCGGGAAGTCTCCCATTCTGGAGCCGATCACTGTAAAAAAGTGATAAAATCGTGAGGCCGGTAGGCCAAAGCGGATAATACCTCGACGGTATAGAGTACGGGACATGACAACATCTATCCTAACACCAACACCGAGGGGCATGACAACATCTATCCTAACACCAACACCGATGGCAAGCTGTCTACCGCCACGTCCTCGCTAACCATAACTTTCTACAGAAAAGCCCTCAGGGCATCTTGGTGTAGCGTGGACCTCTTGATTAACTCCAGGACTGATATTTTGGCTAGCATTCTATCTAAGTGCTGTAATAAATCATATTTCATGCCAGGTAAGGGGTCTGACTCTTCTGCTTCAACTGAGGAAGGAATTGGGGGGTTGGGTGCAGGTGCACCAGTAAAGAGATAACTTCTATGAAATAAACGCCCGCTGTGGAGGGTGAAGTTTCATGCCGGCACGGCATCAGATGGACTCCCGATTGGCCCAGTGGGGTGAGTAGAAGGGATAAAAATAAGGGTGAGGCTGGCGGAGCCTGGTCTGATGGACCCTAGCGGAGTGGTGATTGGTGAAGGGTTGAGTGGAGGGGTAACGATGGAGGGTACGGCGGGTGTTGGTGCAAGGATTGGCGGAATGGTAGGTAACGAGGTGGGTGTAATTGGCGACCTGGAGGGAATAGAGGGTGGAGCAGTGGTTAAGGTGGTAGGCCGGAGAATGGAAGGAACAGGAGGCGCGGGGGAGTTGGTGTATGCATGGTGGAAGGCCAGAAGATGAGCGGGAGTCTCATCGTCAAAAGACCACCCAACATTGGGTGCTGGGCGGTGAACAACATTTACTTGGGTCGGTGCCGGCGGATGCTGTTGTGAAGCGGGTGGATGGTCTGGCATGGGATTTTGGTGAATCCTGAGTTCAGGGGGTTGCTGCTGCTGCTGAGGTTGAGGTTGGGGTTGCTGAAACTGCTGCTACTGTGGCACCGCCTACTACGGCCTCGCCTGTCTTCTCTTCTCTTTGATGTCTTCTATCAACTTATGCATCTGGGCCCAGTCAATTCTTTGCCCCTCATAAATCATACACTAAATCACAGAACTGAAAGCATCTGTCTATTGTATGCCCGGGCTGCCGATGATATATGCAATACCGAGATTGATCGGCGGTCGGGTTCCAATTCTGACGTTCCAGCAGGAGCTGTATGTCACCAATGTAGATAAGGGCCGTGAAAATGTCCGGCAGAGTCTCGGGAAGTGGAGGATAATGGGCTCTTTTCGGACCCGGCCGAGCATGTGCATAACCAGCAAGAGGAGGAACATTGTGGTATTGGGGTGGCTGTTGAGGATGTTGTGGTGGTGGTGGTGGTGGTGGTTGTTGTGGCTATTGGTGAGCTTGGAAAGGGGGTCAGAGAGCTTGTGTAGTGGAGAACTGGGGGTTGCGTGGAGGCTATTGGAAACGGGGTGAAGCAGATTGGTTTGGGAACTGAACATCCTGCACCTGCTCATTAGTTTGAACTCCCTTAGTAACATGGCCCTGGGATTTTCGTGTGGTCTTGAATTTCTGGCCCTCAAATAGGGAATGGATGGGGGAGTCTTTGAACGGGGTTTGTATGAATCGGGCTTGACTATACAATTGGTGCATATTCGATATATCATTCATCACCAAAATGTTCCGGAACAATAATTTAACTTTTTCTTCTTCCGGGATCTGCCTGGGCACACGTGAGGCCATCTGCCTCCATCTATCTGCATAAGTTGCAAAATCCTCATCCGTTTTCATCTTTTCTGCTACCAAGTCTGTAAATGAATACTCCGGGCCTACCCAGTCTTGAAATCGATGTATGAATTTCTCCTTGATAATTTTGAAACTTTCTACCTCCTCCAACGGCAAGGTGTAGAACCATTCTAGTGCCACCCCGTCCAATGACCGACGGAAGAGATACGCAATGTGGCGATCGTCATGCTGGAATTGCACCGATTCATATAAAAACTCCCTTAGGTGAATGAACGGGTTGCCATTCCCACCGTACTTATGGTATGTAGGGAGCTCCGACTGAGGTGGGAAGCGAATGTCCTAGAAATTAGGAATGGGGACATAAGCAAGAGACTGCGGGCCAACCCGCTTATGGAGGAGGTCAATTTGCTGCTGCATGGCAGCCATTTATCGAGGAGTTCCCGTTCCCGAGAAGGAGGAGGCACAACAGGAAGAACAGAACCAGTATACGGAGCTGAAGGGTAAACTGATGAAGGGGAAACCCGTAAGATGGATAATGGGCCAAGGAAGGGCCCATATCCGCATGAGCCTACTGGGCGGCCTCTGGTTGCAGACGGATAAAATCAGCCGGGGCACAAGGGCCTGTGGTCCTGAGGAGACAGTGGTGTATGGATCAGAATAAGAACTCAAGGGAATTTGGGTCTTCCCCTTGTCAAGAGGATGTTGGGCCGAGGTAGAGGCTTGGCCCACCTCCATGCCAGGAAATCGGAGGGTCCGAGGATGGACAGGAGTGAGATCAACGGGCGCAGCGGAGACAGCCCATAAACCAACAACTGGAGATGAGGTGGCGGCAACAGACACGCCATGAGGAGAAACAGTTGACGGGGCGTCCGGCCCCTACAGAGCTTGTCGAAGGAGATTGAGCTGAGTGGGATCTAATTGGGCCATCATGTGAAGAATCTGATTGGCCGAGTTCTAAGAGGAAGAATCAGAAAGGGAGGGTTGAGCACCCTCACAACAATGGTTGGAAGAGGAGGGGTGGTCCCCTCTCTTCCCTGCACAGGCGCGACCCTAGGCGGGTCCTCCAGAAGTCCCTGAGGGAGAGAGTCCTCATGGGAGTGAGAGAAATTGTAAGAAGACATGGTGGGTGATGAGTCGAACAAAGGATTGAAATAGGAATAGAAATGAGAGATGCCCCTAGGAGAAGATCCTAAGGGTGTGAAGCAACTCCACATGCAACACTCACAGACACAAAAGAACAAACCTAATGAGTTTCTAAACAACCTAACTAGCAATCAAATGCACACAGAAAGAGAGGAGAGAAGAGGCAATCAATTTGACCAACCAATTTTAAATGATGCACGACGGCTTTTAGAAATTCCCCCTTTTAGAATCTTAGTGGATTAATTAAAATGTAACCTCTCACGACCACAAAGGTGCCTAACAATGGTGGAATGGGAAACTTGGTTGACTCTAAAGGTAACTCTCTCTCACGGAAGCAACCCTAGACTGGTGTGGTAAGGTACAACGTGCCCAGCGACTGTATGGGAATCCACGGTTCACGGGGGCTTACAGAGGTCCCCGGTAAGGTCACCTAGTTGGCTCCAAGGAATATGGAGACGAGAGGATCCCCTACCAAGGTAGGAATGCAACTCGTATGGAAAAGTATGGATGACTCCTATGCGCACCAGAGTGCATGCAAAATCTAACCTAAATCTAGCAAACAATGATAAAATAAAGAAGAGAAATATGACAATTGTAATATTCCAAACCTTTCGGATCCTTTTCGTGGGTCCCGGATCTGGTTTCTCAGAGTGTCCGGCTCCGTTGTGTCCAAATTTTCATTTTGGACATCTTTCATGCTCGGATCGGCGCGATTAGGAGTTGTTTCGGAGGCCCGGAAGCGTTCCGCGGCTTTTCCGTGCGTGTTTTTCGATTACCGGTGTGTGTTTCGGTAATTTCTTCAGAACCTCGTTGCGTGTGAACCGGGCCGTTCACCTAGGCGAGAGTGGTACCGTTGCGATCGGTGCGTTCCGAGGATCGCGAAAATGTAATTTTCTATTTTTTGGTATTTTTTAGAATTTCCAGAATTTCCTATAAATACCCCCTTTTTCTCTCTCTTCCCCACCTCTTCTTCTTCTTCTTCTTCTTCTTCTTCTTCTTCCTCCTTTCTCCCCTATCGTGCGATGCCCTCTCTCCCTCTCTTCTTCGTCCGGCGAGACCGCTGCGAGCCCCTCCGACTACAAAAGGCTGTGGGCGACGGCGTGGTGACGACGGCGACGGTGAGGTGATCGTGGAGGCGTACGTTGACTGTGGGAGCTCAAGGAAGAACGAGGGTTTTCGAGCATTCTTTGTGATTCGTGGTCGATCCGGCGCGTCTCAGGACGCAATTGAGGTAGGGTGACGTTCCCTAGCCTCTAGCCTTCCCTTCCCATGATTTGTAGGCCCAGGGGAGGCCGAGAGATGGGATTCCTTGCGGGCTTGGGGTTTTCCATGATTTGGGGAGAGCTCACCCGATCTATGGATTTGATGCATGATTTCACATTTTGATGGCCTAGAATCATGCTAGGGGTCCCCAGGGGTCTTCCCCTTTGATTTCCCCCTCTCCGGTGGAGGCATGGGGGCGTGGCCAGTTTTTTTGGGCTTTTCCCACCGTTTTACCCTCGGGTGGGTGTGACGGTCCTTCCAATGACGTCACACTATGTAACACACCCAGATGGGTGCATTACAGCCCTAAGTGCAGCCAAGTGGGGTCTGTGAGCTGTGACGGTCCCACGATAGACCACCACGGTGCTGTGACACACCTAGGTTGGACCGTTAGGGGCATTCGACCGTTGGCTGTCCACCGTTGGTTTTTGACCGTTGGGGGTCAAGGCATGTGACGCACCTGGCTTGGAGGGTCACAGCCATGTGACGCCCCTATGTGGGTGCGTTAGAGCAGACGCATTCCCACGTTGTAATGCACCAGGGTTGGTCCGTTACACACTGTGACGCACCGAGTGGCACCCATCACAGTTGTTCTATGTTCTCTTGTGACGCACCAGGGTGAGGGTGTCACAGACTGTAATGCACCATGGTAGGTGCGTTACGCCCTGCGTTACACTGAGCTTGTGACGCCCCTGCGTTGGGCCATCAGGTGATTGTGACGGTCCTGCCTAGACCGTCAGAGTCTGTGACATGTCTAGGGTAGACCGTCAGGCTCTGGGTTGCCCCGGGTGGTTTACAACCCCGTTTCCGATCCGACCGTGGTCACCGTGCGACGGTGCTGGTACGTGGGGCGGTCCCCGTATATTGTCGGATGCAGACGTTGTTTTTCGTTGACTTGAGAGTCTACTCCGTATTGACCCTCCACTAGTCGTAGCCTGCTTACACGTGAGTGGTCCCACCGGGGAGTGGTGGAGAGGCTACCCTTAGAGGCGGTTTGTGGACTGGTTTCTGTCGGGCCTCGAGTCTACCAGCCAGAGTCCGGCTGAGGGAAAAACTGATCAGAGGGCCAGATCAGGGACGCACGGTCTGTGTGTGCACACGTGGTTACCTGTACGGTGTCTCAGTTCCCGCTGGGCTGGAGGGAGACACCTGAGGCGCGGACTAAGACGTCAGTGGATGTTTTCGGCCTTGCTTCTAGTGGGAGGTACTCCTGTCGAGTCGGTAGTGATAGACCGTCAGTCGTTGAGACTTCGACCTTCGAGTTTTGTCATGTTAGCCGTGTTGTTCCGGTCGTTCCTCCGTGGCACGCGTGTTGGTTTTCGTGCCGGAAGATCAGAGTCTTGTAGACAGTAGGGTTCCCTCTCAGAGGTACTCCTTACTGCTAGCGTAGCGGTTTCTCCATTCGTGAGGTAGGGTTCGAGTGATCCCTACTGTGTCTTGTCCCGAGACTCATTCTCTGCTTGTTTTCACCGTGTTTCAGGTGAGTCGCAGCATCAGGGGAGCGCGTCTGAGGCTCAGCGTGGTTCAGGTGCCCAGCGTTAGTGCCAGAGGTCACAACCGGGGTATGCCCCGTGTAGCTGTACTTTTCTTTCTTGTCTCTGTACTAGTTATGGACTATTGATGTTGTTATTTTATTATTATCTTATGGACCATGTATCATGTAAACTGTTAATTTATTTTTTGCTTAATAATATAACTGTTCATTTCTGTAATTATTTGTGATACTTATGTAGTCTCCACACCATTCCTTTAACCCTTCCGAGTCTTCGGGCTCGTGGGTGGTGGTACGAGTCTCGGGTTATCGGGCCTTCCCGGTAATCGGATTCTCGGGTCGTTACAGTTGGTATCAGAGCGGCGATTGTGGGATTATATGAGAATCATAAGTAATTGAGGTGGTCCACTAGTCTATAGTGATGATGTACAGTTGACGCTGGCATCGGACATCGTGTGTTTTTCTTAACCTTGCTATTTCCGTGTTTTCTATCTTTTGCTTCAGGAGCGAGCATGGCGCCGAGGCGGAGCACTCGCTCTCAGCAGGGACAGTCGGCTGGAGGTCAGGAGATCCAACAAGGTGTTCAGCGAGATCAGGAGGAGCATAGTAGAGCGCCACCGGGGGCTGCCGAGGCAGTGGATACTGCGAGGTTTCCGGGGGCCTAGGATTTCTTTCGTGGCATGTACCAGCTTTGGTCTGAGCAGTTCGGTGGAGAGGCTGGTGAGGGCTCGTCGACCAGGGGTGGGCCAGGTCGAGCAGTAAAGGATTTCATGCAGTTTCACCCCCCTTACTACGGCGGTCAGCTTGACCTTGATATGGCTCAGAGTTGGCTCGACGAGATGGAGCAGGTGTTCAGTTCCACGCGGACTACTGCGGAGGATAGGGTGATGTTGGCCTCCAGCCAGTTACAGGGTACGGCTCGGGAGTGGTGGTCTTTCGAGTGGAAGACGTCTTTCCAGCTTCGTCCACTTGAGCAGATTGTGTGGGGTGACTTTTTTAGTACTTTCGAGCGTACCTACTGTCCAGAGTATATCACTATGCAGCGGATGCGTCAGTTTCTGGAGCTGGTTCAGGGTGACATGTCCGTGTTACAGTACAGGGCCCGATTTGTTGAGCTGGGTCGGTATGCACCTCATATCTTGGAGCATGAGAGGGTGAAGACCTCACAGTTCGTTCAGGGCTTGAGGCAAGAGTTGAGGCACCATTTGATCACAAATGCGGCCACTGATCTGGAGACAGCGTCTCGTGTTGCGGCTTCTTTGGAGATGGATATGCAGATGACTCGAGGATCGATTAGCCAGGGGCAATATTTGTCAGGTCGTAGCCAGCAGTTGATTACCCAACAGTAGGGTTCTTTCTAGCATGCGTCGGGCGGTTGAGGAGCGCCAACACCGGCAGCGTCAGTGACAGGATCTGTGTCTTTTAGCTCAAAGGTCAAGAAGTTCTTTAAGAAGGGTTTCCGTAAGAAGCACAAGGATCAGGGGCAGGCATCATCGGGCAGTGTATAGCAGCCGGTCCCATTTCAACTTCATGGATCAGTGGGTGGATCGCGAGGACCGTGTCTACGGTGTAGCGAGCATCACCCAGGCCGGTAGTGCACGGCGCCGATTGTTTGTTTTCGGTGTGACCAGCCAGGGCACATGGCGCGTGACTGTCCTCAGAGGCAGCAGCAACAGCAGTTTCCTCAACAGCAGCAGGTTCCCCAGCCATAGAGGCAGCAGCAGGGACAGTATCTGCCACTACCCAGGTCAGCTAGTGTGGGAGGCAGGCAGAGAGCTCGAGGCCGGATCACGCACATGACCAGGGCAGAGGCAGTGGCGTCGTAGCTCGTGGAAGGTACCGTTCAGATTTTGGGTTGTGCGGCTCGGGTTTTGTTCGATTCGGGCGTGTCTCACTGTTTGTTTCGGAGGATTTCACGCTGAGTATTGATGAGTCATTGACCCAGTTGTCTTGTGATTTGGCAGTAGAGTTTCCTTCGAGTGATTTTATGATCACTCTGTATTGCTTTGATGAGGTTCCTGTGTGGGTGGAAGGGCGGAGTTTGTTGGCTAGGCTCTATGCGTTTCCGCTTTTGGACTTTGATGTGATTTTGGACATGGATTGGGTCAAGGCACATCATGCGTTGGTGGATTGCGGCTCGAAGAGGGTTTATTTCCGGTGACTTCACGGACCCACCTTCTATTTCCAATATATCAGGTCTTCCTCTTCCCGCTTTCTTATTTCTGCCATTCGAGCTCGTCGGTTGCTTGATACGGGTTATCAGGGTTTTCTCTCCTCCGTGGTTGTGACTGATCGGAGGGCGCCGGGTGTCGAGGACATCCCGGTGGTGTGTGAGTTCCCCGATGTTTTTTCAGAGGACTTATCTGGATTGCCTCCCCAGCGGGAGATTGATTTCATGATCGAGGTTGTGCCTGGTACGGGACCTTTGGAGAAGGCTCCCTACCGTATGGCCCCTGCTGAGTTGAGGGAGTTGAGGGCGCAGTTGTAGGAGCAGCTGGCCAAGGGGTACATTCGTCCTAGCTTTTCCCCTTGGGGTGCGCCCGTGTTGTTTGTGAAGAAGAAGGACGGTAGCTTGCGGTTGTGCATTGACTACTGGCAGTTGAATGAGGTGACCATTAAAAACAAGTATCCGCTGCCGCGGATTGATGATTTATTCTACCAACATCAGTCTGCGCGAGTGTTCTCGCGGATTGATTTATGGTCCAGTTACTATCAGCTGAGGATTCGCGAGTCTGACGTGGAGAAGACTGCGTTCAGTACGAGGTATGGGCATTATGAGTTCTTGGTGATGCCGTTCGGGCTCACCAATGCCCCCGTAGCCTTCATGGACTTGATGTAGAGGGTGTTTCATCCTTATTTGGACCAGTTCGTGGTCATATTTGTGGATGACATCCTTGTTTATTCGTGGTCGGCGAGGAGCATGCGTACCATTTGGGTGTGGTGCTGCAGACGTTGCGAGATCACCAGTTCTATGCGAAGCTCAGTAAGTGTGAATTCTTACTTCGTGAGGTGCACTTTTTGGGGCACGTGATTTCTGGTGATGGCATTTCTGTGGACCCCACCAAGGTCGAGGCAGTAATGCAGTGGTCGAGGCTGAGGTCTGTGACGGAGATCTGGAGTTTCTTGGGGCTTGTGGGCTATTATCGGTGATTTATCCAGGATTTTTCTCGCATTGCGGTCCCGATGACTAGACTCACGCGGAAGGATGTGCCTTTCGTCTGGTCTGAGGAGTGTGAGCAGAGTTTTAGGGAACTGAAGAGGTTGCTCACCTCGGCTCCGGTGTTGGTTTTACCTTCTGGATCGGGAGGCTTTGTGGTGTGTACAGATGCTTCCGGGGTCGGATTGGGTGCTGTGTTGATGCAGCATGGTAGAGTGGTGGCTTATGCCTCTCTGCAGCTAAAGTCCCACGAGGAGAACTACCCTACCCATGACCTGGAGTTGGCGGCTGTGATCTTGACGCTGAAGATTTGGAGACATTATCTGTACGGCGAGAGGTTCGAGGTGTTCACTGACCATCAGAGTTTAAGGTATGTGTTCATGTAGAGGGAGCTTAACCTCAGGCAGAGGCGATGGATGGAGTTTATGAAAGATTATGACTTCACCCTATCTTATCAGCCGAGCAGGATGAATGTCATCGCCGATGCTTTGAGTCGGAAGGTCACGGTCAGTGCCTTGATGTTGAGGAAGTGGAGGCTCTAGGAACAAGGGCCCGAAGTTTCGTTCAGGCTCAAGATTCCCCAGGAGCCAAGGTTGGCTGTGCTTGCGAGTTTGACTGTCACACCTGCCATTCGCCGTTAGGTGACAGAGGTTCAGCATGCAGACCCTGAGTTACCCCGGATTTTATCTTTGGCTAATGTGGAGCTCAGTGAGGACGGAGCCGTGAGATTCCGTGGTAGGCTATACGTCCCAGCTGAGGGGTAGGTTCGTCGTGCGGTGTTGCGCGAGGCGCATGGGAGTAGGTACACCGTACATCCGTGTGCGACGAAGATGTATCAGAACTTGCGGAGGCAGTTCTGGTGGCCTGGCATGAAGAGAGATGTTGCCGAATTTGTGGCCAGGTGCCTGACCTGTTAGCAGGTGAAGGTGGAGCATCAGCGACCGGGAGGTACTCTCCAACCCTTGGATGTTCCTGCGTGGAAGTGGGACCACGTGACCACAGATTTCATGGTGGGATTGCCGAGGACTCCGAGCGGTCAGGACAATATTTGGTTGTTGGTGGATAGGCTGATGAAGGTGACTCGATTGTTACCGGTCAAAGTCAGCTGGAGCGTGTCTAGGTTGGCTCGTCTTTATGTGGAGCAGATCATCCCGTTGCATGGGATTCCCAATTCCATCGTGTCGGATCGGGATCTGCGCTTCACTTCTGGATTCTAGGGGAGTTTCCAGCGAGCGCTTGGCACGGATTTGACTTTTAGCTCGGCGTATCATCCTCAGTCAGATGGTCAGTCAGAGAGGACCATTCAGACTTTAGAGGACATGCTGAGATCCTGCTGCCTAGAGTGGCAGGGGAGTTGGATTCACCACCTACCGTTGGTGGAGTTTTCCTACAACAACAGCTATCATTCGAGCATCGGCATGGCTCCTTATGAGGCTTTGTATGGGCATCCGTGTCGTACTCTACTTGATTGGTTTGAGGTCGGTGAGTGTGTTTTGACGGGACCAGAGCTGGTGCAGCAGTGTGTGGATGTTGTGCACCTAGTCCGTCGGAACATGTTGGCGGCCCAGAGTTGGCAGAAGAGCTATGCTGACCGTAGGCGGCAGCCCCTCGAGTTCACCGTGGGTGATCGCGTGTTCTTGAGAGTTTCTCCGATGAAGGGGGTGATGCGCTTTGGACGACGTGGGAAGCTGAGTCCCCGCTATGTTGGCCCTTTTGTGATTATGCAGCGCATCGGTGAGGTTGCTTATCGGTTACAGTTACCCCCTGAGTTGGCGTCGGTGCATGACGTGTTCCACGTCTCGATGTTGCGGAAGTATATGCCCGATGACTCTCACGTGCTCGAGGATTCTTTTTGGCCCGAGGTGACTCCAGATCTTTCTCTCCCAGAGTTTCCGGTCCGTGTGGAGGATAGGCGAGAGCAGCGCCTGCGGAACAAGGTCATCCCCTTGGTTAAGGTGGTGTGGCAGCGGCACTCTGGTGGTGAGGCTTCTTGGGAGTGTGAGGATGAGATGCGTCAGTAGTTCCCTTACCTGTTTGAGTGAGTCTTCCTCTTCTTTCCCCTTGGGTTGTCCTTAATTTTGAGGATAAAATTCCTTAAGGGAGGAGGGCTGTAATATCCCGGACCTTTCGGATCCTTTTCGTGGGTCCCGAATCTGGTTTATCGGAGTGTCTAGCTCCGTTGTGTCTGAAATTTCATTTCGGACTTCTTTCATGTTTAGATCGACGCGATCCGAAGTTGTTTTGGAGGCCCGGAAGCATTCCGCGGCTTTTTCCGCAGGTGTTTTTCGATTACTGGTGTGTGTTTCGGTAATTCCTTCAGAACCTCGTTGCGGATGAACCGGCCCGTTCACCTAGGCGAGAGTGGTACCGTTGAGATGGGTGCGTTCCGACGATCGCAGAAATGTAATTTTATATTTTTTGGTATTTTCTATAATTTCTGGATTTTCCTATAAATACCCCCCCTTTTCTCTCTCTTCCCCACCCTCTTCTTCTTCTTCTTCTTCCTCCTTTCTCCCCCACCGTGGGACGCCCTCTCTCCCTCTCTTCTTCGTCCGGCGAGACCGCGGCGAGCCCCTCCGGCTGTAGACGTACGTTGACCGTGGGAGCTCAAGGATGAACGAGGGTTTTCGATCATTCTTCACGATTCGTGGTCGATCCGGCGCGTCTCGGGACACAATTGAGGTAGGGTGACGTTCCCTAGCCTCTAGCCTTCCTTTCCCATGAATTGTAGGCCGATGGGAGGCCGAGAGATGGGATTCCTTGCGGGTTTGGGGTTTTCCATGATTTGGGGAGAGCTCGCCCGATCTATGGATTTGATGCATGATTTCACGTTTTGATGGCCTAGAATCATGCTAGGGGTCCCCAGGGCTCTTCCCCTTTGATTTCCCCCTCTTCGGTGGAGGCATGGGGGCGTGGCCAGTTTTTTTAGGCGTTTCCCGCCGTTTCACCCTCGAGCGGGTGTGACGGTCCTTCCAGTGACCGTCACACTATGTAACCCACCCAGATGGGTGCATTACAGCCCTGAGTGCAGCCAAGTGGGGTCTGTGGGCTGTGACGGTCCCACGATAGACCGCCACGGTGCTGTGACCTACCTAGGTTGGACCGTCAGGGGCGTTCGATCGTTGGCTGCTGACCGTTGGTTTTTGACCGTTGGGGGTCAAGGCATGTGACGCACATGGCTTGGCGCGTCACAGCCATGTGACGCCCTATGTGGGTGCATTAGAGCAGACGCATTCCCACGTTATTACGCACCAGGGTTGGTCCATTACACGCTGTGACGCACCGAGTGGCACGTGTCACAGCTGTTCTCTGTTGTCTTGTGACGCACCAGGGTGGGGGCGTCACAGACTATAACGCACCATGGTAGGTGCGTTACGCCCTACTTTGCACCGAGCGTATGAAGCCCCTGCGTTGGGCCGTCAGGTGATTGTGACGGTCCTACCTAGACCGTCAGAGTCTATGACGCGTCTAGGGTAGACTGTTAGGCTTTGGGTTGCCCTGGGTGGTTTGCAACCCTATTTCCGTTCCGACCGTGGTCACCGTGCAACGGTGCTGGTACGTGGGGCGGTCCCTATACATCATCGGATGCGGACGTTGTTTTATGTTGACTTGAAAGTCTACTCCATAGTGACTCTCCACTAGTCGTAGCCTGCTTACACGCGAGTGGTCCCACCAGGGAGTGGTGGAGAGGCTACGCTTAGAGGCAGTTTGTGGACCGGTTTCCGTCGGGCCCCGCGTCTACCAGCCAGAGTCCGACTGAGGGGAAAATCGATCACAGGGCCAGACCAGGGACACACGGTCTGTGTGTGCACACATGGTTGGGGGCGGTTGGACCCACGCCGACGGGCGCGACTCCAGCTAGTCACTTGTTTGTGGTTACTTGTACGGTGTCTTAGTTCCCGCTGAGCCGGAGGGAGACACATGAGGCGCGGACTAAGACGCCAGTGGATGCTTTCGGCCTTGCTTCTAATGGGAGGTACTCCTGTCGAGTCGGTAGTGACAGACCGTCAATCGTTGAGACTTTGACCTTCAGGTTTTGTCATGTTAGCCGTGGTGTTCCGGTCGTTCCTCCGTGGCACATATTTTGGTTTTCGTGTCAGAAGATCAGAGTTTTGTAGACAGTAGGGTTCCCTCTCAGAGGTACTCGCTTACTACTAGCGTAGCGGTTTCTCCTTTCGCGAGGTAGGGTTCGAGTGATCCCTACTGAGTCTTGTCCCGAGACTCATTCCCTACTTATTTTCACCGTGTTTCAGGTGAGTCGCGACCTCAGGGGAGCGCGTCTGAGGCTCAGCGTGGTTCAGGTGCCCAGCGTTAGTGTCAGAGGTCAGAGTCGGGGTATGCCCCGTGTAGCTGTACTTTTCTTTCTTGTCTCTGTACTAGTTGTGGACTACTGCTGCTATTATTTTATTGTTATCTTGTGGACCATGTATCATGTAAACTGTTAATTTATTTCCTGCTTAATAATATAACTGTTCATTTCTACAATTATTTGTGATACTTGTGTAGTCTCCACACCATTCCTTTAACCCTTCCGAGTCTTCGGGCTCGTGGGTGGCGGTACGAGTCTCGGGTTATCAGGCCGTCCCGATAATCGGATTCTCTGGTCGTTACAACAATGATCATGCAATCATCAAATAGCAAACAGGGGAGATCAAAAGCACCAAATCAGCATGAAATGTTGTGAAATGATAATCAAAGTGAAAGGCTTAGGTGCACCGTAGCGCAGATAGATGGTCTGTGGCAGATCGCTCAGGGGGGCGACGGTCCAGGGTAGGATAGTTAAATGGCAGGGAGTAGCAACAGACTGAAAGGGAACATAAATTGAAATGAACTGAGACAGTGAAACTTAGGAGCGTACCTCGCTGAACGGTCTATCGACCGACCGTGCCCACTGTGGGACGATCCTGAAACAACCATGGAACATTAGCAAAAACCACCAGTGTATGGGCAGAAATGTACCTGAGCCAGCAGACTAGCACGGCCAGTGGGCCGACCCTGAAACTAATGCACGGTCCCTTATAGATCGCTAGAACTAGCAGGCTCACCAAAACGCTCGTGAGAAGCAGATGAACGGTATATCAACAGACTGTAGAAACAGAAGAGAGGCCGAAGGAAGACCGTGTAATCAATAGCAACGTAACAGAGATTGGAATAAGAACGCACCTGAGGCTAGAACAGCATGGCCTATCGTCCGACCGCGCGAGGACGTGAACGGTTCTGGGAGAACCGTGGACACCTCCGAAGGCAGAAACGCATGGTGAACAAGATGACAACCTGAAGCAACTTAAAACACAAACCTAACCAAGGACAAGAACTGGTCAGCACAACACTAAAATGATGGGCACTAGGAATCCCACCGTGATCGCCAAAAAAGTGGGTGTAGACATGTTTTTGTGTATCCTTCCTCTTCCTAATTCCTTTCTTACATTCCTAAGCCAATATCTATAAATAAAATCCAAAATAGGACTAGAAAGAAGAAGGGTGAAGAAGTGTGTGTGATCGTGATCGCCACCAAGATACCAAAATGCAAAAGGATGCACCCGTACCTTGAAAAGGGAGACACTCGCCTCACAACAGCACTGCAGGAATACACGGCCCTGGAAGAACCGCCCTGTGAATTACACGGTCGCTCAATAGACCGCTCACCAGTGCTGGGAAGAACACGGGACAAAGCCTGGCTGACGACGGAACTGTCCGAAGGAGGCCACAAGAATAAGTAGAATGGCTCGTCGGAGACCACTCTCCTATTCAGATGGACGGAAGGAAGACCGTTTAGTGCCACTAGGTTTCAAGTCATAGGATCTGATCCTCGACCCTTTCTGGCTGGCCAGAGGGGATGAGCCTCGTGCTAGGATGATGCTGACCTGCAAAACAATGTGAAGAACACAAAAGGGAAACCCAAATCAGTCCTGCGAGGTGTAGTAACTATAAGAAAGAAGAGAAAATCAATGCAATGACATGGAGTGGGGGATACCTGGGAGGCTTTGAAACCCCTAGGGGCAAGAAAAAAATAATAGGAGGGTGTATAGAATGAGATGCAACAGTGACGAACGTGGGTGCAATGTGATGAAAAAGAGCGTGCAAAGAAGGAATAAACGGTGGGATGACCAAATAAAGACTCAAAACATGAAGCTAATCCCTGAACCGGAGGCTTAAGGGGATGTAGAAAGCCTCCCTCCCTGACTGCAGATCGCTCGAGAATGCGGCAGGGCTTCACCGTCGACCTTAGATCTCCCCCTTTTTCAAGCTTGGACTAAGGGTACTATTTATAGAGCCCTAAAAGTCCAACCTCAAAATTGGGTTTTTCAGTCGATAAAAACGTGAGATTGCAAAATAAAATTCGTAGATAATACCTTTATCTCCCACCCAAATAAAATGGCACCACATTTGGTTGAGAAACAGCGGAGAAATGGGTAGGGGAAGTTAGGGGTTTAACCACAGATAGAGAGAGAAAATCTCATATAATCCATAGTTTTCAAACAGGTATGCGGTCTCGCGATAGGCCGCCCAAACCATTACACAATCTACTACTAGACCGTCCAATGCTGTCAGTGATAAATAAAATAAAATAAAAAATTATCCAATCATCCACTGAACTGACCGACCATCACGGCGTTGTACTCTTCAGGATAAAACGGTCTATTGCCAGACCACTCAATCAATAAAACGGTCCAATACTAGGCCGTGTACACATGTTCGTGATAAATCCAAAAAATAGGATAAATAGATAATTATTTGAAAAACCAACCGGCTTAGGACTCTAGGAACTAGATGGTCTAACGACAGGCCGTTCAATTGGGGTAAACGGATTCCTTCAGACAGTGTAAAGGCTTGTCGGTGAAAATTCAAAAAATCAAATAAATATCCAATAAGTCCATGCACAATTCCAAACAAACAGCTCAGTCACTGAACGGCCAGTCGCGAGACCGTGGAAAGCCTGGACGTTTGAAATTAATAAAACGGGATAAATGAGCACATTTAACCCAAAACCAAGCGAAATCAAAGCCCATCACGCCCTAATTCGAGAGCAAACCTAGCTAGGGAGGGAGGTACTCATAAAATAAGCCCAAAGACATGCTTGAAAATAGTCCAATGAGTAATGGACAACTCGAGACATCAACAAATGATAGTAAGAGAAATGACCTAACTCATAGGCAAAAAACGAGTGTCAACACCTATCTCTTACTCATTCAAATTCAATGACTCCTTTAGGAGTTACAAAATGTAGTGTTGAGATTAAATAGACATGAAAGGATCTGATTTTGTCCAAAGTTTTAGTAATTTTCAAATTTTCAGATTGTTTTTGTATCTATGCAACATCAATGTTTATTGCAATAACTCTCAAGATCAATCGAGTTTAGTCCACACCTTGTAACTAGAGGATACACGTTGTTTAGACGCCAGTATCCCTAAGCATTTAGTATGACTAACTGTCATGATTCATATTGAACAGAGTTAACTAGGGCTCTTCATGACATAGGATGACTCCATTTCTTTGATGAGGATCCCAATTTCTCAGTGCAACCTAGTCATTGCTCTGCCTTAACCTTTCACAGATTTTTCATTAAATTTTCACCAGAGATAACTAAGGCACTTCATGACACAGTCCTTTGGACATGGTTTCTCAATGACCAAAGTCATTGCTCTGACCTTACTTTACATTCAGACATTACTCAGATCAAACAAATGTTTAAAAACAACACTCACCTTACGTATCTCTACCAAAGAAAGCCATGGTTATAAAACTTTAAGATTTCAGAAGGTTTTACATGATATAACATGAATCAACTGGTTAAAATTTATTAAAGGATTGATTCAAATATTTTCAAGATGTTCGAAATCAAACTCAAGAAATACATAAGACTTAAACCAGCTAAGTTATTTCAGATATTCATAGTTCCATATAATGGAAGATTCCTAGTACAAGTGTTTTCAGATTTATGATCAGGATAAGCCCATTGAAATCTTCATGAATATCTGACAGAAGTGTTCTAGGCATAGTGAATGATTCAGAATAATGATCATCAAGTAGCATACAAAGAGTGAGAAGTTTTCAAAAGATCTGAATCAAAGATTAGTCATGGAAGAATTATATCAGCCAGACAGATTTTCAAAGAATAATACCGAGCATGTGACTATCATTGATTAGGAAATTTTAACTTTAAAAGAATGATTATGATAATCAAGAAGTGCAGACAGTAGCTCCCCCTCAGCAAATGCAGGAGCAGTAATCAATAAATTTGCAAACACAATAGGATTTAAGTTCAACTGATTTCAAAACAGATGAAGGCAAGTGAGACCGACTGATACCATGTTTAAGATAAACTGCTTGAAGAGTAAAGAAGATCAGTATGACAAAGATGATCATGCAGTCCAATAATTCTTCTTATGCTCCCCCTGAATAAATATAGAAGCAGATAATGGAAATATTGTACCAACTGGTTGATCGAAATCAATTGGCCAATCACAAGTAAGTCAAGATTAGGATCACACCAATGAAGATATCGACTCTCGGTGTCAACATCTATTCACAGTCTTCATTAAATAGAATGCTTGTAAAATAATGTCGACTCATAGTGTCGACATTGAGAATCAGATGAAGCTTGCATAAAGAATAAATCAAGAATAAAGTGAATTTTACTTCACTTGCATCAAGAAACATTAAGGTTCAATCAAGAGAGATTCAGATTGAAGAAGGAACATCTCAATCCAAGGATGTGAGCAAACGATTCAGATTAAGACAAGAGCTCCCCCTAAGAGTATGTATGACAATTACTCTTTTGGGTATTTTCAATATGAATGATATGCAATTAACACATGCATGCCTATGCATTGAATCCCCCTGACTAAATGCATTAGACTATCATCTATGACATAAAGACCATGCATGGGATTACTCGAACCAAAATTGCATGAAATATAGTGTTTTCTTTGACAAACTCCCCCTGACTTTATGAACTACATGTACTCAAAGCTGAATTTTAAATGCAACATATGCAAGGTACATTATGCAGGGAAGTTCAATGAATTATGTCTTAGATTGCCCTATGTGCAAATTGACCAATGGTACTGGGTAGAGGACTTGGTCTAAAAACCACCTCATACATAGAAAGAACTTCCAGACAGATTGCATCTGCCCTTTAGTAACTTACCATTTGATATACCATAATGGTCATGCATGACAGTTAAGCATGATGTGCAATCCAATCTTAATTTGATATGAGCACACTTCAAATCAATATATGCGTTGAGAGACAGAGGATGCAAATAACAGATTCAGATCTATGCATGAAGTTCAGATTAGCAGATTAAACATGATATGCAATCTTTAAACAAAAATTCAAATGAACAAGCCTGTAGTGAGCAGTAATGGGGTTTTACCTTTCTTGATTGCCTTGGTTTAATTACCCCCTTTATTTTTAGTCCCATGGTACACCTGTAACCAAAACTCATTTTGCCACCTTTGGTACCCAAGAATTCTTGGGTCTTTTATGGTTAGTAGCACCTTTGATGGGTGCCTTCCACATCCTTTGGGCTTTCACATCATCAAAAATCATTAGAGAAGAACCATTCATGGAATGCCCACCCTGGCCACAATAATGACAAGAAACAACATGTTTTGTTTTCTTTTTGTGCACATGATCATTAGCATGGAATTTATGTGCATGTGCATGAAATTTTCTGTTGTTTACATGAACTTTTTGTGTTTTATTACAGGCCAGCCAATCAATAGTTTTTCGGTTTGCAGGGAATTTACCAGATTTAAAGTCAAATTTCTTTGTCTGAGCATGCCAGCATTCAATGGCCCTATGGCTTGGCTTCCCACAATTGAAACACACAACATGCTGGTTTGTCAAAGCAGGTTTATTCTTATCAAGGACATGCTGGTTCTCATGAGGATTTACATAATGAGAATGAAACTTACCTTTACTTTTAGCAGACCAACATTCAGAGGCACGATGGCCTGGCTTACCACAATTAAAGCATGCAAGAGAGTTTTCTTTAAAACCAGATTTATGTCTAATAAGACCATTTTGGTTTGCAGAAAACTTGACGGATTTAGAATTGACTTTTCTCTTTTGAGCATGCCAACAGTTAGCTGTAATGTGGCCTACCTTATCATAATAGGAACAGTGAATTCTCTTTTTCTTAAATGCATGATTTCTTTCATGAGAATTCCTAGCGTGCGTTGCACTTGCATTTATATCATCTTGTTCCATCAGTTTACATTCATGCATTACATGACCAATTTTATGACAATAAAAGCACTGAGACTTTTTACTTGGAGCAGAAAAATGTTTCTTGTCATGAGACTTCTTAGCATGATTTCTACTAAACTTCAGATCATCCTTCTTCATTACAAGACAATTATCCATGCAATGACCATACAAGCCATAGTAATGACATGACATTATTTTCTTATGTGCATGTGTGTGCATGGATGAATTTTGAACACCATGCAGTGAAGTGGAAGGAACCTTTTTGTTTTTTTGTTTTTCAATTGGTTTTAAAACTTTCTGAGCCGTAAATTGAAAGACAAGTGGGTTCTGAGAACCGTGAGAAGCAGAACTAGAAATAAAAGATGTTTGAATTTTATTTTCAAAACTTTTTTTATTTACAATGTTATAGCCCAACCCCTCCTTCCGAAAGTTGACCTTTGTTCCTAACAATTTGTTCAGATTATCTTGCCCACTAACAAATTTAGACAAAGAAATTTTCAAATCCTGAATCTCATTTTCTAGTGATGCAATGTATATTTCATAACTTGCAATCTCTTGTTCACTGTAATTAACTACTTCATTCAATACTTTGTTAGCAGTTTTGTATTCTTCGATCTCCTTTCTAATCTCATCAACTTTTTCAGATTCGTCTGTACAGATGGTTTTCCCTTTTTCTAATGTAAGAAGCCTTTTAGATATAGCAGAGTTCAGCTGTTTTAACTTCTCATTTTCTTCCTTAAATTTATCATTTTGAATTAACTCATTTATTAGAACCTAATCCTCTGAGTTAATTTCATGCTTTCTTCTAGTTTCAAATTCCTTTAGATCTCTTTGTTATTTTTTAACATTTTTCTGTAACTCCATGTTTACAGACTTGATTGCATCAAATTTTTCAGCAAGCAGATCCTTCTCTTGTTTGAGTTTCTCAAATTTATCTTCATTTTCTTTAACAGATTTCCTGAGAGATTCGTTTTCATATTTCAGCTTGTTTAGATCTGTGCTAACATGTTCAACATCCTTCAGCAATTTTTTATTCTGAACATGATTGCTAATGAGAATCCGATCATCATTAGTTGAGCTAAGTTTTTCTTCAAGTTTAGAAATCGCATTTGGAACTTGGTTTTCAATTTTTAACAATCCAATTTGTTTCTTAAGCATTTGAATATCAGACAAACAAGCATCATGAGATAGTTTTAACTATAGACACTTTTCACAAGAAGAATTTGAGCTATTCAACCTAGTTATCTTTTTTAATTTTTTATATTATTTTTTTAACATCTCATGTGACTCTAATAAATCAGCACATGCATCCTGCCAATCATCTAGAGAGAAGTTCTCAAAGGGGTTTACCAGATCATCATCCTCTTCTTCATTTTAGTTGCTGCTATGATCGCTGCCATTAGACATCATGCATCGGTCTTCGTTTCCACGATAAGCAGTCTTCAGTTTGTTCAGGATGTCCTTAGCTGACCTGCAATCATGAAAGAAAGATTGGAAGGCCTTGTCAATAGCTGCTTTCATTAAATCCAAAGCTTTCTGATTTTCTCCATACTTCGATCAATGCCTGTTAGTCCATTTGGACTTTTTCTTTGGTAATCTGTGAGGACCTTGTGAAATTAACTCTCACATATCAGGATCAACCAGTTTAACATAGCTATGCAGGCTACTAAATCACGAATTAAAATTAGAGCCATTGAAAACCGGTGGATGAGCCATGGAAATCAGTTCAAGAGTAATTCAAGTAATAGACTGAGCACAAATAGAAATGCACCTAAAAATAGGATAGCATGATCCTCTGTAGATCGTTGGATCTGATGAATCAGAGACCCGCTCTGATACTAATTGTTGGAACGATGTACTGGTGCGAACCGAGATTCATAGGGGGGGGTGAATGAACCCCCTTTTGAAATTTGGCCAATTAAAAACTGCACTTATAAAATTTTACGGAATTAAAGACCAACTAGCTTAATTGAATATAAACTAGCTATGAGAGACACACTATCAAACAGATGGTCCGCGTAAGCAGCGAACTACACTGCAACTTCTAAGCTGTTTGCAGAAACAAATCGACCACACAATGAGCTCTAAAAGCAGTCAGTAGAATAGTCAATTTGGAAGCGCACCTAGGTATTCATCTAACGTAAATCAGATAAGCATCAAACCACAATAGATAGAGAATTTTTAGGTGGTTCGGTCCTCCAGACCTACATCCACCCCACACTCCAACCAGAGTGTGGATTCCGCTGTCAAACAGCTTGAAAAGATAGGCCTCACAGCTTGCCAACAACAGCTGAGCTTCACAGCTTGCTTAACCGCTGACTAACAGTTTGACTACTGGGCAATACAGCTTCGCCACCGCTGGGCATTACAGCTTAGTCACCGCTGACACACAGTTTAATCCGTTGGGCCTTACATCTTAGCCTCCGCTGATACACAGCTTAGAATAAGAGTTTAAAGGAAAAATAAGAAATGAAAACTACAGCACTGGAAAGCTGGAAATAAAACACAGATAGAATGTAGTTCTCGTAGGAGCAGGCTGGCTTGGATCTGATCCAAGGGCCAGTAGAACAGATCTTCAGGAACTTCAATCAATTCTCTCGATCTCTCTCTCAATCTCTTTTCTTGATCTCTCGAACTCCCTCTTCTTCTTCTTCTCTTTCTCTCTTCTACGATACTCTATTTTCTCTCAGAAAATAACTCTCGCTTTCTTGCTCTCTCTTCTCTCCTCTTTCTGAACTCTCTTCTTTCTCACAGCTTCTCTTGCTCTTGGCTCTTCTGCTCCAAAGACTACTTCTCTCTCTCTCTATCTTCGAGCTTCCTTGCTCTATCTGCCTTCACTCCCCCTTTCTCTTCTGCCCTCTAATCCTCTTTTATAAGTAGCAGACGATGGGCGCGTGGATGCCATGTTTCCCGCCCAAACTTTCACGCAGATTTGATCCTTCGAGGTTCCACGTGTCAGAATCATGATACTGTTGCAATCCATGTGGCAGGATTATTTGGTCCACTCCTTGCCTTGGATCACATGTCATTCGGTAAAATTCTTGAATCACGTGACTCCATTAAATGTAAGGCTCCCTGCTCGAAACTGGGTCTTTTAGTTGACTTAACCCTGTCAAGAAGAAATAGGACATTTCATCAAACACCTTATAGTCATAGCATCAGAGTGAGAATATATGCTTAATCGATATTCGGAAACCATGATTGATCAGATCAAGCCTAGTACGTGTGCACAGACCTTACCTAATGCATGTGTACCGACCTTGTACATGCATTAGGCAGACGTGCACTGACCTTTATATGCATAAGACAAAGATGTGCACCGACCCTTACATGCGTAAGAGAAAACATGCACCGACCCTAATATGCAAGATGCAAATAGTGCACTGACTTTTGTATGCGTATGATAAAACGTGCACCAACCTTCTATGCGTTTCTACAGAACCATGCACCGACTATGTATGTAGTCATACAGAGTGCACCGACTTTTGTATGCATGAGACAAAATGTGCACTGACTTTTTGCATGCGTATAGCAAAAGATGCACCGACCTTGGTCTTGCACAAATGGGATGTGCACCGACCTTGGTCTTCCATATGCATGAATTTGCACTGACCGTACATGCACTAGCTAAAAAGGTGCATCAACTTTAATGTAATATTCTAAACATGCACCGACCTATATGAGCAAGCTATAGGAACGTGCATCGACTTTGTATGCTATATGAGTGAATATGCACTGACCTTATGCTCAGACATGCAAGGCAAATATGCACCGACCTTGTATAGACACAAGGCGAGTGTCCACCGACCTTTATGCATGAAAAATAATTGTGCACGGACCTTATATGAGTCTAACAAAGTATGCAACGACCTTGGCAATGTAGTATATAGAAATGTTGCACCGACCTTCTAAGTGAGCATGCAATTGTGCACCGACCCGGCAAGCAAATGTGCTTGGGCTTTATATGCATGCAGTTCAGACAACATGTGCACCGACCTCTATGCAGACCAGCAAAATGTGCATCGACCTGTGTGAAGGTGTGAATAGTGATATGAACCGACTTGAGTTCTACGCAGGCATGATGTGCACAAACTTGAACAGTGTGTGCATCGACTTTATATGACTAAAGCCTGAACTTGCATCGACCTTGTGTAGTGAAGAAATCATGTGCACTACCTGTTCGATGAAATGCACACAACTGTCTACATGAAAAATGAAATGTGCATCATCCTGAATACACAGAAAAGAACACATGTGCACTGACCTTCTATACATGGTGATCGTTATGCATTAACCTTGTCCAGAACTAGAGAGACACATGCATAGTGAAGCATATATGAATCATAGTGTTTGTATCATCAGAAACAAATCATCAATCCATCAAAGCACATATGACATCACGCTCATAATGAGTCATAGTGTTTGGCATCATCAAAATCACAGGGATACAACAATAGTATGTTTCCGGCCATCTGTCGAGGGGACTAGACTGGAGCCCTTGGCCACCATCCGTGCCCACCCTTGCATCTTCAAGTTATAAATCAAGCTACTTCCACGAGAAACAATAATAAAGTAGGTCAATAATATCAAGTTCAAACAATGCTTTTAGAGTAATAATAACCAAGGTAAGAACGTACTAAAATGAACATGTAAGACGTCAAGAATGATTTAATGAGAATATCATGCTACAAGAGGAATCCGATAGCATACCGGTATATTCATCAATTCCCATAGTTCATTAATAACTTAATGACCGAAGTTTAGGTTCCATATAGTCATATGAATGTCTGAGAACAGAACATATTCAACCCTTGGGACGTTAGACCTCGAGTTGGGCAAAAGTATGACAGAACGTGGTTGATAGTGGACCGCTATCATGAAGTAGCGGTTGAGTGCAGTTCGCTATTAGGAGGGGAGTCAACGTAGGAGAAGAAAAAGGTTGACTCAGCCAGAAGTCTATGGCTGAAACAAGAACACAGTCATTGGCCAGCCGCTATCTGCAGGTAGCGTTTGCTTCCTGGCCACGATCTTGATAGTTCATAGAAAACACAAAAAACATGAAGTGCCCTTTTAGACTTGAGTTTTTATAGTACAACCAGCTCGTCATCTTAGTGGGAATCCCATGCTCGCGGAGTCTTACGAAAGTCTTGAAACAAGATAACCTAGTACGGGAGAAGGAATATCTGACGGTGTCACGCCCCGAGATTATGTATTGCGGAAGATGTTCAGGAACATGAACAGTCGGCAAGATAAGCCTTACGCTAGCAAGATAATCAGAGCGCTAACACATCCACATAAAAGAGGAATGCAAAAAGACATTGGAGAGAGGGATTTTTGTAGCCCATCTAAGAGCAGCCAAACTAGGTCCATCAGGACCAAACGAGGCCTAGCTCATCCAAGTGACAGCCCCACAGGGCCCACATAGGCTAAAAAGCCCAATAAGATTACTCGGGATCTAATCCTTCCTCGGCAGCCCTTAGGCTCGGAAGGCCCGAGCGTCGGTCAGAACGGAGGAAGACCCATGCCCGAGTTATCCCCTCATCGGGATAGAGGTAAGCGCTCAGCGCCCACTCCGACCTATCTTCATCCGAGCTATGCCTATCGCCTAGATAGGGTTGGCACCTTTTATGCTCGGCTAGATCGATGATTGCTTATCCACGCTGCCGTTGAGAGCCCTTTATCAGCAGAAGTTTATGAGGATAAGGGACCCATGATCCCTCAAGGCTATAAAGATCCCACGATGAGGACGTAAAGACCCCACGATGAGGACGTAACTCCCGCTTGAAACTCCTCAGCTTACGGGACTCATGAGGCGAGCACACTATATAAACCTGGGACTCCCTCCGGTGAAAGGTAAGGGCAATACACGCCTAAAATCCCGTGAGTAGGAACAACTTCACCACCTTTGTGTAGGGGGATCTCGTGCACCTCTTTCTACCTCCCTCCCTATCTTCCACCATTGCTCTACTGACTTAAGCATCGGAGGGTTTTCCCCAGGGAACCTCCCCTGGACACCCAGATCCATTTTCCTTTCTCTACAGTTCACTGTTCGGTGATCATCTACACCGCTCAGGAGTCGCGCGAGATCACGCCCCTTCATCTATCGCCGTCTGTGGGAAACGACCGAAGAGCCAGTATGGTGCGAAGAAGTTCAGGGAGGAGGTCCGTCGGCGACAAGGGAAAGACCATGGTGGCGGTGGGAGAAGGCCCTTCTCAAGCCTCACAAAATCCCCCCTCCAATGCCAGCACCCCCGCCGACGGACCGCCCCCTCCCGCCGCCATGGTAGGGGTACCGCTTAACGGCGGCGCTGACGCCTTCCAAGCCCTCAACGCAAATTGGATGTCCTCGTGGAACTCATGAGGACTCAGGCGGCCAGGGATGGAAGGTCATGCGCCCCTCCGGAAAGCCCCCCCCGGTGAGAACGTGTCCCAGCACACCGCCGGAGGTCGCTTCACCCTCCGAGGGTAGAATCTTATTCGCAACAAAGCAGGAGGACCCTCACAAGCCCCCCCTCCGGAGCAAGAGGCCTCCTCCACACCGAAGCGGGGTAAACATGGGGCACGCCATCCACTCTCAGAGACTGAAGTCCCCAAGGAGTGACAAGACAGCCTGCCATCACGCCCCCTTAGCTCTATGGCGCAACAAGAGCCGGAGTTGTCCCTCCATCTACGAGAGTTCGAGTGGCGCTTCATGTTGGGAGCAGAGGATCGTCAAGCTAGAGGGGGAGGGGGTGAATAGATTGACCACTTGAAAATTTAAACAGAATAAGACGATCGCACACTCTGTGATAGCACAGGCATAACCTCACTCCGTGAACTCTAGAAGGCAAACGCAATATCTAAGTGCACTAACCGAGACAATAAGCACGAAATCAAACCACAAGCACAAACCACGGGAGACAGGAGTTTTAAGGTGGTTCGGTCTCTATCCTGAGACCTACGTCCACCCCCTCACCAACCCGGTGGGGATCACTGCTGAGCTTTATAGCTTATGCTAAAACCAGAGAAGAACCCTTCTCTGACCTGCAGATCCAATCTACAGAAGACAACAACACACTGTCACAGAACCGCTGTCAAACAGCTTGCAGACACGAAGTCTGTTCTCCCTCTGATCTCAGAACTCACTCTGGATCAGAACAAACCTGTCCACTAAATCCCAGTGGAACAGTAATCCGAATATAACAATGTATAGGAAAAACAAAAATACAAAGTAAGGAATGAACTCAGAAGACGCTGGTTAATGAATCTTCAGGCTTCTTGCGCAGCAGAAGAGAGTGTAGCCTGAAGGGATGAACATCACGATCTGAGTATGATCTCCTCTACACTTGAGGCTAGATCAGATTGATGCTTCCACGGTTCTTCAGCGTCTGATCTACTTCACCAGGAGAACAACCCTGTACTGTAAACTTCGCACTGGATAGTCTTCGAATATCCCCTTGCTCTTAGTTCTCCTCAGGAAGAATGCCTCACCCCGTTCCTCTCTACTTTTTCCTTCAACTCATCGGATATAGTAGAGATCCACTTCTCTATCTCCTTTTTCATTTTCCCGCGTAGGATTGGACCCCACGAGATTCCTAATCATTTGCCCACGTGTGGAGAAGCTTCTGGACTAACGGAGGAAGTGTTCACTTCATTTGCAGACGTGGCTGGTCCACTTTATCCAGTTCTTCTGCCCGAGCGCTTGTCTAGGACTGGGTGCGTCGACGCCAGCATCTGGATGCGTCGACGCTGTGTGAAGATAGCTTGAGGACATATTTCTGTCTTGGGCTTCTAGAGGCAGACGCGTCGACGCTGCACCCGAGGGGCATTGACGCAGTTAGTATGTGCGTGACTTAAACAACTTGAGATATAGTCACAGCGTCGACGCTGTCTTGCTTGAGGCGTCGACGTAGCCTTGATGAAGTGTGCTTCAACTAGGAGGAACTGAAGGCTGCGTCGACCCTTTGAGCTTGTGGCTTCGACGCTGACTATTGCCTGCAGTAATTCTCAACAAAATACTTGCCACATAACAGATTATCAAATAATACATCAACCTGTCATATCATGGTGGTCATCATCAAAACCAGGAGGACAACAATCTCCCCCTTTTTGATGATGGCAACCATGATGGAATTCTAGCACTCTAATGATCATGCAATTCAAAAGCAAGTATCAACAT
Source organism: Amorphophallus konjac (assembly GCA_022559845.1). Taxonomy (NCBI): domain Eukaryota; kingdom Viridiplantae; phylum Streptophyta; class Magnoliopsida; order Alismatales; family Araceae; genus Amorphophallus; species Amorphophallus konjac. Next base: position 62,104,943 of record CM040120.1, on the reverse strand, counting down.
TCAATTCATTCACCATTCAACTAAACACAACACATGATCAAATTATAAAGATGAAAATGTGAAGTGCATCACAGTCTCCCCCTTTGACATCAGCAAGAAGGGGAGGCCACAAGTCAAGTAATTATAACAAAACATCTAGACCATTACTTAGAAAAAAACTATCCATATCTCCTAGACGATTGATTAGAGGACTGGCCATGTGGAGGTGGAGGACGATGCGATGAGAAGGTCTGTTTAGCGTGCAGAGCTTGAACTTCCTGAGTGAGCTCGCCCAACTGAAACAACAGATTACTTTTAAGACCTCCCAGCTCTGAACGGACATCTTCAGATCCTCGTGTTAACGTCTCAAGCGTACTGCAAATTGTTTCAATGGAAGAACCGTGGGGCAATCGAGGTTACTGGAGATTGCAGAGTAACTATCGCAATTTGAATGTCATAACACAGGGATTGCAGCTGGGCCATGGTCTGAAGGGTAGAAATCTGTGCAGCGTGCATATTGGACACTAACTCTGTAGTCTTGTTTACAATCTTTGCAACACTCTTCAGGACCTTCCTCATTGCTTTGTCAGTTTTCTGCTTGGCCTCCATATAGTTTTTCCATGAGACCAGTATTGAAATTTCAGACATGACAATTCTCTTGTACAGTCGTTCCAGCTGAAAGTCAGTATACAGAATGAAAGAATTAAGTTTGTCCCCTTGATGCTGCATCATTCCAATGAGGTGAACCAGTAAATCCTTTTCTGTGGCACCAAGAGGGGCCTGGAAATAATCATCATGAGGCTGTTGGCCAATTGACCCAAGTTCTCTATTAGTATTATGTGAGCTGGACTCACCTTGTTCCCACTGAGTCTTGGGTTCCTTTCAATGTCATGCCACTCAGGCTCATCATCTTGGAAAGGAGGTGCATCAGGCTGAAATTCTTCTTCATCAGCTGTTTTGGGTGGCTCATCAGCATCTTTGGGAGACTCCACCGTATATGAAGGAAAAGCCTGCTCACCACCAGCATATGAAGGAGGTGACCTGGCTGGAGCTTGGTCTTCACCTCAGAACTCAATGTCCACATCTCTCTCTTGTCCTACCCATTGTGGAGGAGAAGCAACTGGCTCAGGAGGTGTCCTGACTAACTCAGGTTCAGGCTCAGAAGGAGGAGCAGCTGCCCTTACATCAGATTGTTGACTAGGCAGCACTCTGACTGGCTTTCCATCTACTATTTTTATTCCCATAAAATTCTGGACAAAAGACATGGAGTAAACATTACCTCTAGGAACTACACATTTCTTCTCATTGCCAAACGGAACTCCAACCTTTCTGAACAGGGCTGTGAGGTGTGCTGCGTAGGGTAGAGTCCTACAGTTGTCAAGACAAGTGCCCATTGTCTGAATAATAACATCAATCAACGAAACTTTGATTTCTTTCAACATGCAGTACAGTAAAAATCTCTGCATGATAGTGACCCTTTCACGTCCACTGCTCTGTGGGGTAAAGATGGATGTGCATATATGGTGCAGTAGACGAACAGGAGATGAAAACTGATTCGCTTTTAAGCTGGACAAATAGGTCTGCTTAATGTCTGAAGGGTCCTCTGGCTGGCCGGTCAAAACAACAAATGCTTCATGTTCATTCAAAGGAAACGAGTGTAGTTCGGCCCCCTTCTTAGGAATCTTCAACACACTGGCGAGTAGACGAGCCGTGAGCTCAAACTTAACACCCTGTATAGAGCTGGTTAGTATTCCAAGGTTGGGTTGGTGGCAGAGATTGTGGTAAAACTCCCAGACAAACGTAGGATAATAAATGGAATACTTGGTGGCAAAGTCCCACCAGGCTTGAAACTCCAAAATAGGCCGAATCTCAGGGAAGGCAGCATGAAAAGCTTCTTCCGATTCAAGAATATACCGTGGAATTAAAACTTTCAGGGGTTCGTCTGTACCGAAAGTAGGAGCGGACACAAAGACCCCAGACTTGGATTTTTTGGAGGAAGGCTTGGAAGACGAACGGGCCTTCTTCTTCTTGGAAGGAGGAGAGGGACTGCGTGGACGCTTCCCCTTGTCCTTGCATTTTTGCGGAGAAGAAGATTTAGGAGGAGGAGCCGCCACAGGTGATTCAGGAGCTTGGGCTTCAGCAGTTAGCTCAGGAGCCGGAGGAGCCGAAGATGGTTCCTCAGCAGGCTTCTTTCCTTTCCTGGAGTAGATGAGCGCCATCATCACGGATAGAGGAGAAGAGGATGGCCGTGAGGTGTTTCAGAAGGAGGAGATGAACAGTTGGAGGAGATGAACAGTTGCCTGATGAGGATGAACGAGAAGGTAGCCGACTGTTTCCTCGGTTGGGGGTTTTAAAAGAGTGAAACGATAAACCCCCAATCCGGTTATTGGGTAACCGGGTAATGGATCCAGGTCATATTCTAAGGAAGCTAGACAGAGTGGATGCGTCGACATGAGGAGATCAATGCGTCGACGCCGTAGTGTAAATAGACTCTTCCAAACAAAGATTTTAAAAGAGAGAAGCAGCTTAAGGAACAGAACTTGGGAAATATCGTTAGAGTCCAGGGTTCATAAGATAATACACTCATACTCAGGGATTTTTAATAGCTTCAGTTCAAATTCCCATGAAAACTAAATTTACTCAGATTAACATCAAACCATTCAGTGACATAAAATAATGATATTCTACCAAGTTTGAAGCATAGAAATGAACATTAACAGTGCAGAAATGGAATAATTTCTAAACGAGCTTCATACTAGGGATCTTCTCACTTCTGTATCCTGCATTATTCAATTTCAAAACATCTTTGTAGAAAGAAATTTATCGAGCATTGAGGATGAGTTCATAAGATATGTTGAGCCTTTTGATTTCATACTAACACACATGTGTTTTAATTTTTATTTTATTTATTGCATCCATTAGCAGTTAAGTATAGCTAGCCTTGTGACACAAGTACACATGCTTATCAGGCACCAGAGTCCCCGGTTACTCAGGATAGCTAACCATTTTGCCTTGAATCAGAGGTAGTGATCAACCTCATGACATGCCTTTCAACACTTCATGCGTGAGAAAGGTAGTTTCTCGGTTGAGAGTCACCATTTCTCTGAAATGGATTATTTTCATTTAAGGACAGAGATAGTAGTCCACCTCATGACTTGCTCTTTAGCACTTCTTTAGTGCATAGAGCCAGTTTCTCAGTGAGAGCTTACCAGTGCTCTACGTATTACATATACATTGTGTGTTGCACTTTATCTTTTAGCTCCTTTTTAGACCTAAACAAACATTAGCAACAATACCAATTAAATTCCAATTCATTGAAAGATCCTTCTACTTTTGATTAATTTGGGATAAAGAGTTGATAGGAACCAAGTCATATTAACTTGTTTAGTCCTTATTCCAGATTCAATCACTTTTAGGTTCAAGTACTGTTGAGTTCAAACATTGAAGGACACACATTTTATATCATTAAGTAGTGTGAAGCTATTCTGAGAAAAACTTGTTTTCATTAGAAATTATCCCCTTAGCTCCCCCTGAATTTAAGGCATTAACTTTTCACCCTAACATTTGAGACAATTCCCTTATTCTGGAATAGAAGGAGAGTACATCAAGAAATCTTGGTGGCACTTGTTGGGAGCAGAAGGTGAATAAGATAGAAGATAAGCATGATGGGGTGCAAAGGAGACTCTTGAAGAAGAACAAGTCTAGCAAGAAGGATGGATGAGGCAACCCTATGGACTAGACGAGAGAACACAGTCACCACCACAGCTCTCTGTTTCTAGTAGAGCATCGACGCAGAACACCTGCAGCGTCGACGCACTCAGCCATTCTGCTCGGACAGTTTATCAGTGATCAGAGGCAGTCCACCGCTGCGTGGACGCATCCTAGAGGCTACGTTACCGCTTCAGACATCTTATCTACAGACTTCCAAATTTATTCCAAGGACTATTTATACCTAACTCCCCCTTAACTCAAGCATGATTTAAGAGAATAAAAACGGATGAAATTGTGAACATGCTGAGGTTTTATTTTAGATGAACAAAAACAATTCAAACTAACAAGGATTCATACTCCCCCTAAGTATGTGAATTATTCAAACATGGACATTTTGACCATAGCAGGACATCAAATGATCATGACAAAGGCAATCAAAGAGCATTCAGACATTTGAACATGCAATCAATTCAAGCTTCAGAATGTAAATTACAGAGTCCAAGCTCTCTTCTAAGATATGAAAAACGCTCATTATTGAGAGGCTTGGTAAAGATATCAGCTAGTTGTAGTTCAGATTCTATAAAAACAAGCTTGAAACTCCCTTTACTAACCTCATCTCTTAAGAAATGATGTCTGATTTCAATGTGCTTGGTCCTAGAGTGCTGGATGGGGTTCTTGGCCAGGTTTATAGCACTTGTGTTATCACACAATATTGGGACACATCCAAGATCAGTTTGGTAATCTTGGAGCTGATGCTTGATCCACAACACTTGAGTGCCACAGCTCCCTGCAGCGACATATTCTGCCTCTGCAGTGGACAGTGCCACTGAGTGTTGTTTCTTGGAAGCCCAAGAGACCAAGCACCCACCCAAAAATTGGCAGTAGCCACTAGTGCTTTTTCTGTCCAATTTACATCCAGCATAGTCTGCATCCGAATATGATACCAGATCAAAGGAGCAGGATGCAGGATACCATATCCCTAAGTCTTGAGTTCCAGCAAGGTATCTAAAAATGCGCTTGACAGAACTTAAGTTGGATTCTTTAGGATCAGCTTGAAAACGTGCACACATGCAAACACAAAATTGAATATCATGCCTTGATGCAGTAAGGTATAAAAGTGACCCTATCATACCTCGATAGGTCTTGGCATCAACTTGTGTACCTTTCAAATCTGCATCCAAGGGTGTGTTTGTGCACATGGGAGTGCTGATTGCCTTCAGATTTTCCATTTTATACTTCTTCAGTAGCTCCTTGATGTACTTTGTTTGACAAATAAAGCATCCGTCCCTGCTTTGAATAATCTGCATACCTAGGAAAAATTGAAGTTCACCCATGAGGCTCATTTCAAATTCTGTTGTCATTAAGTTAGAAAACTCCTTACACAAATTGGGTTTAGTGGAACCGAAGACAATGTCATCAACATATATTTGAACCAGAATGATATCTGAATTCCTTACCTTTGTAAACAATGTCTGGTCCACTTTACCTCTTGAATATCCTTTTTCAGTGAGGAAGGAGCTGAGCCGGTCATACCAGGCTCGAGGTGCCTGCTTGAGTCCACACAGTGCTTTGTCTAACCTGTATACGCGGTAAGGATTTTCTGCACATTCAAAACTAGGGGGTTGTTCCACATATACTTCTTCTTTTATTATTCCATTTAAGAAAGCACTTTTTACATCCATTTGTTGTAATTTTATTCCATTACTTACAGCATATGCAAGCAACAACCGAATGGCTTCTAATCTGGCTACTGGTGCAAAGGACTCTTCGAAGTCGATACCGAACTCTTGATTGTAGCCCTGTGCAACCAGTCTAGCTTTATTCCTAACAACAACACCATTTTCATTTTGTTTATTTTTATAGACCCATTTAGTTCCTATTATAGATTGATCCTTGGGTCTCGGCACTAGATGCCACACTTCATTTCCTGTAAATTGGTTGAGTTCTTCATGCATGGCATTTATCTAGTTGGGATCTTTTAAGGCTTCCATGACATTTTTGGGTTCAGTTTGAGACACAAGTGCCATGTTATCCAATTCTTGAATTTGAGAACGTGTCCTAACAGGTTCATGCAAGTTGCCAATTATGCTAGATGAGGGGTGATCCCTTAACATCCTAATGTTAGTTAGAAGGTCACCTCCATTGATACCTGCATTACCCTGATTACTCAACTCTGGCTCATCTTCTTTTGGCCTTGAATCTCCTTCCAATGTTTCTTTCTCCTCAAGCTTGTCAAGGAAGTCTTCATCACCCTCGTTCCTGCATGAAGATTCAACTTGTGAATTGTCAATTAGCTCATCAAAAACGATGTGAGGTGATTCCTCAACCGTTTGTGTTTTCAAATTTAGGACCCTATATGCCCTAGAGTGACTAGAGTATCCTAAGAAGATGGCAGGTTCACTCTTGGGTTCAAACTTATCTAGGGCCCGTTTATCATTATTCTGAACAAAGCACTTTGAACCGAAAACTTTAAAATGAGCAACAGAGGGCTTCTTACCTTTCAGCATTTTATATGGAGTCTTTTTGGACTGAGGTCTTACCATTGCCCGATTTACAATGTAGCATGCAGTGTTCACAGCCTCTGCCCAATACTTCCTTGGGAGTTGCCCTTCAATCAGCATGGTTCTGGCCATCTCTACAGGGGTTCGGTTTCTTCTCTCCACGACTCCATTTTGTTCAGGTGTTCTTGGGGAAGAAAACCTGTGATTTAGCCCTGTTGCTCTACAGAAATCCTCAAATTCAGAGTTGTCAAATTCTCCACCATGATCTGACAAAATGGAAGAAATGACAAACTTACCATCCTGCTGTGTTTTCTTGAAGAATGCCTGAAATTCCTCAAATGCCTCATTCTTATGAGTTAGAAAGAATACCCAGGTAAATCTAGAAAAATCATCCACTAGAAAAAATCCATATTTATTACCACTAATGCTTGCTGTTCTAGTGGGTCCAAACAAGTCCAAATGAATGAGTTCAAAAGGTTTAGTGGACTGACTCTCTACCTTGGACTTAAATCACTTCCTAGTGTGTTTGCCTTGGGTGCATGCATTATAGATTTTGTCATTTTTCTTGAATGAAGCATCAGGCAGGCCATTTACCATGCTGTGTTTGGCTAACTTATGCAAGACACTATAGCTAGCATGTCCTAGCCTATGGTGCCACAACCAATGCAACACCCCAGTTTTTAAAATCTGAAATTTAATTGAAATAGTGAATTTTAATTTAGATAAATGAATTTCGGTAATTAATATTATATTCCTCAATGAATAGTGCTAGCGTAATTTCGAGTTTCTCAAAAAATCTAGAAAAATAGTAAATTGATAGAGAATGATTTATGAAACAACCTTGCCTTCTTGAGTTTTATCAGTAAAAATCTGTAATTAGATCTATTTATCATTTAAGTGAGTTTCATTAAATAATATTTTATTCCTTGGAATAGTACCATCGAAAATTCTTCTTCTTGATAAAAATATATAAAAATGGTAATTAGGTTTCTGGAAGTGTATGTAACAAATTTGTCTTCTGGGATTAACCCAGTAACAATCCGTAGCAAGATCTATTTAAAGATTTAAGTGAAAAATCCACACTTTCAACCTTTACCTAACATTGACTTCAAACACAAAATCCGACCTTAATACTCAACCATTTGATCTGAAATTGGTGTCAAATTAAAGGCCATGATCTTAACTTCAATAACCCTCTCAAAATTGCTCGAAACCCTAACCCTAATTGAGGCGGCTGGTCGAGTTTGACTTGGTCCTTGATTTCGGCGCCTTGTTTAACACGCCTCTTGTGGCGTCGATTCCTCTCTCCACATACCATCCCAGAACGTGTATAAACTATCAAAATGAAGCCCTTCCTGTCTATTTTCGTTTGGTTGCAGCGGCAGTCGCTGAAGTTTTCAGATCTGGGAGATATATCGCGTTGAGTGCGTGGGTGTCGGCTTCCTTCTTTCTTTCTTCCTCCTTTGTTCTTCCTTGTTCTTCATCAAATTGAGGTAGGTTCTCTCGGGCTCAAACAGCAAATCATATATCAAAATGTTCAGCATGAAGTCCTCTTTCTTTTGATATATAAAGCCCCAAATATCATGTAGTATCCTGCGAGTATTTCGAGGTTTAGTAGAAGCATGTTAGAAGCAAGTTAGATTAGGGTTAACATTGTTCCTTCTTTGATTTAGTTCTGATCTCAGGATGTAAATATGAAATTGATCCATGCATCTTGTAGAGTTTTTCGTGCTCTTTCCATTGATTATAAAAGCCCTAAATTCCATCCAGCATGTTTAGAGAATTTCTGTTCGTAGTAACAGCATGTTTAGAGCAAGTTTTGATGTGTTCTTCCAAGTTGATTTCTGATTTCGACTGATTTCGAAGTGTTAATCCTGATCCACATGAACCATATCATATATGGTTGGATTCAGCATCAAAGTGGCTTTCTTTTGACATAAGAATCCCCAATTTTCATTCTGTATGTTGAGAGAATTTTACGTTTTAGTAACAGCCCGTCAAAACTAGGGTTTCTTGTGTTCTTGTCTTTATAGATCTCGATTTCAGCAATTAATCATGCAATTGACCTTACAGATAGGTAGAGTTTTGTATTAGCTTTCCATTGATACCAAAAGCCCCTTATTTGGAGTCCATTTCCATGAGTTATTAGAGTTTTAGTGCAACCCTATCAAACCTTGGCTTCCCGGTGTTCATCGGACGCGGCAGGGATGACCGGAATCGACCCAGGGATGGACGGTCTTACGATAGACCGCACATCTTTGTTGACCATTTTTGACCTTGGCATGGCCTGAGATAAACGGTCTTTCAGGAACCACACATCTCAGGATGAACGGTTTCAAACTAACCACATATCTAGATATAAGGTCCCGGAGCAACCACATAACTTGGACGGTCTTACGATAGACCACACATCTTGGATGGACGGTCCCAAACTGACCACATATCTAGATGAACGGTCCCAAACTGACCACATATCTAGATGAACGGTCCCAAACTGACCACATATCTAGATAAACGGTCCATAAGTAACCACATATCCCCCTGGCAGGATATAAGGTCCCCATAGAACCGCATATCTGGCAGCCCAAGAGGATGGACGGCCCTTAAAGGACCACATAACTTGGGCGGCCCCTCAGGAACCGCCCAAGTACATGGGCCGCCCTCAGGGAGCCGCCCAACCCCCTGGCTTGCCCAATTGAACCTCGTTTAGCCCCGTTTGCCCCCTGCTAAGCCCAAAAGTTATACGGCCCTTTATCAACCGTTTATGTATGCTGTAAATGACTTAATACATGTTCTAATTGATTCATTTGCATATCATAAATGGTAATTAGTAAAATAGAAACCCATATGATAATTGATTAATTATCTAACTAAATTTATGTTAATCGCATGCCATTCGCTCGTACGCGAGCTTGTTCATTCTATCTTTTAGCTTCATTCATCTTTCTAGCTTATGCACTAAATTAAATGATAATGCTTGATGGATTAACATGAAATTAGGATTAATATGAGTAATTTAACTTGCTGGATAGCTACTGTACCACAGTAGCATAACACGATTGACTTCCCAACTTCTAGTAAGTCGCTACTACGTTGAATAGCATTTTATGCCTGGAAACTCCATCCGACGGAATTACCATTAACTCCCATATTTAATATCCCTAATTAGAACCTGTTTAAACTGCAGCAAGCATGGTTTTACGAGTTCAACCCGCTGTTTAGATTTTGAATCTTATCATCTATAATCATTGTGGCTTGTATATTAGCTTTTTGGCGTCGATCTTTGCATATCGCCGTAATCTCTTGCAAATGAACACATACAAACCCCGAATCATGAATCTAATGAAATGGCAATACACCCTTGTATACCCGAATGTGTACCCTTCTTGATAACTCTTATTGTGACTTGGTTTTCGATCTTCTTGATGATTGTGCTTACCTTGAAATTCTGAAATGAATCTTCTTCCTACTTGAACTTGTTATTGCTACATAGTTTAAACCTTGGAATTCTGGCCATAAATTGTGGAAGTCTAGATTCGTGGGATCTTTGATCCAAAGAAATCAATGCCTGGCAAATAATTAAGGGCTCGGTCTAGTCCTAGGAGGAGCGCCCGAACACTACGTGTACCCCCGGGGAGGTGAATGACTTTTTTTTTTATCAAAAATCCTTACCTAGGTGCAAAGTGCACAGCTAGGAGGTGTTTTATTCATATAAGAGGAAAAAAGAAATTACATAATTCGGATACTAGGAAAACCTAGTTGATCCATCCGGGCAATGCCTCTAATAACTGCAGGAAGTTGCTGCTGTGAGGAAAAATGCATATTACATTTGTTTGTACATGCTAGGTTAGCCAGAGAATCTGCCACCTGGTTGGCCTCACGAAATATGTGGGTGATGGTATCATTAGCCATGAGAAGGGTCCAGATTTCCCTCACATACTTTAAAATTTCCCAGGGACAAGGAAATTTGTGGTTGAGAACTTGGACCAGGGTTTGGGAGTCACTTTCAATGTGGCTCGGTTGAGTTGTAATGCTTCTCAGATATTTAAGGCCATCTTTGAGTGCTCGAGCTTCTGCCATCATGCTACTAGCTTGATCATAAAAATGAGAGAAAGCCAGGATGATTGATCCATGAGTGTCCCTAATGATTCCTCCACCACCAGAAATGTGGGCAAGCTTGGATGCACCATCGGTGTTCAGTTTGAGATGCGGCCAAGGTGGGAATTGCCATTTGACAAGTTTCAGTTTGGGACTGTTGTTGCTGAAAGAGTGAATTCCACATGCTGCTAGTATAATTCTCTTTTCATGACTGCTTTCCGGAAGCTTGGACAGTGCTAATGACTGATTAACCTGGAATAGAATTTTAGGTATCATCTGCTGGCTCTTTGGAGTCTTACCATCATGGATGACTGAATTTCTGGCAGTCCAAAACTCCCATAAACAGAAACCAGTGATGGCAATAATAAAAAGACCAAACAGTGAGTTACCAGCTGCTGTTTGAATGTTTTTAGCAATCAGATCTTTGATAGTCCGGCCACCTATCTCCAATCCCTTATTTTGAAAGAAAGACCAAATATTAGCAGCCCAGTCACTGCTGAGGAAGAGATGGTTAGAATCCTCTTCTTTGGGAGAAAGACAGCAGGTGCATTTGGAACAAAGAGGGATACCACAAGCTTTAACATTCTGATCAGTGGGCAAACAGTTGAAATAGACTTTCCATATATGCAGGGAAATTTTGGTTGGGATCCAAGGAGACCAAATGCGTTTCCAAGGAATATCCCTCTCCATAATCTGAGGCTGTTGTTGAAGAATCAGTTTTTTATATATGGAGGAGACTGAATAATTCCCATTCCCTGAGAGTGACCAGATGAAATGATCACTGTGGGAAGTTAAAAGGGAGGGAGAAAATATGTTCCTAATCTCAACTGGAAGGTTAAGTTCCAGTGCTTCAATGTCTTCCGGCTTTGGGTTCATAATTATGTCTCTAACAGTGGCATTTGAAGTGATGGCTCCAGCAGTACATATATAAGAATTAAGAGTTCGGTTTCCCAGCCATACATCTTGCCAGAAATTAGTTTTGGAACCATCACCTAGAATGACCCTCTGATGCTCCAGAATGAGAGCTTTAGCTTTATTCCAGCTGCTTCTGTTGACTCCTTTCATATTTTTGAATTTGACCTCAGCAAGATGTACATTCTGAATATACTTGGCCCTGAAATAATTTGCCCATAGAGATTGAGAGTGGAGTCCATTCCACAGCATTTTGACTCTAAGAGCTAAGTCCATATGTCTTAGGGACATAATCCCAAGACCTCCCTGCACCATAGGTTTGCAAATAGCAGTCCAAGATTTCCAATGTTTACGGTTGCCATGTATAGAGGAGCCCCAGAAAAAATTAGCAAATGCCCTGTCCATCAGTTGATGAATGCCTGCATGTAGAGGAGTAGAAGCCAGAATATATATAGGAATGGAGGCTAAGACATGTTTTATCAAGGTTAACCTAGCACTCTGTGATAGCAGTTTAGCCTGCCAGCCTTCTATCCTTTTTTGAATGGTGGTGATGATGCCAGCAAAGAAAACCTTTTTGGATCTGCCCAAGAACAGTGGATAACCCAAGTATTTTTGTGGAAAAGTTTGTCTAGAAAAACCTGTGATATTTTCTATTCTGCGAATGAGGCTGGGGTTGCTGTTAGAGTGCAGCAGAAAACCACTCTTGGATGTATTAATCAACTGACCTGAAGCTTCCTCATAAATTGTTAAAGTATGCATCAGTTGGCGGAGAGAAGTGGCACTAGCATTGGCAAATACCAGAGTGTCATCTGCAAATAATAGGTGGGAGATAGATGGGCACCTCCGGGGGCCTGAATACCAACCAACTGTGCCACTTTCAAACTTTTCCTTTAGTAACCTGCTAAGAGATTCTTGAGCCAGAATAAATAGAATTGGAGCAATTGGGTCACCTTGTCTTAGGCCTCTGGTGGATTTAAAAAAACCCGCCATGTCTCCATTTAGGGCTATTGAAAACCAGCAGTTGGTAATCAAGCTTTCAAGCAGAAAAATAAATGTAGAGTCGAAGCCAAATTTCTTTAGAACTACAGCAAGGAAATCCCATTCAATTCTGTCATATGCCTTGGCCATGTCCAGTTTAAGAAAGACATTGTTACCTCTGGTTTTTCTGCCAAGTTCTTGCACCATTTCCTGAGCCAAAGCAATATTTTCAATGATATGTCTACCTTTGACAAAAGCAGTCTGCTCCTTTGAGATTAGTGAGGGCAGGAGTTTGCTCAATCTGTTGCTTAGAATTTTGGAAATGATTTTATGGGAGAAGTTGCATAAACTGATGGGCCTATATTCAGATATTTCAGTAGCATTTTTAGTTTTGGGAATAAGAGCTATGACTGTTGCTGTGATGCTTCTTGGCAGAGGTTTTCTATCGATAAAAAACTCCTGAATTGCCTTTATGAGTGTTTCTGCAATAATCTGCCATGCATGTTGGAAAAACCAACCAGTATAACCATCAGGTCCAGGAGCACTGTCAGGGGAAATATCAAAGACTGCCTCTTTTATTTCAATATCAGTTGGGACAGCAGTGAGCATAGAGTTGTCTTCCTGGGTCACAATGTAAGGAATATTAGTCAGGCTTTCCATATCAACATAATGAGGTTGGGTAGTGAAAGCAGTTTGAAAATGGGAGACTGCTATATCCTTCATCTTTTGAGGGTCAGAAGTGAGATTTCCCATTGCATCCCTGAGGCAATTAATGAAATTTTTCCTTCTGTTAGCAGTGGCAGTTTCATGGAAGAATTTGGTATTTCTATCACCTTCAGCTAGCCATCTGATTCTTGACTTTTGCTTCCAAAAGATTTCCTGCTGCAATATTCTTTCTGTGAGAATGCTTTTGGCACTGTCAAGGGCTGAGAGATTTTGAGTGTTAGGATACTGATCATAGTTGTGTTCAGCCAATAAAACCATATCTTCAGCTTGCATCAAATTTTTGTGCACATTTCCAAAAATGTTCTTATTCCATTCCCGAAGGGTATGTCTCAGGAACTTTAGTTTCAGAATAAAAGTAGTAATGGCAGAGGTGGCAAGTGGGCTGGATTTCCAGGATTGCTCCACTGCAGAGAGAAATAGTTCATGCTTGGTCCACATTTGCTGAAAATAAAATCTGGTTTTTGTAGTGTGCTGAGTAGTCAATTTAATAATAAGAGGGGCATGGTCAGATGCTTCTCTAGATAGGTGCTCCACAGTGATTGGGAAGGACTGCATCCAAGGACTGTTGATGAGTACTCTGTCCAGCCTAGCCCAAATGCCATTGGAACCTACTTGCTGGTTATACCAAGTGTATTTGGAGCCCATGAAACCTGCATCTAAGAGCCCACAGTCGTTTATACAGTCCTTAAAATCATTCATGGATCTAAGTGAGGGCATATTACCTCCCAGCTTTTCATCTACTGTCATGATACAATTGAAATCTCCTGCCACAATCCAGGGACCTTTGATTTGATTGGTGATATGAGTGAGAGATGTCCATAACTGGAGCCTTTCCACTGGGGTGCATTTGGCATATATGAAAGAAGCATGGAAATCAGGCAAGGTGTTTGAAATCTGTCTGACTGTAATATGTTGATCATGCTGACATATAAGTTGAAAATTCCACTGGCCTTTCCACATTACCCAGATATGAGCATCCTCATCTGTGTTTGCTATATAATTCTCCATACCCAATTTCTTGCAGACTCTGTCCATGTTATAATTTGGAATTTTTGGTTCAAGAATTGCAATGCAGTCTACTCTATGCTCTTTAATTAAGAGTTTGGCACGACCCACAGAAAGAGCATTGCCAATGCCCCTTATGTTCCAAATTAAGAATGACATTATAGTTGGGTGTTGGATTGGATCTTCCCCTCAGACCCAATCCTCTTCATTCCTCTGGTAAGAACCCCTGGTCTGTCAGCTTGGAAGCCTGGTCTGTCAGCATGGAGGGCTGTTAAATTATCAATCTCAGCTTGTAAAGCTATTTTGTTCCTGACTTCTAGTGATTTTGGATCAGTCTACTCTATAGTTGGGGAGGTGAATGACTAGGTGTGGCATTTGGCACCAGTACTATGACATGTGTTAAATCTAGGATTGTCCACTACTCTCTACTTTTCACTTTCCACTCTTCACTGTTCGCTACTCTACTTGTTGTTACTTTACTTGCTGTTACTTGGACGTGAAAATGAAATTACATACGTGCTTGACATGACTTGAATCGTCTTGATATGGCCAACTCTTTATCGTAATCTCCTGTAGTAAATTCTTGTCTTTGTTATTCCTCTTAAGTATTACCATTCTGTTCCTATATATTTCTTGACCTTGCAAGATCTGTTTTATTATCGTTGTTTCTTTATATCGTCATTTATTTCTCTTATTAGCATGGCATATGAAACTGCAATTTACTTGTTAATCACTTAGACTATGCCTGATGATAGAGTATAATTCATACTGAGCTTTTTACTCACCCCTACTTCCAACCCTTTTCAGGTTATGCGAGTATCGGTACGTGCATTGGGAAATGGATCAGTGTGATCGAGTGGAACCTGGAACCTAGAGTTGGAGTCTGCTCTTTCATTTTCTTGAGTATAGCTAGGCTAGTTATTTCTTTTTGTTATTTATTTTGAATCTTTTATTGTAAGTGGTGTCAAAATATATCTTTTTAAATTAATAAGAGTTCGTATTTTCTCAAATGTGTGTCTGGCCTCTTTGTATTTTATTGTGATTATTTATCTTCCGCTCTTGTTATCGTGACTTGTCTCTTGCCACGTTCCGAGCATCGCTTTCCGCTGCTATCGGTTCGGGGCGTGACAGTTTTGGTATCAGAGCCTCCTTGCCTGAGTCGCTTGGATTTTGTCCAAGTGTTGTCTCCTTGCCTGAGTCCCTTGGATTTTGTCCAAGAGTATAGGTTTTCCTAAGTTATAGGCTTCCTAAGTTTTGCCTTGCACCCCAATGACCCGGTATATCAAAAGATGTTGTCCGGACGTTAGGCTACGCCTCTCGGGAAGATCGCATACTTGCGCGAGTGGTCTTCGGATCGATTATCTTCGCCAGGTATCGAGTTTTGGTCATGTCTAGGTGCATAGTTCCCCTAACCTGGTTAAAGTCTTAGAACCCGACCTGGTGAGATTGGGTAGTATCGTGGGGTAAGTAATAAAATATATGCAAGATTGTATTGCGTTACGCGTAAGGGTAATGAAAGGTTAACCATATAACTATCTTGCAAGTTTTTAAGCCAATTCTTAAAATGAAACCGAGTGGTTCCGGTAAGCTAAGTTTCGGTTCCGCGAAAGGCTGGCGAGTCCATCGTAAGGAAACCCGACATAATAAGAAGAAGAAGCGTAGTATTAGTATATTGTATCGTTCTCTTTTACCCCTAGCTATAGTTAATTCTTTTAATTGTATAGTTAACATGCTATTTTTAATGAATAAGATCATCTTAGTTAGCTAATTCCTTTTGTCATCAATTGTATAGTTAACATTATTTTAATGAGTAAGATCATCTTAGTTCGAACATTCACATAACTGATAATAGTCGGTGAATTTGGGGACCAAATTCCTTTAAGTGGGGGAGGGTGTAACACCCCCGTTTTTAAAATCTGAAATTTAATTGAAATAGTGAATTTTAATTTAGATAAACGAATTTCGGTAATTAATATTATATTCCTCAGTGAATAGTGCTAGCGTAATTTTGACTTTCTCAAAAAATCTAGACAAATAGTAAATTGATAGAGAATGATTTATGAAACAACCTTGCCTTCTTGAGTTTTATCAGTAAAAATCTGTAATTAGATCTATTTATCGTTTAAGTGAGTTTCATTAAATAATATTTTATTCCTTGGAATAGTACCATCAAAAATTCTTCTACTTGATAAAAATCTATAAAAATGGTAATTAGGTTTCTGGAAGTGTATGTAACAAATTTGTCTTCTGGGATTAACCTAGTAACAATCCGTAGCAAGATCTATTTAAAGATTTAAGTGAAAAATCCACACTTTCAACCTTTACCTAACCTTGACTTCAAACACAAAATTCGACCTTAATACTCAACCATTTGATCTGAAATTGGTGTCAAATTAAAGGCCATGATCTTAACTTCAATAACCCTTTAAAAATTGCTCGAAACCCTAACCCTAATTGAGGCGGCTGGTCGAGTTTGACTTGGTCCTTGATTTCGGCGCCTTGTTTAACACGCCTCTTGTGGCGTCGATTCCTCTCTCCACAGACCATCCCAGAACGTGTATAAACTATCAAAATGAAGCCCTTCCTATCTATTTTCGTTTGGTTGCAGCGGCAGTCGCTGAAGTTTTCAGATCTGGGAGATATCTCGCGTTGAGTGCGTGGGTGTCGGCTTCCTTCTTTCTTTCTTCCTCCTTTGTTCTTCCTTGTTCCTCATCAAATTGAGGTAGGTTCTCTCGGGCTCAAACAGCAAATCATATATCAAAATGTTCAGCATGAAGTCCTCTTTCTTTTGATATATAAAGCCCCAAATATCATGTAGTATCCTGTGAGTATTTCGAGGTTTAGTAGAAGCATGTTAGAAGCATGTTAGATTAGGGTTAACATTGTTCCTTCTTCGATTTAGTTCTGATTTTAGGATGTAAATATGAAATTGATACATGCATCTTGTAGAGTTTTTTTTGCTCTTTCCATTGATTATAAAAGCCCTAAATTCCATCCAGCATGTTTAGAGAATTTCTATTCGTAGTAACAGCATGTTTAGAGCTAGTTTTGATGTGTTCCTCCAAGTTGATTTCTGATTTCGACTGATTTCGAAGTGTTAATCCTTATCCACATGAACCATATCATATATGGTTGGATTCAGCATCGAAGTGGCTTTCTTTTGACATAAGAAGCCCCAATTTTCATTCTGTATGTTGAGAGAATTTTACGTTTTAGTAACAGCCTGTCAAAACTAGGGTTTCTTGTGTTCTTATCTTTATAGATCTCGATTTCAGCAATTAATCATGCAATTGACCTTACAGATATGTAGAGTTTTGTATTAGCTTTCCATTGATACCAAAAGCCCCTTATTTGGAGTCCATTTCCATGAGTTATTAGAGTTTTAGTGCAACCCTATCAAACCTTGGCTTCCCGGCATTCATCGGACGCGGCAGGGATGACCGGAATCGACCCAGGGATGGACGGTCTTACGATAGACCGCACATCTCTGTTGACCACTTTTGAACTTGGCATGGCCTGAGATAAACGGTCTTTCAGGAACCACACATCTCAGGATGAACGGTTCCAAAGTAACCACATATCTAGATATAAGGCCCCGGAGCAACCACATAACTTGGACGGTCTTACGATAGACCACACATCTTGGATGGACGGTCCCAAACTGACCACATATCTAGATGAACGGTCCCAAACTGACCACATATCTAGATAAACGGTCCATAAGTAACCACATATCCCCCTGGCAGGATATAAGGTCCCCAGAGAACGGCATATCTGGCAGCCCAAGAGGATGGACGGTCCTTAAAGGACCACATAACTTGGGCGGCCCCTCAGGAACCGCCCAAGTACATGGGCGGCCCTCAGGGAGCCGCCCAACCCCATGGCTTGCCCAATTGAACCCCGTTCAGCCCCGTTTGCCCCCTGTTAAGCCCAGAAGTTATACGGCCCTTTATCAGCCGTTTATGTATGCTGTAAATGACTTAATACATGTTCTAATTGATTCATTTGCATATCATAAATGGTAATTAGTAAAATAGAAACCCATATGATAATTGATTAATTATCTAACTAAATTTCTGTTAATCGCATGCCATTCGCTCGTACGCGAGCTTGTTCATTCTATCTTTTAGCTTCATTCATCTTTCTAGCTTATGCACTAAATTAAATGATAATGCTTGATGGATTAACATGAAATTAGGATTAATATGAGCAATTTAACTTGCTGGATAGCTGCTGTACCACAGTAGCATAACACGAATGACTTCCCGACTTCTAGTAAGTCGCTACTACGTTAAATAGCATTTTATGCCCGGAAACTCTATCCGACGGAATTACCATTAACTCCCATGTTTAATATCCCTAATTAGAACCTGTTTAAACTGCAGCAAGCATGGTTTTACGAGTTTAACCCGCTGTTTAGATTTTGAATCTTATCATCTATAATCATTATGGCTTGTATATTAGCTTTTTGGCGTCGATCTTTGCATATCGCCGTAATCTCTTGCAAATGAACACATACAAACCCCGAATCATGAATCTAATGAAATGGCAATACACCCTTGTATACCCGAATGTGTACCCTTCTTGATAACTCTTATTGTGACTTGGTTTTCGATCTTCTTGATGATTGTGCTTACCTTGAAATTCTGAAATGAATCTTCTTCCTACTTGAACTTGTTATTGCTACATAGTTTAAACCTTGGAATTCTGGCCATAAATTGTGGAAGTCTAGATTCGTGGGATCTTTGATCCATAGAAAACAATGCCTGGCAAATAATTAAGGGCTCGGTCTAGTCCTGGGAGAAGCGCCCGAACACTACGTGTACCCCCGGGGAGGTGAATGACTAGGTGTGACATTTGGCACCAGTACTATGACATGTGTTAAATCTAGGACTGTCCACTACTCTCTACTTTTCACTTTCCACTCTTCACTGTTCCCTACTCTACTTGTTGTTACTTTACTTGCTGTTACTTGGACGTGGAAATGAAATTACATACGTGCTTGACATGACTTGAATCATCTTGATATGGCCAACTCTTTATCGTAATCTCCTGTAGTAAATTCTTGTCTTTGTTATTCCTCTTAAGTATTACCATTCTGTTCCTTTATATTTCTTGACCTTGCAAGATCTGTTTTATTATCGTTGTTTCTTTATATCGTCATTTATTTCTCTTATTAGCATGGCATATGAAACTGTAATTTACTTGTTAATCACTTAAACTATGCCTGATGATAGAGTATAATTCCTACTGAGCTTTTTGCTCACCCCTACTTCCAACCCTTTTCAGGTTTTGCGAGTATCGGTACGTGCATTGGGAAATGGATCAGTGTGATCGAGTGGAACCTGGAACCTAGAGTTGGAGTCTGCTCTTTCATTTTCTTGAGTATAGCTAGTCTAGTTATTTCTTTTTGTTATTTATTTTGAATCTTTTATTGTAAGTGGTGTCAAAATATATCTTTTTAAATTAATAAGAGTTCGTATTTTCTCAAATGTGTGTCTGGCCTCTTTATATTTTATTGTGATTATTTATCTTCCGCTCTTATTATCGTGACTTGTCTCTTGCCACGTTCCGAGCATCGCTTTCCGCTGCTATCGGTTCGGGACGTGACATCCCCAAATTCAATAGTACATATATATATGTGGAGAGTGTAGAGTATATACCTTTTTAGAATAAGTCCGGGAATTGTTTCCTCATAGACTCCTCGGTCTCCCATGTGGCTTCATGTTCTGAACATTTACTCCATTGCACCTTTAGCATGGGGATAACTTTATTCCTTAATATTCGTACCTCGCGATCAAGGATCTTCATGGGCTTTTGTTCATAAGTGAGATCCCTTTGAATTACCAGGTCTCCATGATCAATGATATGTGACGGATCATGCACATATTTCTTCAACATTTATATGTGAAATACATTATGAACTTCGGACAATTGAGGAGGTAAAGCGACGCGATAAGCAACCTCGCCAACCCTTTCTAGTATTTCAAAAGGTCCGATAAATCTTGGTGTAAGCTTACCTTTAACACCGAATCTCCTTATTCCACGTCCAGGTGATATTTTGAGAAAGACGTGATCTCCGACTTGGAATTCAAGATCTCTCCTTCTTGTGTCGGCATAAGCCTTTTGTCTAGACTGCGCTACTTGCAGTCTGTCTCTAATCAACTGTATCTTCTCGGTGGTATCCCTTACCATATCTGGACCTAATAGTTGTTTCTCTCCAACCTCGTCCCAGCAAAAGGGTGATCGACAACTCCTTCCGTATAACGCTTTGAAAGATGCCATTTGTATACTTGCCTGGTAGCTGTTGTTGTATGCAAATTCAACCAACGGCAAGTGATCATGCCAGCTTCCACCAAAATCAATGATGCAAGCCCTGAGCATATCTTCAACCACCTGATTTGTTCTCTCGGTCTGATCATCCGTTTGAGGATGAAAAGCTATACTAAAGTTAAGTCTCGTTCCCAACGAATGTTGTAGTCCTTTCCAAAAATGCAAAGTAAAATGGGGATCTCTGTCAGACACAATCAAGACAAGAATACCATGTAATCTGACTATCTCCTTGATGTATAATGCAGTCAAAACATCAACTGACCATGGGCTCTTAATTGGCAAGAAATGCGCCGATTTAGTCAATCGGTCAATAATAACCCATATTCCATCATGTCCTCCCTTTGATTTAGGTAGGCCCATGATGAAGTCCATACCGATATCTTCCCACTTCCATTGAGGGATATCTAGAGGATGTAGCTTCCCAGCAGGCTTTTGGTGTTCTGCCTTGACTTGTTGGCAGGTGAGACAGCGAGACACAAAGTCCGCGACTTCTCTCTTCATATTAGGCCACCAGAAGGTCCTTTTTAAATCTTGGTACATCTTAGTAGATCCTGGATGAATTGTGTACCTTGATCTGTGAGCTTCATCTAAGATCTTCTTCTTTAATTCTGGACAATCCGGTATACAAGTTCAATTTTGGAATAACAACCTTCCATCTGAAGCTAGTTGGAACACAGATTGTCCTTCTAGTTTGCCCTTGATTTCCACTAATACCGAGTCATCATCCTTGATCCTTAGTTGGTGATATCCTGACCTGAGATCAATCTTTGAAAAATACTTGGATCCAGATATTTGATCAAATAACTCATCGATTCTCGGCAGTGGATACTTGTTCTTGATAGTGAGATGATTCAACTGTCGATAGTCGATGCATAGCCTCATGGATCCATCCTTCTTCTTTACAAATAGCACAGGTGCTCCCCATGGGGAAGTGCTTGGTCTGATAAATCCTTTCTTGAGAAGCTCCATCAATTGTTCCTTCAACTCCTTGAGTTCAGCAGGGGACATTCTATAAGGTGCCTTAGAAACGGGACCAGCACCAGGGACTAAATCGATGGTGAAGGCCACTTCTCTTTGTGGGGGTAATCCAGGCAAATCTTCCGGAAACACATCCGGAAATTCTTGCACAACAGGGATGTCTTCTAGTTTAGTTTCCTTAGCCTCCTTAATCGTGACAAACGCAAGGAAAGATACACAGCCTTTCCTAACTAGCTTGCTAGCTCAGAGTGCCAAAATGAGAGGTGACTTACTCCGACTCTTAGGGCTAGAATAGACTAGTTCTGGAAAGTCCTTGAAAGTAACTTTGTTGTTACGGAAATCCACAGTTGCCTGATACCTAGATAACCAGTCTGCTCCCAATATGACATCATATTCCTTTAGGTCTAAACATATGAGGTTGATAGGAAGATTTCTTCCTTTTACCAAGACTTCACAGTTTTGATAATGGTGAGTAATATCGGTTTCGTTTCCGAGAGGAGTAGATAAAAATATTTTCATCCATTCCGGTTCCATAGGTAGTGGGTTAGCAAACTTCTTGGAAATAAAAGAATGTGATGCACCCGTATCAAATAAGACATGTGCAGACTTGGAACAAACTTTCAGTGTACCTTCTACGAGTCCGCCTTCATCTTGTTCAGTCTCCTTAATTGCTTGGAGACGAGCATTCTTTGTTACTGGGCACTTTCCGTCACCGGCTTGATCATTGAGTAGGGGACAGTCGGGAATCCGATGATCACGGCTCCCACAACGGATACATGCTCCAAGTTTCCTCTAGCATTCTTCAGCTTTATGACCAGCCTTGTCACAATGCTTGCATACTATATTTGAAGGTGTAGTGGTGATAGAAAAAGGCTTGGTCTTTTTGAACTTTTGCCCCTGGGAGGGAATGCCTCCATTACTTGGCCTCTTCTTGAAATTAGGTTTGAAGGCACCAGAGCTAGTAACATTCTCCTTCTTGTCTTTCCCACGGATCCTATCAGATAGTTCCGTGGCATCTTCTAGTAATTGGGCTCGTCGAACCATCTCCGAATAGACTTGTATGTCCATCGGTGCCAGTTGTATGATATATTGGGGCCTGAGCCCATTAAGGAATCTTCGAGCTTTCATCTTCTCAGTACTAACTAAGTGTTTAGCGTACCGAGACAGCCTAGAGAACTGCGCTTCATATTCAGCCACCGACAAAGATCGTTGCTTAAGTGCGGCGAATTCAGCGGCTTTCTTCTCTTGAACTCGATCTGAGAAATATTTATTGTTGAAATGTTCAACAAACTCCTCCCAAGTAACTTGTCCTTGATCTAATGTGGCTTCTACCGACTTCCACCAGCATCGAGCGTCTCTTTCCAATTGAAATGTGGCTAACATGACCTTCTCTTGGTCCAAACATTGCATGACTCTAAAAACACGTTCCGTCTCTCGGATCCAGTGTTCGGCATCATCTGGATCAGTGGATCCCATGAACTTAGGAGGGTTCCTGTTCGTGAAGCTTTGGTGGAGATTTCCTGCTCCATGATGTGCACCTCCTTGTGCCACTTGTTGAAGTGCCTGGGTCATGCCTTGGAGAGTGCGTTGCATGTTGCGCCATTGAGCACGCTCGGCAGCCATTGTCCTACAATTACAGTAGCTATTAGTATGTGATTGCGTTTAAAGGCTTTTAATTCTATTTGACTTTAACCCTTTGTTCTACCCAAATCTCACTGGTTAGAGGTTCAGACTTATCCTTGGACTTGGGTTTCCTAGGAATTGAATACCCTAGGCTCTGATACCACAAAAACTGTCACGTCCCGAGCGCGGAAGATACCCGGAGACGCGTGACGAGTTTATATCAATCATGTCAATCAGAGTAGTAGTGTATTCGACACAAAGACAGAGTGCGCAATTATAAAGATAACCCAATCCTTTATTTCCTTTATAAAAATATGTATATTACAAACCCTTGCAAATGCTAAACCTAATAAAAAGAAAAGTACAAAGTTGACTCAAGAAAATATAGAAAAGACAAGACTAGTTGACGCTTGAGAAGCTCTAATCTCTTTCACTCTTGACCTTCCCCGTCCGATTGAGTATCGTCGTCGGACTTACCTGAAAAGTAGGGAAACACTGAGTGAGCGAACGCTCAGTAGGAAATTATATCTCAAGAACTAGCAAATGGTTTAAGTAATTACATTTTTCACATGTAAATGAACTATGGCTATGCATGCTTGCGTAAAACGACAAGATAGAGAGTATAACAAGAGATAATGAAGTGAACTATTCATGAACTTTCAAGAACTTGTATCAAATATATGTCAAGATATTTATCATGTCATGTGGGAATTGGCTATTTCACGCCAGTACTTTGCCCGTGTCGGGCCACGCTAGTAAAGTCACGCAAGTCAAGTCACGCACGCAAGTAAGAGAGAGATTGTGGAATGCCAATTAGATCAAGAGAAAATAGTACTTCGGTGCAATGCTAGACACCGGTATCATTACAACTCCCATGGGCACTAGTACTTTTGGGTGCTCCTCCCAGGACCAGATCGGGCCCTTATATGCACAGCATTAAAGATAGATCTAGACATCCACTTTATTGTATAGCCAATATGGAATTTCAAGGAAAAAGCTTGTGGAAATTTAAGATAGAGTAGAGTTCAAAATTGAACTCGATATAATCACGAATATCGATAAAACTGGGTGGAATTGGTTCCCTAACTTGGGTACCATGACAAGTAAGTGCCCACAAGTAGATGGTCACTCTTTTAATATAGAATTGAGGTCCACAAGAACATCATAATAATGTTTGATATAGAATTGGGGTCCACAAGAACATCACAATAATGGCATGATTTCCCCGTTCATTAAGATAATTCTCATATCATACACATAGCATAACATGAGGGCCGGTATACCATGTTTCTATAGAGTGACATGGTAAAGTAGTGTGATAGGTTTTCATGGTACAACCCGCTCAATCGGCCTTGAGGAAATCCAAGGCTCGAGGAGTCTTATGGAGGTCTCTATGACTAACTCGCTAGTCCAAAGGAACGGAATATCCAATGGAGAGCTTGTATGTCACTGAGAATTGAGGGGTAATGCGATAAACCATCGTGAAACATGGGACTATATTCACGGAATGGAAATATAGTGCCAGATAATATAATTATATATATATATATATATCAAAACCCTCGGTTAACAGAAAATAATTCAAAATAGTAACACAGGAAAATAGCGACTTAATCTAAGTCATTACTTATCAAATTAACGCCTTCTATAGGGGCGTTTATTTATGATTTGACGACTTTTACAGCGGTCGTCCATTATATATTTCTATTTTGCACAATCTCTAAATTCTGGAATTTTTAGTAGAAAGCACCTTTAACAGGGCCGTTATTTTCAAATTCGCGCCCTGGTTCAGGGTGTTAGTTCTGTAAGACACAACCTTCATCAGGTCGTTAATTCAAGATGTTCTAGGATTAATAGGAACAGGGGTAATTTCAAGGATAATAAAATTTCAGAAAGAGGAATCACACTGTCAGGAAGAGAAAAATAGCAGGATTCAACAACTATGATCATGCATTAAATTAGAATCATGTTTTGATAGACATAAAAGTTTTAAACGTGGGTAATTTAATAACTAGATGAAATTGATGACTTAATGCAGGACGTCAAATTTGGAATTAGCGACCTGGGCATGGTCGTTTCTTTTAAATTAGCGCCCTTGATAGGGTCGCTTCTTTTAAAATCCATAGAAAACTATAATAAAACTATATTCATGCATGTCATGATGGTATTATTATGGAATAAAACTAGTTTGGGCTACGTTCTTGAGAAAACCTACCTGATGATGTTCTGGGTGAAGACACGTGAAGAAAGTTGAAGAGAGAACGATACTCTGTTCTAGACAGAGTGTTCAGAAGTTGTGTAAATAGCAACTCTAACAGCACTGATAGTCAAGTAATAGCAGCCTCCCGATGGTTTCGTAGAAGATTTCACCTAGACTCCGGTCGTAGAGAAATTTACAGCTCCCCCCCCCCTTCTGTAATCGGAAGAAGATGGGAGATGATGAAGAATCCACGTTCTTCAGCGAGACAGGGAAAGCTCCCTCACGGGCAACCTACAGAAAAAGAAGATGAAGAACGATTAATAATCTTCATATTCTCTGACTGAAGGCAGAGGAAGAAGAACATTACCTGTTCTTCACGCACGGCAGCAGAGCTTCCTTCAACCAAATAGCCTATTAGGGTTCGACAGGGAGGGTTATTTATAGGGTTTTTACGATCCTAATGGCGTTAGTATCGTATTTTAAGTAATATTTCTCTAATAGAGTTCTTATCCTATTCAATCTTCCACGTAGTTATCCAGAAACTTGCTCTGGATAGTCTCCTGGGTCGAACGAAACTCGAACGGAATTAACGCCTTGCCATAGGGCGTTAGTTTAAATTGACGCCTTTGTTAAAGTCATTTCTTATGTAAAACGCGTCCATGTGGAGGGCATCACGTTTACTTGCCTTTTTTTTATTATTTTGGCCGTTTAAGAATTGACGACATCTGATGTTGTCGTCCTTTCTGGAATTCGCGCCTTGTATAAAGGGCGTTTCTTTTTGAATTAGCATCTTAAGTCAAGGCGTTATTTACATTTTGGTTTATTATTTACTTCTTTAGGCTCTTATCATTTAATCATTAAATCTTTTAATCTTATTTTGATCAATTGGGGTTTTTTTATTTCCTTTTATTTTTACCAGGGTTGCTACAAGAACAAATATGAAAACCCTCAAACAAGATATAGAATATGCTCAAAGAGAAAAGATCTTGTCTGAGATTGCTGGAGCTTGAATCTGATTCTTCAATGGTATCTTCTTTCTTGTGAAATGATCTTCCTTGGATCACCTTGAGTTGATGAAGAAGATAAAGGATGCAGATTTGATCTCCCTTGAAAACCATGTGAAATCACCTTCCTTGGATCACCTTGATAGCCTTGCTTGCTTCTGCACTTCTCTGGGAGGTTGATGGCTTCAAAAACAAGCTTGAATCACCTTGGATGGATGAAGAACTCCAGCCCGAAGCACTGTTCACGGAGGTGCTACAGTACCCGCGAATCACCTCCTCTAGCCTCCCTTGATCTCTCTTGTTCTAATTGAAGCCTTAGGGTTTCTAACCACTCATGTGTTGGTTTTATGAACTTTGAATGGTCCTTGGACATCCCTCAGACCAGATCCACAATCCATGGGGGATTGGGTGACTTTGGGGTTAAACAAATGGGTAGAAAGACCTCTCCTGGAGCTTGAAACAAAAGTCAACAAAAGGGGGCCTCGGGGTTGGCAGTCGACCGGAAGGCATGAGGCAGTCGATCGGAATTTTACAGTCGGTTGATTTTTCATCTTTGGCAAAACCTGTAGACTGAAACCTATAAAAACTGGAGTTTCTCATTTTTGGAAGAACTTGTCGACCGGCCAAGGTGTGCTGGTCGACCGGAAAGACCTATACCTGCAAAAATGAAGTGTTAGCCCAAAGAAACATGTCCATAAGTCAAGATACTCATGTCCTTATCAATTCCATGTATTTTTGGGTTTGGTTTATGCATTAGATCATTTGCGCATTTCTAAATTTGGTTCCGGGGGCTCCGCCCCCAGAAACCCCCGCAAGGGGCGCTGCCCCCTTGACCCTCGCGACCTGACCGCGTGGGTCGATCCGTGTGCGAGGGCGTAATCATTAAGCTTTCACATTTTCCATCTCCACTCCATTCCTTGTCCATTCATTGGCTTACCTATCATGAACAAAGCATCACGTATGTCAGTCATATGAGAGTGGAAAACAACAATGACTTATAGTGTTTAGCCATTATCAAAACCATGAATATCAAATAACTCAAATGACCACAGGGGCATAACACTGCAACCTTTGAGAAGTCCTTAATGAATCTTCTATAATAACCAACTAGACCTAGAAAACTTCGTACTTCTGCTATGGTCGTTGGACGGCTCCAATTCTTGACAGCTTCTACCTTAGAAGGATCCACCACAATACCTTCTTTTGAAATAATGTGGCCTAGGAATGAAACTTCTTTGAGCCAGAATTCGCATTTATTTAACTTGGCATAGAGTTTATGTTCTTTAAGTGTTTGCAAAGCTATTTTCAAATGTTCTTCATGTTCCTCCTTTATCTTGGAGTATATCAAGATATCATCAATGAAGACGACAATAAATTGGTCCAGATATGACTGGAAAACACTGTTCATAAGTTGCATGAATGCTGTCGAGGCATTAGTTAATCCGAATGGCATTACCACGAATTCATAGTGACCATAACGACTTCGAAAAGCCGATTTATAAATGTCTTCTTCTTTAATTCTAAGCAGATGATAACCTGATCTGAGGTCTATCTTGGAGAAATATTCTGCTCCTGAAAACTGATCGAAGAGCTCATCAATACGCGGCAACAGATACTTATTTTTAATTGTAAGTTGATTCAGTCGCCGGTAATCGATGCATAGCCTGAGAGAACCATCCTTTTTATTGACAAATAGAACCGGCGCACCCCAAGGGGATGTGCTAGGTTTGATTAAGCATTTGTCTAGTAATTCCTACAACTGCCTTTTTAATTCCTTGAGTTCTGTGGGGAACATCCTGTAAGGGGCTATAGAAACAGGTGCTGCTCCTAGAATGAGTTCAATAGTGAAGTTCACTTCCCTCTCGGGTGGTAAACTGGGTAATTCGAACGGGAACACATCGGGGAACTCACTTACAATAGGAATGTCTGCTAAGATAATCTCTTTAGATTCGGTAATAATGACAGAAGTAAGAAAAGCTTCACATCCTTGCGAGATAAGTTTGCAAGCATGAAGAGAAGATATAATAGTAGGATGCTTCTTGTACTTGATGCCAAGAAAAGAGAATCTTGGAAGATCGTGCTTTCGAAAGGATATAATTGTATTTCGGTAATTGATATAAGTACCATGATCTACAAGCCAATCTACCCCTAAAATGGCATCATAACCTTTCATGTCAAGGCATACTAAGTTTGCGGGGAGATTGTGACCTTCTACTATCACTTCGCTATCAGGATAATAGTCGGTAAGCTTTGTTCCAGAACCTAAGCGTGTGGTAATAGCGAGATCTGAAGGTAGGGGAACTGATGCAATGGATAATATTTTTGCAAAAGTAGCGAAGATAAAAGAATGAGAGGCACCAGTGTCAAATAGCACAAATGCAGGACGAGAACAAATTTGAAGAGTACCTTCCATAAACCCACCATTCCTGGGCGCTTCCTCTTCTTCTAAGATGGCATTGAGGCGAGCCTGCCTCCTACGTCCTCCACCAGACGATTGGTCTTTCATAAGGGGGCAATCTGACATGCGATGCTCCTTGCTTCCACAACGTAAACAAGCGCCGAGGCGCTTCCAACACTCCTTAGCCGAATGGCCAAATTTTTCACAAAATGTGCAAGCCGTGGCGACCTACTCCTTCTCCTCCTTGACTTTCTTTTGCTTATGGGAACTTCCACCATTCCCATTCCTAGATCTTTTCTTACTATCACGGCTCTTGTAGGGCTCCGTG
This sequence comes from Amorphophallus konjac, assembly GCA_022559845.1. NCBI lineage: Eukaryota > Viridiplantae > Streptophyta > Magnoliopsida > Alismatales > Araceae > Amorphophallus > Amorphophallus konjac. Next base: position 62,076,169 of record CM040120.1, on the reverse strand, counting down.
ATGCTGAACTTTTCTTTCTTATAATACTGATCTGACCGTCGGCTAGACTCTTCTCCTTTCCCTTTTAATTTCTCGACCTTCTCTAAGGTCCTTTCACACAAATACGCTCGTTGAACCATTTCCGCATAAGTACGGATGTTTTGGGTCCCGAGCTGCTGAATGAAACCGGGCCGTAACCCATCCATGAACCGATTACCCTTCAATAAATCGGTGTTGATAAGATGCGGTGCGTAAGGTACAAGCCTTGAGAATTGTAGTTCATATTCGACAACCGTCATCATTCCTTGCCTAAGAGCGGTGAACTCCATAGCCTTTCGTTCCTTTACGTGCTCAGAAAAGTACTTGGCACGGAATGGGGTAAGAAAACCATCCCATGTATGAGGTGCATCGACCGGAGGTGTCGGAACCGACTTCCACCATGTACGGGCATCTTTGTTGAGTTGGAAGGTTGCGAGACGCACCTTCTCTTGATCGGTGCATTGGATAACATCAAACATACGATTCATTTCATCTATCCAGTTCTCTGCCTCGTCAGGATTAGAAGAACCATAGAAATGCGGAGGGTTTAAGCTCTGAAAGTTGCGATGCAAATCACCAGCCCTTGCTCCTGCGCTAGCTTGTGCCATGGTTTGTAATACCTAAGTGAGGCCAGCAACTGTTTGTTGCATACCATTCCAATCTACGCGATGAGCCATGATAATAATAGGGTACCTGAGAGAAAAATAACAACTTGTTATTTCTCGTGAAACTGGAAGGAAAATCAATCTTAAAACTAATTAACTATCTTATCCTGGGTTCTACCCAATTCTCACGTGGGTGTGAAAATTTCTTCCTTAGTTCATAGGTAGGGGTCCTTAAACTTTGGACTTATCATATGACATGACTCTTCTTCCTAAGTCCTGAGACTTAGGCTCTGATACCAACTTAACTGTCACGCCCCGAGCCTTTATTACAGCGGAAGACTCGCTCGATGAACGTGAACAGCCGGCATGGTAAGCCTCTTACAAGCAAGAACGATCAGAGCGCAAGGCAATCATACATAAGAATGCAATCGCACAATATTTACTCAACTTCAACTTTCATTAAAAATCAAATCCACTATTCGAATACAACCACTAATTCAACTTCCATCATGCTAGACTCGAGAAATAAGAAATTACATAGACTCGCTCTAAACAATGTAAACTTCCTAAGTCTTCACTCATTCTTTATTCACTCTCGGATCCGCTACTTGAACATTCCGAATCTGAACCCGACTCACTTCTATTTCCTGAAAAAGAATGGAAGTAAGTAATGAGCACACTTGCCTAGTAGGTATCTTTGCATCAACATGAAGGCATCATTAAAGTAATTAATGTTTTTGCTCTAGAGGAATAAGGTAAAATCATGCGAATGCAATCAATCATGCGATTAAACCAAAGTATGTAAGATAGAATGAGAGCAAGTATGAACTAGCAAGAATGTTATAAGAACATGATATGGCCTTTCATGAACAAGAATGTAACGAGAATGTACTAGCAAGTCACATAATCATCACTCCAGTATCTTTTGCTTATGAGCAAGTACATCGTGAATTTCTGTGGAATATCAAGAAAGTCATGTATAAATATCAATCATGCTGTATCGTGTTGTGGATCTTCACTTATTTATCAAGAAAGTACTCCCAGCGCAATGCGACGCCAATAGCATCATACCCCATGGTTTATAATAGTATGTTTCCGACAATCAGCCGAGGGGACTAGTATAGAGCCCTTGAACATAATCAATGCTCGATTACATCTTCAAGTATAAATCAAGCTTTTTCCACGTATGTAACAATAAAGTATGGCCAAGAATGTATAATTCCAACAAGCTCTTGATAATAATAATTCAATGAATGAATGCTTTAATAAGAATCATGAGGAATCAAGAATGACTTATACTATGTTATGCTTATGGAAATAAATTGGCAACATAACGGTACGTTCTTTATCTTCTATTCATTATATTTGGTTTCTTGATCAATATGATAAGTTCTACATCATCAAGAGTCCATCTAGAAAACTTGGAATATCAACCCTTGGTCAAACATCGGGTTAAAATACTCAAGCATTGTGACGGTCGTGTACTAGGCCGTTACATGATGTGACGCTCTAGTATTGGGCCGTTACATTAGTCTGAATCCAGAGCCAAGAAATTGGACTCAATTGGATGTGACGGTCGTATATTGGGCCGTTACATGTGTCTGACGGTCCAATATAGATCTGTTACACGACTGATAACCAGAAACATCGATAGTGTAATCTAATCAATTGGTTTTAATGGTACAACCAACTCGGCGTCCTAGTGGGAATCCCAGGCTCGCAGAGAATTACGGAGGCCTTGAAACAAGATTTCCTAGTCCATTGGAAGGAATATCCAATAGAGAGGTCCTCATGTCCAAGAATAATGTTTCTATAGTACAAAGTGAACTAATGGACAACATACCGGAATATGTGCCATGTACTTAAAAAAATGACTCTATTGATAGAGAGGATGTGTAACATTAGGAAATCATCAATACATCTTTGGAAAATCATGATTTAAGTACAAAACTATAGAATTTTGTCACATGAAATTAACATAACTTAAAATAACCTAAGATACCAAAATTATGTAATTTCTATCATGAATCAGTAAATAATCTTAAAGACATGAAATCAGGTCAAAACTTAGATAACTAGGCTTATTTATAAGTTAAATTAACTAGTTTCCTATTCTGTCTACAGTTACCCTCACGGTCTAGAATGGGTGCGTCACAGTGACTGTGACGGTTTATCGTGAGGCCGTTACAGTAATGTAACGCTCCTGTTAAGGTGCGTCAGAGACAACAGAGTAATTAAGATGCAGTAGAAGGTGTGACGGCTTATCGCAAGGCCGTTACAAATTGTGACGGTCTAAGTATGATGCGTCAGAGTCCCTACTAACAGTATAAAGAAATTAAAAGACTGTGATTTGAAACCATGTCATGTTTTGAAATATTTAGATACCCCAATCATGACAAAACGAAGTAAAGTTCATCTAGATGCATAGGTTGCCGTGAATTGACAAGATACTATCTTTGACCTTTGATTAAGGCTAAGGATATGTATGTATGTATGAACCCACTAAAACATAAAATTCATATTTCATGATGCATGAAATCAAGCACAATCAGAGGGCTTTTATCCATAACAAGATGTTTTTGCCAATCATGAGATAACCTACCCTTTTATCCTAGCTTTAAACTTCTACTTTGAGTCTGAAAGACGTGCCCTAGTTCTCCCTTTCCAGTGAGTTTCCTGCAACTTCACGCTGCTCTAGCTCCTCAGCCTCTTGACCTAAGGATGTGAAATTTTGAGGGTAAGAATATGAAACTAAGGTGATCAAAAAGTTCTAAAGGATTGAATTCTAATTACCTCGTTTAGACGTCCTAATCTCTTGATCTTCAGGGGTCCTTTGCTCTGAATCCTGAGTTACTATGGTCGAACCAGTAACTTTGGAAGCTTCAATCTTTTTGGTTGCTTGATCTCCTAACATGAAATTTGGAGAACTATTAATATAAAGTATACTAAATAAAATCTTCTAAAGAACTTACCCGAAATTATATCTCCTTACCTTGATTCTTCACGAGCCAAAAGTAAGGGTCGCTCAGTTCAGAACTAGGTCATATTTTTAGGGTCTTGATAATTAGATCGATTCTAGAGTCCTTAATTTGCCAGATCCTAATCCCTAAGAGTCCTTAGTAATGTTATAAACTCTCCCAAGTTGATCTCTTGTAGATAAGATCCCAAAGTTCTAATCTTTTTGCTCGTTCTTTCTTTCACGGAACTGTTAGGATGTAACGCATCAAGACTGGTGTGTTACATGGCTGTGGCGGTTGCACGATAGACCGCTACATCCAACGTGCACAAAGTTCAACATCAATCAAACTCTTTTGTTAATTATCCATATTATTATCCATAAAAATGATATTTTATCCTTAAAATACGTGAATAGGCTAAATAACCTTCTAGAATATGGGCCAAACTTAATGGGCTTAGTTCTTAAACCCTTTTGGATTTTATTTAAATAGGCTAGGTTAATTATTTAACATAATTGGGCCTTATAATGACTTATTAATCCAATAATCCTTTTATTAGTCTATTTAGCCCTTATAAATTCTAGAAAGTTCTATAAATAACTCAAAAATTATTACATAAATTCTGGGGCACTACACAGAGACTTAAAGTAATAAATATCAAATCCAAAAGGGGTAGGCGGTCTATCGCAGGACCGCGAAGGAGATAGTAGCGGTCGAGGACCTGACCACTAGACCCAGTTAAACCCCCTACAGTGAAACCGACTTAACCGGTCAAACAGAGTGATGTGGCACAGCCCAAAGACCACTAAAGAGGATGATATGACCCTAGGACTTAGACCCGCAAGCATACAAGCACTCAATGATTCTCACAATCGACGATTTTTGCTCACACGGTTCACACGCTCACCCGGTGGGTCCGGGGGATAATGATGAGGGTCCGGGATGGGACCCAATTGTTCTAATGGACTTACAATGCTACGGCTGACTCCAAAGAGTCTAGGATACCCAACTTCGTGGGTGGCTGGCCCGCAAGGCGGGGTTTGGGTGACACTCTCTCACGGTCCGCGGTGTACACTAACAAACTAGCATGCAAATTCGAACTCTCTTCTCACCGCCGACGAGCAATCAAAGCAATACTAAGCTAGCAGGAATAAGGCTACAAAGGGTAGTACCAGAAGCTCACCTGATCGGTGTGAAGACACCGATCCCGTTCGGAGACGAGGGCGCGCCGGGAGGCGAGGGTATGCACCCGATCGCCGCGGCGGTGTAGCTTGACCTGAAAATGTAAAGGGTACAGCACTACTCCTCTCGCAGGAGGGGTGATCTTGGGGTGGGGGTTACACTTAGTACATTCAAAACTACCTCCACGCAGGGAGGGGCCTTCAGCCGGCCAAGCGGGGTGGGGAGAAATGCAAAGGAGATCGAGATTCCGAGCTTCGCCGGTTCTGCCCACCTGCAGGTTTTCTGGACAGTGGATCGGTGTTGTGGCAGCTAAAAATTCCACGAAGCTTGGATTGCGACGAAACCAACGCCAAACGTTTGCCAACTGATAGGGGATGAAGCTTGAATTTTTGGGGAAGCTATGATTCTCAGGGCTGACCGCACCGGTGGCTGGAAGGTGGATGCAGCTCTGGTTGCTGGTCGAGCTCTGTCTGCAACAGCAGGTTGCAGAAGGTACCACGATCGCTCCGGAGCTCCGAACCTGGCACCGCTGGACTCTTTGGAATCGTGGAGGAGTCTTCTTTGCAACAAAACAAACGGGGACGTCTTCTGATGTCGGAGATGAACTGGGTGTCCAGAGAAGTGGACGGAGGTCGGTGCAGACAGTGAGGAGGCAGACCGGCGTGGTTGTGGTAGAAAAATAGTAACTCTGGTTGTCGGATGCCGAACGGGGTTCCGCCTTCTGTTCCTGGACGCTGACAGAGGGAAGAAGAACTTTGTAGAAGACCTTGAAACTGGTTCCTTCAAGGTTAGCCGTGGGAGAGTCGTCTCTGCAGCTCTGGCTCCGGATCTGAGAGGTTCGGCGCAGTCGGAGAAGAATGGTGATTGCGGACAGCACCGAACTCGGATGCCGACGAAACCACCTCGCCTTGAAAGCTGACTTGCAGATGATTCTGGAAATGTAGGCCTTGCTCCCTGAGTCGTTGATGGGTGACCGTGGCCTCCTCTGCAAGTTGCTGTAATTCTGTTTCCTGAAGCAGGGTAAGAATGTGAAGAAGAAGATGAGGTGGGGAAGGGGGTGGCCAAGAGAGAAGAAGGGGCAAGATGATTCTAATGGCTATGGGAGGGAAGGTTCAAATTCGAAATTGGCCTTGGAAGTGGTGGGATTTGTGTGGGGAAGTGGGGGAATTGGGTTGGGAGGTGGAAGAGTTGCTTTGGGACAAGGAGGGGAAGTAAATGAAGGGCTATGGGGAAGGGGAGAGCCTTAATGGAGGTGGGTGAGGTAGTGGAGGTGGTTGGGGGTTGGAGTAAGTGAGGGGGGAAGAGGAGAGAGAGGGAGGGTCGAACTCCCCTTGGGGAGAGAGAGAATGAGAGAGAGATTGAGAGATATAGTGAGTAAGAGAGAGAGTTGAGAGATAATAAGAGGTGGTTTTTTTTCAATATTCATCAAGAGTGACTACAAGTGGAGAGATGGGGCCTATTTATAGGCAACCACTCTTTTCATGACCAAAATGTCCTTGACAATAGGACAAAAGACCGAGCATATCCTAGACTCAATCCTATGGGCCCATAACTAAGGACATAAGGCCCAGTTTAAGCAAAATAAGGGAAATGGGCTAGAACCACATGACTCAATAAAGGAAAATACATAAGATAGGACTCAATAAAAGGAAAATACATAAATGACACTGGGAAAATGAAGATAACAAGTGGAGACCATGATCAGACCATATCAAGAGTGTGCAGACGACCAAACTAGAGGGAGTGTCGTGAGATGCCCTCATCAAATCCCCCGGGGTGGGGAGAACTCGACCCTGTCGAGTATGGGTCTGCCTGGCTGTCGTACTGCTCCAACATGCCGGGGTCCAGGCGCATCAAATCCTCTCGACTCACCCATGCATCCTCGATCGGGGGACGGTTCTTCCACCTAACCAGATAGCGCTGATACACCCTGTGCCTTGTAATGATACTCTGCTCATCCAGTATTGCCTCTACCTGCTCTTGTCGGTCTCTCAGGCTAGAAAGTGGAGTCCCTCCGGGGGTGTCTCTCATAAGGGGGGGTAAAGGCTCAAGCTCCTGACTGGGTTCCACCGCGGGGCCTTTGTAGGGTACCAGGTCCGCCACGTTGAAGGTAGGGTGTACCCCATAGCTCTCTGGTAAGTCAAGCTCATAGGCATTGCTGCCAAGTCGTCGTTGAACTCGAAAGGGTCCCGACCCTCGTGCCCTCAACTTGGAGGCAGGCCCGGGAAGGAGCCGCTCCGTCCTCACCATCACCGGATCTCCCACTTGGAATTCATAGTGGCGCCGGTGAGCATCGGCCCGTCTTTTGTAAGCCTCATTGTTTTTCCCTATATGCTTGCGGATATCATCATGCAATTCTTTGATATGCTGTGCAAAGGACTCAGCTGAGACTGACACTCTAGCATGTGAGGGGAGGGGAATGAGATCTGAGGGTTTTCTAGGCCTAAACCCATGTACTACCTCAAATGGACTCTTGCCTATGGACCTATTGACAGAATCATTGTAGGCAAACTCGGCTTGAGATAAGAGGAGATCCCAATTCCCAGGGTGGTCCCCTACAAGGCATCGGAGTAAGTTCCCAAGGCTTCGGTTGACAACCTCAGTTTGGCCATCGGTTTGAGGATGATAGGCAGTGGAGAATTTGAGGAGGGTCCCCATCAAGTGCCATAGAGTCTTCCAAAAATAACTAGTGAATTTCACATCTCTATCGGACACAATAGTCTTAGGTAACCCATGGAGTCGGACTACCTCATCGAAGAATAACCGGGCGACCTTAGAGGCATCAGAGGTCTTGGAACAGGGGATAAAGTGGGCCATTTTTGAGAACCTGTCAACCACTACAAAGATGGAATCATGTTTGCGCAAGGTCTTTGGTAGGCCAAGAATGAAATCCATACTCAAATCTTCCCATGGTCTATCGGGTATGGGTAGAGGTGTGTAAAGCCCGGTGTTTTGTCTTACTTGCTTGGCGGATGCACATATGCGGCATTGTCCCACAATGTGGGCCGCATCCTTCTTGAGACTGGGCCAGTGGAATTGCCTCTCAACCAACTCTATGGTTTTGTGGACCCCAAAGTGACCAGCTAGGCCGCCACTATGTAACTCCCAAACTAGGAAGTCCCTAAGTGAAGTCCTAGGTATGCAAAGTCTATCCCCTTTGAACAGATATCCATCTTGAAGTATGAACCCCTTATACTCCTTGAGTGGTTGGGTAGAAAGGGTGTTGTAGTGGGTCCCAAAGTCGGGGCAATGTGGGTATTCTCCTTTGATCCTCTCAAATCCGGTTACTTCCACTTGGACAGTGGAGAGTAAGGCTACCCGCCTACTCAGTGCATCGGCGGCGCGATTCTCACTACCCATCTTATACTTGAGGACAAAGGTGTAGGCTTGAATGTATTCTACCGATCGAGCATGGCGGGCATTGAGCTTTTGTTGAGTGTTGAGGTATTTCAAAGCCTCATGGTCCGAGAAGATCACAAATTCTTTGGGTAGGAGATAGTGCCTCCAATGCCGGAGGGATTGAACCACGGCATAAAGCTCTTTGTCATATGTGGAGTATCTCGTCCTAGCCTCACAAAGTTTTTCACTAAAGTAGGCTACCGGGTGACCCTCTTGGCTAAGGATACCTCCAATCCCTACCCCGGAAGCATCACATGTGACCTCAAAGACCTTTGAAAAGTCGGGTAGGCAAAGGACCGGGGCTTGGGTCATTTTCTCTTTAAGCTCTAGGAAGGCTTTGGAGGCTGCCCTAGTCCAAACAAATGTGCCTTTCTTGAGGCAATCCGTGATAGGAGTGGTGATAGTGCTAAACCCCCGGATGAATCTCCTATAGAAGGTGGCTAGCCCATGGAAGCTTCGGGCGTCATGAATGGTTTTGGGCTCGGGCCACTCAAGAATAGCTTGGACCTTTTCGGGGTCCATGGATACTCCTTGGGATGAGACAATAAATCCTAGGAAGGCTAGTTGATTGGTCAAGAAATGACACTTCCCGGGATTGGCAAAGAGACTCTCTTTCCTAAGGATGGTGCACACTTGTTTGAGGTGATCGAGGTGGGCTTCCTTGGATTGGCTATATATGAGGATGTCATCAAAGTAGACAACTAGAAAGATGCCAATGAAGGGCCGGAGGACCTCGGTCATGAGACGCATGAAGGTACTTGGTGCATTAGAAAGGCCGAAAGGCATAACAAGCCATTCATAGAGACCGTCTTTAGTTTTAAAGGCGGTTTTCCACTCGTCCCCGGGCCTAATGCGGACTTGGTGGTAGCCACTTTTGAGATCAATTTTGGAGAAGATGGTGGCTCCCGCTAGCATGTCTAGCATGTCATCAAGCCGAGGGATGGGGAACCTATATTTGACCGTTATCTTGTTGACGGCTCGGCTATCTACACACATGCGCCAAGTCCCATCCTTTTTGGGTGTAAGAAGAGCCGGGACGGCACAAGGGCTTTTGCTAATTCGGAGGAAGCCCTTCTTGATGAGTTCTTCAATCTGCCTCCGAAGCTCGGCATGCTCGGTGGGGTTGAGTCGGTAGTGTGGGAGGTTGGGCAAGGTAGCCCCGGGCACGAGGTCGATGGCATGTTGCACATCTCTCATAGGTGGTAGTTTGTCCGGAAGCTCCTCGGGAAATACATCATGGAAGTCCTTAAGGAGTTGATGAATTTCTAGGGGGTGTGGGTCGGTTGGGGTGGATTCCCCTAGACAAATGACAATGGCACATACTTGATCCTCTTGGTTGACTTCTTCCTCAAACTCTTTCCTAGTGACAAGGTGTAGGCTCCTAGGAGGCTCTTTGATGTTACTAGGACTAGGACTTGATGGGGTGGGGTTTGTTGGTGTTGGGATGGTGGGAGGGGTAGTGGATCCTTCAAGGGAGGGAGAGGCCTTCTTAGGTAGAGTGCGGGGTGGAGAGGGGTTGAGTTGGATCTTCTTTTCCTCATGCATGAAGATGCAAGCGTTGGTTCTTCCTAAGAAAGTGGCATCTACATCGTAGATCCAAGGTCGTCCTAAAAGGATACTCCCAACTTCCATTGGAAGGACATCACACCACACTTGGCCTTGATAGGATTGGAATGTAATTGGGACAAGGCAACGGGCATTAACGGGTATGGAGGTGGTATCAATCCATGCTACCCTATATGGGTGGGGATGTGGGGAGGTGGTAAGACCCAAAAGTTTGATGGTGTCGGGTGACACTACATTCACACTACTTCCATTGTCCAATATGACCTTCCTATCATGGTTCCCTATCCTTATGTAGGTGTGGAATATGGTGTTTCTTCTCCAATCATGCTCTTGATTTTGAGTGAGGGTGCATCTCACCACTCCGAGGTGGGATTCGGTGGGTGGAGGAGGTTGTTCTTGGTTGCTCTCCATGTAGTGGTTCTCATACTCCTCCTCCCATTCAAGAGAAGGTTCATATACCTCAACCTCTCCTTCAAATTCAGCTTGGGGTTGGGGGTTGGTCTCCTCTATGAGTAAGTTTGATGCTTCCTTGGTGGGGCATCTATTGGCAAAGTGTCCATACCCATAACACCTAAAGCATTGCTGCCCACTTTGAGGGTTTGGGGTCATCTTAGTGTGAGGGAGAGTGGGTGTCGAATTGGGCCTATTGGGAGTTGTGTTTAGGGGCCCACTTGTGGGGCGGAGTGGTGGAGTGGCATTAGGAGGGGTGACCCGTGTGGGAGGAGTTCCCATAGGTGTAGGAAGGAGACCTCTTTGGGGTGGTGGTGGGTTGGCCCGAGGTGCTATGGCTCTAGGATCCATTCCCCGAGGGGGAACCATTCGTGTGTACCGAGAGAATTTCTCGGCATCCCGAGCTACTTGGTAGGCTTGCTCTAAAGTGGTTACTTGACGCATGAATAGTTCCTTTTTGATATGGAATTGAAGCCCATTCCTAAAGCGGGAGAGTGTGACGGAGGGGTCCTCTTGGACTCCACATTTGAGGAGGTAGTAGTCAAACTTTTCAATGTATTCCATAACGGTCTTTCCTTCTTGAGTCAAGGCTTGCCATTCATCTAGGAGGTTTTGATGGTAGGAGGGTGGGACATATTTGAGTTTGAGTTGGTCTTTCATGGCCCCCCATGTGGTGATTGGAACTTCCCTCCTAACTATCCTTAAGGCTTCAACATTCATCCAATGAGTCTTGGCAAGTTTGGTTAATTGCATCTTTGCAAGTCGGACTTTCCTATCCTCGGTCATTGGGTACCAATCAAAATATTGATCCATGGCTGCCTCCCAATCTAAGTAGATGCTCGGATGATGAGATCCATCAAAAGTGGGAGCATCGACTTTCACAAGTCTCATTAGTTGGTCATCCGGGTTGTCCCGGGGAGGCCTCTCATTCCTTCTAGGGGGCGGGTCCCTTTCCGGTTCGGGAGGGGGGTCAAGGTTGAGTCCTCCTATGGCTGGCTCCACATGTGGAGGGGGATCTCTCCTATCTCCTCCCTTGGAATAGGTCTATTTTCCTCAAGTTGTTCAAGCCGGGCCGTAATACCGTCAAGCCTTCCCATAATTTCGGTCATGTAGTCCACAAGAAACCTCATTTGGTCGGGAAGCTCATGCTCATTGTGAGGGGGATTTCCTTGGGGATTGGGATTCATGGTGTTATTGGAAGAAGATGGATTGCCTTGATAATGAGTTCCACTACGGGTGGTCATGCAAGGTTGGGTGGGCTATGCAAGGGTGTGCGAATGCACCTAAGAAAGCCTTAGTGAGACCCAAGACTAGACTTGTAAGGACAAGCCTATGACCGCTCTGATACCACTTGATGTGGCACAGCCCAAAGACCACTAAAGAGGATGATATGACCCTAGGACTTAGACCCGCAAGCATACAAGCACTCAATGATTCTCACAATCGACGATTTTTGCTCACACGGTTCACACGCTCACCCGGTGGGTCCGGGGGATAATGATGAGGGTCCGGGATGGGACCCAATTGTTCTAATGGACTTACAATGCTACGGCTGACTCCAAAGAGTCTAGGATACCCAACTTCGTGGGTGGCTGGCCCGCAAGGCGGGGTTTGGGTGACACTCTCTCACGGTCCGCGGTGTACACTAACAAACTAGCATGCAAATTCGAACTCTCTTCTCACCGCCGACGAGCAATCAAAGCAATACTAAGCTAGCAGGAATAAGGCTACAAAGGGTAGTACCAGAAGCTCACCTGATCGGTGTGAAGACACCGATCCCGTTCGGAGACGAGGGCGCGCCGGGAGGCGAGGGTATGCACCCGATCGCCGCGGCGGTGTAGCTTGACCTGAAAATGTAAAGGGTACAGCACTACTCCTCTCGCAGGAGGGGTGATCTTGGGGTGGGGGTTACACTTAGTACATTCAAAACTACCTCCACGCAGGGAGGGGCCTTCAGCCGGCCAAGCGGGGTGGGGAGAAATGCAAAGGAGATCGAGATTCCGAGCTTCGCCGGTTCTGCCCACCTGCAGGTTTTCTGGATAGTGGATCGGTGTTGTGGCAGCTAAAAATTCCACGAAGCTTGGATTGCGACGAAACCAACGCCAAACGTTTGCCAACTGATAGGGGATGAAGCTTGAATTTTTGGGGAAGCTATGATTCTCAGGGCTGACCGCACCGGTGGCTGGAAGGTGGATGCAGCTCTGGTTGCTGGTCGAGCTCTGTCTGCAACAGCAGGTTACAGAAGGTACCACGATCGCTCCGGAGCTCCGAACCTGGCACCGCTGGACTCTTTGGAATCGTGGAGGAGTCTTCTTTGCAACAAAACAAACGGGGACGTCTTCTGATGTCGGAGATGAACTGGGTGTCCAGAGAAGTGGACGGAGGTCGGTGCAGATAGTGAGGAGGCAGACCGGCGTGGTTGTGGTAGAAAAATAGTAACTCTGGTTTTCGGATGCCGAACGGGGTTCCGCCTTCTGTTCCTGGACGCTGACAGAGGGAGGAAGAACTTTGTAGAAGACTTTGAAAACTGGTTCCTTCAAGGTTAGCCGTGGGCGAGTCGTCTCTGCAGCTCTGGCTCCGGATCTGAGAGGTTCGGCGCAGTCGGAGAAGAATGGTGATTGCGGACAGCACCGAACTCGGATGCTGACGAAACCACCTCGCCTTGAAAGCTGACTTGCAGATGATTCTGGAAATGTAGGCCTTGCTCCCTGAGTCGTTGATGGGTGACCGTGGCCTCCTCTGCAAGTTGCTGTAATTCTGTTTCCTGAAGCAGGGTAAGAATGTGAAGAAGAAGATGAGGTGGGGAAGGGGGTGGCCAAGAGAGAAGAAGGGGCAAGATGATTCTAATGGCTATGGGAGGGAAGGTTCAAATTCGAAATTGGCCTTGGAAGTGGTGGGATTTGTGTGGGGAAGTGGGGGAATTGGGTTGGGAGGTGGAAGAGTTGCTTTGGGACAAGGAGGGGAAGTAAATGAAGGGCTATGGGGAAGGGGAGAGCCTTAATGGAGGTGGGTGAGGTAGTGGAGGTGGTTGGGGGTTGGAGTAAGTGAGGGGGGAAGAGGAGAGAGAGGGAGGGTCGAACTCCCCTTGGGGAGAGAGAGAATGAGAGAGAGATTGAGAGATATAGTGAGTAAGAGAGAGAGTTGAGAGATAATAAGAGGTGGTTTTTTTCAATATTCATCAAGAGTGACTACAAGTGGAGAGATGGGGCCTATTTATAGGCAACCACTCTTTTCATGACCAAAATGTCCTTGACAATAGGACAAAAGACCGAGCATATCCTAGACTCAATCCTATGGGCCCATAACTAAGGACATAAGGCCCAGTTTAAGCAAAATAAGGGAAATGGGCTAGAACCACATGACTCAATAAAGGAAAATACATAAGATAGGACTCAATAAAAGGAAAATACATAAATGACACTGGGAAAATGAAGATAACAAGTGGAGACCATGATCAGACCATATCAAGAGTGTGCAGACGACCAAACTAGAGGGAGTGTCGTGAGATGCCCTCATCACAGAGCTTAGCAGTCACCTATAGGGCCGCTAAGGAGAGTAGCGGTCAAAGCTAGGACCGCTAGCCCAACCAACTCAAAAGCTATAGAACCGACATAAACAGCGGTTAGCGGTCATCTCTCAGATCGCCACTACCTGCTTAGCGGTCTATCGCACGATGGCGAAACAGAATCGACATACACAGCCTCCCTTAGCGGTCTATCGTACGACCGTTGACAGGCATTAGCGGTCATTCACTGAACCGCTGGCCATAAGAAACGGTCTATCACACGACTGTGAAGACCCAAATTGAAATACTGTTTGAAAAGCATAAACGGTCACCGAAGGACTGCTACAGAGGTGAAAACGGTCTCTGAAAGGATCGCTACTACACTACGGCGGGAAAAATAGGGGATTGGCCGATCTCGGCCGTTCCACGCCCCGTTCGCTTCTAAACAAAGGGGAAACTACCCTAATGACCAAACAAGCTTTCCACAAACCGAAACAGATCATTTGGACACCAAAACGATAAGAAACGGGCGATTCTACCGAATCGACCCCAAATGAGTCACATGGGTTCCCGGGCTCGTACCGGTCCCAAATGACAACCAATCACGACGAAATCAGCAGGAAAGGAATGCAGACATGCCAGGGACTAAAATAAAACTAATTAGGCTAGAAACCATCGTTGAAAGACGTGAACCCGTCTCACACCCCCCAAAGCATGCATCGCCTAAACCGAAGCCAAACCCGCTCATACGCACACCGTTCGGCTCCAAACTGCGATGAAACGTAAAAGAAGAGTAGGGCATCCATCTCCCTACCTCCACCGAAGTTTTAGCGCACCGAAGTGACTAAAACACGCTGAAAATCATCTCACGAGCTCGTCACGCCGGCTTTGAATCCACCAAGGGATCGCGCCAACGCCACGCTCTATTCATTGCCCCATCACGCGCCAGGTCAACTCCAGGACGTCCCTGCCTCAGCCACCTCGCCACGGCCGTGCGCCCCGCAGAGAGAGGAGAAGAGTGGAGAGAGAACGTGAGGGAGAGAAGTAACGGCAGTGAGGAGAGACGAAGGAGAAAGAAAGAATAAAAAGAAAAGAAAATTAGGAAAATTTACAATTTCCGTAAAATCTGATTTTTGGCCCGAAAAAGCACTAATTCAGAAAAATACGAAAAAATAGTCTAAACGATCTTCGGAAAGAATGCAACGTAACTGTAGCGTCCTCGAGTCGATGAATTTAATAATAAACTCTCTACTGGGTTCCGTAACTTGTACGAGAGAAAAACCCACGCGGATCGTAAAACATAACTCAAGACCCACAAAAGCGATCCGAAACTCTCCGATAAAGATCTGAAAGACTCAGGGTCTACAATTCTTGTCTTCATCCATCATCTCCATGCATATAAGGTCTACCTGTGTCTTACATAGGTCAATGCATTGTATGTTTAAATCAAAGCATATACATCATCTTATACACTTCTGACTTGTGTGTCTGACTTATATGATGTTGGCTTAGTCTGCATTTGATTATGATGATAAGTGTTTGATGAAATGCTTTATCTCTTATTGACAGGGAGTCGATCAAACACTTGAAAGGCAGAGAGCATCAAACACTTAAGTGATCACGTGATCCCAAAATTGAGTTAAACAGATACGTGATCTAAGGCGGCAAGCTCTTCAAGAACGATCAGCTATGTGGTTTCACTTCATCTTCAAGATCTGACACGTGGATCAACTCTTCATCAGCTCCTGACACGTAGACCTTCGAAGTGCACTTTCTGGAAGAAATTATTGGGCGTGAGTGTGTCTTCCAGGCGCCCAAGAAATTGGAATTGCTCGTGGGACTCAAGACTGGTGCTCGCTTGTATAAAAGGTGATCAAGCGCTCAAATTCGGTGATTTCATCTGAGAAGAAAGGGAGATCAGAAGAGAGTATCTCAGCAATAAAGGGGAGATCAAAAAAAGAGGAAAAAAGGGTAGAAGAGTACGAGAGCCAGAGAGTTGGTGAGAAGAGTGAGAGTTAGAGTGCTGAGAGAGTGAGAGTTCGTTGAAGGAAGAAGAAGGAGAAGGAGAAAAATGGAGTATCAGAAGATTAGAAGAAGTCCGAGGGAAAAGAGAGAGTGAGCGGAGAAAGAGAAAGAGAGTGAGCAAGAGAGAATAGAGAGGAAGAGTTAGCTCGAGAATCTGCATCTTCATCAGTTCTTGGATCAGATCCAGAACTATTTTGCTCATGTGTGAGCTATGTCTTTTGTGTTTTTCTTTTCGGTTTCGTTCTTTGTTTTCCTTACCATTTCAAGCAAGTTGTGTTGCTCAGCGGGCGAGGCGTGATCCTCGGACAGCAAGTTGTGTTTGCTCAGCGGATAGCAACATGTGTTGCTAAGCGATGTAAGCAAGCTGTGATGCTCAGCGGTTCCAACTGTAAGTCAGCAGAAGCCTCACTCAGGTTTGAGTGGGGGATGGACGTAGGTCTGTGGTAGCAGCCCGAACCAGCTAAAAATTCTCTGTGTTGTGGTTTGTGATTGTGAGATTGTCCAACTCCACATCTTCTATCTCCTTCATAGGATGTGTTTAGCTTATTTTATTAAGCTCTATTTGGTTAATACTTATTTTCCTTGAGTCATTGATCTAAGATAAGATTTCTATCCTTCACTAGAATATAAATCTGTCTGTACACCAATTAAGTACTGATTCATTTGTTGTAAGACTTGCTCCATTCAGTGTGATAAATTGTGTCCAATGTTATATCAATCTGTGTGCATGCTTCGGGCAGAATTATGGCTTAGTGTATGAGCTATTCATTATGTATCTTTTAATTGATTGTCTTTAACTTGGCCGAGTTTTTTAATTCCGCAATATTTTTTAACGGGCATCCATTCACCCCCCTCTAGATCTTAGCTGTGCGCTTATCCGCTAGCACCTAAATCCCAACAATTGATATCAGAGCGGGCTCTGATTCATTAGATCCAACGATCTGTAGAGGATCCCGCTACTCTTAGGTGTAATTTTTTTGGCTGTGCTTTATCGCTCTTAGTCTATAGCTTTGGATTGGTTTTGATCTGTGTCAATGGCTTATCCACTAGTTTTCGATGGCTCTAATTTCAGTAAGTGGCTTGGTGGTCTATGTGTTTTCAAGAATACTATTGATTCTAGTCTGTGGACCCTTGACTCTAATGGACCATATCAACTGCGTCATGATCAGACCGAGTGGTCTAATGAGGACAATTCGAAGAACCGTGATAATATCATAATTCTTAATATCTTGAAGGCTGTAGTTGATATTGACATATATCCTTTTGTCTGCAGATGCACGTCTGGAAAGGAAATCTGAGAGAAAGTGATTGCCATCCATGGGAAGCAAGAGGAATAATGCTTGATGGCCAACCGAAGTGATCACAAAAGTGATCAAATGAATGAAACATCCTCTCAGGTAAGCTCCGGATCTGAAGAACTTTCTGTTGATGAATTGATGAAAATGTATGAAGAGCTTTATGATAGACATAGGAAAATGAAATCTAAAAAAAAATATTTAAAAAAAATTGATCTGAAAAATTCAAATTCTTCTTGTGAAAAATGTTTGAAATTGAAACAATCTCATGATATCTGCTTGTCTGATGTTCATATGCATAAGAAACAAAATTGCTTATTGAAAAATGAAAATCAAGAACTTGCAAATAAAATTTCTAAACTGGAAGACAAACTGAAGTCATTGGGTGATGATCAAATCTTAATAAATGATATTGTTCAGAATGACAAAATGATAAAAGAAAATGAAGAATTGAAGCAGTTGAATACTGCTATGTCTGAAGAGATGACGGAAGAGATTGAAAAAATGATGCAGTTAAATTCGGCTATGACAGATAGATTTATAATTCTTGAAAAAGGAAAATCTGTTTGCATAGATGAGTCTGAAAAATTGCACAATCTAGAACAGGAAATTGAAAATTATAAAACTGCAAACAAGGTGTAACACCCTCAAATATAGCTAAGTTGTACTCTATATAACTGAGACGCCTTTTGAAGTATCGGCTCAGTTCTTGAAAAGAACTCTGAAGTTAAGCGTGCTTAATGGGGAGTAGTACTGGGATGGGTGACCTCTTGGGAAGTCCCTCATTCTGGAGTCGATCACTATTAGAAAGGGACAAAACCGTGAGGCCGGTAGGCTAAAGCGGACAATACCTCGACGGTATAGAGTACGGGGCGTGACAGAATAGTATCAGAGCTATACCCCAGTCGGAAGTGTGGGAACTAAGTGCCATGCAAGACGAAGTGCTACGCTATGGGAGCCACCTCTTGAACCCGCAATGGGACACAGTGCTACAAAGTGGGAGCCACCTCTTGAGCCTGTAGGGGCCACCTCTAGAGTCCTACCTGCCTGGGGGTTTTAGTGCGTGCTATATGTGCCCAGCGATGAGGACGTCGCCTATATAGGAGGGGTAGATTGTAACACCCTCAAATATAGCTAAGTTGTACTCTATATCACCGAGGCGTCTTTTGAAGTATCGGCCCAGTTCATGAAAAGAACTCCGAAGTTAACCGTACTTAATGGGGAGTAGTACTGTCACGCCCCGAGCCTTTATTACAGCGTAAGACTTGCTCGGGGAGCGCGAACAGCCAGCATGGTAAGCCTCTTGCAAGTAAGAACAACCAGAGCGCGAAACAATCACACACATAAATGCAATTGCACAATAATATTCAAACTTCACTTTACTGCATAAATGATCAATCTTCAAGTACAATAGCCTCAACTTCTCAATCTATTGACTCAAGAAATAAGAAAATTACATTGACTCAATCTAGACATTATAGACTTCCTATGTCTTCACTCTCATCTTTATAACACTTTCACTCGCTTCTGGACCCGCTACTAGTATAGCCCGAATCCGAATCCGAACTACTTCCATCTCCTGAAAACATTAGAAATAGGTAATGAGCACACGTGCCCAGTAGGTATCTTCGCATCAACATGAAGGCGTTATTAAAGTAATGAACATTTTAGCCTAGAGAATAAGGTAAAATCATGCGAATACGAATCAATCATGCGATTAAAACAAGGTAACAAGACAATCACATAAGAGAGAATTAACAAGAATGAACTAGCAAGAAGGTAACATGATCAGGATATTTGGACTTTCACGAGCAAGAATGTAACAATGTACGAGCAAGCCACATATTCATCACACTAGTCTCTTTTGAGTACATAGTTCGTGAATTTCTGTGGAATATCAAGCAAGAATGTCATGTACAAGAATGTCATATCGTGCCGTGGATCTTCACTTATTTATAGAAATTGTACTCCCAGCGCAATGCGACGCCAGTAGCATCATACCCCATGGTTTATAAAATAGTATGTTTCCGGTAATCAGCCGAGGGGACTAGCATAGAGACCTTGAACACAATCAATGCTCGATCGTATCTTCAGGTATAAATTAAGCTACTTCCACGCATGTAACAATAAAGTATGGCCAAGAATATAATAGTTCAATAACTTCATGATAACAATAATCAATGGATGAATGCTTCCATTTGAATATGAGGAATTCAAGAATGACTTAGACTATGCTTATGGAAATAAATCGACAGCATAACGGTATTTTTTCCTCAACTTTCATTCATTATATTAAGTCTCTTAAGCAATATGATAAGTTCTAGATCATCAAGAATTATCTAGAATCATTGAAATATCAACCCTTGGTCAAACCTTGGGTTAACATATACAAGCTATGTGACGGTCTAATACTGGGCCGTTACATCATGTGACGGTCTAGTAATGGGCCGTTACAATGACCCGAGTCCAGAATCAATGAAATAGACTCAGTGGAATGTGACGGTCGTTCATTGGGCCGTTACGTTCGCCTGACGGTCCAATGTAAGACCGTTACATTACTAGAATCAGAAAACAACGATAGTGTATTCTAGTTAATGGGTTTTAATGGTACAACCAACTCGGCGTCCCAGTGGGAATCCCAGGCTCGCGGAGAATTACGGAGGCCTTGAAACAAAGATTTCCTAGTCCATTGGAAGGAATATCCAATAGAGAGGTCCTCATGTCCAAGAAATATGTTCCTATAGTGCAAAGTGTAAGCTAATGATAACATACCGGAATATATTGCATGTACTTATAGAAATGACTCTATTGACAGAGATAGAATGTGTATCGAAGTGAAATCATAATAGAACTCAATCACTATATCATACAAAATCATGTTTCTAATTAGAAAACTATAGAATTTTGGCCTTATGAAATTAACATAACTTAAAGTAATAGTGAGATACCAAAACATGCAGTACCTATTCATGAATGATTAAATAACCTCAAAGTCACATAATCAAGTTAAGACTTAGGTAACTAGGCTTATCCATAAATTAACTTCACTAGTTATTATTCTGTCTTGGGTTGGCAGCACACAGTGCCTGACGGTCTAGGGTGGGCACGTCACAGGGAGTGTGACGGTCTGTCGAGCAACCATTACATAAGTGTAACGCCCCTGACCTGGCGCGTTAGAGACAACTGAGAATTTCAAACTTCAACAGAACTGTGACGATGCATCGCCTGGCCGTTACGTGAGTGTGACGGTACCACCATGATGCGTTACAGGATCTACTGATAGAAAACGATATGAAACCTAAAATAGGTCAATCCACATCATGTCTAAATCAATACCATGTCTATTCTAGGCATGATAACGAAGTATAGGTTATCTATATGCATGGGTTTCAGTGTTTTGACAGGATAGCATCTTTTAATTTCTAATTAAGGCTAAGAGATGTATGAAATGCATAGAACTTAGTGAAACATGAAATTGATGAGCTAGCATGCATGGAATTCAATCAAACGAGAGGGCTTTTAGTCCTATAAAGTTGTTTTCGCCGTTCATGAGATAACCTATCTCCTGTCTAAGCTTTAAAACTTCCAATTCTGGTTTGAACACCGAGCCCTAGTTCCCTTCTTCCTATGGCTTTTCTGCAACTTCTTTGGGTTCTAACTCCACGACCTCTTGACCTAAAGATGTTTAATTTTGAGTGGAATTAGTCTAAAGTATTGTGAATAAAAACTTCTAAACAACTTACCTAAGATAATGACTCCTTACCTTGATTCTTTACGTCCCAAAAGTAAGGGTCGCACGGTTCAGAACTATGCCCTATTTATAGAGTTTCAACTAAGTTTTGAAGATTAGATCGATTTTAGAGTCCTTAATCTATCAAAACCTAATCTCTAAGAGTCCTTATTAATGTCACAAGCCTTCCATAGTCGATCCCTAGTGGATAGGATCTCAAAGTTTCAATCTTTTTACTCGTTCTTTCCTTCACGGAAGTAACAGGGTGTAACGGTCGTATGCCTATGAGTTAGGTGAATGTGACGGTCTCGCGATAGACCGTTACAGTCAACACATGCAGAGTTCTAAATTACTAAAACTCTTTTATTCATTTATCCATATAATTATCTATATAATTAGTATTTATCCTTAAAATATGTGAATAAGCTAAATAATCTTCTAGAATATGGGCCAAACTAAATGGTTTTGGCCTTAGATGATAAGTAATTGGGCTTGGTTAATTATTTAACCTAATTGGGCCTTTAATGACTTATTAGTCTCAAAATCCCTTTATTAATATGTTTAGGCCTTTATAAATTCTAGAAAATTATTTTTAAAATTCAAAAATTATTTATATAAATTCTGGGGCACTACACCCTCTCCCACTTAGAAGAATTTGGTCCCCAAATTCAAGTCATGGATTGTGGAGAGTGTACTTACAATTGAATAATTCTGGGAATCTTTTCTTCATAGCTGCTTCGGTTTCCCATGCTGCTTCATATGGCCATATTTTCTTCCATTGAATTTTGACCATAGGGATAACTTTACTCCTTAATTGACGCACTTCCTGATCCAGAATCTTTATTGGTGTTTGTTCGTAGGTCACGTCCTTCTGAATCTCCAGATTGTCATAAGTGATAATGTGATCTGGATCATATACATACTTCTTCAGCATGGAGACGTGAAATACGTCATGAACTCCTGCCAATTGAGGAGGTAAAGTTAATCTATAAGCCACTTCACCAACCCTTTCGAGAATTTCAAACGGGCCAATAAATCTTGGAGTTAGCTTTCCTTTAATGCCAAATCATCGAATACCACGACCTGGAGAAACCTTCAGATATACATGTTCTCCTACTTGAAATTCCAAGTCGCGCCTTCGATTGTCAGCATACGATTTCTGCCGATCTTGTGACATCTTCATTCTTTCTTGGATGAGTTTTATTTTCTCTGTAGAATCTCTGATAAGTTCGGGGCCTAGAAATTGCCTCTCCCCTATTTCATTCCAACATATTAGTGATCGACAACTTTTCCCATATAGAGCTTCGAAAGGTGCCATTTGTATGCTTGCTTGATAACTATTGTTATATGTAAATTCCACTAGAGGCAAGTGATCATGCCAACTTCCTCCAAAATCAATGACACAAGCCCTGAGCATGTCTTCTACCACCTGATTTATTCTTTCTGTTTGACCATCAGTTTGTGGATGAAAGGCTGTGCTAAAATTCAATCTGGTCCCTAGTGAATGTTGTAAACCTTTCCAGAACTGTGATGTGAATCGGGGATCTCTATCTGATATAATAGTGACGGGAACTCCATGTAACTTGACAACTTCTTTTATGTATAGAGCATCTAGGATATCCACAGACCATCGATTTTTAATTGGTATGAAATGTGCAGATTTAGTCAATCGGTCTATGATTACCCAAATGCCATCATGTCCGCCTCTTGTCTTGGGTAAACCCATAATGAAGTCCATCCCTATACTCTCCCACTTCCATTCGGGAATATTCAATGGATGCAATTTACCTGTGGGTCTAAAATGTTCTGCTTTTACTTGTTGACAAGTGAGACAGCGGGACACGAAATTAGCTATTTCCCTCTTCATGTTGGGCCACCAAAAGTTTCTTTTGAGATCTTGATACATTTTAGTACCTCCTGGGTGAATGGTGTACTTTGATTTATGTGCTTATTCTAAGATCAATTTCTTTGTATCCTCATGATCGGGTATACACATTCGGCCCTTGAATAGTAATCTTCCATCATTAGAAATAGAAAAATTCGGTCTTTGTTCAATATTGGCCTTAATTTCTAGTAAAACTGGATCATCCTTCTGTAGCTTGGCCAAATCCTCTATCAATATAGGTTGAGCTCGGATATTTACTATGAAGCAATCTTCTTCCTTAATGTCAACATCTAAATTCAACTGAGCAAATTGATGAATAAGGTTAGTCACACTAATCATGAGACTTGATAACATACCCATTGGTTTTCTGCTGAGTGCATCAGCTACAGCATTTGCCTTGCCAGGATGATATTGAATAGAAAAATCAAAGTCCTTGAGATGTTCTAACCACCTCCTTTGCCTCATGCTAAGCTCTTTTTGTGAGAATAAGTATTTCAAGCTCTTATGGTCTGAGTAGATTGTAATTTTTTCTCCATAAAGATAATGACGCCAAATTTTCAAGGCCAAAATAACCGCTGCTAATTCTAAATCATGACCAAGATAATTTTCTTCGTGCCGTTTCAGTTGCCTTGAAGAATAGCATATTACCTTCCCATTCTACATGAGGACACATCCTAAGCCAATACCAGATGCATCCGTATACACTTCAAATCCACCACCCTCCATTGGTAGTGACAAAACATGGGCTGTTGTAAGATGATTCTTAAGACTCTGGAAACTCTTTTCACAATCCTTCGACCAGACAAAAGGATTTTCCTTTCTAGTAAGTATAGTTAAAGGGACCGTGATCTTTGAGAAGTCCTTTATGAATCTCCTATAATAACCAGCTAGACCCAAAAAGCTTCTAACTTCAGATACAGTTGTCGGTCGACTCCAATTCCTGACAGCTTCCACCATAGAAGAATCCACAGTAATACCTTCTTTTGAGATGATGTGGCCTAGGAATGAGACTTCCTTGAGCCAGAATTCACACTTATTGAGTTTGGCATAAAGTTTGTGTTCTCTAAATGTTCGTAAAGCTATTCTTAGATGTTCTTCATGTTCTTCTTTTATCTTGGAGTATATCAAGATGTCATCGATGAAGATGACGATGAACCGGTCTAAATATGGCTGGAAGACACTATTCATAAGTTGCATAAATGCTGTTGGGGCATTAGTTAACCTGAACGGCATCACCACGAATTCATAGTGGCCATAACGACTTCGAAAAGCCGATTTATAAATGTCCTCTTCTTTAATTCTAAGCTGATGATAACCTGACCTGAGGTCAATCTTATAAAAATATTCTGCTCCCGAAAGCTGATCGAAAAGCTCGTCAATACGCGGCAATGGATATTTGTTCTTGATTATAAGTTGATTCAATCGCCGGTAGTCAATACATAACCTAAGAGAACCATCCTTCTTCTTGACAAATAGAACAGGCGCACCCCAAGGGGATGTGCTAGGTCTAATAAAACCCTTGTCTAGAAGTTCCTGTAACTACTTCTTTAGTTCCTTGAGTTCGGTGGGAGACACCCTGTAAGGGGCTATAGAAACGGGTGCCGCACCAGGAATGAGTTCAATGGTAAAGTTTACTTCCCTCTTGGGCGGTAAACTAGGTAGTTCAGATGGAAATACGTCTGGGAATTCATTTGCAATAAGAATGTTTGGCAGGATAATTTCCTTAGATTCGGTAATAATGACTGAAGCAAAAAAAACTCCATATCTTTGCGAGATAAGCTTGCAAGCGTAAAGAGAAGATATAATGGTAGGATGTTTCTTGTATTTGACGCCAAGAAAAGAAAATCTTGGAAGACCGGGCTTTCGAAAGGATATAATCCTATTTCGACAGTTGATATAAGCATCATGGTCTACAAGCCAATCTACATGACGAGCCATTTGAAAAATAGGGTACCTGAAAGAGAAGATAACAACAGTTATTTCTCATGAAATTGGAATAAGCATAATAAATCATTAAGATAATGAGTTATCTTATCCCAGGCTCTACCCAATCCTCACATGGTAATAAAATTTTCTTCCTGAGTTCATAGGTATGGGTCCTTAAACCTTGGACTTATCATATGACATGACTCTTTTCCTTAAGTCCTGAGACTTAGGCTCTGATACCAACTTAACTGTCACGCCCCGAGCCTTTATTACAGTGGATGACTTGCTCGGGGGGCGCGAACAGCCGGCATGGTAAGCCTCTTACAAGCAAGAACAACTAGAGCGCGAAACAATCACACATATAAATGCAATTGCACAATAATATTCAATCTTCACTTTATTTCATAAATGATCAATCTTCAAGTACAATAGCCTCAACTTCTCAATCTATTGACTCAAGAAATAAGAAAATTACATTGACTCAATCTAGACACTATAGACTTCCTATGTCTTCACTCTCATCTTTATAACACTTTCACTCGCTTCCGGACCCGCTACTAGTATAGCCCGAATCCGAATCCGAACTACTTCCATCTCTTTAAAACATTAGAAATGGGTAATGAGCACACTTGCCCAGCAGGTATCTTTGCATCAACATGAAGGTATTATTAAAGTAATGAACATTTTAGCTCTAGAGAATAAGGTAAAATCATGCGAATGCGAATCAATCATGCGATTAAAACAAGGTAACAAGACAATCACATAAGAGAGAATTAACAAGAATGAACTAGCATGGTGGAGTGGCTTTCTCCTTACCTCTGGTAAGGGGTGCACTCTCCCATAGAGCCCTAGGTTAGGCTTTTCTATTAAAAAAAAATAAGAATGAACTAGCAAGAAGCTAACATGATCAGGATATTTGGCCTTTCACGAGCAAGAATGTAACAATGTACGAGCAAGCCACATATTCATCACACTAGTCTCTTTTGAGTACATAGTTCATGAATTTCTGTGGAATATCAAGTAAGAATGTCATGTACAAGAATGTCATAGCGTGCCGTGGATCTTCACTTATTTATAGAAATAGTACTCCCAGCGCAATGCGACGCCAGTAGCATCATACCCCATGGTTTATAAAATAGTATGTTTCCGGTAATCAGCCGAGGGGACGAGCATAGAGCCCTTGAACACAATCAGTGCTCGATCGCATCTTCAGGTATAAATTAAGCTACTTCCACGCATGTAACAATAAAGTATGGCCAAGAATATAATAGTTCAATAACTTCATGATAACAATAATCAATGGATGAATGCTTCAATTTGAATATGAGGAATTCAAGAATGACTTAGACTATGCTATGCTTATGGAAATAAATCGACAGCATAACGGTATTTTTTCCTTAACTTTCATTCAGTATATTAAGTCTCTTAAACAATATGATAAGTTCTAGATCATCAAGAATTATCTAGAATCATTGAAATATCAACCCTTGGTCAAACCTTGGGTTAACATATACAAGCTATGTGACGGTCATATACTGGGTCGTTACATCATGTGACGGTCTAGTAATGGGCCGTTACAATGATCCGAGTCCAGAATCAATGAGATAGACTCAGTGGAATGTGACGGTCGTTCATTGGGCCGTTACGTTCGCTTGACGGTCCAATGTAAGGCCGTTACATTACTAGAATCAGAAAATAACGATAGTGTATTCTAGTTAATGGATTTTAATGGTACAACCAACTCGGCGTCCCAGTGGGAATCCCAGGCTCACGGAGAATTACGGAGGCCTTGAAACAATGATTTCTTAGTCCATTGGGAGGAATATCCAATAGAGAGGTCCTCATGTCCAAGAAATATGTTCCTATAGTGCAAAGTGTAAGCTAATGACAACATACCGGAATATGTGCCATGTACTTATAGAAATGACTCTATTGACAGAGATAGAATGTGTATCGAAGTGAAATCATGATAGAACTCAATCACTATATCATACAAAATCATGTTTCTAATTAGAAAACTATAGAATTTTGCCCTTATGAAATTAACATAACTTAAAGTAATAGTGAGATACCAAAACATGCAGTACCTATTCATGAATGATTAGATAACCTCAAAGTCACATAATCATGTTAAGACTTAGGTAACTAGGCTTATCCATAAATTAACTTCACTAGTTATTATTCTATCTTGGGTTGGCAGCACACAATGCCTAACGGTCTAGGGTGGGCGCGTCACAGGGAGTGTGACGGTCTGTCGAGTAGCCATTACATAAGTGTAACGCCCCTGACCTGGCGCGCTAGAGACAACTGAGAATTTCAAATTTCAACAGAACTGTGACGGTGCATCGCCTGGCCGTTACGTGAGTGTGACGGTACCACCATGATGCGTTACAGTATCTGCTGATAGAAAACGATATGAAACCTAAAATAGGTCAATCCACATCATGTCTAAATCAATACCATGTCTATTCTAGGCATGATAACGAAGTATAGGTTATCTATATGCATGGGTTTCACTGTTTTGACAATATAGCATCTTTTAATTTCTAATTAAGGCTAAGAGATGTATGAAATGCATAGAACTTAGTGAAACATGAAATTGATGAGCTAGCATGCATGGAATTCAATCAAACGAGAGGGCTTTTAGTCCTATAAAGTTATTTTCGATGTTCATAAGATAACCTACCTCTTGTCTAAGCTTTTAAACTTCCAATTCTGGTCTGAACACCGAGCCCTAGTTCCCTTCTTCCCATGGCTTTTCTGCAACTTCTTTGGGTTCTAACTCCACGACCTCTTGACCTAAAGATGTGAAATTTTGAGAGGAGTTAGTCTAAAATATTGTGAATAAAAACTTCTAAACAACTTACCTGAGATAATGACTCCTTACCTTGATTCTTTACGTCCCAAAAGTAAGGGTCGCACTGTTCAGAACTATGCCCTATTTATAGAGTTTCAACTAAGGTTTGAAGATTAGATCGAATTTAGAGTCCTTAATCTATAAAAACCTAATCTTTAAGAGTCCTTATTAATGTCACAAGCCTTCCCAAGTCGATCCCTAGTGGATATGATCTCAAAGTTTCAATCTCTTTACTCGTTCTTTCCTTCACGGAACTAACAGGGTGTAACGGTCGTATGCCTATGCATTAGGTGAATGTGACGGTCTCGCGATAGATCGTTACAGTCAACGCATGCAGAGTTCTAAATTACTAAAACTATTTTATTCATTTATGCATATAATTATCTATATAATTAGTATTTATCCTTAAAATACGTGAATAAGCTAAATAATCTTCTAGAATATGGGCCAAACTAAATGGTTTTGGCCTTAGATGATGTGTAATTGTGCTTGGTTAACTATTTAACCTAATTGGGCCTTTAATGACTTATTAGTCTCAAAATCCCTTTATTAATATGTTTAGGCCTTTATAAATTGTAGAAAATTATTTTTATAATTCAAAAATTATTTATATAAATTCTGGGGCACTACAAGTACTAGGATGGGTGACCTGTCTAGGAAGTCCCCCATTCTGGAGCCGATCACTGTTAGAAAGGGATAAAACTGTGAGGCCGATAGGCCAAAGCGGATAATACCTCGACGGTATAGAGTACGGGGCGTAACACAAGATATTGAATGAATGTGTTAATTGTAGTGAACAAGAGTTTGTTAGCTATGAGATACACATTGGCTCTTTAGAAAATGAAATTCAGGATTTGAAGAATTCATTGTCCAAATTTGTTAATGGCCAAGAAAATTTCAATAGGCTGCTAGGAGTTAAGGTAAATGTTCAAAAGGAAGGGCTGGGCTACAATAATGTTAACAAGAAAGCTTTTAAAAATAAGCTACTGACATCATTTGTAAAAGCATCAAATGTAGCCACCACATCTCAAGTGAAACAGCCTGAAAATCAGAAAAAGCAAGAGCAAAAGAAAATTCAGAAACTGAATAATAAAACTCAGAAAAAGATTTTTAGCAAGTCTACCATGCATACCAAGAACTCTTATGCAAAACCCCATGCTTCAAAAAAAAACTATGTCTCATGTTTCTATTGTGGGAAGTATGGACATCTGATGCATGAGTGCCTAATAATGAAAAATGATGAACAACATGTTGGTAGGATGCATGCTAGAAATTTTCATGCTAGGAAACATCCTATAGTTCAGAATAAGAAAATTCATTGCTATTATTATGGTAAGACATGCCATATTGCTGCTAACTGTTGGCATGCCCAGGGAGGAAAATTTAATTCTAAATCTGTAAACTTCCCTGCAAATCAAAATGCTTTTGACAGAAATAAATTTGGTTTTAAAGAAAAATCACTTGCATACTTTTAGTGTGGGAAGCCAGGCCACAGAGCTATAAATTGTTGGTTGGTTGGTCATAAAAGATAAAATTTTCATGTGAGAACCAGAAACACTCATGCTCATAGTTTTCATAATAAACATGTCAAATTCCCTTCAAATCATCATGTTTTTACTAAAAATAAATATGTTTCAAATGGCCAGCACATTGTGTGCTTCAATTGTGGAACACCAGGCCATAGGGTAAATGAATGCTGGCTGAATGTTGATAGAAGAATTTCTCTTTCATGTTTTTACTGTGAAAAGCATGGCCATACAGTCAAGGATTGTTGGCATGCAAAAGAAAAGAAAATGTTTCATGATAACAAATCTGGTTATTCACAGAATTTCAGAAAATACTCTTATCAGAAACTTGTGAAAAATCTAGGATATTGTTATTACTGTGGGAAATCTGGACATTCTATGAATAATTGTTTTGTAATGAAGTTTGATGATTTTTATGCTCAGAAAATGTGGAGATTTCCCTTCAGAGGTGTCACTAACACTTAAGGACCCAAGAATTCTTGGGTACCTAGAAATGCAAAATAAGATTTGTGGCTTGCAGGTGTGCCTTGGGGCTGAGGAATAAAAGGAGTTCAATAAATCAAGGCACCTAAGTACGTTAAAAACCCCAGTTCTTCATTCTTCAGGTTTCATTATTTGAGCTTTCAATAATTCTTTTTAGATAGATGCATATCATGGTTGACGTGTTAATCAGAAATTCATGCATACTTGTTTACATCCTTGCATTGTTGCATGAGTTTGATACTTGCATAAGTCCATTGCATTTGTTTAAATGCATGTATATGTCATAATGCCCATCTTGCATAGAATCTAAAAAGATTTGAACTCCATAAGGTTGATATATGCATACACATGTGCTTAACATGCTATCATTTAAAATCTTGAGATGCACATAGAATTGCATTTGCACTACATTGTCTTGCATGACCTCAATGGTATATAAATAGTGAGATACTGAAGGGCAGATGCAATCTGTCTTAAGGTTCTTACTATGTGTGAGGTGGTCTTTAGACCAAGTCCTTATACAGTCTAGACTCTCATGAGCATAATCCATTAAACTCTCTGCATAGTTTTATTGCATGTGCTGCATTCAAAGCTCAATCATAAATGCAAATACATAGGGGGAGTCCCTGCATTTCATTGTTTACTCATGTGAATATATTATCATGCATATACTGATTTCAAAATTTATTGTCACTGAAAATCTGTTGCATACATTTTTCATCTGCATACATGTATGATTGCCAAAAGGACATCAAAATTTAAGATGCATAGAGGACTAAATCTGCACTGCATTTTCATGCATAACTTTATGGTATAATAAATGGTGATATGAATAAGGACAGGTTAAGCATGTCTGTAAGCTTTCACCATGCGAGAGGTGATTCTAGGATCTAAGTCCTCTGCCTGCTACCATAGATCAAGTGTGTGTCTTGAGTCTTGCACATTTTTTTTGGCGGTCAACATGTTCATGAGCATGAGTCATCAAACTCCTTGTATATTTTTCATTGCATACATTGCACTCAGAATTCAGTCATACAGTGCAATAAAGTCAGGGGAAGTCAGTCAAAGTAACTCTTGTGTTACATGCATATTTGTTTAGATTAAGTTCCCAGCATGGTTTTCATGTCAAAAATGATGGTTCAATGCATTTAGTTAAGGGGAGTCATTGCATATGCATACATGTGTTAATTGCATATCATTCATATTAAAAATACCAAAAAGATTAATTATCATGCATACTTTTAGGGGGAGCTCATGTCTTGATCTGAATTGTTTGATCTGTCTCTTATTTTATTACTGTCTATTTCGGTCGACCAAACCACTCATTTCGGTCAACCGCTGTTCACATCTTTGGATTGAGCTGTTCCTTCTTAAGTCTGAATCTCTCTTGATTGCTCTTTAAACCTTGATGTTTCTTGATGCAAGTGAAGTAAAATTCACTTTATTCTTGATTGATTCTTTATTCAAGCTTCATTTGATTTTCATTCTTATATGTTATAGAATGTACTGTATGCTGCTCCTATATTTGTTGAGCGGGAGATTGCCATCTTTACCTGCTTCATTTTCAGTGCTATATCATTGATCTATCTACTACCTGATTAGGATTCAATTACCGTATCCCTTGAATTCATATCTGACTGAAGCACTCTTGGCCATCTCTATTGCACATCTGAAAACTTTTCTCGTACATGATGCATGTTCATGTTGATGTTTCTATTGATAACTGAATGTTCTTAAAACTTCTTTGACTTGAAAATTGAGAAGATTTCAATCCGTGTGCCTTGATCATAAATCTGAAAACCTTGTCATTAAGGAATCTTCTATTATACAGGTCTATGAATGTATGAGGAATCAATTGGTTTAAGTTTAATGTATTCATTGCGTTTGGATATGAATATCTTGAAAATACCTGAATCTCTTTTTAATAAACCTCAACCAGATGCTTCATGTTATATCATGTAAAATCTTCTGAATTCTGAAAACCTAGAAATCATGACTTTCTTTGGTTGTGATACATGCAGTAAGTATTGTCTTTAAACATATGATTTTTTTGAAATGTCTAAGGGTCAATTTATTCAGAGCAATGACTTTGGTTACTGAGAAACTATGTCCAAAGGACTATGTCATGAAGTACCACGGTTATCTCTGCTGAAAAATCTTTGAAAGTTCATGGGAGAGCAATGACTAGGTTGCACTGAGAAACTGGGTTCTTCATCTGAGAAATGGAGTTAACCTATGTCATGAAATGTCCTAGTTATCTCTATTCAATATGAGGCATGACTGTCAGTCACACCAAGTGCTTAGAGATATTGGCGTCTAAACAACGTATATCCTCTAGTTACAAGGTGTGTACTGAACTAGATTGCTCTTAAAATTCTTAGCATGAAAATTGTTGTTCAAATTCTTTCTTCAGAATGCTCATGTCATCTACACATTCAATTCAATATCAGATTCTGCTCACTGTTCTGGATGCAATCCTTCATGACCTGAACTCATCTATGATTATTCATATGATTTTTCTGATACTTTCAGAGAACTTGTGTATGTTTAAATTTGTATGTCTAATGATTTACTTCCATTCTAATCCCTCTATCAAGTCAAAGGGGGAGAATTGCTTCATCAGCATTTTATTGGTCAGCTTGACCTGCTTAAACTTGATGGTCCCTATGGTTTGCTGATAAATTTTCATTTCACTCCTTCTGCTTTGTCAAAGGGGAAGATTATCTATTTAGGGAGAGTATAGTTGAAAGAGAATCATTGTGTATAATTGTAAAAAGGGGGAGATTATTCTGTCAGCATCATTTTGTAGCAAGGGGGGAGATTCCTTGAGAGTGCATCTCACTTGTCCTTGTGTGGGTTTATCTCTGTGTTGTTGCTGATATATCTTTCACTTCAATACCTTTTCTCTGTCCAGGAAATAGTATGCTTGTCCAGCTTACTGTTCCTTCCTTTTTGATGTTGTCAAAGGGGGAGAATATGTGAGTCATTAGTAATTCTGCCAGAGGCTGTGTTGCATGCTCTTCTATGGGGAGAATATGTGAGTCATTGCAATAAATTATATGAGTCATTAGTAATTCTGTCAGAGGCCGTGTTGCATGCTCTTCTATGGGGAGAATATGTGAGTCAGTAGTAATTCTGTCAGATGTTGTGTTGCATGATCATTACATTTTTAATTCTGACAGAGGCTGTGTTGCATGCTCTTCTATGTTGCATGCTCTTGCATATTTCATATTGGTTTGCACTTTAAACTCATGATCACTTTATTAATTCTGTCAGAAGATGTGCTGTATGACTGACACTTCGATCATCATGATGAATTTATTGTAATGACTCATAATATTGCCATCATCAAAAAGGGAGAGATTGTTGTGTCCCTTTGATTTTGATGATGTCAACTATTATGTCTCATTATATATATAACCTTGATGATATATCCTTGATGTATTTATTAATGATCTCATCATGTAAATAGAAGTATGAATTCTGTCAGAACAGGTTCTGAAGATGACTCAAAAAGTCATGAAAAGATAGTCACTACTATTAAGCTGAAGTGACAACAGTTCAACGCTACTGTTTAAGAAGTGACAACAGGTCAACGCTACTATTCAATTGTGAGTCAGCAATTGCATTGAAAGGTCGGTGCATATACCTTCTCTTTGTCAGGTAAGGTCGATGCACATTTCAGTCTGAAGCATATCGGTCGGTGCATATACATTCTCTTTATCAGGTAAGGTCAATGCACATTTCAGTCTAATGCATATCAAGGTCGACGCATATTCAGACCATTGCATATAAAGGTCGATGCACATTCATCTTGTTGCATAGTCTTGAAGGTCGACGCACATATGCATTTTACACCAAAGGGTCGATGCACATTGGACTTTGTGCTCTATAAGGTCGATGCATCTTCCACTTCATTAGACTATCAAGTCGATGCACCTTTTGCACTTTGTTTACAGTATGGACTATTAGGTCAGTGCAAGTTTGCACATAAGTCTGTCAGGTCGATGCACATATAGAAGTCATGCACTTTAAGGTCAATGCACATTTGCATTATGGCATGTCAGGTCGATGCATATGTAGAAGTCCTGCATTACAAGGTCGATGCACATTCATGTTATAGCCTGTTAGGTCGATGCACATGTAGAAGTCATGCACTTTAAGGTCGATGCACATTTGCATTATGTACATCAGGTCGATGCATGTATTGCAACATGTTCCATAAGGTCGATGCACGTGTAGAGCCTTTGTCCAACAAGTCAGTGCACCTTTGTTATTCTCTGAACTCTAGTCTAAACTTTCATGCTTGCTTAAGGTATCAGGTCGATGCTTAAGCTCTAGCCATCACCTTAACTAGTCTGTGCAACGTTACATGTTTTAGCTCGACAGGTTTATCTGTGCTTCAGCATGGTCGGTGCATCTTCATTAATTCTTGTCTTCATCCATCATCTCCATGCATATAAGGTCTACCTGTGTCTTACACAGGTCAATGCATTGTATGTTTGAATCGAAGCATATACATAATCTTATACACTTCTGACCTGTGTGTCTGACTGATATGATGTTGGATAAGTCTGCATTTGATTATGATGATAAAGTGTTTAATGAAATGCTTTATCTCTTATTGACAGGGACTCGATCAAACACTTGAAGGGCAGAAATCATCAAACACTTAAGTGATCATGTGATCCCAGAATTGAGTTAAACAGATCCGTGATCCAAGGCGGCCAGCTCTTCAAGAACGATCAGCTACGTGGTTTCACTTCATCTTCAAGATCTGACACGTGGATCAACTCTTCATCAGCTCCTGACACGTGGACCTTCGAAGTGCGCTTTCTAGAAGAAATTATTGGGCGGGAGTGTGTCTTCCACACGCCCAAAAAATTGGAAAAGCTCGTGGGACTCAAGACTCGTGCTCGCCTGTATAAAAGGCGATCGAGCGCTCAAATTCGGTGATTTCATCTGAGAAGAAAGGGAGATCAGAAGAGTGTATCCCAGCAATTAAGGGAAGATCAGAAGAAGAGTAAAGAAGAGTAGAAGAGTACGAGAGCCAGAGAGTTCGTGTGAAGAGTGAGAGTTAGAGTGCTAAGAGAGAGAGAGTTCGCCGAAGGAAGAAGAAGGAGAAGGAGAAAAACAGAGTATCGAAAGATTAGAAGAAGTCTGAGAGAAAAGAGAGAGTGAGCAGAGAAAGATAAAAAGAGTGAGCAAGAGAGAATAGAGAGGAAGAGTGAGGTCGAGAATCTGCATCTTCATCGGTTCTTGGATCAGATCCAGAACTGTTTTGCTCCTGTGTGAGCTATATCTTTTGTATTTTTCTTTTAGATTTCGTTCTTTATTTTCATTACCATTTCAAGCAAGCTGTGTTGCTCTGCGGGCGAGGTGTGATCCTCAGACAGCAAGCTGTGATTGGTTAGTGAATAGCAAGCTGTGTTGCTCAGCGGTGTAAGCAAGCTATGATGCTCAGCAGTTCAAGCTGTGAGTCAGCAGAAGCCTCACTCAGGTTTGAGTGGGGGATGGACGTAGGTCTGTGGTAGCAGACCGAACCACCTAAAAATTCTCTGTGCCGTGGTTTGTGATTATGAGATTGTCCAACTCCATATCTTCTATGTCCTTCACAGGATGTGTTTAGCTTATTTTATTGAGCTCTATTTGGTTAATACTTGTTTTCCTTGACTCATTGATCTTAGATAAGATTTTTGTTCTTCACTAGAATATAAATCTGTCTGCACACCAATGAAGTACTAATTCATTTGCTGTAAGACTTGCTCCATTCAGTGTGATAAATTGTGTCCAACATTATATCAGTATGTGTGCATGCTAAGTATTTGGTTTGGCTTCAGGCAGAATTATGGCATGGTGTATGAGCTATTCATTCCGCATCTTTTAATTGATTGTCTTTAACTTGGATGAGTTTTTTAA
This sequence comes from Amorphophallus konjac, assembly GCA_022559845.1. NCBI lineage: Eukaryota > Viridiplantae > Streptophyta > Magnoliopsida > Alismatales > Araceae > Amorphophallus > Amorphophallus konjac. Next base: position 62,040,841 of record CM040120.1, on the reverse strand, counting down.
TTCCGTAATATTTTTTAATGGGGATCCATTCACCCCCGTCTGGATCTTAGCTGTGCGCTTATCTGCTAGCACCTAAATCCCAACAATTGGTATCAGAGCGGACTCTAATTCATTAGATCCAACAATCTGTAGAGGATCCTGCTACTCTTAGGTGTAATTTTTTTGGCTGTGCTTTATCGCTGTTAGTCTATAACTTTGGATTGGTTTTGATCTGTGTCAATGGCTTACCCACCTATTTTCGAAGGCTCTAGTTTCAGTAAGTGGCTTGGTGTTCTATGTGTTTTCATGAATACTATTGATTCTAGTTTATGGACCCTTGTCTCTAATGTTGGGAATGGATGAACTCTAAGATCTAAAGGGGGGGTGAATAGATCTACCCTTTAAAAGAAAATTTCCATCCTCTAAAGTTTAACTGCAGTAAGTAAGCAGATGCGGAAATGAAAGAATTACTACTGTGGAAGTAAGTTCAACCTCAAGAAGAATATGTATGCGAAGGAAAGCGATCAAGTTCTATGTAATCGACTGTACGCTGTTGGAACCAAAACACAAGCACAAAGCATGCAAGCTACTGAGCGGAGATCACACAACAATCACACCAGACACAAGAGTTTTTAGGTGGTTCGGCACAAGTCTACATCCACCCCACACTCAAACCAAGTGTGGCTTAATGCTGATTCACAACTTCTCACCGCTGATCCACAGCTTCGGGGATTATATCCCTACACCTGCTGAGCTTCACAGCTTGCTACTAGAGGAATCCTCCTTTGTCGCTGAGGCTTATAGCTTCACCTTTTCGCTGACACAGCTTGAAGAACAGTGTTTCAAAATAAAACAAAGGAAAATTGAAAACCAAAAACATAGCGAGAATGTAGCTCAAGATAATAAGCAAATCGGCTCTGGTTCTGAACTAAGAGACCGATGACTGAGACTCTTAATTGCTTCTTCTCTCCAATCTCTCTCTCTCTCTCAGCTCTCTCTAAATTTGCATGCACTGGCTTTCCTAGATTGTATTTTCTATTGTCCTCTCTACTTCTTCTTTTTTTCTTCTTCTTCTGCACGAACAAATTCTCATTTATATATGAGCAGCATGAAGAGGGCGTGTGGAAAACACATTTCCTGCCCAAGTTCTTCGTCCAGATCTGAGGACCAAGTCCCACGTGGCAGCATCTTCGCTTAACAGCTTTCCACGTGTCATGAGCATAGCTCAGCTTTAAGTCTTGGATCACGTGCCCTCCTTAAACTTTACGAACAAGTGTCTTGTCAAGATGTTAGACACTCAGTCAGCATAAGATAGTTAGACAATCATAGGAATTGCACAGACATAATAGAGCATGAGAGCAAAAGTGCACGGACTCAAATATGCATGAATTATAACGTGCACCGAGTTTATTAGGCTGTAAGAGAATCATGCACAGATATTATGTGTGCAAGAATCAATGATTGCACCGAGCCAACAAGCTATAGACCTATCGTGCACAGACCGTGCGCTTGTAAGGGAAAAGGGATTGCACAGACCTTATGTGCTCATACAAGAAACATGCACCGACTCACAAGTGCATTCAATAAGTTATGCACAGACTTCATTCGAGCAATATGAGGGTATGCACCGATGGGCTTATGCGAGGAAGGCTTTGCACTGACTACTACAGCATGCTGCACTGACTGATACAACATACTGCACAGACTTGCATGTGCTTGAGGAAGGCATTGTACTGACTTCTACAGTGTATTGCACCATCCTTGGTTGAGCTAGGGACAGCATTGCACTGGCCTTGCTTATGCCAAGGTAGGCAATGACCTTTTGAAGCTTCCCCCAACTGTGCACCGACTTCAGCACTTAATGTGCTATAGAAACATGCACAGACCTTATCGACAACCGAGACCAACTAGCACAGACCTTATTCGCGCACAGGTAGAATGTGCACAGTCATGAATGCATGGACCTATATGCATATGAACAGTGACGTGCACTGACTTTAAGCAATGAAATGCACTGACGATAAATACAATGCATCAACTCTATTTTGCACCATACACACACGTATGAAGGACATGCACAGACTCACTACGAAATAAGCTAGGAATTGCACCGACTCAATTCATACCAGTATTTGACAAGCACTAAGTATGAGTGCAGTTCGTCAGGAGCATGCACCGACTTATAATGAGAATGCAACATGAAAGTGCAGAGAAGTTTTAATGCAGGTGACTAATAATTATCTGACATTTATGAAAGACTCATCAAAATATACAACATCCTCATGGTCAAGGAAAGGTAATCAAAGTCAACCAAGTAAACTCAATTGTTGCCAATTAATCAAAACACATTCAACACATGCAGCAGTACAAACATTGCTGATCAATCCCAGAGGAGGCCCAACATTCTCCCCCTTTTTGATGATGGCAACACTTAAAGAGTTGTTGGCAACTCCGCATAAGGAAATGCATGAGAAATGATGTGTTTTGATGAGACATTAAGCACAGTCAGATATTATTAACAAAAACCAAACTCCCCCTGAATGAAGGACTCCTCAAATAATATTGAGATCCTTCTCTTCCCTTCTCTCTCCCTGTAGCCATCAGAATCTCTCCCCCTATAAGCATAGTCTATCTTAAGATCTCAATCTATCCCCCTTCGATCCAGAATAGAGATGGATAGAGAAGGAGATGCCTGCATGATCTCTCCCCCTTTGCCATCAGCAAACAAGGAGTGAGGGAGATAAAGGAAGGCAAGAAGGGAGGCAGGACGAAGTAGGAGATAGAATGGCACTCTGTGCAATGCTTCAGAGTATAAGCAAGTTATTTGACAATTCTTTAGATATAAGAATCAATCACTGTGCAAGCTTGATAAATGTCAGGTTTAAGAGTTATAGAAGGTAGAGTGAATTCACTGACTTTCTGAAATAGGGTTATAGAATCATTTTATAGCAATGAACCTAAGTCATATAATCATGATAAACTAGGTCAAGACTGTATCCTACTGATTGCAGAATCAATGAGTATTAAGGAGAGTGACCTGAATATGTATTGGGGTTAAACAATTGACACTTAGTGAATTTTGAATTACAAGGGTTACAACAAATCTTTTTCACTTCTGATTTTGAATCTGAACTCAGTGAACAGACAAGTGTCATTTATACCGTTGACATTAAGGGCACACGTGGGTTAGACACAAGTACCCCTAGTTACTAAGCATAAACTAACATATCTATTTCTGATCAAAAACTACACAGATGATTTACACTTTCGACATTGAGAGTACACGTTTTTTAGACGCTAGTACCCCCAGTTACTTAGTGAAACCATCCCTATAGATTTGACCATATGAATAGAGGTAACATGACGCACTTCATGACATGAAGTCCTCTCCACTTCTTTGATGGATGGTTCATTTTCTCAGTGTAATTTAGTCATTGCTCTGCCACTTTATTCATTTCTTTTACTGATAATTTTATTGTTGCTTCCCTTTTTAATTTTTAAAGTGACTTGTTTAAAGACTATACACATTCTGATTTTCTCAGCCTAGACATCATTAAGACTGTCATTTTCAGATACTGTGAAGATCTTATCTATCATAGTTATGAAAGAGAGGTTGAGAGCTATAAAGGGTTTTCTACCACCTTATTCTTTTGAAGGCAGTCTTTAAACTCTACAGTCTATTAAAATTAAACCATCAGTTCATTCAAGGAGCAAATGTGATTCTTATAATAGAAGAGTTGTAATAAATGCCGCTCAAAATAATGAACCAAATACAGAACTGTAATCCTTTCAGAATGAGGGAATAGACGATAAAGGACAGAAGCAGCTCATAAGGAGTATCAAGAAGAGTGACCAACATACAATGTGATAGAAGTGGTTCCCACCAAGGTCCATTTGATGCAATTGATGCGATGTGATGAGACTTTTGAGAGTAAAGAGAGGGTTTGAAAAGGTTATACCAAAATTAGAATGACTGAACACCTCCTGACATCATAATGCACCGACCTCAACATGCATAAAGAAGGCAATGAACCGACTATGCATGCGTATGGAATACAAATGCACCGACATGTTATGTGTAAGACACAAGATGCACGGACCTACATGTTGTAAGGCAGGGACGTGCACTGACCTTGTATGCAGAATGCTAACACTATGCATCGACTAAGTGCAAGACATGCACTGACATATACTCGGTGCAAAAACACGCATCGAACACAACTGCTCATAGCAAAGACCTGCACCGACCTTAGTAGGGCATATGGTAAGCTCAACTGATGTGTGATCTGGAGGAAAGACTCCCCCTATCTATATGCAGCTTTATTTAACGATGCATTTATGCACAACATTTATTCAAAAATTTAGAAATTGTTTATTCAGAGAGAAGCTACGAACAACAACTCAGGCAAGAATTCTGAGTCATTCATCATGAAGAAATTTACACAAGCCTAATTCTCTTCTTAAGAATTTAAATCTTTCATTACCCAAAGGCTTTGTAAAGATGTCAGCAATTTATTTTTCTTCTTACTGACTTCATCTCTAAGAAAATGATGTTTGATTTCAATATGTTTTGTCCTAGAATGATGAACTGGATTTTTAGTTAAGGAAATAGCACTAGTGTTATCACACATAATTGTGATGCAACCAAGACTTATATGATATTCAAATAACTGGTGTTTGATCCAGAGGACTTGGGGAGCATAGTTCCCTGCAGCCACATACTCTGCCTCAGCAGTGGACAGGGCTACAGTGTGCTATTTTTTAGAAGCCCAAGAGACTAGACACCCACCAAGGAATTGACAATATCCACTAGTGCTTTTCCTATCAATTCTACACCCAGCATAATCTGCATCAGTGTACGCTAGAAGGTCTAGTTCACACTTAGTAGGATACCATAATCCTAGGTCAAGGGTGCCAGATAGATATCTAAAGATCCGTTTTACAGCAATTAACTGTGAATCCTTGGGACATGCTTGAAATCTAGCACACAAACATACTAAAAATTGAATGTCTGGACGAGATGTAGTAAGATATAGTAAGGATCCGATCATACCTCTATAGTATTTGGGATCTACCATTTTACCTGACGGATCAGAATCAAGACAGGTAGATGTCCCGATTGGTTCTATGATTGCTTTGAGGTTTTCCATCTTGAATTTCTTCAACATATCCTTCAAGTACTTTTCTTGAGTTATGAAAGTTCCCTCTTTGGTTTGATTAACTTGCAAACCAGGAAAGAACTTCAGTTCTCCCATCGAGCTCATTTCAAATTCACTAGTCATCAGAGCTGAGAATTCCTCACACATTAATGAATCAGTTGATCCAAACACTACATCATCTACATAGATTTGAATAATCAGAATTTTATCTTCACATATCTTTATGAATAATGTCTGGTCAACCTTACCTCTTGTGAAACCCTTTTTCTGAGAGGAAATTACTCAGTCTTTCATACCATGCTCGGGGAGCTTGTTTCAACCCATATAATGCCTTATCAAGTTTATAGACATGATCAGGAAAATCAAGGCATTCTAAACCAGGGGGTTGTTTAACATAAACATCTTCTTTTATTTCTCCATTTAAGAAGGCAGATTTGACATCCATCTGCTTCAAAGTTATTCCTAGACTACATGTAGTTGCTAAAAGAATTCTAATGGCTTCTAACCGAGCTATAGGGGCGAAGGATTCTTCAAAATCAATACCAAATTATTGGTTGTACCCATGAGCTACTAGTCTAGCCTTATTTTTTATGGTGTTACCCTGCTCATCAGATTTATTGCTAAAAACCCATTTTGTGCCAATTATGTTACCACGTGAGGGTTTAGGAACTAAATGCCAGACTCTATTCCTATCAAATTGACTAAGCTCATCATGCATGGCATTAATCCAGTGTTCAACCTTAAGGGCATAATCTATGTTTTTGGGTTCAGTCTGAGATACTAGGGCAGCTGAATTTAATTCATTTTCAATTTTTAAATGTGCTCTAGTTCTCATTGGATCATTTACATCACCAATAATGTTCTCAAGGGGATGATCTCTAAGAAATTTAAGATTAATGACTTGATTACCTGAATTCTCATTTACCTCCCCCTGAGTAGTTGGAGCCTCTACTTCACCTTCCTCATCAGACTCTTCATTTTGTTTTTCATCATTCTTTAAAATTTCTCCATCACTTTTGTTCCTGCACAAGTCAATATCAGACTTAGTTGCAGACTGATCAAAGACAACGTGAGGAGATTCTTCAACAGTGTTTGATTTGAGATTAAAAATTCTATATGGTCTGGACAGATCTGAGTAACCTAGAAAGATTCTAGGTTCATTTTTTGGTTCAAATTTATCAAGGTCTCTTTTTGAATTAATATGAACAAAGCATTTACTTTCAAAGACCTTGAAGTGAGCTACAGAAGGCTTCTTACCTTTCAGAATCTCATAAGGAGTTAATTGAGTTTTGGCTCTTACCAGGGCTCTATTAATTGCGGAACATGCTGTGTTGACAGCCTCTGCCCAAAACTTCCTTGGTAAGTTACCTTCCACTAGCACGGTCCGAGCCATTTCCACCAGAGTTCGATTTCTCCTTTCCACAACTCCATTCTGCTCTGGAGTCCTTGGTGAGGAGAATCTGTGAGTGATGCCATTCACCCTGCAAAAGTCATCAAATTGTGAGTTAACAAACTCACCACCATGATCAGAAAGGATATTCAAGATGCCATGATTATTAGACTGTTTTATTTTATAAAAGAGCTCCCGAAACTCTTCAAAAGCTTCATTTTTGTGAGATATGTAGAAAACCCATGTAAATCTAGAAAAATCATCAACAAGCACAAAACTGTATCTTTTACCATATAAGCTAATAGATCTTGTGGGTCCAAATAGATCCATGTGAATTAGTTCATACGGTTTAGAAGATAGGTTTTCTGTCCTAGATTTGAAGGAATTTCTAGTCTGTTTACATTGAGTACATGCCTCACAAATTTTATTGTCATTTTTCAATGAAATTTCAGGAAGCCCTTTTACTAACTTATGCTTACTCAGTTTGTGAAGAACACCGTAGCTGGCATGACCTAATCTACGATGCCACAGAAGGGCTAGGCCATCCTTATTTACACTAAGACAGAGATTCGTGTGAGCTACATCATCCAAATCTACCATATAGATGTTATTAATTCTCTTGCCAATGAATTTCACAAATTCTGAATTTGTTTCAAATATGGTGCATACAAGAGAATCAAAAAACAACTTTATGGCCTTTATCACATAATTGACTAATGCTCAAAAGATTGTAAGCTAGCCCTTCAACCAATAAAACTTCCTCAATGCAGGATGAAGAGCACTTACCAACCATACCTGAGCCAATTATTTTACCCTTGGTATTACCTCCGAACGTAACATGACCAGCATCCTTCTTTACCAATGTGCATAATTTAGCTTTGTCTTAGGTCATGTGCCTGGAATAGCCACTGTCCAAATATCATCCGTTGTGATTGGCTGCCAGGCATACCTGCAAGGGAATTAAGTAGAATGATTTGGAACCCAAAGTTTCTTGGGTCCCAAAGAACTCATCTCATGCACACAACAAGCAAGATATTTAGGTATCCACATTTATTTTGGTGTCTTTTTGGGTATTGTGGATTTCTTGCTTTTAAGATTAGTCTGCCTTTTCTTGCCAGTTTCATTCTTTTGACCTTGCTTCTGATGTGTGGCATTTTGTTTCTTTTTCAAATCATTTTTAGAATTTCTTTGCCAGTGTCTGGTCCAATAGGTATTAGGAGTAGTAGGTGACCTGTAGACCTTGGACTGACCAATCATGAAATCAGCATAGCCATAGTAGTTTTGACTCCTGAAGTTATTATTTGTAGTCTACCTGTAGGAGTTCCTAGGGTGAGACTGCTGCCACTAATTATGATACATTGGGAAGTACTGCATGAGTCTCATGTAACTCTGACTTTTCCAATTTATCTGATGATTTGTATTGTGGAATGCAGAGTAATTGGGTCCAGTCTTATGGTGCATTGGACCAGTGGTGGTTCTACCCAGACCCATCTGTGGAAGTTTGGTAGTTTGGTCTTGAATGTACAAGCATATGAACATGACTCACCAGCCACCCCTATCTTCGCTTTGCCTTTGTCCTTGGCACTGGGCTTGATTGTGTTAATATTTTTATTCTTATTCTCATCATGACTTCCACCTGAACTCATTTTTATCAGGGGCTGAAATGTCCCCTTTTCAATCACAAAAGAGGTAGTTCTCACATCAAACCTTTTTTTATTTGTTGGGTTAAAACCCAATCCTTCCTTTCTGAAGTTACTTTTTGTCCCCAAGATGGCATTCAGATTCTCAGTGCCTTGTGCCATGCCTTCAAGGGTATTTTATTTATCTTTTTTTCCTTTTTCAAGATTTTCTATCATTTTCTTCAGCTCACTATTTACACTACTAACAACATTGTATTTCTCAGTGGCTATTGTGAACGTGTCACATAAAAAGAAAGAAAATTTAAATTTTTTAAGAGGGAATTAAGAAAAGATGGATAAGCTAAGCATGATAAGTGGGAAATAAAAGAAAAGAGAATAAAAGGAGCATGTGATGCTATTAGGAGGGTGATCGCCAAGGGGTTACCTCAAAAAGTAAGGGATAATCACATGTATCTTGTAAAGAAGTGGGTGAGACTGTGAGTCCTTCCTTCCTCCTTCTACCGGACGGTCGATGAAGGGGGTCCTTACTTTGATTACCCTTGTGAAACAAGCAAAGATAAACAAACAAGATGAATTAGCCCAAAGTGTAGTATCAATGCTCTAAGGAAATAAGACTATGCAACATAAACATGAACACACCTTGTATGTTTTTGTTTAAACCCCTAAGAGGAGTAAAAGGTGGAGATATGTATGCTATGGATGCAGAGTAAGTAATATGATATGTAGAGAGGATGCATTGTGATGCCTGATCTTAGCAAGAGTTGCTAGAAGGATATATGCATATGAGATGAGTAAAACTAAAAAAGGATAGCATCCTTTTGCTGTTGCTGCAGCAATAAAGGGAGAAACAGAGTGAGAGTTTGGCCGCAAGAGGAAGGAGGCCGCCGGAGGAAGAAGCTCCTATCGTGAAGGACCTACAAGAAATCTATTAATGAAACACTAAAAGAACTCCTCTCTCTAGAAGTCTATATCGCAGGGATCTCTCTCTTATAGCAGAGGTCTCTCTCTCTTAAAGATCCTCTTTTTACGGGTGGCCTTCAAGGAGGAGTATTTATAGAGCTTAAAATCTAGTTCTAATAGGATTAAAACTAGATATAAACTTCCAGAATATGGATTAACTTCCAAGGAAAGGATCGAGATCAAATGATAGAAAGATTGCCTTCGCAAGGAAGAAGCAGCAGAAACGGACATGGAAGCTCAAATGACGACATTATGGTAGTCGCTAATTTAAATGACGACCGCGCACACAGCCGTTAATTCCTGGATTAATTTATAGAAATAAAGGACTTTCCGTGTTTAAAAATAGGAAATGACGCCTTCAGAGAATGGCGTTAATTAATCCGCGCCTTAGAAGCTGACGTCAATTCTTTGCATTTTTATTTTAAATGGATTTTGTAAAATCAGGAAATAATGCCTGCACACGCGGTCGCTGATTGATGGTATAACGACACCCAAACAACCGTCAATTAAATAACGCCCTTCTAACGATCGTGAATTACAAATACGATAGAAAAATTAGAAAAACTTCATATTAAACCAATATTGAAGTCCACTTTGGGGCATCATGTGGTGACATGAGATTTACTCATCATAGTATCGATTTTTACGTGTCTATAGCTGCCCCGCCTTGGCGTCTGCTTTGCAAGGGAGTGAGATGGAATGAGGCGAAAGTGCAACGAGCAGAATGGAGTGAGAACGGACTAAAAAGTAGATGTCAAGGTGTGATGTGACACGTCTCTGACATTAAGTGTTGGAAATCTTTCCATAATTCTGAATGAAACAACCTCGGATGATCACGAGAAAGTAATAATAAACTGGATGAAAGAACTAAACTAATGAACGAAATGTGCACGCGCGCACGAAAGGAAAGACACCATTGGAGAGTGGTTACCAGCCAATGTAGATGTGCTACAAGCAAGGTGGGTTTGTAGAAAAAGTAATGTGAAGCGAGGCAGGAATCTAATGAATGAATGCTTTCAAGGAACCAGCCTGAGCGGCTTCAAAGAGAACATAGTACTCGATTCGGAATGGAATATCTCATGTCAATTCAAATCAAAAGCAAGCGGCCCTCATTACTAGTTTAATATGAGGATCTTCATCATTAAAGTTCAAAGTCCTACATGATGCATGCTGGGCTAAAAACTTAGAACAAACTAAAAATAGAAAATAATCAAGGATAATATTGCTAAACCATCCAGACTTGGTCAGGAATCTGGATCTCTAAGCTGACACTAAGCCGAAGTCCGTTTATCCACGCATCAACTCAAAAAGTGGAACCATCGTCCCAAACCTTAGATGACCTAACGACCTATCCGTGTGATCAAGACTCCCCTGGAATTATCACTATTTTTGATGAAGGAGAACTCAAATTCCAAGTTCACCAGAACCACAAGGTCCTTGATATGCTATAATAGAGTAGATATCCTATAATAGCATTGCATACAAGAAGTATACAAAGGATGAAATGATGTTACCAAGGGTAGATCCAAGCATCTCGAGACCTGCATAATCTATTCTTCTATGTGCTCAAAGATCATTAGCTCAACAAAGTTCACAATATGATCAATACATCAAGAGATAGAGTGTAAGTTCATCAAATATCCTCAATAATTCAATCTCAGGAAATGACGACTCCGTACAAAGGTGTTAGAAATATAAATGACGACAGTCATGATGTCGTTAATTACTTTCAATATTTAATTCAAAATCGGATTGCAAATGATGCCTTCATGAGAGGGCACTAAATAAATGACGACAGCCTTTACGTCGTGATTCAAGAAAATGGTGACAAAGGATCCATCGTCAATTGACTGCAAGTTCCGACGCTCCGTTCCCTATTCAGAAATAAAGCTCTAGAGCCCTAATCCCACTTAAACTCAGCTTACGCTGTTCGACCTCCTGTCAGGGCTTCATCAATTATAAAAGGGGTGCTCCTCTGCTAAATATACATCACGCTGAGAACTGAGAGCCGAAATCGCAATAGAGAATCGTAACAGAGCAAGGAACATCAGCTTGTTCTTATCAGAGAGAAGAAGATGGATAGGATGATGATGCAACGACCTTTGCAAAAATCATTTCCAAGAATATCGGTTATTGTAGGCCAAATCAATGGAAGAATTGCCATGGGCCAAGTAAGTATTGAAATTTGAATTGAACTTCTATTCTACCCCTCCCTCTTCCTAAATTCTGATCATGATCTTTTTTTCTCCTTCTCTTTTCTTTATCTTTCCTCAAGATTACCCAAACATTCCGGGGGCAAGAAGATACACCAAGATCAAGTGGCTACCCCTCCTTCTTTCTAAACTCTCCCTCGACATGAGAACTTACCTCTCTAGATGGCACCTTCTAGGCTTAGTAACCTATGCCAAACATTATGACAATGTACACCTAGATTGGGCCGCTATGGGAGCCCTCATAAAAATATGGCATCCTACCACACACACCTTCCTATTCTCCAACTTTGAAGCCACTATTCTTCTAGAAGAGACGGAGATGCTCCTAGGCTTAAAGAGGATGAAGCAAGGACATGAAGAGAAGATGGCACATATGACAAGGAGTATGAGTGCACATGAATTTCTATCAAGTTTGATTCCAAGCTCCAACATGGTGAATGAAATCAAGGCTACAAAAGGAATCAACCTAATGAAGCTTGCGGCATGGGTCTATAGGAGGATGGACCAAGCTAAGGAAGATGAACTAGAAAAGGTAATGAAGGCTTTTGTAATATGCTTGGTGGGTGCACTTCTTTTCTCTTCATTGGAGGATTTTCTAGAGGAAGCACAATTCAGTGCTATTGCTAGTATTTGGGAAGGGGAGAGAATAGGACCGGTGGTGCTAGCCTATCTCTATGGTGGGATTACCTTGGCGGCTATGGGAAGGCCTCTATATGGATCCATGCTTTTGTTCTCTAGTTGGGTAGACCTCCACTTGAAGTTTGACCCATGTGAGGAAGCTTAACAAGCATCTAGGATTTTTTCTAGAAGTCCACTTCAAGGCTCACTAGGATTATGTGAGAGAGTGGTGAACCGGGTACCAAAAGTGAAGAAGAGGGTGGAATGGATAGAGCACTTAAAGGTCATGCCCAAGAACCTCTTCACATGTGCTCCGGGGTTCCTTAAAACCCAAGACATCTGCACACGGCTCTCATTCGGAGTGGAGCTTCATCTAGTGGGCGCCACCGAGCTCATCCTCTACAATGCTCACCAGTGCCTACCACAAATCGACCTTCCATGTCATCACTTTGAAGAAGCATCTCACCTCCCACCTATCAAGAGGAGAGACCTTGGTTCCAATGAAGCTGAGGAGGAGATCAAGACCATCCAAGCTTTATGGAGGATCAACAAGCTACATCAACCCATAGAGAAGATTGAAGAAGACAAAGAGCAATGGAAAACTTATTTAATAGCTCTTAGGGGATTGAGACCTAAAGTGACTCATTGAAATGTAATGATGCTTTTCTTTTAATGAAATAAAGGAGTGTTCCTTAATTGAGCCAAGAAAAAGCATTTAGAATGATCAATTCTTAAAATTACTTTAGATTATGTCTTTCTGTACTGAGACGTCACAGCCATCAAGTCGTGAATTCATGAAACATCACCCTTAACCTCGTCGCCAATTACTTTATCAATCTCCTTAAAATAAACAATAAACCCATGATTGCCGCCTTAGCAAATTGGCGTTAATTAATTGACGCCCCACCAATGGGCGTTGATTCTTTTAAAACCTTTTCAGATATTCCGTTAATTGCATGAAATAACGCCTTGAGACAAGTCGTGTCTTAATCAAATGACGCCTCCATGCGTTATCATCATTCCATTTCAAAATAATGATTACTTACGTCCCATCATTATTCTGACAATGACACAATTCCCTATGCAATGTGAAATGACGCCTTTTCATGCAGTCGTTAAATCTATAAATAGCGCCTTAGATGAAGCGGTCAGTTACCAAAATGATGACACTCCTCACGACGTCAATTCTTTTCGAATGTAACCGCCCTACTTTCCATTTTCCTTCTCCTTCCTCCGTCATTCATCTTCTTCTTCCTCCATTCTCTGCTACTCACTCCCGAACCGTGACTTCTCTACTCAAATTCCTGTCTTCCATTCCCATTTTCATCCCCTAATCCTATGGCTGGCCCTAACATACGACAGAGGGTCATGGCCCCCACTATCGTCGACCTAGATGATGAAGGACAACCCGCCGGCGAGGAACTTCCTCCCGCGGCATCTGAAGGTGCTCCGGCGGCGGAGCATGGCAGAGAAGAACAAGCAAACGAAGAAGAAGGAGGAGAAGGAGAAGACGAAAGAGAAGAAGACAAAGGAGAAGAAGAAGACGAAGAGGGGGAAGACGAAGATGATGAAGATGCCAAGGATGATGAAGACGACGAAGAAGAAGAAGTAGCAGCAGTTCCCCGTCCTCACCGGCCACTGCGAGGAGGCTTGATAGTGCCGGAGCCGATCAAGGTAGGTTTCCCTACCCTAGCCATTCATTCATTTTTTTATTTATTTCCATTTTTTTTCAATTTCCATAGCTATCGAGAAAGGGGGGAACGATGAACCAGAAAACTAGAGAAATGACGCCCCTTGAGGCGTCGTCAATTCAAATGACGACCTAAGGTAGGTCGTCAATTCAATTTTCTTTTTCTTTTCTAAAAATAGATAATAAAGAAATAACGCCATGTTCCATGTTGTTATTTGAAAAACCCATATTTATTTATCATTTCCGTTCATCACATCAACTGCCATTTTTTTTATATATATGCTTTCTCTTTTTTTTATTTTGAATAAAGACTGTCGGGACAGAAAAACCCTCGAAAATAGCAGCCCCCTCAAGGGTGTCAATTGAATAAATGACGACCACAGGGTGGTCATCAATTCAGATAGTGAAGAAATTTAGTTAGCAATTGAATTTTCTTTTAGCATATATGTATATGTTTATGTTCTTTTTGTTTGGCAGGGCTTGATGCAGACTCGGATCTCATGGGTCCAAGTTCGGACAGCTTATTATGGGTTACCAGATTTTCAGAGGGCTAGGATAAAGGCAATGGGGTTCGGCCCCTTTCTTAGCATTGAGCCCATTCGCCCCGACCTACCTTTGATTCAGGTCTTGAGAGAGAGGTGGGATAGGACTAGTCGGGCATTTTTGATGCCCTGGGGGCACATGGTGCTGCGTTTGGAGGACATTGCCCGGATCACTGGGCTGAGGGTAGACAGTGAGGCAGTCAGTGGAGTGACCCTTCCAGACTACGGGGAGTTAGCCCAGAGGTTGTTAGGGCTGGAGACGATTACAGACACCCCTAGGGAGTGTAGGACCATCTTTCGCACAGATCTGACCCTAGCTATGGGTTTAGGGGACTCTAGACAGAGACAGAGAGAGTCCATGGAGTAGTATTCACAGAGGTTGATTGGGAGAGCCCGGGCTACCTACTGCTAGGACCTGGCTCAGAGGGAGCGAGTGGATCGAGACTTGAGGAGATTTTTGTTCCTGATGCTCGGGAGGCTACTATTGAGCACGAAGGGGGATGTGATCAACTGCAGATTCTTAGGCATACTTGAGGACCTGGAGGGAGTTGGGAGGTACGTGTGGGGAGCCGCCCTGCTGGTGCACCTGATGGCCAATCTGTCCACGGGGACAGGCCGAGAGACGACGGTCAGTGGCTTCTCACCTTTTCTTCAGGTATGCATGTTATTTTGTCTCTTTAAATGCTTATAAATATGATTATGGATATGAATGTTTACTGATGCAATTGATGGATGCAGGTATGGAGCCACTTATATATGCTGATGAGCCGAGCCGACCCGCGACCCGGAGAGGAGGGGGCCTTCCCACTAGCACGGCATTGGCTGCCTCTCCTGCCTGGAGCACCACATGCTTACGAGTTGCGTGTTCTGCGGGGGGAGTTCTGCGACTACCCCGCCTCACTGGTACGTATATTAAATATGATGCAATTTCCTTTATTTCCTGCTTTATGAAATATGATGATATGATATGATAATATGAATGCATATGAATGATATGATGTGAATGCAGGTGATTTGGAGACCCTACCAGGGTATGACTGAGGAGGGTCAGCCTTGGGTCGTAGCGGGCCGACCTTATTTTGGGCGTGAGCTTTGGGTTCACTACCTAAACGAGATCGAGCCGTTACGGCTCAGGCTGGTGATGAGGACCCTCGACCTACACCAGGAGTGGGTCGAGGTTGGAGAGCCTCGTGGGATCGGGCGGAAGACTCGCGGACGCACGAAGGCGACCGACTAGCGGATCCGGTTCCCAGACCAGTACGCTGACTGGCAGCGTGGCGGGACGCGGGTGTTTGGTCGGTTTATTTTTACCAGGGGTATTTTATTCGGATCGAACAACCAATTAATTAATAAATAACCAATTGGTTAGTTGACCATGCAGGCGTGCCAGTCACATGAGTGACAAGTTTATTGTGCACTCATTCTCACCCATATAGGGCAAGAGTGAGATTCGGGTCGGGACCAGCAGTCCGCCATACCATAAAGGCTATGATGTTAATTACATCCCCTATAAGGGAGAAAACCTTTGATTAATTACCAAGATAGCGGGCCATTCGAGGCCGAAATAAGATGCAAAAGTATGAATGTGACATGGTCACATGAAATGCTTTTATCTATCATGCAAGAGAGACATGGTCCATTAAGTTGGAGATCCTCGATACATGGCGGAGGACATAGGTCCGAAGACCACCATCGCGCATGGCAAAGACTTCCGATTGGGAGTAACCTGGACATTCGTCAATGTCATTTGATATACCGGTGGGGGTCTATGCAAGCACGTATGCATGATGCTCATGATTATACTAAAGCATGAAGACAGAGTCATGAAGACAGACACTAATTGATCAAGTTCATTGATCTCCGCCAAGGGAGACGAAAATGGCAGCAGAGGCATGATAACGGAAGCATGATGATAATAAACATGATAATAGAAACATAATAAGAAAATGGCCTGGACTTGAACAGCCCTCTCCCATTTTGTTTATTACTGAATGGGGTTTATTAACCTCGACCGAGGGAGGCGAAGGTTGCTCCGAAGACGGGTGAGTGATTAGAATAGTGCAATAATTCAAAACTGGCACGACCACGCGTATGGATAGGTTTCCCCGGCGCGGCCAAACGTAGGCAAAAGGGTTTAATCCGGCGCATCCATGGCATATGTTAAACCGGCGCGATGGCTTTGGGGCACACCGGATTAGGGCGCGTCGGGAATAAGCCAAACAAAGACTAGAAGTTTTGAGTCTAGAGTTAATCCGACGCGGGGGGGGTACCGCGCCGTATTAAAGCGCGCTGGATTAGGGCCGCGTTGTTTAAGTTAATTTTTGAAGATTGTTGCATCTATTTTGGTTTATTAAGATGTTGTTGAGGGTTTTGGGGTTAACTAGGCTGATTACCTTTTGAATTAGAGTCCAGGCCTCTCTAGGAGCAGGGTTATAAGCTAGTGCAGGTTCATACTCGAGCACAAAAGTTTATTACTTAAGAACATGTGTTTTATTGAGGCCCATTTATGAAAGTAACTTATTAAGCAGGAAGCCTGGTGAAAATTGGGCAGCATCTCCCCCGTCCTTGAAGGATTACGGGGGAGAAACGGGGTCATACTCACGTGTGTAGTAAGCCCCTAACTAGCCAGTCTGCATAGTGGCATACAGCAGACCCCAATCGGATAGGAAACCCCGAGGACTAGCCTACAAGGGGCACCATAGTTCTGTGGGTTGAAACAAGCGGATAAGGTGACTAACGAGGGAAGCAACAACCCCGAGGACCAGCCTATGAGGGTTAAGCGACTTATAGTCTGCACTATATCCGAGAGAGGGACGACTGTTAGGGAAGGAAGCCCCGAGGACTAGCCTACGAGGGGCACACATCCCTTAGTCACCACGAGGTCCTTAAAGACTGTGGATTTGGATCGTCGGGCTGAAGCCCCTGTCAATATTTGCCCTGTGGCCCGTAGGGAATATCCATCACTCGTAGATGGAGCCCCCTTGGCCAATCGGCGACTCTATGAAATAGCGGGGAATGTCCCCCTCCCCGGATTACTGGGACAAAGCCAACGGAACTAGCACAATGGCTGTAAAGCACAAACGGGATGAAAGGAGATATTCAATATAAGATGCATTTAACTCATTGACAGATTGCCATTCACGGAGTTAGTATGTCAATGCTCATAGGGGTTAAAGGATTAACACCCAAGGGGTCAAACAGTTACTGTGCAAATAAGGGGCAAGGGATATTGCAGAGAGTCGTTGAAGAATCGACTCCCAGTTGGGACAGCCAGAGGTGCATACATAAGTATGCCTCTAGTCATAAACCCACAGGATGAACGGTGCAAGGCACAGTCGGCATGTTGGCATGAATGCCCCGGGGAGGGGGGAAACGTTTATATAGCCCATGGAGTTCCAGGGCACATCCGACAGCGGAGAACCCGGATTCGAGAAATAGGCACACGGGGGTGCAATTAGCCATACAGATTGAGGGAGGAGTGAAAGAGAGATGCAACGTCAAGCATTCAATCTATTAAGACATATTCATATCATTCATCCTATGAATAGGGAACCAACATACATATTACAAAGCTCCGGCGCTGGCATTGTCGCACGGACACTATTCAATAGTTGTAGAGAGATTTGTGGAAGAAAAAACAAAAGAAATAGATGGTAAGAGGGGGGGGAAGATGGGCTCATATCATCGCCCCTTACCCCCTTCCACTTACATTACAAGGAAAGGGAGAAATCGAAGGAAGACGTCGGATGGACACCACGAAACCCACCTAAATTTCCTTTTAGAAAATAGAGTATCGTATCCCCTTCTCCGGCTCCGAGGCACTCCGGCAGAATGGAGGAAGACGGCAGCGGTGAGGAAGCTCTCCGAAGGAAACCCTCCTTCTTCCCCAAGAAAACTCTTTCTCTCTCGAATGTGATTGGTGGTCACCCTCTCCCCGACGATCACTCAATCTCTCTATGTGTTAGCCTCCTTCTCGATCGTTCTCCCCTCCTCTTCTCTTTTTTCTTTCTCTCCTCTTACTTGGTTGAACCAAGTGTTTGTTATATAGGCAAAGCCTAATGCGGCGTAGGAAATAGCGCACCAGGATTGAGTTTCTCCAAGCTTTTCAGCGCGTCGGAATTGAGGGCGCCAGATAAGGGGGTGCACCGGTGAGAAGCGCACTGTATTAGCTTCTTCCGCTTGACGCGGGTTAGCCGGTCGGTCCAGGGATGGTCCTGGGAGTCACCATGACCATTCATGTCGCCACAGTCCTTCAAAACTTTGACGAGAAGCCTTGACGAAGCTCTCGAGACGACGCATGGCCCCTCTCGAAACCTCGAGTATCTCTGGTTTGAACACGTGGGTTTTCCATTGACACGGCTTTCGGCACTATGATTCGTGTTGCCAACTCGGCCTGACTTGTGTTCAAAGCTTCTCGAGGGGTGGAGTAACACCCAGAATAGTTCTGCCTCGATTGGACGATCATTCGGCCACTAACGGACCCAACCTGGCGAGAAGTCATACCTGTGCCGGGTAATCGGGATCTTCTACTGACGGAGCCCTCGGTCCTCCATTCTGAAGAGCTAAGGGCATTCTCTCATCTTAGGAGAATCTTTCATAAGGTGGCGGGGCACTGGGTAAGCCGTTGTCCATGGTCAGACAACGGGTGTAGTGTATGCGGCATGACAGAGTCGATGCCGGTTCATTGGGCAGGCTTGGTCGCACTGTCGGTTGGTTGTGAATTCATCTCGATTCTCCTGAGGTGAGGTCCCAGGTGTTCGTGCAAGATGACCTGAGGCTCCGGCAGCTCGAGAAGGTTTCAATATGTTGGTATCCTTCTGCTTCTGTGCTTTAGTAGGCCGTATCATTCATCTTTGAGACTTGATCATCGTTAATCATATTTTGAGTGCCAACAAATGCCCCCCGACCGTGGGTGTTGCGAGCAAGGCACGAGTGTAGCAAGACCGACGGATGAGCTTCGTCTGGATTGATCTCCTCTTCGATTGACGGAAGCTCAAAACGGCCCTTAATCCGGCGCGGTTTGAATGTTAACATGACGCTGGCTCTAATCCGGCGTGGTATTGAGGGGTTTAATTCGGTGCGCCCCTAGGGATCGGAGTTTTAATCCGGTGCGCTTCTTGTGCTTGGAAGAGGCTAATTCGGCGCGCCTAATTTTGGCGCGCCTTTTGGTTGGGGGATGCTAATTCTGTGCGCTAAATATCACGCTGGATTAGCCAAGGAGGCCTCTCCCCTATATATATATTGTTCTTCTTATTTTTTCTTCATCTCTTCTCATTCTCACAATAGCATTCTCTCTCCTCCTCTTCTCCTCTTCACCTCCCGTGGCGCCGAGTGAGTTGAGGGCGGGGGAGAGTCTCCCTTGAGCGGGTGAGTGGAGTGTTGATCATCCAGGTTTTAAAACCCATCTTTTGGGCCCCGGGAGGTTTCTAGTAGGGCTTGCCCTCGGAGCTACTCCCCCGGGTGTCCCGTTTGACCTTGGTGTAATGGCAATGGCTGCTTTTAGGGATCGTTTCCTTGGTGGACGTATTCCCGCTTTTCTTTGGTAATCTCCCGAGCTGGGGAGACTATGCCGAAATTTTGTCAGAAATTTATCTTGATCAACTATTTTATAGCCTTGCTTATTCTTTGATGTGCCTTTTTACAGATAGAAATGGCATCTGGCTCTTCTTCTTCTGCTCCCCGTGTCGTGGTGACATGGGAGAACGTTTACTCCCTGGATCAGGGGCACGATCAGCTTGACGTGGTTGCAGAGTCCTCAGACTCGGAGATCGACACGATAAACACTACCCGCCTCCTCATCCTCGGGGGTGACTCTTTTCAGTATGACCGGGAAGGCACTATCAGAAGAGATCACCTCAAAGACAAGCATCTGATGTCCTTCCTTTGGCGCTTCAATCTTCAAGGGAAGAGGGACATGTTCCTTGTTCGCAAAGTTGAGCAAGCATTGCTAGTGGAGAGGGACAGTTTGACATATTGTGTGGTGCGGGGAAGGCGTATTTATCTCCCCGGGGAAGTCAAGAAGTGGAGAGCCGTGCTTCGATTGCAAGATCTGGCTCCAGAAGATGGGCTACTGACCAGGGCCCCTGAATTTGTGCCTGCCCGGTGGAATGATACCGCAGGTCGTGTTGACCGGGAGAAGCCAATCTTTGGTTTGTTTCTTGCCCCGTTGAAATGGGGTACAGGGAAGAATCCTTTTTGTTGGACTGCTTGGCGGTCCACTTCAAACATCAGATATCTGTGGGGTGGTTTGCCGAACTGAGGGCCACCGATGCCAACGCATTCAGGCCTGGAGCCGTGGAGTTTACAAACTATGTGCTGCAACACTGTGCTCTCATCTTGACCAGGGCTGGCATATATCACAGCGTGTACGCCTCAAGGTAGCGCTACCCCATATCCAGAGGTCTGTGCTGTGGCATGATCGAAGTGTTCTGCCCCGAGTACAAAACTTTTTATACTTCAGAGGGAGAGACTTCTTTGGATCTATGGAGCCTTTCGTAGCTCAATGGTCTACCCATCGATGGAGAGCCGTACGGGAAAGTTTGCTGGCCTGAGTGGCTGAAAGATCAGACCGACGGTGAGGGTCGGTATTTGGCAGGTTACGCCAACTGTTATCTGATGATGGCGTATCGCACACTTTGCCACTCGTCGTA
Source organism: Amorphophallus konjac (assembly GCA_022559845.1). NCBI lineage: Eukaryota > Viridiplantae > Streptophyta > Magnoliopsida > Alismatales > Araceae > Amorphophallus > Amorphophallus konjac. The sequence goes on along the minus strand of CM040120.1, from coordinate 62,020,000 downwards.
TGACACGCGGGAGGCCCGAAAGCCCTGCGAGAAGCGGCGAGTGCGGATGGGCACTTGGCTCCAGCATTTCTTTGGTGGGAAGAAGAAGTACGAGGACTTCCCATAGTAGCGCCGACTTCCTTTGAAGGGGAAGAAAAGAGTCCGGCGACAGGCCGCTGCCTCATCCACTTCAAGGGGAGGGCAATGGGAAGACCCGAACCCTACTGGTGTTGATGCAGTCACACACTGTGCTGCATATGTGACCTATTGGATTTATTCTTTCGCTCTCCCGCAAGGCAACGAGAGCGTAATCAGAGCGAAAGCCATCTATCCTGCTTGTCTTATGGCTTGGGACACAAAGCTGACCCTTTGCCCGGTGGCTCTGTGCCTCACCTTCAAGATGCTGGGAGATATGCAGAAGACGTGTCTCCCTAGGAATTTGCGGACGATTGGTCCATTACAATTTTTTAATGCTTGGGTCTGCACCCTGTTCCCAGAGGCTGCTCCTCAGGCGTTGTAATCAGCTCATCTTATCCCGAGGATGATAGAATTTACGAGCGCTAAACCGGCGTCGGTAGTGGAATAGCTCTTTGCCATTCGGGGCAAGCTGGCCCGGGTTCCCATGGATTCACCCCGTGATGCGGGACGGATGACAACCGGGCTAAGACGTACGACGGACTCGATGTGCGGCTAGCACTAACACGCTAAAGGCAAGCCGGGCGGCTGACCACCGTGGTGTTCTCTGGGTGGAGACGTCTCTCAACAGCGCTCTAACTAGCCCGACGATCATCCCTTGCGAGGGAAACGTGGGGATCGCAGCAGTTAAGGAACCACCGTCTCCTAGGGGTATCCAATTCGGGCTCGGTGCTCGACTGGAGCTAAGGAACGGGCACTCTCAACTCACATTCACGGTGATTTATAGCTAGCTAACGACCCGATTCTCACAAACGCAGCATGATAGGAAATATAGTAAACCAGCAATGTGAGGGTGGAAGGAAGCGCGTACCTCCACGACTAGGCGTGGGGAAGAATTCCCGGCCGAATTCAAACAACCCCAATACACACACGCAATATGATTACAATTTCAGAACCTGATGCCCACTCCACGTAGGGAGGTATAGGGTTACAATGGATAAATTTGGGGTTGCTGGAACCCGGGTTGACGGGCCACACTCGCAGGAGGAGAGGGACGGGTGCCGGAGCCGCTCGGGTACGCCGATGGGAAGCCGACCCGGTTCTGTCCACGCTGGTCACCCTGCGCAGCGAACTTGCGGGGGCCGGTACGGCCAGATCCGATGCCCGATCGGAGCACCGTTTATTAGAGAACGTCGGCGACAGGACGTAGTTTATCCACTGTGAAGGGCGCGATCAGATCCTTTCAGATTTGGGTGCAACAGAGACTTGTTTCAGCTTTTGGTTTTGTGCTCACAGAACTGCACAGAAACACGAGTAATTAATGGAAAATTAGTTTCCGATGTCGGATCGAGGCGCCGTTTGTAGGAGACCATTGGCAACGTCTAGAGCAAGAAGTAGTTCAGAGGGCTCGCTCAGATCTCGACCGGAAGAGGCGAGGAAGACTCTGGAAGTCGACTCTGGTCCTGAGCCGGGCCTGCTCAGATCAGCTCGCGCGATCCCACGAGAATCGTCGCCACGACCAGCACAGGTTTCGGATCGAGAAGAGACGAGCGGCAACGCGAAGAGAACTCAAGATCCTACGATCACTTCAAGAATCAACTTCAGAATAATTGAGTGAAGATCTGAGAAAATTCATAATCAGGAAACTTTAGATCTGGGCAGCAGGCTGGGGCAGATCTGCGTGCCGTCACGAGAAAAATCACCAACGGCGATCCCGAACTCCGATTGATGCGAAACAACCTCTGAAATCTTCCTAACTTGTATAAGTATCAAGGATAAGTTTGGTGGAAGCAGATGATAAGGGGATGGGGGAGATACGGGGGTGAGTCACACGCCCAAAGTCTGTCCCGTCACAGGACTGAATAGGGTATCACACCCAAGGGGGAAACAAGAGAATCACTCTCTAATTGCAACTTTCACTCAATAAAACTTCATTAGCTTTTAACCCATCATCATACAAGCCCTTATATAGAGTTTAGCAAAGGGGAGGGGGCTGGATGGTTCGATGGAACCAAGGGGAGGGGGAGAGGGGTGCGCCCCTTTGACTACATAGGAAGGGAGGGGGGGACAAGGAAACATAAGACTTACCTACCATTGAAATTCAAGTAAAGGGAGGTAGGTGGCAGCCATTTCCCTTAGACCAGCAGCCATTTATGTCCCCATGTGGTAAATGAAGGAGGGAAGAAAAGAAATTCAAACAAACTAGCCTAATATGGCCAAAATAGGGGGCGCCCCCCTTCATGGGCTTTGAATGGGCCAAGTTTGGCCATGGCCAAGCCCATTCAACCAATATGGAACCAATATGGCTTAAGGCTATTCTAATATAGATAGTCCATGAATGAAGGAAGCCCAATTGGGCCCTTCATGGCTTATGGATCCATCATAATGGTCCAAGGCCATTCCTTCTTAATGTATTCTAATGTGGCTTAACCAAATTGGCCATTTAAGGGCCTTACAAGCAGCCCAATATGAAAGCAACAAGTTTAAAGACCATTACAAGCCCAATTTTCATGCAAAAAGTATCCAAATTGAAGCCAAATTGTCCCCACTTGAAAGGGAAGCCGATGTAGTCCAGTTGGAGCTCCGCGTATGGTACCCGTCGGTTCGCCGACGCATGCTATTCGCTCGCTCTGGTGTCCGCACCAATTCTCCCCGGGTGGGAGGAACTCGACCCCGTCGAGTATGGGTCCTGGTGCTCGAACGCTCCGCATGTGATCGAGGCGTTGTTCATCGTGGGGGATCCTCGCCAATGCACTATGAAGTGTTGGTAGGCTCCGTTCCTGGTGATGATCACCTGCTCATCCAGTATAAAATCTATATGCGTGCGTTGAGGCTGGAAGAGGTGGACTCTCGGGTGGTGTGTCACTCACAATAGAAGGATAAAGCCCAAAACTCACTAGGGATCACCACGGGTTCCAATATGCTACCAGATTAGAAACATGGAACGTCGAACTGACACCATAGTCATCCGGTAGTTCAATAACGTACGCATTTGAACCCACTTGTTTCGTGACTCGGGAAGGGCAGGTATCGCGGGCCTAGAGTTGCTTTACGGCCCTAAGAGGAAACCGTTCAGGTATGACCCTGATCACGACGTACTCTCCCTTTTGAGCTCACGGACATGTAGCATGTATCAGCTAACTCCTTATACGTGCATGGCTGGCCTTTGATTGGGACACACTTAATGCAAACCATATGCATGAAAGAAAACAAACTAGAGAGACAAACAGACACACACATGACCTTAGACAAACCTATGGTTATGCAGACCATGCATATGCAATGGTGGACCAGGACACCCGAATGTGTGACTAGCATACATACGACGCAACCAAAGGTTGGTGGAATGGACTCCGAGACATCCTACCATGCACCATTCATGCATTGATAGCCATTCGGATGTGGAAGGTTTGGGTGGGCTAGGAGAGCCGGATGTTGGTGTATCAGGCTTGGTGGGCGTAGGTGGCCCGGCCCGTCGGAAAGGGGTGTGAAAGTGGACTTCCTCGACAAGGTATAAAGGAAGTGATGGGTCACAAGGCCCACTAGAGAAGGGGTCTAATGGGTCAAAGAATGTGTGACCCCCCGGTTCCTCCATTACATAGTCCCATGTTTGCAATTCATGAAGGTGATGGCCACCTCCATCCATCGTGGTAGATGGTATACTGTATAGAAGATAGGGCTCCTCCCTCGGGATAAAAGGAGTGAAGTCGGGCTCGGCCGGTAGCGGGAGGAGTAGAAGAACCTCCGTGGTAACATGACCCACGGTGTACACAGAGGTAATGGACCCTAAGGTGGGATGGGTGATGCTACGACCGGTGGGTCGGTCGAAGCCTGTGGCCAACAAGTGCGTAAATACCAACTGCCGGTCCAACCTATTAAGAAGGCCGTCCAATGTATCCACATAGAGACTAGACCGGAAGGTGGTGTGAAATGAGTTGCTTGGCACTAGAGGTAGTGTGGGGTCCATGGATGGGAAGGGAGGTGGGACTAAGCCATCTTTGAGCCAGCTAAGGAGTGGCTCGGCGATGAAAAGCATTCCCGTAAGAAACACAGGTGGCTCGGGCGGCGATGGCTCCCAATATGATGGCTCCGGAGGAAGTTCGGAAGTAGAGGATGGCAACGGAGCACTCACGGGTGATGAAGGAGGTGTCTCCAAGATGGGGAGAGGGCTTGGGGATTCCTTAGATGGGGCCGAGTAGGGGCTACGGGCTATGGCCTCCCTAGGCTCGAGTATGGCTATAACCGATCTCGGAGGTGGGCAAAGGGAGACCAGCGATTCAATATAAGTACATCTCCTATCCACCCGATCCGAAATCATTTGCACAAGTTCGGCAACGGTGTGGGTTGGAGTCGGGAGATCATGGTGGGCTCGCCCATAATCAATCGGCCTAGGCTTGGGTCTAGGCTCATCTATGTGTGGGGGTCTTTACTTCCGACTTGGACCCACTTGGTTGGAAGTGAGTGGGTGGGGTCGGTTGGAAGTGACAGGTTGAGGAGCGTAGACTGTCCTAAGCTCTCTCTTCATGTCCCACCATGACTCGATGGGACATTGCCTCCTAACGTTTCTCAAACGTTCAATGTAGTCCCACTTTTCGGCGGCCTCATGAAGAAGCCGCTCTTTGGTGAAAAAGAATTACATTGCCTCGGACATAGTATAACACTCAAAATATGCATCCATGGCGGCTTCCCACTTGAGGTAGTCGCTCAGGACTTTGGTGCCATAGAAGTCCGAGGCTTCGGGCCTACGGATGTGGTGGGGTTGGATTCCCCATCCTTGGCGGTGTCGCCACCATTCATATGAACTAGGCGTTTGGGAACCCATGGGACTCGGGGAGCTAATGGATGTCCATGCCGACACTTGGACACGACACTAGACACGACCCAAAAACATGATGTAAAGTTGAAATGAGACTCAACTAAACATCGAGACACGACTATGTTGGAATGCACTAACTAGGAACCTAGACTTAAACAAAGACTCAGTAAGTGGCGGAGTTAATCGATCCGAAGATCACTCGCGCAAGTGTGCGGCCTTCTCGATAGACATAGCCTAACGATCGGACGACACCTTTTAATATAACGAATATCGGAATGCAAATGCAACCTTGAACTTAAATGACCCAAGACTTAAACGACGCTCTGATATCAATTTGATGCGGGACGGATGACGACCGGGCTAAGACGTACGACGGACTTGATGTGCGGCCAGCACTAACACGCTAAAGGCAAGCCGGGCGGCTAACCACCGTGGTGTTCTCCGGGTGGAGACGTCTCTCAACAGCACTCTAACTAGCCCAACGATCATCCCTTGCGAGGGAAACGTGGGGATCGCAGCGGTTAAGGAACCACCGTCGCCTAGGGGTATCCAGTTCGGGCTTGGTGCTCGACTGGAGCTAAGGAACGGGCACTCTCAACTCACATTCATGGTGATTTGTAGCTAGCTAACGGCCCGATTCTCACAAACGCAGCATGATAGAAAATATACTAAACCAGTAATGTGAGAGTGGAACGAAGCGCGTACCTCCACGACTAGGCGTGGGGAAGAATTCCCGGCCGAATTCAAACAACCCCAATACACACACGCAATATGATTACAATTTCAGAACCTGATGCCCACTCCACGCAGGGAGGTATAGGGTTACAATGGCTAAATTTGGGGTTGCTGGAACCCGGGTTGACGGGCCACACTCGCAGGAGGCGAGGGATGCGTGCCAGAGCCGCTCGGGTACGCCGATGGGAAGTCGACCCGGTTCAGTCCAAGCTGGTCACCCTGCGCAGCAAACTTGCAGGGGCCGATACGGCAATATCCGATGCCCGATCGGAGCGCCGTTTGTTGGAGAACGTCGATGACACGACGTAGTTTATCAACTCCGAAGGGCGCGATCAGATCCTTTCAGATCTGGGCGCAGCAGTGACTTGTTTCAGCTTCTAGTTTTGTGCTCACAGAACTGCATAGAAACACGAGTAATTAATGGACAATTAGTTTCTGATGTTGAATCGAGGTGACGTTTTTGGGAGATAGTTGGCAACGTTCAGAGCAAGATGTTGTTCGGAGGGCTTGCTCAGATCTCGACCGAAAGAGGCGGGGCAGACTCTAGAAGTCGACTCTGGTCCTGAGCCGGGCCTGCTCAGATCAGCTCGCGCGATCCCACGAGAATCATCTCCACGACCAGCACAGGTTTCGGATCGAGGCGAGACCAGCGGCAACGTGAAGAGGACTCAAATTCCTACAATCACTCTAAGAATCAGCTTCATAAGAATTGAGTGGCGATCTGAGAAAATTCGTAATCAGGAAACTTCAGATCTGGGCAGCAGGCTGGGGCAGATCTGCGCGCCGTCACGAGAAAAATCACCAACGGTGATCCCGAACTCAGATCGACGCAAAATCACCTCTGAAATCTTACTAACTTGTATAAGTATCAAGGATAATTTTTGTGGAAGCAGATGATAAGGGTATGGGGGAGATACGGGGGTGAGTCACACGCCCAAAGTATGTCCCATCACAGGACTGAACAGGGTATCACACCCAAGGGGGAAACAAGAGAATCACTCTCTAATTGCAACTTTCACTCAATAAAACTTCATTAGCTTTTAACCCATCATCATACAAGCCCTTATATAGAGTTTAGCAAAGGGGAGGGGGCTGGATGGAACCAAGGGGAGGGGGAGAGGGGTGCGCCCCTTTGACTACATAGGAAGGGAGGGGGGGACAAGGAAACATAAGACTTACCTACCATTGAAATTCAAGTAAAGGGAGGTAGGTGGCAGCCATTCCCTTAGACCAGCAGCCATTTATGTCCCCATGTGGTAAATGAAGGAGGGAAGAAAAGAAATTCAAACAAACTAGCCTAATATGGCCAAAATAGGGGGCGCCCCCTTCATGGGCTTTGAATGGGCCAAGTTTGGCCATGGCCAAGCCCATTCAACCAATATGGAACCAATATGGCTTAAGGCCATTCTAATCTAGATAGCCCATGAATGAAGGAAGCCCAATTGGGCCCTTCATGGCTTATGGATCCATCATAATGGTCCAAGGCCATTCCTTCTTAATGTATTCTAATGGGGCTTAACCAAATTGGCCATTTAAGGGCCTTACAAGCAGCCCAATATGAAAGCACAAGTTTAAAGACCATTACAAGCCCAATTTTCATGAAAAAAGTATCCAAATTGAAGCCAAATTGTCCCCACTTGAAAGGGAAGCTGATGTAGTCCAGTTGGAGCTCCGCGTATGGTACCCGTCGGTTCACTGACGCGTGCTATTCGCTCGCTCCGGTGTCCGCACCACCCGGGGTTCTTCATTTCTAGAGCCTGGTTGCTCATTCAAGCCCGTTGGTGAACAGGACAAGGCAGTGCAAGCTTTTTGAGACGGAAGAATATATCCATCCGATTTTTGGGGCCAAGTGCACAAAGCCCATTCTGGAGCAGGAATTGGTTGACTGGGCGCTGGCTATTAGACCAAGCGTCCCTGTATTTCGGAAGAGTGGCATTCGGATGCTGGAGCCATATTATCCGTTCCGCTTCAGCCGGAATTTTAGCTATGATCAGCACATTCCTTTTTCCTCTTCGTAATTTGCATTGCCAAATAGGCATAGAGTCGGGCAAGTATCCAATGACGATGCCCGAATATGGTGGGACTACTTCCACCGCCGAGAGGATGTTTCATTCAGGGTGCCGACCCCTGCTCATTTCCCCCGCGTCACCCCCAAATATATCAAGTGGTGGAACGCGTGGACGAGATTTTACAGGAGCTCCCGCCGAGAATGTTGGGCCGTTGCGGAGCACCGATTTTTGGACTCCCAGCCGGAGCCAGCCCTTGACATCGAACCTTTCTATTTGAAGAAGCTGAAGTCTTGGACTAACACAGAGGTGAGGGCTTATCTGAAAGCCCGGAAGGTTGCGAAGAGTCGTTCATCCAAAGTCGATCCAAAGCTACCTGCAATCGGTAGGGATGACTATGTGAAGACGCTTCGAGGATTATGTCGTGTAAGTAGCGAACTGGTGGTTCTTCAGCAACTCCCTTTGCCGGTGGAGGAGCCTATCCCGATCGTGGCCGATTGGCGTCCCGAGACTAACAGATTGCATCCTTAATGGACTTTCATCCGTAGGGAAGATAGGCGGGATGCCTTGTATGATAACACCCCTTGGCTGTTCGCACTTCTCCGTTCCCATGCGCTCTCAGTGGGTGGCCCAAGGAAAGCTATTCTGGACCGGCCCCTTCATATCTCATTCAGGTATGCTGACGAATGGGGATTGGACCATCTGAGCTTGTATTATCACCGGTCTTCTCGCGGCCACACAGACTTGGCGTTGCTGGCCAAGCAGAGTGAGAAGATAGGAGACTTGTGTTAGCTTATTCACGAGGCAGCTTCGAGAGACAAAGTGCCATCGCTGTTTTATTGGCCTCTTTTCCCTTTTTATACGGGGACAACAGGTATGTTTTATTTCTTCATTCCAGCCCTTCGACCAACTTCTTTTCTTCGTTGCAGCATATATCATTCTCACCTTCGTGCGTATGCAGTCCGACTCACTTTGGTGGAGACTCGGCACTTTAGTGAGCTAATAATAAAAGCTCAAAAGTCGACATATTTCGAGACTCCCGAGCCGGCCCCGACCATGACACCATTGCCTCCTGGTGATTCACGAAAACGAACCAGATCCAAGTTAAGAGAGGTTTTTGGCAAGGCCAAAGCGGCGGTGACCCGAGTGACACGGGCACGCAGGAGGAAGGCTGTAGAAAAGGAACCAGCAATCGTCCTTCCTCTGGTTGTATCTTTTAAAGAGTTTGAGACTTCTCGTGTGCAGGGGCCTGAAGCTGAAGGTAAGCTCTTCATTCTTCTATAGTTTATTTTCTTTATTCTAGCCGCTTCGGCTAATCCTTCTTTGCAGTTGCCGGCACAGTTGCTGTAGTCGTTGGACTAGAGGCAGCAGTAGGTGCCATGACTGGAGAAGGGGCAGGGGAAGTCCTCGTAGCTCCTGTAGAGAGGGATCTACCTTCCCCGACGCCCAGGCAGGAAATGGAAGGTAATTTGTAGTTTGTTCATGGGGACTTCCCGAGCCATCATGTCTTCAGTTGGCTTGATTGCTTCTTACTTCAAATTTCAGTTGAAATACAACCGACATTACTTCCTGAAGCCGAGGCCGTGGAGGAAGCTGCTGCTGGGGAGCAAGCCATTTCAGGAGGTGAGCCTTCCCCAGAGATCCATTCGGCCGAAGCTCCTAGTATAGAGTCGACCGAGGAAGTCCTTGCTGAGGGTGATGTTCCTATTAGCAAGACATCCGCTCCGATGGTGGAGCATCCGGAACGGGCAGAGGACTCTTCCTCTTCCGAGCAAGTTGATTATGGAGGCGACTCTAGTGACGAGGAGTTCCCACCGATTGATACGGAGACCGAGGATGCCGGGGCGTCTTCAGCTTACGAAAGTGATTATACAACCTTCAGTCCACCCCGGTTGGCATGGAGTGGCCTTGGGCCATTGGGATCACTCGTAAGTGAAGGGGCTGGAGCCACAGAGGCTGCCCTTGGAGGTTTGAGCTTAGTGCCAGTTGAGGTGAGAAGCCCCCCTACCATTTTCCCTTTACTGCTCTTCCCCTCTTTTCATATCAACGGCTTGATGCATATATTTCTGGTGCAGACTGAGGTGGTACCGCCAACCATCACGGTGCAGATACCTCTCCCGACTTTAGGCGCGGGTCACCCAACCTTCCCGCCAGTCTTGCGGCCTATCGCTCTGCGATACCCCGAAGACTATGCGGTAGTAGTGGGTCCAGAAGGACCTGGGATAATTGTGGGGACTGACGAATCGGTAGCAGTCATGGAACCTCAGCCACTTGAAGCCGAACAAAAGTTGGCCCTATAGAAAAGTGGTCCTCCCGAGATAGAAGCGGGAGAAATTGTTGAAGAAGAAGCCGGGGCTTCCGGGGCCTTGGCTCTTATTACTCAAACTGGCCATATGGAGGTCAGCTAGGCAGGGGGCGAGGAGCAGGTATCCTTGGCAATCGATGTTCCCAGTGCAGCTCCACCCCAAGAGGCTGGCAGGGAGGTTGCTGTCATTGAGACTCTGTCTGTTGCATCAGATGCTGGAGTTGGTTCCAGTGCAAGCACCTTGCAGATCATGCTGTCGTCATCTTCTGAGATGAGCAATGATATCTGGGCCACCGTGGATAGCAGAGTAGACTTTGAGCTTCTCGAGACGTCACCACTAGGTCTTCAATCATCAAGCGACCTAGTGTGGCAATTCTTGGGGACCCTTCTGTTGTGTCCCTGTGATTTTGATGATAGCAAACACTATGAGTCATCATCTATTTGAATCTGCATTTAACTGGTTGGGTTATGTTAGCCTGTTCAATGGGTCGACCCCTCAGTTCATTCATCAGGTTTATACAAGTCCATACATCGGCCTGTTTGAGCACTTGTACAGCGTTTCATTCATTGGATGTCTATACATTGCACAACATCCTCCAAGACTATACATTCATAGCTTTTCCTACGTTTGGCCAAGTCTATACACTGGTCTTCACTTGATGTCTGTACATTGGCTCAGACTTACCAAGTCTGTACACTGCCCTTGGGTTTCAAGTCTATACACTCCCTCCGTGTACATACTTATTCATTTGCTGGTTCAAAGTCCATACACTCGTTTCTAAGGCAAAGTCTATACAATCGTCTTTGAGCATCAAAGTCTGTACAGCCTGTCTGTCTTCATGGGTTCTGTGCTTTTAGTGCGTTGACGCACTTGGCTGACTGCGTAGACGTAATTGTGCGTCTTTCACTTTCTGTCTTGTTCACTGCGTCGACGCTGACACTGGATGCGTTGACGCATTGGGCAGTTGCCAAGGGCGTGAGCATCTCGCTTGAGGAGCTGAGGCGACGCTGCACGATGGAAGCGTTGACGCCTTGGGCTGATGTCCAAAGGTCTTTTGATCAACATCAAGTCTGTACAGCATGAAGTCTGTACACTGGTTTCTCTGGCACGTTAACACTAAAGTCTGTACATCGCTTCAAGCGCTTCAAGTCTATACAGCCTGCCTTCACGTTCAGACTCTATACATCGTTCCTCAAAGGCTAAGTATATACATCCGTCAAACGCCTCAAAGTCTGTACACTGGTTTTCACGAGAAGTCTATACACTGCTTCACTTCGTCAAAGTCCATACATTGGACTGTAGCATCTGAAGTCTGTACAACATCCGTTGTCTAGAGTTCTTGAAGTATATACATTGGACTTTTTCTTTCGAAGTATATACACTACAATGTACATACTTAGATCTCATGACTTCATTCTTGTTGCTGAAGGGAACAGGGTCGACGCTGGGAGCTTAAAGCGTCCACGCATCAGTTGACGAAGCCTTCACGATATCTTCCACTGCGTCAACGCCACAATGGAGCAGCGTCGACGCAGCAGTTAAAGGAGCATTCACTTTCACAGGCTATCCCACTGCGTCAACGGCACAATTGAGCAGCGTTGACGCAGCAGCTAAAGAGTGTTGTACTCCTGGTTTTGATGATGACAACGATAAGATAAGTGATATAGACACTTAAGTTTTTAATGAATGTTTAACAGGAACAAAAGGATGCAGGGTGCTCGATGCGTCAACGCCACAATGGAGCAGCGTCGACGCAGCGGCTTAAGAGACGCCAATGTACAAGGCAAGACAGGCTTTAAGTACATGTTCGTGTGTCAACGCCACCAACTGGCAGCGTGGACGCAGCAGTTCAAACAATCAAGAAACAAGCTACTGGATTAAGCAGGCGCGTCAATGCATTCATCAAGTGGCGTCGACGCAGCAGATTGATGGATCGACAAGGTGACCAGAGGGTGGACGCAGTTGCACAATGCGTCAACGCACTTCTTGACGCAAGAAGGCTGAAGCCATCCAATTTCAGCTACTGGAACACACCAATGCGTCAACGCAGCATGTGACAGCGTCGACGCAACACGTCTAACTGCTGAAGACCTGATCACTGGATCACCGAGGCGTCAACGAAGCAGTGGAGGAGCGTCGACGCAACTGTCAATAGGGCTAGGCTGGTTGCTCACTGGAACGCATCAATGCGTCAACGCCATGGGTTGGAAGCGTCAACGCAGCAGACTTGAGTTTTGCTGGCAGAATGCCCTTGAAGGATGCCTCAACCCTATGAAGCAAGGCACGTGATCCGAGGTGCCTGGCTCGTAGTCCCAGGATGGACGAGGCACCAGGATGCTGACACGTTGAAGCTGGGGCCTACTACTTCACCACGTGGACCAATCAATTGAAGCTCTCTAGGGCGTCTCTGCCCTATCCTCCGAAGCCCCTGTTATTGGTATATAAATCACTCTTCGTCTTCAGTGAAGAGGTTAATCACTCCAAGAAAGAAGTGAAGAAAAAGAGGCCATCTGAGAGCAGGAAGAGAACAGGAGAGAGAGATAGGCCAGCAGAGAAGAATTCGATAGCAAAAGATGAAGATCGTGAGAGCGGAAACAATAGAAGAAGAAAAGAGAAGAGAACAGTAAGAGTGCGTGAGCTGAGAAGAAGAAAGAAGAAGGAAGAAGCTATTGAAGATCTGTCCTCTGGCGTCTGGATTAAATCCAAGCCAGATCTGCTCCCTTGAGAGCTACATTCTTGTTCTTCATTTACAGCCTTCCGATTGCTGTGTATTTTCCATTTCTTATGTTTCCCTTTTATTTGGTTATTCTTGTTCTTCCGATTGCCCTGCTGGGAATCGGGTTCCTCCTGCTGGGTCAGGAGAAGGGAGGCTAGACCTCCGGTTCTGGTCTTGCTGGTAGCAGGTCCAGGTGTACCCTTCGAGTTGGAGGAAGAGAGACTTGGGTCTCTGGTTGCTGGTGACTGGGTGTCACTGGTGTTCCTTCCAGTTGGGAGGAAGAGGGGAGGATGTTCCCCTGGTCAAGTTGTTTGGCAGCGTGTGTTCACAGACTGAGTCTGCAGGTTACTAGCTTGTGCTAGTGGAAGCCTCACTCCTGTTGGGAGTGAGGGGTGGATGCAGGTCTTGGTGACCGAACCACCTAAAAAATCTCCTGTGCAAGTGATTGTGCTTTGTGCTTTTGTTCGTTGCCTTCTACCTCCCCTTCACAGGTTGTGCATGCTTGGTTAGGTGTGTTAATTGGGAGTAATCTCTGAGCATTGTTTTCTGCTAAGTGTGCTTGGGTTGATTAGCTCTGCTTGCGAGTCTGGTGTGATCAGGTGGCTGCATTGTTGCAGTCCAACTGTTTGATCAATTGTTTGATCATCATCTCCTCTTGGAAAGCTCATTTGTTTTTATTCCGCATATCTGAGCATTTAGTGTTTTAATTCGGGCATAATTTTTAGAGGGATACATTCACCCCCCTCTGTATCCGGACCTAGCAACCCAACAATTGGTATCAGAGCGGTGTCTGCTTAGAAGGTCCAGCGACCTGCAGATCCGGTCTTGCTGTCTTAGGTGCTAATTTGTTTCTAGTGCATCATTATTCCTGTTGCATTGAATCTACTTTCTATTTGCTTCAATGGCTATTCCACTCGTCTTTAGTGGTTCTGATTTCAATCAGTGGCACACTGCTCTCCATGCTTATGTTAATGTTGTTAATCCTGATCTGTGGAAATTAATTTCACAAGGTCCTCACACCTTACCTACGAAAGTGTCCAAATGGACCGACAGACACAGATCAAAGGATGGAGAAAATCAGAAAGCCTTTAATCTGATGAAAGCAGCTACTGACAGAGCTTTATGATGTTGCTTTCATGATTGCAGGTCCGCTAAAGACATCTTAGATATGCTGAAGAAAATTCACAGGGCAAATGAGGACAGCTGCATGATGGCTGACAGAAGTAATCCAAGTGGCAGCAATCAAGGCAGCAGTCAGAATGAAGATGATGTTGATGAAGAGGTAAACTCTGAATTTGACTCTGACGAAATGACTTCTGATTATTTGAAGGAAATGTATGTTGAATTGTATGAAAAGTATGGAAAAATAAAATCTGAAAATAAAAAATTAAAGAAAAAGGTTGAACAAAATAGTTCTTATTTATCATGTGAAAATTGTTCAAATCTGAAGCAATCTTATGATGCTTGTTCTTCTGATAATCAAGAGCTTAAGAAACATGTTGAATTGTTGAGATCTGAAAAAGAGTCTCTGAGGAAATCTGTTATTGAGAGTGAAGGAGAATGTAAGGAACTTGAGCAAGAGAAGAACCTATTTGCTGAAAAACTTAATGCCATAAAATCTGTAAATGCAGAATTGCAAAGAGATTTTGAAAAACAGCAAAAGGATTTGAAGGAATTTGAGGCTGGAAGAAAACTTGGAATTAACTCTGATGATCAGATTTTGATAACTGAATTAATTCAGAGTGACAGACTAAAGGAAGAAATTGAGAAACTAAAACAGCTGAACACCATCTTGTCAGAAAGATTGCTGACATTTGAAAAAGGTAAATGTGTAGTGTTCGATAATTCAGAAGAAGTTGATGAGCTAAAAAAGGAAATTAAGAATTACATAATTGCCAACGAAGTCTTGAATGAAGATGTCAATTGCAGTGAACAAGAGACTGCAAGTTATGAGTTACACATTGCCTCCTTTGAAGAAGAAATCCAAGACTTGAAAAATTCCTTGTCCAAATTTGTTGATGGTCAAGAAAATCTAGATAGTGTTAAAGTCAATTTTCAAAAATAAGGGTTGGGCTATAACCCAACAAAGAAAAAGAGTTTTGAAAATAAGATTCAAACTTCAGCTGTTTCAAATGTTGCCTCTGTTAGTTCAGCCAATCCTTCAGTGTTTCAATTTGCTGCTCAAAGAATTCTGAAGTCAACTGAAAAACAAAAAGGAAAGAACAAAATGGCTTCTACTACTTACATGCATCCTGTTTTTAATTCTCATGCTAACAGGAAACTCATGTCATGCCTTAAGTGTCATGAAGCTGGTCATCAAATGCATAAATGCAAACTGAAAGGAAAAGATGACGTGAATGCCAGTAAAATGCATGTCAGGAAAACTCATGTCAGAAATCATGAGGTTCAGAAAAAGAAAATGTCATGTTATTACTGCCATAGAATTGGCCATTTGATGCATGAGTGTAAATTAAACGAACTAGATGATTTGAATGCTGAAATGATGAATGCTAGGAAATATCATGATAAAAAACCTGCTGTTCATTCAAAGAAAAGTGAATGCTCTCATTGTGGTAGATTAGGCCACACCTCTGCTCAATGTTGGTTTGCTAATGGAAAGAAAAAACCACTCTCACATCATGCTAAATCTTTTGCTAAACAACATGCCTTTAATATAAACAAAACTGTCTCTCTGAACCAGCATGTCAAATGTTTTAATTGTAACAAGTTTGGGCACAAGGCCACTGAATGTTGGGCAAGTTCTTTTAGAAGAAAGTTCCCTTTCTGCTCCCATTGTGGGAAGCTTGGCCATGCAGTCAAGGACTGCTGGCATGTCCAGGGTAGGAATAGAAATTCCAAAGAATTTGATAGGAACAAACTTGCTTTTAAAAGAATTCCTGTTTGCTCAAATTGCAGAAGACCAGGCCACCAAGTTGCTGCTTGCAGGGTAGCTGGTCATGAAAAGAAAAGGTTTCATAATAATAACAGAAACCCTCATGCTCACTCTTATAATGCTCAAGTTCATGCTAGTATACATAAGAGGAACATGAAACCTGCTAGTTCATGCCACTATTGTGGGCTGTCTGAGTATTCAATGCATAACTGTTTTATCATGAACTCTGATGACTGGTTGGCACAGAAAAAGATGCAGGCAGTCCCAAAAGGGGCTAATTACTATGCAAGACCGAAGACCACTTGGGTTCCTGCTAGTGGAAAATAGGAA
Organism: Amorphophallus konjac; assembly: GCA_022559845.1. Classification (NCBI taxonomy): domain Eukaryota; kingdom Viridiplantae; phylum Streptophyta; class Magnoliopsida; order Alismatales; family Araceae; genus Amorphophallus; species Amorphophallus konjac. The sequence goes on along the minus strand of CM040120.1, from coordinate 62,004,084 downwards.
GTTGCCTAGCAGGTGTGCCTTGGATGGAATAAAGGGGTAATGATCCAAGGCACTCAAGAATGAAAAACCCCATTCTCACACTGCTCAGGTAAATTCTCTGCATTTCCTATTTTGAACTTCATTGCATATCTTGTTTGATGTGTTTCATGAATATTCATTTATCATCTGCCATTTGCACTGCTCTCTGATCATGCACTCTGAAATTTCTGAATATCTGGATTGCATATAGGACTGCATGTTCTAAGGGGGAGTTTAGTCGTCCTTGTTTGTTGTGTCTATCCTTCTTTCAATCATCTCAGCATGAATACTGTTTTAGCTTGATACTCATTTTATTGGCTATTGTAATTTCACTCATGCATGGTCTGAGGAGGAGTTTGCTTAAGATTAATTTCTCGGTAACAAAATGCTGAATAGAGTACAGAGTTGTTGCTGCTGGCTGGTTAAGTGAGTTGACGCTATGATGAAACTGAGTCAACGCTGTGGACAATTGGGTTCTGAAATTGAACAGATGTTTATGCTGTCTAGATGGATGAGTTGACGCAGTGAAGAGGGTGAGTTAACGCAGCTGTGCCTTATTGGAATCTCAGGGTTACATCTTCCTCTTTTGGAAACTTCCTTCTCACATCAACTTGCTCTGTCCATATATCCTGTCCCTTCCGTTATTATCCCAATAAAGCTTCCTTGACATCCGTGTATGGGAAAATTCTCTAGAGCACTGAGATATGTAGATGATGTCTTAAATTCAGGGGGAGTTACAGTGATAATTCCTGTGGAATATGAGATATATTCTGAATTGCTCTATGATATGTTAATGATAGGAGATCCATAATTCTTATGATGTTTGAATTCATGAACTTTTGAACCCAATGATGCACTATGTATGGAGCAAAAGCTGAACAATTTAATAAAACCAGGACCTCATCATCTCTCGATCCTTATTGTTCAAAAGTAAAGAAACCAATGTGTGTAGAGGAATTTAATAATTGTATTGATGATGAACTCAGAAATTGTTTATAAACGCTAAAGATGCAATCTATTCACATGTAATATAATGCAGAGCAATGGTAGTTGTTCACTGAGAAATTGGCCCTATGCACCAAAGAAGTGCTGAAGAGCAAGTCATGAGGTGCGCTACTATCTCTGCCTTCAAGAGAAAAACAAATCATTCCAGAGCAATGGTAACTATCAACTGAGAAACTACCTTCAAGCACTTATGAAGTGCTGATAGGCATGTCATGAAGTCAGTTGTCACCTCTGGTTAGTCAATGCAGAATAGTTTGCTATGCTGAGTAACCGGGGACTCGGGTGTCTGATAAACATGTGTACCCGTGTCAAAATGCTAGCAATACTTGACTGCAAATGAAAATGTAAAAAGAAGTTGGAAATGCTGAAAATGTGAAAACAATTAAAACATGTGAGTTTGGTTGATCTGATGCTCCTTATTCAACTGAGTCTATCTTCAATGCCAGTTAAATTTCTCTCTATCTGAAAGGCTTCTTAAAATTGAAAGATATAAGAGTCAGAAATGAAAATGGTTCTAGTGTGAAGAGAGTTCTATTTTTTTTTCTCCAGGCAGGTGGCTTTAGTGGTTCATGGCTTCTAATTCAATACTTTAAGATCATTTCTTCTCTCTATCATTAAATAAATTAGAGCCTATTTACATACATCTCTTTCATGGGAACTCGATCTGCAACACTTAAAATTCCTTGAATATAAGCCTGGTTATCTCACTGTCTTAGTACCTTAAGAAAATCCCTTGAACGGATGTCTCTCTGGTTACTTGTCTTGCTTCTTCTGCTCACATCAGCCTCACTGCGTAGACGCAATGCCCCCTTGGCTTCCACGCATTGCCTCTAATACAACTTTCTTCAACCCGGTTCACCGACTTGAACCGGCTGAACCGTTCACTAAAAGGGTCTTCGTAGCCTCTTTAAAAGAGTAGCTTGACCGCCACTCGTCTCCACTCCATTCGAAACCCTTGGTCGGTTTACCTTCCGTGTTCTCCAAACACCCTCCCATACCATTTCTTGTCTCCGATCATCTTCGGCAAGGGTGCTCAGTCGGGAAAGCTGTTGATGGAGCAGAACTTGAGGGATTCGAGTGCGACACAGTTGACGATGGACTCACTCACAGAGGATGCGCTTGATGCTCCAGTGGCCAACCCTCCAGAAGTGACACCATCTACATCTATTTCCAAGAAGCGCAAAGGAAAGGAGAAGGAGAGATGTCCTCGGAGCCCTAGTCCGCCGGTCAAGAGAAGAAAGTCCTCAAAATCGATATCAGCTGAACCACGCACCTCTTCTGGCATAACGGGGAAGAAGAAATCCAGGTCTTCTGTTGTCATCAATATAGAAGAACCTCTCAAGGTTCTTATCCCCAGGTACATTGTAAGTTCCAATGAAGAGCTACTGACTGCATTTCCTGAGGTACGGCCTGCATTAGAATTTCAAGGCTGGTGGAAGTTTGTGACGAAGCACACTGTTTACTATCCTACTCTCGTTAGGGAATTTTATCAGAATTTGAAATATGAACCGAAGATTCCCAAATTGTCTTCCACTGTTAGAAATGTTCATTTTGAGTTAACTAGTGCCCTGCTTGCTCGAGTTTGGAAAATACCAATGGGAGGAGCAAAGCTTCATTCATACGATCTAGATGAACATGAGGCGTTTGCTGTTTTGACTAGGTTAACCAAAGACCCCTCTGACGTGAAACAGACATACTTGTCCAGTCTGAAAGCTAATAGATTTATACCATCTGTCAGACTACTTCATCACATATGCACGTCTATCATCACACCTTAAAGCAGTGGTAGAGAAAGAGTCACAGATATGCAGCGATTCCTGTTGTACTGCATGCTAAAGGAAGTTAAGATTTCTTTAACTGATGTTGTAGTTTAGACAATTGGAACTTGTCTTCACCACTCTAGAACACTACCTTATGCAGCTCCACCACCAGCCACTGTTGAAGAGATGTTTGCTCACATGTCTATGATGCTGCAGCATCAGGATGCAAAGATGGACAAGCTAATGGAGTTTACAAATTTTCATCTCAACAAACTGACTGCTCGGGTTATACAATTTGAAGTCTCTATCTTATCCGAGTGGCAAAAATTCCTACTCTCCAAGATGCTATCTGACCAAGCCACAAGGTCTGTCTTGAAAAACATATTAGCTCTTCTTGACAAACTCTCAACACTGGTGAGCGACGTGCACAGCACCCAATCTTCATTTTGTCAATCTTTTACAAAGGTTATTGATATATGTTATGATGTGAGGATAGGTGTTGAAACCCTCAAGAGTCCTGTCAAAGCACTTCCTCAATGCATCAAGGTCCTTTTAGGCAAGATTGACACTGTGACAAACACACTCAAATCTCTTGAAACTCAACTGAAGAAATCTGATGATATGTCCTCTGCAATTGCACATGTGAAGACCACACTGCAACATGACTTAGCTGCTATATCTCAAGACATTCGCACCTTACTGGGCAGAGATCAATCTACCACTCCACGATCTCACTCTACTCCAAGTCAACCACCAAGGGCTCACGGATCTTCTTCCAATCATGCCGGATTTTTCAATTGAGGCCTCATGCCAGATAACGTGTTGCCCCCTTCATGATGATGTCAAAGGGGGAGAAAAGAGTTTAAAGGCAGCTTGATTCCTTTTGTTGAGTTCTTTTTGTAATGACAAACGCATTGATGAATGATAGCATATAGTTTACCTGTGATTTATCTGTGATACAACTGTGATACAATGTAATGAAGCTTCATGAATCTTAGATACCTGTCAATGCGTTTGTTTGATGCCTCATCCTTAAAACAGTCCAGAGTTGCCATCATCAAAAAGGGGGAGATTGTTGTACTCCTGGTTTTGATGATGACAACGATAAGATAAGTGATATAGACACTTAAGTTTTTAATGAATGTTTAACATGAACAAAAGGATGCAGGGTGCTCGATGCGTCAACGCCACAATGGAGCAGCGTCGACGCAGCGGCGTAAGAGACGCCAATGTACAAGGCAAGACAGGCTTTAAGTACATGTTCGTGCGTCAACGCCACCAACTGGCAGCGTGGACGCAGCAGTTCAAACAATCAAGAAACAAGCTACTGGATTAAGCAGGCGCGTCAATGCATTCATCAAGTGGCGTCGACGCAGCAGATTGATGGATCGACAAGGTGACCAGAGGGTGGACGCAGCTGCACAATGCGTCAACGCACTTCTTGACGCAAGAAGGCTAAGCCATCCAATTTCAGCTACTGGAACACACCAATGCGTCAACGCAGCATGTGACAGCGTCGACGCAACACGTCTAACTGCTGAAGACCTGATCACTGGATCACCGAGGCGTCAACGCAGCAGTGGAGCAGCGTCGACGCAACTGTCAATAGGGCTAGGCTGGTTGCTCACTGGAATGCATCAATGCGTCAACGCCATGGGTTGGAAGCGTCAACGCAGCAGACTTGAGTTTTGCAGGCAGAATGCCCTTGAAGGGTGCCTCAACCCTATGAAGCAAGGCACGTGATCCGAGGTGCCTGGCTCGTAGGCCCAGGATGGACGAGGCACCAGGATGCTGACACGTTGAAGCTGGGGCCTACTACTTCACCACGTGGACCAATCAATTGAAGCTCTCTAGGGCGTCTCTGCCCTATCCTCCGAAGCCCCTGTTATTGGTATACAAATCACTCTTCGTCTTCAGTGAAGAGGTTAATCACTCCAAGAAAGTAGTGAAGAAAAAGAGGCCATCTGAGAGCAGGAAGAGAACAGGAGAGAGAGATAGGCCAGCAGAGAAGAATTCGATAGCAAAAGATGAAGATCGTGAGAGCGGAAACAATAGAAGAAGAAAAGAGAAGAGAACAGTAAGTGTGCGTGAGCTGAGAAGAAGAAAGAAGAAGGAAGAAGCTATTGAAGATCTGTCCTCTGGCGTCTGGATTAAATCCAAGCCAGATCTGCTCCCTTGAGAGCTACATTCTTGTTCTTCATTTACAGCCTTCCGATTGCTGTGTATTTTCTGTTTCTTATTTTTCCCTTTTATTTGGTTATTCTTGTTCTTCCGATTGCTCTGCTGGGAATCGGGTTCCTCCTGGTGGGTCAGGAGAAGGGACGCTAGACCTCCGGTTCTGGTCTTGCTGGTAGCAGGTCCAGGTGTACCCTCCGGGTTGGAGGAAGAGAGACTTGGGTCTCTGGTTGCTGGTGACTGGGTGTCACTGGTGTTCCCTCCGGTTGGGAGGAAGAGGGGAGGATGTTCCCCTGGTCAAGCTGTTTGGCAGCGTGTGTTCGCAGACTGAGTCTGCAGGTTACTAGCTTGTGCTAGTGGAAGCCTCACTCCTGTTGGGAGTGAGGGGTGGATGTAGGTCTTGGTGACCGAACCACCTAAAAAATCTCCTGTGCAAGTGATTGTGCTTTGTGCGTTTGTTCGTTGCCTTCTACCTCCCCTTCACAGGTTGTGCATGCTTGGTTAGGTGTGTTAATTGGGAGTAATCTCTGAGCATTGTTTTCTGCTAAGTGTGCTTGGGTTGATTAGCTCTGCTTGCGAGTCTGGTGTGATCAGGTGGCTGCATTGTTGCAGTCCAACTGTTTGATCATTTGTTTGATCATCATCTCCTCTTGGAAAGCTCATTTGTTTTTATTCCACATATCTGAGCGTTTAGTGTTTTAATTCGGGCATAATTTTTAGAGGGATACATTCACCCCCCTTTATATCCAGACCTAGCAACCTAACAAAGAGACGAAGCTAATGGCTTACTGGAATGCCTCACTGCGTTAACGCCATTGCTTGACAGCGTCAACGCAGCAAGTCAGATTGCTGTCATTGAGAACGTGACCCGAAGCTGGCACCTGACACGTGATCCGAGGTGGGTGCTGAGCACGTGATCCGAGGAGGAATCTTCTGGACGGAAGGCGTGGGAAGCACACGCCCTATCTCCCCACTGCTGCTGGTATATATTGGAGCCTTCGTCTTCAGATGGAGGCTGATCGAAGAAGAAGCCTGGAGAGCAGAAAGCCCTTCGATCCAGAAAAAGAGAAGAAGAAGAAAAAGAGAAGAAGAAGAAATAGAAGAAGAGTGAGCCGGCAAGAAGAAAAAGAGTTGAAGAGAAGAAGGAGAGAACAGCGTGAGAGAAAAGGAGAGCAGAAGAGAAAGAGAGAGAGAGAGAGAGAGAGAGAGAGAGAGAGAGAGAGAGAGTTTGTGGAGAAAAAGGAAGAAAGTTACTGAAGATCTGTCTACTGGACCGTGGATCAAATCCAGGCTAGTCAGCTCCATGGGAGCCACATCTGTTGTTCCTTCTTTTACAGCTTGTATTTGCTGTGTTATTTTCGTTCCTTATTTTTCTTTTTATTCGACCTGATTTACTGAGTTCTTCCGATCCTCTGGACTGAGGTCGGGTTCCTCCTGGTGGGTCAGGAGAAGTGAGATATGATCTCCAGTTTGCAAGCAGTAGGGGGGCTGCTTGTGGGTTCCCTCCGGGCTAGGAGGAAGAGAGGCTAGGCCTCTGGTGGATTGCTGGTAGCAGAGTGCTACTGGCTGGTTCACTGGTAGCGGGGCTGCTACTAGTGGGGTTCCCTCTTGGTATAGAGGAAGAGAGACGTGAGTCTCTGGTTTCTAGTGACCGTGGGTTGCTAGAGGTTCCCTCCGTGTAGGAGGAAGAGGGGAGGTTGTTCCCCTGGGTAAGTTGTGTATCAGCGTCTGTTGGCAAGCTGTGTTGCCCAGTTGTTAGTGAAGCCACACTCGGTTTGAGTGTGAGGTGGATGTAGGTCCGTGGACCAAACCACCTAAAAATCTATGTGCAGTGGTTGGTTGCTCCATATCTCATATCTACTTCACAGGTTACATTGCACTCTCATTTATATCTGTGCTGTTTCCGCTAGTTGTTTATTTGGGCGCGGGTTACGTATTTGATCTTTGGTTTAAAAGGATATTGTACATGTTCTTAAGATTGGTTGTCTTGCTTTGTTAGAGTTCTAGTTTTATTATTGAGCCGAAAAATTTTTAAGGGTGGGATTCATTCACCCCCCCTCTGAATCCTCCGCACCGATCCTAACAATTGGTATCAGTGCGGTTCTCTGATTGATCAGATCCAACGATCTGCAGAGGATCATGTTGTCCCTTGGTGCATTTCTGTTTCTACCCTTTGCTGCATTAATCTAGTTGCCGATTTATTCAATGGGTTCTCCACCGGTTTTCAATGGCTCTAACTTTAACTCATGGATTAGCAGTCTTCACAATTATGTGAAAATGATTAATCCGGATATGTGGAAGTTAATTTCACAAGGTCCCCACAGATTGCCAAAGGAAAAGTCCAAATGGACTAAAAGTCACAAGTCAAAATATGGAGAAAATCATAAAGCCTTTAACCTGATGAGAGCAGCTACTAACAAGGCTCTACATTCTTGTTTTTATGACTGCAGGTCCGCTAAGGACATTCTGGATCAGCTGAAGCTAGCTCAGAGGATGAATGGGGACAACTGCATAATGGCTGACGAGAGCAACCATAGCAGTGATCAAGAGGAATTCAAAGACGCTGAAGAGGTAATCATCCCCTTCTCTAGCTTCACTTTAGATGACTGGGTAGATGCCTATGCTGATCTGTTACACTCCCATGAAAAAATGAGTAAGAGGTATAGAAGACTGAAAAAGAAGCTGGAAAAACTAGGAGGTGAAAATCTTGAAACTCTGAAAACTGAAAATGAAATATTTAGAAGACAGATAACAGAGTTTGATTCTATTAGTTCAGACTTAGATCATTTCAAATCTGAAAAATAATCTCTTATGAAACAAGTTGGTCTACACAAAAAGGAGAGTCAAGAGCTTGTTTGTGAAATTGCTGAACTAAAGGAAAGGCTTAGCTTAGTTGATCAGGCTCACAACAATGATATTGTTCAAAATGAAAAATTGGTGAGAGAATTAGAATGTGTCAACTCTGAATTGGAAAAAATGAAATCTGCAAATGAAATACTCAATAATCAGCTCAAGGAATTTGAACTCAAATCAATAAATCTTGAAAAAGAAAATAGATTGATTTCTGAAAAACTAGAGGCTGATAGAGTAACAAATTCAGAGATTCAGAAAAATCTTGACAAACTTCAATCTGAAAAATAACAGGAAATGTTTCATGAATGTCAGTCTCTCTGAGATGAATGGGTGCTTGATGCTGATCTCCTAGAGCAGAACAGTAAACTGAAAGAGGAAATCAATGAGTTGAAACATCTAAACATCCAGCTGACAGATAGGCTAATGATAATGGAAAAAGGCAAGTGTGTGAGTGTGGATAATTCTGATAGGTTGATGAATGATGAACAAGAAATTGAGAGTCTGAAAACCATCAACTTAATGTTAAATGGAAATGTCAGTTGCAGTGAACGGAAAATAGCTGGATATGAGCTTACTATCACATCCCTTCAACAAGAAGTTGATGATCTTTATAAGTCCCTATCTGAAGCTGACAATGAAACAAAATTAAAACAGGAAGTTGAAAAACTCAAAAGTCTGAATGATGCCTTGCATCAACAAGTCATTTCCTGTGAAACAGATCTGTCCAAATATGAAGCTAATATTTGTAGCTTGAATTCTGAGATTAAAGATTTGAAAAGTTCTCTATCAAAATTTGCCAAAGGAAAGGATAATCTGAATGAGCTTCTTGGAAAGAGCGATAACTTTGAGAGAAAGGGACTGGGCTATAGTCCGATAAATAAAAGGAGTAATGGGAATGAAACATCTACTGTTTTTGTCAAAGCTACCAATCAGAACACAACCTCTGCTCCTTCTGTCTTCCAATTCACTGCACAAAAATCCACTGTGAAACCCAAAAATGTGGAACAAAGTCAAAAATTGAAAAATGATGAAAATTCATAGAAAAAGGAAAAACCCAAAACTGTGGAACAAAATCAAAAACTGAAAAAGGGTGAAACTTCACAGAAGAAGGATAAAGACACTCCTGTTACTATAAAGAAGGCTACACACAATTCACATGATCTCTCACACACTCATATTAAAAAGGGGTCATGTTATTATTGTGGGAAAGGAGGTCACATAATGGAAGATTGCAGATTGATGTTAAAGGATGAGCATACTAGTGGAACTTTACATTCAAGAAATCTTTCTGATAGAAACCATGCTGCTAGGAAGCCTGATGCTTCGTGTTATTATTGTGGGAAGCATGGTCATCTCATGAATGATTATTTTATCATGAAAGAAGACAATAAACAACATGCCAGGTCGTCCATGCACTTTCATGATCCATATGGATCTAAACATAATTCTAGTCAGCACATTGTGTGCTTCAACTGCAATAAGCCTGGGCACAAGGCTGCTGAGTGCTAGTTTAGATCTACTTGGGGTAAAAATAGTTTTCATAGAAGAAATTCTTTTGCTTGCTCTCACTGTAGGAAGAATGGCCATACAGTCAAGAACTATTGGCATGTTCAGAAGAACACTGTTAACCCCTATGGTGTCAAATTCCCTGCAAAACCATTTGCAAGATTTTCATGCTATAACTGTGGGAAGTTTGGTCACTCTATGAAAAATTGCTATCTGATGGATCATGGTGACCATATTGCTATGAATTTGCTTAGATCACCTGTCAGGGCTAACGCAGGACCCAAAGCTGCTTGGGTCCCTGCAGGATCAAGATGATCAAATACTTTGCAGGTGTGCCTTGGACTGAGGAATAAAGAGGGGTAATGTAAACCAAGGCACCCAAGATGATAAAGCCCCATTCAGGTAAATTCTGAAAACTTTGTATTCTGATTTGTGTGATCTGAATGCACTGCATATCATGATAATTCTTTTGCGCATTGTCTAACTGAAACTAATTGGAAAAATCTGAAATGCTCATGAAAATGATTGAGTTTATTTCTAAATGCATTGCACATAAATGCCATGATAAATGATATGCCAAACTTCTTGTATATTGAATTGCATATCATGCACTCTGTAAGGGGGAGCTTGACTGATGTTGCATTTGGAGAGTAGTGCATTGCATGTCTTTGCATACATGTAGTTAGTTGCATTACACTTTCCTTCATTGAAAAATCTAAAAAGAAATATTTCATCGCATCTAGAAAGGAGGAGCATTCCTGTTTGAAAAATCAAAAAAAGGGGGGGAAGGTAGTGTCTCACTGCATATAGATAGGGGGAGCATGCTTAAACCGTTCAGTTGTGTTTTTATCTGAACTCTTCCTATCCACCTACTTGATTCACCTTGTCAATTCTATAGTGTCAGTGATTCCATCATGAAAGTGGTATCAAAAGATCTTTCTTGACTGCTTCTGAAGTTGTTCAAAATCTGAATTCATACTTTATAGGCATCTGTCTGTCTCTCCTAAATCTGCTGAAGGAGAGCTTCACTTCTTTTCAGTCATCCTTGAACTTCTATGCTCAAGAGCAGCTCCTTTGCTACAATTTTTCAGAATCCATGCTGTCTGTTGAATATTCTCACTTGAATTACTAAGCTGAGATATGAAGTAAATCTTCAGCCTGAATACTACTTCATAAAAGTTAAAACATCTTCAATGAGGAACCTTCCATTATACTTGCTTAAGAACATTTGTTAACTGGAACTGGTTTAAGTCTTATGTACTCCTGTTTGGACACAAGGAACTTGGAAATATCTGATTCAATCTCTTAATAAACTTTAACTGTCTGCTTCATGTAAATTCATGTAAGAGCTTCTGACATCTGAAAAGTTGATATCCTTGTCTATGTTGACTGAGATATATAGTGTATGTGATTTTTTCTTAAACACTTAACTTGTTCTGAATCATGGACAGAGCAATAACTGTGGTTACTGAGAAACCTGTCCAAAGGATTGTGTCATGAAGTACCATGGTTAACTCTGCTTAAAGAGATGATTGAAAATACTGTGAAAATTTGGAAGAGCAATGGCATTGTTGTATTGAGTAATTGGGGATTCTGGCCTCTAATCAAGGTGTATCCTCATGCCAATGATACTTCCAATGCTACCTCTGTTCTCCAAAATGGGAGAAGCAATACGGTTGTCACACAGAAAAATTGGGGTTTCGGGCCTCTGATCAAGGTGTCTCCCCATGTCAAAAGGTGTTGATAAACTAAAATTGTTCATTTAAAAAGAAAATTATTGTAGACACGCCATTCCTTACGTCTCCTGAGAAAGTCTCATATTACTATACGACGCCCCGCGATGGCTTACGCATTTCGAATCTCTTAAGTGCTTCCTTTTCTTGAGTCTTCTTCTGCCTTTTTCGACATCCGGAATCGTCTCATCACGGCATTCGGACGGCATCAACACCAGTCGGACGCATCAGTGGTTCCAAAACCAGGAATGGTGTCTGCCGGGCGGCCGCCAACGCCTGAACTGAGGACCCGGGTGGGTCTTTATGGGGGCGTCCAGGCCCCTAGACGCCCCCATTCTTTTAATTTATTTATCAAAGCCCAAAACCAAATAAAAAATAATATATTAATGGAGGCGTCCAGGCCCCTGGACGCCTCCATAAAAACAAATATAAAAAATTAAAATGCCAGTTGGCATAAAAAAACAAAACAGAAATAATAAAAAATTATTTTCTTGGAGGCGTCTAGGCCCCTGGACGCCTCCATCAACTCCCTCACGGGCGCCGCCCACCGAAGGACGGTTTATCGTGTGTGAAAAAATCCAAATTATGGAGACGTCCAGACAGCTGGACGCGCCCATTTTTGAATCACGGGTCGCCGCTCCAAAACCACGCGTTGTGCCAAACCGCGTGCGTCTTTCGGTGGAGTTCGGTGGATGTTATAGAGGCGTCCGGGACCCTAGACGCCCCCAAGAAAATATTCATAAAAAAATGAATTAAAATAGTTTAAAATATTAGTTCGGCCATGATGGAGGTGTCCAGGGTCCTGGACGCCTCCACCCTCCGGAGCCCTATAAATAGAGGCCCACCCCCTCAGTTCTGAAGGAGCCAAGCAGAGATCCGATAGGCTGCCGGAGCCTAGAGGCTACCGGAGTCATTTCTAACCCGTGGGGTCTTTTGTAGGTGGAGGTTCTGTCGGCTTCTCGGGTGCCCACGCTCACGAGAGGAAGGTCGTCTTCATCCACCGCGCTTCCACGTCTTCCCCACGCTGCCGGAGCTCCGCCGGATCTCACCCTCGGCTTCTCCAATAAGCCTTTTCTTCCCCTTTTTCTCCATAGTTCTTTACATTCATCATACTGCATCCTCTATCTCCCTACATAAGGGCATCGTCTCTTGCATACTTCTTGCATTCATCATCGCATTTTCCTCTTACTCGAGTCCAAGAGGGGTTTAAAACCACACCAACCAGGTGTGTGTCAGGTCACGATCTCGTCACTTTTATTGCAAGGAATTGTTACTACACTGCCATTTTCTAATTCCGTTCGTTTATTGTCTACTGTTTTGCAAGGGTAACCAAGGAAAGCCCTCTCCGTCGGCCGACCGAAGGGGGAGGAAGAAGCAACCCGCCATCTCCCACTCTTGAGGTAGGCGCGATCACTTTCTTTATTTTGAGATCTTTTGGCCCCTGGCGATCACATCTTGTTCTCGAGGCCGCGGCGAGTCACTTCCCTAATGGCCGTTTAAATTTCCGTTCTTATATTCTCTTTATATTCTGTTATATTCTGCTCATATTCTCGAGGCCACGGTGAGTCACTTCCCCAATGGCCGTTTAAATTCCCGTTCTTATATGTTATATTCTTATCTATTCATATTCTCGAGGCCGTGGCGAGTCACTTCCCCAATGGCCGTTTAAATTTCCGTTCTTATATTCTCTTTATATTCTGTTATATTCTGCTCATATTCTCGAGGCCGCGATGAGTCACTTCCCCAATGGCCGTTTAAATTCCCGCTCTTATATTCTCTTTATATTCTGTTATATTCTTACCAATTCATATTCTCGAGGCCGCGGCGAGTCACTTCCCCAATGGCCGTTTCAATTCTTGCTATTTAATTTCTGCACCATTCCCGTCCCCCCGAGGCCGCGGCGAGTCACTTCCCGCTATGGCCGTTTAACCCCCATATCTTGCTATATTACATTTGTCCCGTTGGCCCCGCCGGAGCAATCTCCCGTGGTGGCCCCTTCTCTTTTCTCTTATCTCTGTTTTGCCGCAAACAAAAGAGGAGCCCGTGCGCTCCGCGTTTTCTCCACTTCCCGAACCGCGTGACGTCGCTCACAGATTGGCGATCACGGTGGGACCTCTACTGCTTCCTTTTGGCTACCCTTGCAAGTTCGGCACCGTCCGTGCCGCTCCACCTTGACGCCCTCGCGCGCCCCCGTTGTGCTCACAGCAGCACTGTCAGTTGTGATTGGTTGGGTGTTTGTTATATGTATGTTATTTATGTTGTTTTCTTACTCTATATCTCTGTCAGCATTCTATTGCATACATCCATCCCTCTTTTATATCCTTTTTTTCATTTTTTCTAAGGATCACCCTTTCCCGGTGAAGGAAGGACTCTCCGTTTGAGAATTCCTCTCAACGGACTAGAATCTCCTCCACTAGGACCTTCGTAAGTCCCCGACATCGAAGAATCTCCTCTTCGTTCACTGGGCTGGTTGTACCATTGAAGTTACCTGGAGTTAGTCATCCCATTCGTGGTGAGACGAGAGACCCTAGCTGACACGGCGGTGAAACAAAAATAAACTAGGGTCCCTATTTTGTGTGAACTTCGGATCTCGCTAAAAACACACAAAAAAACCATCAAAATCAAAACACAAAAAAGGCGTAAAGGCATCCACCTGTTTGATAATCTCTGCTACCTGCATGCTAGTGTATGTTTTTACGTTCTAGAAAAATTGTGAGCATGGCTCACGAGTCTTTTGAGGAGAACCACCCTAGTCGTGGTTTGTCAGCCGACCCGCGAGTCTACGCTATGGACTCGGGTCCTTCTCATGAGCCCTCGCATGAGGTGCAGGTTATTGTCGGGGACACGTCCCCACCACAGGATATCTCTTCCTTACTGGGCGTCCTCGCCAACACAGAGCTTACCTGTGAACAGCTCCGGGCCTTCCAGGCCATTCTAAAGGGGAAATCTGTTTCCCCCACGCCCCAGGAATCAACTCCGGCCATCGCACCTCTCCAAGAGTCCGTGCAGGCCATTCCATCTCCTTCATTGGCGCAAGCCATCCAGTCTCCCTCGCTTCAAGGACAAGCGAGCCAACAACCACCCTCATTCCAGTTCCCGTCACAATCTCAAACTCCCGTTGTTCCCCACATACCGCTTCAGCCGGGGCCAACTGTCGACGGTCCGACAGCTGCCTCCCATTCAGGGTTCCCCCCTCAAGTCTCTGGGAGATAGTTTCTCCCCCAGTGGCAAGTGCCACCTTCACCTCCAGAGGAGCTCGCCCAATCGCTCCTCAATAGGTTCAATCGCATGGACGAGCAGTTTCAAAATCTAAGAAGAATGGTGGACGTGAAAACCACCCCGGAGGTTACTTTTCCAATCCTTCCCGTCATTCATCTTCCTCCCTCCGAAATGCCCACGTACCGCAGATACAATGGTACCGGCAACCCCTTCATTCACCTCAAGGATTTCATGTATGAGTCCTCCTATTGGCAAAACGATCAGAGGTCCCTGGCATACCTCTTTCGGAGATCATTGGATGGTCCCGCGCTAGAGTGGTTCTATTCTTTGGAGCCCCGCGAGGCCGAGAATTTTGAAATAGTCCAGAGAAGGTTATTACAGAAATATAGGGATAGGGTCGGTCCCTCACTCTCCATTACCGACCTAGTGGCCGAAAAGATGAAGCCCGATGAGGATTTTGTCCGCTATGCTGATAGATGGAGGTCTCTGGCGGAAAGAATAAGGGATACCCTCTCCGAGCCCGAACAAGTGAAGATGATTGTGTCTAATGCAACCCCACAGTTCAGACACGTCCTGGCCATGAATAAACTTACTACAATGGAGGAACTCTATGAAAGGGCCCGGTACATCCAAACCCAGTTAAAAGACTCCCCCATTATGAACATGTTTGAGTCGCCGAAGCCCAAAGTGGTCAGAAAGACAGGCGCTGGTGTCCCGGGCGGAGCCACAAAAGGGGTCGTGACAAATGAGCAAGTGGGTGCGGTCAACAATGCCAATTATGCAGTCAACCCAAGGCCTCCACAAATGCCCCGACTTCCCCTCCAACCAGGTCCTTTCCCTCTTCGTCCTCCACCCCAAAATAATCCACCCCAGGATAATATGCCTCCATTACGTCAACCCCAGCAACAACAACCACAACCTCAGCAACAACAACCACCGCTTCAGTACAACCAAGTTCCACCCCCGGAGAACTATGGTCCCCAACAGCAACAAAGGAGGCCGGTCGGTCCCAAAAGAGCCTACTATCCACCATTGCCAGAAACCTTAGTAGACATTTTTAATGCCCTCATGGCATCAAACCAACTCGCCCTACCCAAAGAAAGGCCCGTGTGGCCCCCGAATGTTGATACCTCCAAATACTACGTCTACCACAGGCAGCCAGGACACACAGTAGATTACTGCTTCCATTTCAAAGATTACATCCACAATATGAATGATGAACATCAAATAGATTGGGATGAAATGAGACGATACGTCGCGGCTCTCAAGGCTAGGAGACCTCCTCATAGGCCACAGCAGTAGTTACAACAGCAGCAGTTACAACAGCAACAGCAGCAGCAGCAGCAGCAGCAGCAACCACAACAACAACAGCAGCCTCGGTAGGTCCCACAACAACAGCCCAACATAGGCATAATCCAGAATCCATTACCGGAGCACCAACAGCCCAATCATCAGGTTAACCCCATCTCCTCCTTCTCGGAAGTCGGGAGAGAGCAGGTGTGGCACCCGGAAAGTACCTCCATTCTTTCTACCGCCAATCCTATCATCACGCAATACCCTTGCCTTGCTCGGGTAGCACCTCTCTCTCACCAACCCGCGTCAGTATCGCCTTCACCATTTCCACTACCATTACGCCCTCTCATCTGTACCCCGATCTCCTATCAACCGGCACTCTCCACTACGCCTTCACACCCTCTCATCTTCTCCCACTCCCCCACTTTACCATCCACCTCTACCACATTTACCCCTACGCCTTCTAAACCCCTTATCATCCGTCAACCATACATAACCCCGTCTTTCTCCACCGTATCACCACTAATGCCTTCAAAACCACTCATTACCCATCACCCACCTCAAAATCATTGCCCGCTTCAAGCCCTACCCACTTCTACTTCGTCTCCACCTCCACCTTCCAGACCCCTTATCCTTCATAATTCATGTGATATCCCCTATACCTCCACCATGCCTCCACCTAACAAACCCCTCATCAGAATCCCTGCTCCTGTCATCACCCCTGCTTCATCAACCATTCCTCCACCACTACCCCTCAAACACCTGTTAAAACCCACTGCTACCCCCACAGAGGTACAAAAGTCGCAGGCAATGGTGCTCCGGAGTGGAAGGATTTTCCACAGGGTTTTCCCCCACAATAGTCAGAATCCTGAGCAATCTCAGCCAGAGAAGGATGATGGAGAACAACCAGAAAGAGCTATCCCTGGAACATAGTATGATCTATTGAAACACTTGGACAAGACGTCTGCTCGGATCTCCATCCTGGAGCTACTTCAAAGATCCACATCCCACCAGGCGGCCTTGATGGAATATCTTCAAAAAGTCATGGTTAATGAAGACCTCCCCGTGGAGAAGATTTCGACCGTCCTGACCCCAACGGACACACAACCGGCCATCATGTTCCATAACTACGAGCTCGCTCCCAAGGAAGCTCGGAAATATGCATTGTGCATTTCAATAAAAATTAATGGGGTATCCATAAACCCGTGCCTTGTAGACACGGGTGCGTCCATAAATGTGATCTCCATGGACACCCTTCAGTTGTGTGGGGTCAACGAGGAACAAATAAGACCTTCCTCAATCACGGTCACGGCTTATGACAATAGCAAAAGGCCACCGCAGGGGATGATTATTCTGAAGGCAGAACTAGGCCCCATGTCAATTCCCACGAAATTCCATGTCCTCGACATGGACCCCACATTCAAGGCTATACTGGGTCGCCCTTACATCGAAGCCATGGACGCTGTGCCTTCCACCAACCATCAGTGCCTGAAGTTTCCTTACAATGGGAGGATTATTAAAGTGGTCAGTACACCTGTCCTTCACACAGTGGATGCCATCAACACCTCTCTGCCCTCTGTGTGGCCATCTCATCGGCCCATATTGTCATTGCTGGACGTGCGTGATCTATCTCACGTTCCACTAGCACCAAAGGAGCCGGTCAGGGCAACCACAACATCATATCTCCCTTTTCACTCCAAAGGGTGGGAGATTATGAGGAATATCGGCTATCAACAGGGTAAATGTCTGGGCGCACAGTTACAGGGTAGGCTTAAACCGCCAAAGGAAATTAGGTCGAACCGCAGGTTTGGCCTAGGCTTCAAAGGACCGTTCAAGGCGGATTGGAAGCCCCTCACATGGACTCTATCAAACCACTTCAACAGAGGGCCCATTGTTCAGATGTGAGATTACCCACAAGAAGCATATGGGAGATCACATGCTGTATACTTGGCTGAAAAATATCTGAGGATCACCAAAAGAGGCAAGATCAAAGATCCGGAATGCGAGTGGAACAAATGGTTCGACATACGGGACATTTCCATTGCACTGGAAAGGATGTTCTCGTCTCCGCAGCTTGAAGGACCACCATTGATCTCCGAAATACCAGAGAATATTACCACTCTTGCCAAGGTTCCAAACTATCCTCGTCCTCGCCAGAAGGACCCTGTCATCAACGGATCTTCATCCATCCTCAACATTGCCGTCGACGGCTCATTAGCCGCCATCTTCTCCATCCACTCGTCTCAGCCTTTGCTGATATTTTCTTCCTGGGCCAGACAGTTGTCTGATGATCTTCCCAGGTCCCCTTCTTTGCTTACATACCTACGCGGGCTTTTCAACCCGCGCCAGGTCTTCAACCATGATCTACTCTATGAGCCTCATAATCCTCTAGCTATAACCACTTTTCTCTCTCCTCCAATCTCTTTTCACTGCTTTGTCATTAAAAATGAAAACGAAAAAAAAACGTCAATTTTCAAACTCCCCAACAACACATCTTCGTTGAGGAAACCTCCTACATCTCCCACGGGTGCGTCCCGCCCTGCGGACCACCCGTCCAAGGTCCGATGAGCGACCTTTTGTACCCCTCCTCTGAGGGGTCTTCTCCTGTACATTCTACACCATCCTCTTCGTCTTCCTCTTCTTCTGTAAATATTGTCAGTCAATCTAGGAATGATAGGCCAAGGGTAGCACCTAGGAAGAAATCCAAGGGTAGGCAGATCCCTCATCGATTCCTTCTGGATTTAGCCACCAGATGTCAGGCCCTTCTTTCCATCCCCCAGTTGTTAGAAAATCCCATCCGGCTACTGGAAATAGAATGTGAGGGCGACGGTGCATTTGATGAAGGGTATGGAGTCTACGAGATCACGGGTGAAGAATACCCTACCGAAGATGAGGGTGAGGAATATGATGACGCGGCTGGCGCATATGCTAGTGGAATGAGGAGATTCGACGAGCCGTCAACCGCCGTAGAAGAATCCACCAAAGAAGTCAACTTGGGAACTGAGGAAGACCCTAGGATCATCCTCATAAGTGACAACCTACCACCCTCTGAAGAAGAGGCATTAATTGAGGTTCTCACGGAATATAAGGACACGTTTGCATGGAGCTACGAGGATATGCCGGGTCTAGATTCAACCTTAGTCGAACACCGTTTAACCCTAAAACCAGGGACCGTCTCTGTAAAACAAAGGTTAAGGCGTTTCCACCCTCAGATGGCTTTGAAAATGAAAGAAGAGGTCGATAAGCTCCATAAAGCCAGGTTCATTAGAGTCGTTCCTTATCCTCAATGGGTGGCGAACATTGTCCCGGTCATGAAAAAAGATGGGAAAGTCAGGATTTGTATCGACTTCCGGGACCTTAACCGCGCGTGTCCAAAAGATGATTTTCCCTTACCTCACATTGATGTGTTGATTGATAACACGGCAGGCTACGAAACCCTCTCATTCATGGATGGATTTTCAGGATATAATCAAATTCGTTTGGCAGAAGAGGATCAGGAGAAGACGTCATTCACTACCCCATGGGGAACATACTGTTACGTGGTCATGCCATTTGGGTTAATGAATGCTTGAGCTACTTACCAAAGAGCTATGATGGCCATATTTCATGACATGATGCACATATATCTGGAAGTGTATGTGGATGACTTGTTGGTGAAATCAAGGACCAGGATGGAACATACAGAAGTTTTGGCTAAGGTCTTACAGAGGTCAAGGGAGTTCCAATTGAAAATGAACCTGAAGAAGTGTGTGTTTGGCGTGTCGTCGGGTAAATTGCTGGGGTTCATTGTGAGTAAAAGAGGGATCGAGATAGATCCCGACAAAGCTAAGGCTATCAGGGATATGCCGCCTCCCAAGAATTTGAGGGAAGTCCGAGGTTTAATCGGGAGGTTGCAGTTTATTCGTCAGTTTGTGTCCCAACATTCACAAAGGTGTAGACCTCTCTACGAGTTGACCAAGCCAGGAGTAGAATTCCACTAGAATTCTAAATGTCAGAAAGCTTTTGAAGGGTTGAAAGAATATCTGGCCAGTCCACCCGTTCTCATTCCACCTAAACAAGAAAAACCTCTGATCCTTTACGTCTCAGTCTTGGATGACTCCGTGGGAGCCGTCCTCGCACAAGCTGATGAAGAAGGCAAGGAACGGGCAACCTATTACTTGTCCAAACTTCTCAATCCCTGTGAGCAGAAGTACACCGTCATGGAGAAAACCTGTGCTGCCCTCGTTTGGGTAGTGCAGAAATTGAAGCACTACTTCTTGGCTCATGAGGTCCACTTGATTGCTCAAATGAATACTATCAAATTCCTTCTGGAGAAATCCATCCTTACGGATAGGCTAGCACGCTGGCAAAGTTTTCTCTCTCAGTTCGACATCACCTACATCCAGCAAAAGGCGATTAAAGGCTATGCCATAGCCGAGCATCTCGCTCACCATCCTCTTCCCAAGTTCGATCCCGTCCAATCAGAGTTTCCAGATGAAGAACTAATGTTCGTCAACCAATCAGATGAGCCAATGTGGACGCTATATTTTGATGGAGCTCTGAATTCTCAAGGGAGAGGAATCGGCGTCGCCCTCCTGTCGCCTGAAGGCCTCACATTCCCATTGGCATACCAGCTCAAATTTCCAGTTACCAACAATATAGCCGAATATGAAGCTTTTCTAGTTGGCCTAGAACTCGCCCATTCTTTTCGAATCACTGAGTTGCGAGTCGTAGGTGATAGTCAACTCATCCTTCGCCAGGTGCTCACTAAATATCGCACTCGCGATCTCAAACTCAAGCCATACCAAGAACTCACTGCTGCCTTTGCCAAACTGTTCATAAAACTGATCTTTGTTCATGTCCCTCGTCATCAGAATATTCTCACCGATGCCCTCGCCTCGTTGGCATCATCCATAAGGTTCCCTCTAGGAAGATGGTTTGAGTCCATTTCCATCTACAAACTTCACGCCCCTGTAATCGATGATACTTCCTACGTAAATATCAAAGATAGGATAGCAAGGAAGATCCTACAGGAATATATCCTTGAGAAGAGGGAGATCATGTTGGCAGAGGTTGAAGAAGAACTGGCTGATGAAGAGAAACTATGGTTCTATGAAATCGTTAAATACTGCCAAGATCAGTCTTATCCTGAAGGGGCCACCACAGAGGACAAGAAAGTCATAAGAAGGGTGGCTCAGAAATATACATTGGTTGGAGGTCTACTCTATAGGAGGAGCATTACTGGTATTCTGTTAAGATGTCTTGGTGACGATGAGGTTTGTAAATGTGTAGAGGAGACGCACTCGGGTGTGTGCGGTGGCCACGTGAATAGTCAGATGCTCGCCAAGAAGATCATTCACCAAGGCTTTTATTGGCACACTATGGAAGAGGATTGTGATGTCTATGTCCGTAGGTGTGTCAAGTGTCAACTTCACGCCGATAAAATACATTCACCATCTTCCTCACTTTATCTAATATCCTCTCCATGGCCTTTCTCCATGTGGGCATTCGACATCATTGGTCCCCTAGGTGATCCCAATTCCCTCACCAAGCAGAAATCTTTCATCCTTACTGCGACGGAATACTTCACCAAATGGGCCGAAGCCAAAGCTTACGCAGAAATCAAGACGTCTACAGTCTGCAAGTTCATCATGAAGAACATCCTCGCCAGATTCGGTGTCCCAAGCACAATCGTCACCGATAATGGGCCACAGTTCATTTCTCAGGACCTACAGAACCTCTGCAAAAGGTACGCAATTGCATTACATCATTCATCGCCTTATTACCCACAAGGTAACGGCCAAGTGGAGGCCACCAATAAAACATTACTCAAAATCATCAAAAAAACCTGCGAGTCTAGTAAGTTTTCAGACTGGCCAGAAAAACTTATCGAAGCCCTATGGGCCTATCGCACTTCAATCCGTACCCCCACTGGGCAGACTCCATTTGCCCTTACTTATGGTATGGAAGCGGTAGTCCCGTACGAGACTCTGATCCCTTCTCTCAGGGTACAATTGGACGAGGAATTTCCCCTCGACGATCGTCATAATTCACTCCTCGCCCAGTTGGAACTCTTGGATGAGAAGCGGCTGGCCGCTGCCGAACACGCGCGTGTGTATCAAAATAGACTCGCTCGCTTTTACCAAAAGAAAGTTGTTGAGAGAAAATTCAAAGTCGGTGAGATGGTCGTAAAAAGAATTTTTGCCAAACTTGGAGGGCCGCATTCTAAGCTCCAACCCAATTGGGAAGGACCATTTGTAATTCAAGCCGTGTACCCTGGCAACGCCTACAAGCTAGTCAACACCGAAGGGACCGAGTTATCCCACCCTTGGAATGGGCTTTATCTTAAGAAATACTACCCTTAGCACAAAACAAAAAAAATGATGAAAAGATAAAAAACATCAAAAACAAAGAAATATTGAAAACCACTAAAAATATGGAAAATTCAAAATGCCAATGCCTGGTGGTCACCATGTAGTCAAGTCACTGCATCTAACTTTCATGTTAGGATAGGGCCCATTAAGGCTTGGTAGGCACCGGGTCTTGGTTTGCCAGAACCGTGGAGATCCCTGTCCAGCCACGTCGGCCTATGCTCGCTCGAAGGAAGCTAACATGTGCTCACTTATGTATTTTATTCAAAAAAGTCGGTAGCATCACCTACGGTGGGGCCCCACCCAGAAGATCTCCGGAAGGTGTAATCTTTATTCTTTTCTCTTCGACCAAATGAGACAGTCGGCGCCCTTAAAACGTTGAGCATGAGAAACCGAAACTCAAACCCCAAAGGCAAGAGTAGGATCCATTTCCTCGAGCATCGATCAGAGCACGAGAAGAGGGCAGTGTCCCCGTAGGCATACGAAAAGGGAGCCCACCAACGTCAAACGACTATATCTCACTCACAAAAAGAAATACAAAATCAAAATCAAGAGCCTGGTCGTGACCGTGCCTGATGCGATAAATGGAACCCCTCAAAGCAAAAGTTTGAATCCATAAAAAGGGGGGGCTATGGAATGTAAATGCTCAAGATTTGGTCCGAAGTTGTCCGAAAGGAAAGACTTAATGGGCCCTTATTCGCTCGCCGGGTTAACGGCTTTGCCGGTCCTCTCAGGAGGTTTATCCCCTACACTCTTCCTTCTCCCTCTAAAGATGAAGGTTCGATGGAGTTTCTGAAAGGTGAAAACTGCCCAGGGTCTGCGACCTTATTTTAATATACACATTTGGTTGCCTACTTTGAAAAGCAAAAGCTATCGCTGCGAAGGAGTCTCCGTGTTTCTGGCTGGTCAAGACCCCTGTTTACCACCTTGATGCCTTCTTGCTTAACCTTGGGCTTAGGCCAATGCAAGCGCGTCACCTATGGGTGCGACGGCGTCTGATTCCGGGTCAGCGTCGCGCGGTTGATCATTAGGGTTCCAGGGTGTTCCATCATATACCATCTAGAGTTGTGAGGAAATAGACCCGGGTCGGGTAAATCTTTTACCTCAAACATCTTTTGGGTGAATCCCTGTGGTCGGAAGCGACTGGGAGCCTAAGCATGGCATGACGGTATTGTCATCAGGGCAAGTCTTAGCCGGCGGGATCATCATTCGAGGGGTCTAGAGGCCCAAATCAAGCTAGATGTGCACTTAGGATACCTGGGAGATTAGTAAGAAACCCCTGTTCTCACGTAGGTTAGGTGCCACGTGGGTGCTTGTCGGGCGTTAGCAACAAAAAAATCGAAATGATAAAAACAACAAAAAAGGGAAAAAGAGAAAATGTACATATTTGTAAACAAAAAAAAATCTTTTTTATGATAAAATAAAAAAATACTAAATATAAAAAAGAAAATAAATCAATTTTACATGATTGCATTTGCGTGCAGCATCTCACTTTTAATACCGCTTGCATTCGTGTGCTTGCCTGTCGCATTTATCATCACTACATCTTTCTCTCGCCTTCCTTAAATAAAGACTTGGCCCCTTGACCAGTTATCAAGGACAGTCACAGTGACCATTTGCTTATTGAGCAAGGGGCCAAGTCAGAACAGAAATTTTGATTTGTTTGTTTCAGTGATGTGTGCAGGGATTCAGGCAACAGAAGCAAAGGTGAAAACCAAATAGACCAAACCTTGTATTTTATTCCAAAAAACCAAAAAAAATTACATCAAGTTCCGCCCTCTCTCTCTGCATTACTCGTCCCACTACTCTCCGAGCAAAACGCTCTCAAAGGTGCTACCTAACTACGAAAAGCGGTACTCCTACCGCTCTGTACTCCCCTTCCTATCCCCACACCCCGGCATTGATCCACGGAAGCAGCAGAGAAGCTACCAACACGAAAGCCACGCTCTCGTGCTCTTCGGTAGCGCTCCTCACCATCTCTCAGCCACTGTTCAGCGAGACCAAGGCTGATTCGGAGTTCGAATAGTTGGGCCTCCATGGCCCTTCATTCCTCCCTTTCAGTCAATCTGTTGGCTCTTTCTCTCTCTACGTCTCTTTCTCTCTCTGAACGTTCTCTCTCGCGATCTTCCCTCTCCAACTGGAGAGTGATCCTCAGTTCCACGGCATCCCTAGAGGAGTCGTCATCAGGATGACACCGCAGTTCCCTCTCCAGTTCTGCTATCCTAGCCTCCTTCTGCGCAGCTTGGGCAAGCGCTTCTTCCGTCTCCTTTTCCTACCGAGTGTACCATCTCAGATACGTGATAAGGCGTAATCAAAGAGAACTCAACACTGAAACTTTTATCTATATAGAGAGCATCCCTTCTGCCTCCGCGGCACGCTGCGTGGCACGAGCAAGTTGCTCGTGAAGCAAATCGAGTTCTGAGGTAGGAATCCACAAGCTGGAAGAGACACCGCCTACTCCCATCGCTGAGGAAGCCGTGCCAATATGAGCATGCTACGACCGCGTGAATTAGTAGCCAACATCTGGAATCTGCGGTTCTAATTAGGAACGCACTGTACACCTACCAAGGCGCTCGTAGCTCCGCGGGCATCGCCCAACCGTTGCTCCATCTCTGCCAAGCGAGTTTGTAAAGTCACTATCATCGTATCACGGATATCCTGCAGCCATACGAGTCAGCATTTCCACCAGAAAACCAAAAAAAGGAGAAAGAAGAAAAGAGAAAAAGGGAAGACCTACCTCCGCAAGTCCCCGGGGTTGGAACCGCTCTGCGTACCTTGTCTTGTATAGATGCAGGTAATCCTCGCTATCCCGTGCCTGCGATTCCATGATTATGCCACCCTGTTGCCAGTCTTCGTACTGTTCGGGGAATCGCACACGCCAGTCAATGCAGGTCGCCGGTCCTCGCGTCTCTCTCCCAACACGAGGTGGCGCAGCCGTATCCACCCATTCCTGAGCCAGTCCCAAAGTCCTCATAACCAATCGTAGCCGAAGCGGCTCGATTTCATTCAGGCAGTGCATCCACAGTTCCCGTCTGAACTGGGCACGACTTGCTAGAACCCACGGCTGGTCGGCATCAACCATGTCTGAGTAGGGTCTCCAGTTTACCGTCGCTGCAGGGAACTCCTGTAGCTCCCGCCTTAGCACCATCAGTTGGTAGGTTAGGGGTGCCGCACTCATGATGGGTTCCCACCGCCTGGCTAGCGGCACCATCGCGGGTCACCAATGACGAGCTCTCCCCATGGGGAGGTAATAATAGCTCAACAGCTGCTCGGCGCAGGTCATCAGTACCTTGCAAAAACATAAAAAAAATACAAAACAAGCAAAACCAAAAATACCTGGATGAATGGTGTGAAACCACTCACAGTCATCTCACGGTCCGCTTCTTGGAACAGACCTGCAAATAAGTGCGCTAGCATGGCAGCTCCCCAGGCATAGTATCCTACTCTTTCAAGGTCTGACAGCAGCTCCAGGAAGCGACATTGGATACCGTCCCCTTTCGAGCTCAGTACCAATCTCCCCAAAAGGAAGAGGAGAAATCTCCTCAAATCTATGTTGCATCTTTCCCAGTTGCCGAAATCTGTGCAGTACACGGCACGGCATCCTATTTCCATCCTTTCCATGAACTCTTCTGAGGATTCATCGTCCCGCCGATGAGTGTCGATGAGCCCTAATGCATCCATGAGGGACGCCCTAGCTACCGACCTATTTTTCCGACCATCTAGGTCCAAACCCAGTAGCTTCCGAGCACCTTCTCGGTAATCCGCATAAGTGACCCCGGTCACTGCCTCGCCCTCCACCTTCAGGCTTGTGATCTGGACCACATCCTCCAAGCTGGGCACCATGTGCCCCCAGGGCATCAGGAATGCCCGGCTCACTGGGTCCCATCTCTCACACAAGACTTGGATCAGGACCAGGTCGAGCTGGATCGGCTTGATCCGAAGAAAGGTGCCAAATCCCATCATGTCTAACCTGGCCTTCTGAAAATCCGGGAGACCCCTGTATGCGGCCACTGCTAACTCCCATGAAATGTGTGACTTCATCACACTCTGTGCGTGCATAAGAAATGGAGAGGAGGTTTGGTCAGAAAGAGAGGAAGGGAGAAAGAATGAGAAAAGGGCAGGAAAGCTCAACTTACGAGTTGTGATTGGGCCCTTTCGCTGAAGTGCCCTTCGAGGTCCGAAAGCCTCCTGGAACTACTACCACTGGACCTGCTTCTCTTCGAGGAATGGGAAGATTCGCCCTCCATCCAACTCTCAGAATTTTGAACTCCTCCTCTCCCGTGAGAACTTGTGCTCCTCGAGTTAGCTCTCGATATACCTGGGAGGATAAAAGGGACAAGAATTTATAGAAATGGAAGGAGTACAGGCCAAGATTGCCTCCATCACCTTTAATGATAGCCCTCACAATGAGGCACCTACCATGCGGTCCCGTGTGTCACTTCACCGCTCGCACAGGGTGATTGATTGGACAAAGAATATGACGACTAGCCCCCTATGTTGTCTAGGGATACCCTATCATGTTTTGGAGGACGTCCGCAAAATTTGACACAACATCCGGGAAAAGGGACTAGGGCCGTCATTATTGACTTCGACGGCAGATTCCCGTGGAAAATGGTCACAACAAGACGCGATTCTCCGCTCGGGTTGGAGTCTCGACAGACCCATCACATGAGAACAGTGCAAAGGAGAAGAAGTGTAGGGAAGAAGGAACGCACAAGAGAACAAACAAGCAGCAGAAAATAAAATCACTCCATTCATAATTCTACATAAGCTGTCATAAACACTACAATCATAGAGACGTGGCGGGTCCACTAGCTCGCCAACTCTTGCCATTATTTTCATGCTCGTCCCTCTAGGCGTCCCTCTCCTCTCCCCTGAGGTGAGGGTCCCTCAGAAGCCTTCTGGATCCCCGTGCAGTAGCACCCGCCTCGCCTCGTGGCGCCGGCTCCACAGCAATGACTCGCTGCTCCTCCCCTGGTGTGGCAAAGAAGCCACTAGCGGCAAAGCGACCAGACTGGCGCAGTCGCTCCCCGAACTCTCACGCTCTCTCGTAGCGCGTCTCCATCCCTCCTAGCCTCTGCACAATGGCCTGAAGGCCCAGCTGGAGCTCCCTCACTTGGGCCTCCAAGGCCCTCCTCTCGGTCTGATCCCGCTGTCGCTCGGACCTTCTCTCGACTTTCTCTCTCTCTGCCTCTCTCCTCATCATCTGCAGAAGAACCCTTAACTCCAGAATGTCTGGAGAAGGTCTCTCCTCACCACGATGTCGCAGCTCTGCTACAGTCGCCACCCAGGCATCACGCTCCTCTTCCGCCCGGGCAGCCCGAGCCACCGCACCGACAAGTTGCTCCCGGAGGGAGGCAATCTCAAGAAAAGGGGCCGAGGAACTGGAAGATGCGCCGCCAGTCACTCCCACCATCGCTGTCTGCAGGGCACGCTGGAACGAACAAACAACAGCCGTCAGCTAAGCTCCACATTTAAAAATAGAAAATACAGCACTTAGCTTACCAAGAGCGACAGTTCCTGTTGAGTGGCGGCCAGCTGCCGCCTAACCTCGGCTAATTGGGCACGCGACCCGTCGACGTCGTGCGTATCCCCGGCTTAGGGAAGCCCCGCATAACTCTCTCTCTGCTGTTGCAGGAAGTCGGCACTATCCTGCACCAATACGTTTCCTTGCTGTCCAGGGAGACGTATGCGCCAATCCTCGAGCTTCGCCTTGCCGCGGCTCTCCTTCTTAACGCGGCTCGGCTCGTCTGCACTCGCCCACTCATCGGCCAGGCCCAGGGTCCTCGCCATGTCCTGCACCAAGAAAGAAGGGCCTCACATCATAACAAAGAACGCATCCCCTGTCTAGGACACGTCCATCATTTGAGTGCAACACTCGCCGAACCCTTTCCCCCCTCGTGCGGCTCGCTTCAAAACTCAAAATGGATCAAAGAGGAAGAGATTAGAGGACCTACCAGACCGTGTTCACCTCCCTTCGCCTTCGCCGTGGTCCAGACTGCCGAACTCCATCAATTGAGGGGAAGAAGACAAAGACGGGCGAGCGAGTTTCGGCGGAAGGCGGGATCGTTTGCAGGTAAGGCACGGGAGAAGAAAGGCCACCCGTCACTTTAAATTTGAATTCGAGGATTAAGACGCGTCCTCGCGCCTGGACGCGCCCAAAAAAAAGGGAGAAAGGAAACAGAATCCCCCCTTGCAAAGCATAGTTCCCCGCTGTTCAGGGCAAGGTCTCGTGGAGCGTGCTTCGAAGGACAAGTGCAAAGAAGAAAGTGTGGGAGAGAGAAAGGTACACACAACACAAGAAAGTCATTTTCATTTCATATAATAGTCGAAAGTACATCATGCAGTAAGGAGGGTGGAGCGTACAAGCAACTCTCTAACTCTCACCACCACCCTCCTGGTCATCTCTCTCCTCCCTCCTCTGACGGGGATCCCTAGGGGGCCTCTGCGACCTCTGTGAACCCTGAGAAGTCGTGCTCGCCTCCCCAGGGGGCACCATGCCAGCCTCCAAGGTGCGGCGACGCTCGTCGGCCGAAGAAACTAGAAAGCTGCCCACAGAAAAGGAACCGGACTGACGAAGTCGCGCCCCGCGCTCCTTCGCCCTCTGATACCGCTCCTCACTCTCCCGAAGTATCCCCTCCGCCGTGCCAAGACTCAGCCGGAGCTCCGACACCAGGGCCACCAGAGCTCTCCTCTCGTCCCAATCTCGATGTCGCTCTGCCATCCTGTACTCCCTCTCTTTCTCTATGGTCTCCCTATCCCTCTCCCTCTCCCTCTCTAGGGTCTCCCTATCCCTCTCCCTCTCTCTCTCCACGCTCTCCCTATCCCTCTCCCTCTCCTCTCTCTCCCTCATCGCCTCTCTCCTCGACAGCTCGAGGGTGATCCGCAGATCCACTACGTCGCGAGGAAGCTCCTCAGCCTCCCATCGCCGCTCCTCCTCTAGCTTCACAATCCGGGCGTCACGCTCTGCCACCCAAGCATCGCGCTCCTGCTCAGCACGAACAGCACGGGCCAGGGCCTCCCGAATCTCGGCCACCTGTCAAAGCACGCATGCACCGTAAGAGAATAGTGATAGAAGGAGAGCAGCCAGAAGGAGAGTCGAGGTCAGGCAGACACTCACTCGAGCCTCGCGGTCACGCTCGGCCTCCTCAGCCCGAGCCACCGCATACGCCAGCTGCTCCTGGAGGGCAGAAACTTCCGGAGGAGGGCCCCGCAAACTGGAACCCGCTCCACCATCCATCCCGGCTGTCGCTGCCAGGTGGGCCCGCTGAAACACGAGGCAAACGTCAGTCAAAGGCTAAGCATCAAAAATCCAGGTCACAAAAAAATGCATTGCATAGACTCACCAGGATCCCCAACTCCTGTCGGATGGCCACTAACTGCCGCCTGGCATCCGCCAACTGGGCCCTCAGCTCGGCGATCATGTTGTCACGAGCATCCTGCATTACACATAAGTTAGTGCCACAAGCATATACATATAGAAGGGTGAAGCATTTTCATTTCACTTACCCCTGCCATACCACCAAGGAAGAGGCGGTCCCCGTACGTAGCCCGGTACCGTCTCAGGTAATCAGTATTGTCCTGTACATGGGACACCACTGGGACCCCGCCCTGCTGCCAGTCCTGGTACTGTGCTAGGAAGCGCGTACGCCAGTCCACAATCTTCGCCTTCCCCTTGGTCTTCCGCCCGATGCGGGCCGGCTCATCTACATCAACCCACTCCTGGGCTAGCCCCAACGTCCTCATAACCAGCCTCAGCCGAAGTGGCTCGATCTCGTTCAGGCAATGGACCCACACGTCCCGCCCGAAACGAGGAAGACCTGCTACAACCCAAGGCTGACCAGCGTCACCCATGCCCAGGTAGGGCCTCCACACCACCTACATCATCATACTTGCATCATATTAGTTGCCATTCAGTCACATAAGAAAACACAAAAAAATCATACGCATCATACCATGGCCTCAGGATACTCGCTCAGCTCCCGACGAAGTGACGCCAGCTGGTAGCTGTGTGGTGCCGCAACCACGACCGGCCTCCACCGCCGCGCCAGAGGCACGGCCCTCCTGTTCCCATGCCTAGCCCTCCCCATCGGGAAGTAGTAATAACTCCACACCTGCATCCATCATACATCATTAGTATAATAATTGTATATTTAACTATGGGAATGCATAAATAAAATTTTTACCTGTAGAAAAGGTGCGAAGCCACTGACTGTCGTCTCCTTCTCCGAAGTCTGGGAGAGATCGGCAATCAGATGGGCAAGCAGAGCCGCTCCCCACGCGTAGTGTCCCACTCTGTCCAGATCCACCAAGATCCCGAGGAAACGGCAGTGGATGCCATCCCCCTTCGTCCCTAGCAGAAGGCGGCCCAAGAAGAAGAAAAGAAACCTCCGGAGGTCTAATCCACCAGCTCCCGCTCGCTCGGGTCCTGGGTGAAAGCTGCACGAGCGTCTCCCTCGAGTCGTGCCAGAAACTCCGCTCCAGTCTCGCTAACCCGCTGGCGCGGGTCGACGAATCCGAGCGCCTCCATAATCTCCACTCGGCCGACTACCCTGCTGTCTCTGTCAGTCACGCTCGTCTCTAACCACAGCAGGTCCAGGACAATCTCTCGGTAGTCGGGGTAGGTGACCCCGCTCACTGCCTCTCCGTCAACCTGTAGCCCGGTGATCCGAGCCACGTCCTCGAGTGTCGGCACCATGTGCCCCCAGGGCATCAGAAACGCCCGGCTCGGTGCGTGCCACCGCTCCCTCAATGCCTGGATAAGAGGAAGGTCGAGCTGAAAGGCTCGATCCTAAGGAAAGCTCCGAAGCCCATGGCGTCCACACGCGCCCTCTGAAAGTCTGGCAGCCCACGGTATGCTGCCACCACTAGGGACCAGCTGATCCGACCCTTCATCACGCCCTGCACACCACAAAACCAACAGGGCAACACATTAGCATCATGGATAGTAATAAATAATAACACTGTATATGTTACTTATTTGATTTATTTTATTTTTTTTTAAAATAAATAAAAAATGTTTATGTTTTCTTAGAGGCGTCCAACCCCTTGGACGCCTCCTCTTTATTTTCTTTATTTTATTTTTAGTTAAAACCAAAAACAAAAACAAAAATAAATAAAAAATATATATATATTATCATGGAGGCGTCCTAAGTCCTGGACGCCTCCTTATTTTTAATCCTATTTTATTATTTACGTGAATAAATAAATATATAAAAAGAAAAAAAAGAAAATGTGGCCTCACCACACTGCCTCTCGTCCGCCTATCCAACCTATTAAACCAACAGATTAAAGTTCCGAGGGGCTTACCGGGTCGTGATCGTCATCTCCCATGTCGCCAGCACCCGCAGCAGCCTCCACGGCCAAAGGGGGAGCCTCCTCCTCCACGGCGATCTCCTCCGCCGCAGCAGCCTCCTCCTCATCATCCCTCAACCTCCTCGGATGACGAGCCCGTCGTTTCCGCTTCTCTCCACCCTGGCTCGGGCCTCCTTGCTCCATTGGGACTAAGAATGGGTCGTCTGAATGAACAGTAAATGAGCAAAGGGGGGAGGCCCCCCATATATATAGAATCCACCTTCGTCGGGGCATCCAGGCGCCTGGACGCCCCGACGTTTTTTATATTTTTTTTCAAAATTAAATAAAATTAGGGGCGTCCAGGCGCCTGGACGCCCCCAAAACAAAACTAAAAAAAATAAAAAAATAAAAAATTAGGGGCGTCCATGACCCCGGACGCTCCCAAAAAAAATAATTATAATTATAAAACGAAAAATAAAAACGTAGGGGCGTCCAGGCCCCTGGACACCCCCATAATAAAAATTTCAAAAAAAAAAAATAAAAGAGAAATAAGACAAGAGTATGTATATAATCCAAACAAAAGCACAAAATAAAAACACAAAGAAAAAGAAAAATCACCAAAAAAATAATAATTAAGGGGACAAGGGTCCAAAACATCTAAATGCCAGATTTTATTCCATCAGAAAAGTAGAATGAACTACATCAGGGGCTTAGGCGCCTTAGGCCTTAACTTCCCCAGTTCAGTTACATAAGCCCTCCACAGCTCGCACTCTTCCCTCACATGCGCTAAGGCCTTTCCCGCAACACTTGTCTTCCAGGGTGCTTTGACGGCCTTGGCTTCCTTCGCGTCCGCTTCAGTGCCCAACTCCCTCTTCTTCAAAGGAATGATGCCAATCGGTAGCGGGAACAAATGGCGTGGGATGCCAATCTGGAGGCAGCACCGATGCGCATTATAAAGGACGAACTCGGTCGCGCCAATCAGTTGAAGATCAACTTCGGGAGAAGGCCTCATGAGGAGATCAAGCGAAAGTAAACATGCCGGCGCGCAAGTGAAGAAGCTTTGTGTCATGGTGCGGAAGTGAGACCGCCAGTCTTCACGTCTCTTTAGCCACGGAACACGGTTCGCCACGGTGCCACCGAAGCCTAACACGTCGGCTATATGATAAAGGGGGCTTTGTTGGAAATGCTTCGAAGCAGTTGGCATTCCCTCACGGTGGCCGAATTTGAAATGCAAATCCAGCCAGCAATCAGGACAAGTGCGCAACCAAAAGGAGGCTTACCCATGCTCGAGGCAGTAAGGCCACTATATATGTAGGCAAGGACAGTGGGTCCCACCCTCTTTCCACGCCAGATCCCGCAGATAGCTCTCAGTTGGTCTTCCTCCACCATGTTGTCGGTATAAGGAAACAAGAGAGCACCCGCCAGACAAATGGTGAACCCTTTCATGATTCCCTCCAAATAGTCATCGTCTGGTAACCCTCTCAGGGCGTCCATGACCCACTCCGCGAGCTTTTGCAAATCAATCCCCTTTTGATTACGCGCCTTCCTGGCCGCGTCAGGCAGCATGAAGCTTCCAAGGACGCTTTCGGAAGTCCCCCGTGTCAGCATCCGCATAGCCTTCACCTTCCCGTCACTCTTGAATTTCTTCAATCCGAGCAGAAGTTCCACCTCCTCGAGGAGGATGGTCACCTCGAAGGTCGGGAAGATAAAAGTGTGGGTCTGGGGATGCCAGATCTCCACTAGTGCACCCATAGACGCCCAGTCCATACGAATCTTCTCGTAGTGTTTGGCATGAATAAGGAGCCCCTGCAGATGCCACTTCGAGAGTATGGCCCTCATGCCGATGGAGATGTTGGAAGTTAGCTTTGAAAGCCATGGCAGTTTGGAAAACTTCCTCGGGCCTGGGAAGAGTGGATATGGCTGGAAGAGAAAAGAAAGAAGAAGAAATGAAGGAAGTAAGAAGAAGGTTCACGTGGAGAAATTTGAAAAGAATCAGCTTACCATATGCGACATGATCGTCCCACTCAGATGACCCTCGAGGTCGGAGAGTCTCCTGATCTCGCTGCTAGGCCTACTCCTCTTCATAACGCGGGAAGACTCTCCTTCCATCCTAAAATCTCTAGATTCTCCTCTCCTTCCTCTCCTGAGCTTCCAAAACCCACCTTGGTGCATTTGAATGAACTAAGCCTAAGGGGAGTTCTTATAGGAAGGATAGGGCGCTACAGGACGGAACATGTCACATCAGCGGTCAGTGTCAGGATTTTGGCTAGATCTCCTTTCCATTGTGGTGCGATTCTGTTACGATTCTGTTACTTTCTGATGTTATTGATCCATGCTGGCCTGTGCAGGTTCTACTAACGGACGTCTTTGTCCTATCTCCTGTCCCACCTTTCAATGGTTGGTCCCATCATGACATGCATCGTAGTATATGATACCTACGCTACTAGAACATGTCAAGGACCTTGCGGCCCGAACGAATCTGGGATTTGAGTTCCCCTTCAACAAAAACAGTGATGATCCCGGAAGAATTTGGGTTGTATGGATAGGCCGTTAACTTGTGGTAGCATAGGGACGATGGTTCCATTCAGTGAGTTGGTGCGCAGATAAACGGGTCCCAGCCCAGTCTCGGCTCACCGGATCGGTATCCTGACCCGTTCTTAACAAGTTGACAATATTATCCTTGGGTATTTTCTATTTTAGTTTGTTTTAAATTTTTCTTTAAGCCCAGCATGTATTCATATAGGACTTTGATTTATTGCGGAAGATCATTCAAGTGATTCGATTGCGAAAGACGATGTGCTTCAATTCTTACAAATATGAGATATTCCACTCCGAATAAAATACTGAATTTCCTTGAAACGGCCCTACGCTGCTGTAATATCCCGGACCTTTCGGATCCTTCTTCGTGGGTCCCAGATCTGGTTTTCGGAGTGTCCGGCTCTGTTGTGTCTGAAATTTCGTTTCGGACATCTTTCGTGTTCGGATCGGCGCGATCCGGAGTCATTTCGGAGGCCCAGAGGCGTTCCGCGGCTTTTCCGCGCGTGTTTCCCGATTTTCGGCGCGGGTTTCGGCTTTTCCTTCGGACGCTCGCTGCGGGTTAACTGGGCCGTTCTCCAGGGTACGAGTGGTACCGCTGCGATCGATGCGTTCCGAGGATTTCGGAAACGTATTTTTCTATTTTTTGATATTTTTTCCGAAAATTCGGATTTTCTATAAAGCCTAATCCTTTTTCTTTTCTTTTTCCCTTTTCTCTTTCTTCTTCCTCTTCCTCTCTCTCGCGACCGTGAGCCCTCCTCTCTCTCCCTCTCTCCCATTCGGACGCGGCGAGCCCCTCTCCGGCTACGGACGGCGGCGGGGCGACGGCGCAGGCGTGTGGGCGGCGGTGAGACGATCTCGTGGGCGTGCGGCAAGCGTGGGAAGCGTGGGGAGTTCGTGAAGCTTCGAGCGTTCTTCACGATTCGTGCTTGATTCGGCGGAGCATTCGCTCCATTGAGGTAGGGTGACGTTCCTTAGCCTCATGCCGATCTTTTCCGCGATTTATAGGCCGCGGGGAGGCCGAGAGGGGATCATTTGAGCGTTTTTGGGTTTTTCCATGATTTGGGGAGAGCTCGCCCGATCTATGGATTCAATGCATGGATTCATGTTTTGAGGGCCTAGAATCATGCTAGGGGTCCCCAGGGGTCTTCCCCTTTGTTTTCCCCCTCTCCTATGGAGGCATGGGGGCGTGGTTAGAATTTTTGGGCGTTCTTACCGTTTTCGGCCGCGGACTGAGAACGCGCTATACTCCAGTAGCGCGTTCTTGGAGGTCGCGCTGTCCCGATCGAGCGCGGTCATCGGAGAAGATGAACAGTTTGGCGGTTCGTGTCGCGCTATGGGGTCCTAGCGCGATCATCCTTGTCGCGCTAGGATGACCTAGCGCGATGGTCCTTGTCACGCTAGGGTTCCCTAGCGCGATGGTTCCTGTCGCGCTAGGGAGACCTAGCGCGATCTTCCCTATTGCGCTAGGGTTCCCTAGTGCATTCTTCCGTGTCACGCTAGGTGTCCCTAGCGCGATCTTGCCTATTGTTAGGTGTTTCCCTTGGGCCGTGTGTGCGTCCCGGGCACCCCGTGGAGTTCCGCGACCGTGTCTTTGGTGTCCGGAAGTCCCGTTTGCCTCGGTCAGGCGTTTGACCGTGGGCAGTGCGTCTGTTTCTTTTCCGACCGCGGTCACCGTGCGACGAAGCTAGTACGGGGGGTGATTCCCACACGTTGTCGGACTCGGACGTCGTTCTCCGTTGACTTGAGAGTCTACTCTTTCAGTGACCCTCCACTAGTCGTAGCCTACTAGTACGCGGGTGCTAGTCGCACCAGGGAGTGGTGTACGGGCCGACCTTTCGAGACGGTTTGTGGAACGGTTACCGTTGGGCCCCACGTCTTGCAGCCAGAGTCCGACTGAGGGGAAAACCGGTCAGAGGGCCAGACCTGGGACGCGTGGTCTGTGTGTGCACACGTGGTTGGGGGCGGTTGGACCCACGTCGACGGGCGTGACCCCAACTAGTCACTTGTTTGTGGTTACTTGTGCGGTGTTTGCGCCTCGGGTAGGACCTACCACGTCAGGCGATTCACCTGCGCTGCGGTGTAAGACGTCAGGGGATGCTACCGACTGTGCTTCTAGTGGGTGGTACTCCTGTCGAGTACGGAGTGACAGACTGTCAGTCGTGTGTTTCCGACCTTCGGGTTTTGGCGGTTCGACCGTTGAGTTTCGGTCTTCTTGTACCGTGGCACGTGTGTCGGTGTGCATGCCGTAGGGTCTAGTTCTGTAGAGTACAGGGCTTTCCTTTCCGAGGTACTTTCCTACCGCTAGAGTAGTGGTTTCTCGTTTTTTGAGGTAGGGTTCGAGTGATCCCTACTGAGTCTTGTTCCGAGACTCATTCCCTGCGTGTTTTCACCGTGTTTCAGTATTATTTATGGTTTCTCATTTTTCGAGGTAGGGTTCGAGTGATCCCTACTGAGTCTTGTTCCGAGACTCATTCCCTGCGTATTTTCACCGTGTTTCAGGTGAGACGCCACCCTCGGGGAGCGCGTCAGGAGCGCAGCGTGGTGCAGGTGCCCAGAGGTAGTGCCAGAGGTCAGAGCCGGGGGATGCCCCGTGTAGCTGTACTTTTCTTTCTTGTCACTGTACTAGTCGTGGACTACTGTTGCTGTTGTTGTTATTTTATTGTGGACCATGTAAATTGTTAATTTATTTCCTGCTTAATATTATAACTGTTTAATTTCTGTAATTATTTGTGATACTTGTGTAGTTTCCACACCATCCTTTTAACCCTTCCGAGTCTTCGGGCTCGTGGGTGGCGGTGCGAGTCTCGGGTTATCGGGCCTTCCCGGTAATCGGATTCTCGGGTCGTTACAGCTGGTATCAGAGCGCGGTTGTGGAATTACATGGGAATCATAGGTAATTGTAGTGGTCCACTAGTCCACAGCGATGATGTACAGGCGACGCTGGCATTGGGCACCGCGTGTTTTATTCTGACATTGCCGTTTCCGTGTTTTTCTGTCTTTTACTTCAGGAGCGAGTATGGCGCCGAGGAGGAGTTCTCGCTCTCAGCAGGGGCAGTCGGCTGGAGGTCAGGAGATCCAGCAGGGGGTCCAGAGGGACCAGGAGGAGCATAGCAGAGTTCCGGGAGCTACCGAGGCCGTGGATGCTGCGAGAGCTCCGGGGGTCGAGGATTTCTTCCGTGGCATGTACCATCTCATGTCTCAGCAGTTTGGCGGAGAGGCTGCTGAGGGCTCGTTTGTCAGGGGTGGGCCAGGCCGAGCGGTGAGGGACTTCATGCAGTTTCATCCACCTTACTTTAGCGGCCAGGCAGACCCTGATGCGGCTCGTGATTGGCTCGATGAGATGGAGCGGGTGTTCAGTTCTGCGAAGAGTGCTACCAAGGACAGAGTGGTGTTGGCCTACAACCAGTTGCAGGGTACGGCTCGGAGGTGGTGGTCTTCCGAGTGGAAGACGTCCTTTCAGCTTCGTCCACTTGAGCAGATCGAGTGGGATGACTTTGTCAGTGCTTTCGAGCGTACGTACTGTCCAGATGTTGTTGCTACGCAGCGGATGCGGGAGTTTCTAGAGCTGGTGCAGGGTGACATGTCCGTGTTGCAGTATAGGGCCCGATTTGTCGAACTGGGTCGGTATGCAACTCATATCATGGAGTATGAGAGGGTGAGGACCGCGTAGTTTGTACAGGGCTTGAGGTTGGAGCTGAGGCACCATTTGATAGCGAATGGGGCCACTGATCTAGAGACGGTGTCTCGTGTTGCGATTTCCTTGGAGATGGACATGCAGAGGACTCGAGGACCGAGCAGCAGAGGCAGCAGCAGCAGCAGCAAGGACAGTATCCGCCGCTACCCAGGTCAGCTAGCGTGGGAGGCAGGCAGAGGGCTCGTGGCCAGATCACGCACTTGACCAGGGCAGAGGCAGTGGCGTCGCAGCTCGTGGAAGGTACCGTTCAGATTTTGGGTTGTGCGGCTCGGGTTTTATTTGATTCTGGCGCATCTCATTCGTTTATTTCGGAAGATTTCGCGTCGAGCGTCGAGGAGCTGGTGACCCAGTTGTCCTGTGATTTAGCAGTGGAGTTGCCTTCGGGTGATTTTATGGTCACTCCGTATTGCTTCGACCAGGTTCCGGTGTGGATCGATGGGCAGAGTATGCCAGGCAGGTTGTATGCGTTGCAGCTTCGGGATTATGACGTGATTCTAGGCATGGATTGGCTCGAGACTCATGGAGCGGTGGTGGATTGTGGAATGAAGAGGGTCTATTTCCAGCATCCGAGCCAGAGGACCTTCTATTTCCAAGGTATCCGTTCCACCTCTTCTCGATTTCTTATCTCTGCTATTCGAGCCCGTCGATTGCTTGATTCAGGTTGTCAGGGTT
Organism: Amorphophallus konjac; assembly: GCA_022559845.1. Lineage (NCBI taxonomy): Eukaryota > Viridiplantae > Streptophyta > Magnoliopsida > Alismatales > Araceae > Amorphophallus > Amorphophallus konjac. The sequence goes on along the minus strand of CM040120.1, from coordinate 61,965,974 downwards.
TTCTCGCGTCAGTGGTTGTGTTTGACCGGATGGAGCCGGATGTCGAGGACATTGTGGTGGTGTGCGAGTTTCCCGATGTTTTTCCTGAGGAGTTGCCTGGATTACCTCCCCAGCGGGAGATCGATTTCGTGATCGAGGTTGTGCCTGGTACGGGACCTTTGGCGAAGGCTCCCTACCGTATGGCCCCCGCTGAGTTGAGGGAGTTGCGGGCGCAGTTGCAGGAGTTGTTGGCCAAGGGGTATATTCGTCCTAGCTTTTCCCCATGGGATGCGCCCGTGTTGTTCGTGAAGAAGAAGGACGGTAGTCTGCGGCTATGCATTGACAATCGATAGCTGAATGAAGTGACCATTAAGAACAAGTATCCGTTGCCGCGGATTGATGATTTGTTCGACCAGCTTCAGTCTACGCGGGTGTTCTCGCGGATTGATTTGCGGTCCGGTTACTATCAGCTGAGAATTCGTGAGTCCGATGTGGAGAAGACTGCATTCAGTTCGAGGTACGGGCATTATGAGTTTCTGGTGATGCCGTTTGGGATCACCAATGCCCCAGCAGCCTTCATGGACTTGATGCAGAGGGTGTTTCATCCGTATTTGGACCAGTTCGTAGTCATCTTCGTGGATGACATCCTTGTTTATTCGCGGTCTGCTGAGGAGCATGCGTACCATTTGGGTGTGGTGCTGCAGACGTTGCGAGATCACCAGTTGTATGCGAAGCTCAGCAAGTGCGAGTTTTGGCTCAGCGAGGTGCACTTTCTGGGGCACGTGATTTCTGGTGATGGCATTTCCGTGGATCCTGCCAAGGTCGAGGCAGTGATGCAGTGGCTGAGGCCGAGGTCGGTGACGGAGATCCGGAGTTTCTTGGGGCTTGCGGGTTATTATCGCCGGTTTATCTAGGATTTTTCTCGCATTGCGACCCCGATGACGAGGCTCACGCGGAAGGATGTGCCTTTCGTTTGGTCTGAGGAGTGTGAGCAGAGCTTCAGTGAACTGAAGAGGTTGCTCACCTCGGCTCCGGTATTGGTTTTGCCTTCTGGATCGGGAGGTTTCGTGGTGTGTACAGATGCTTCCGGCGTTGGATTGGGTGCTGTTCTGATACAGCATGGTAGAGTGGTGGCTTATGCATCTCGGCAGCTAAAGCCCCATGAGGAGAACTACCCTACCCATGACCTTGAATTGGCAGCAGTGATCTTCGCGCTGAAGATCTAGAGGCATTATCTGTATGGTGAGAAGTTCGAGGTGTTCACTGACCATCAGAGTTTGAGGTATGTGTTCTCGCAGAGAGATCTGAACCTCAGACAGAGGCGTTGGATGGAGTTCATGAAGGACTATGACTTCACCCTGTCTTATCAGCCGGGCAGGATGAATGTCGTTGTCGATGCCTTCAGTCGGAAGGTTGCGGTCAGTACCTTGATGTTGAGGAGGTGGAGGCTCTGGGAACAAGTGCCCGAAGTATCTTTCAGGCTCAAGATTCCCCAGGAGCCAGGGTTGGCAATGCTTGCAAGTCTGACTGTCACTCCTGCTATCCGTCGTCAGGTGACAGAGGCTCAGCATGCGGACCCTGAGTTGCCCCGGATTCTGGCTATGGCTGACGTAGAACTTGGCGCGGACGGCGCTGTGAGGTTTCGTGGCAGGCTGTACGTCCCAGCCGAGGAGCAGGTTCGTCGTGCGGTGTTACGCGAGGCTCATGGGAGCAGGTACACTGTACACCCGGGTGCGATGAAGATGTATCAGAACTTGCGGAGGCAGTTCTGGTGACCTGGCATGAAGAGAGATGTCGCAGAGTTTGTGGCCAGGTGCCTGATCTGTCAGCAGGTGAAGGCGGAGCATCAGCGACCAGGCGGTACTCTCCAGCCCTTGGATGTTCCTGCTTGGAAGTGGGACCCTGTGACCACGGATTTCGTGGTGGGATTACCGAGGACCCCGAGTGGGCAGGACAGTATTTGGTTGCTGGTGGATCGGCTGACGAAGGTGACGCGGTTGTTACCGGTCAAGGTCAGCTGGAGCGTGTCCAAGTTGGCTCGTTTGTATGTAGAGCGGATCATGCCGTTGCATGGGGTTCCCATTTCGATCGTGTCGGATCGGGATCCGCGCTTCACTTCTAGATTCTGGAGGGGTTTCCAGCGAGCTCTTGGCACGGAGTTGGCATTTAGCTCGGCGTATCATCCTCAGTCAGATGGTCAGTCTGAGAGGACCATTCAGATTTTGGAGGACATGCTGAGATCCTGCTGCCTGGAGTGGCAGGGGAGTTGGATTCATCACCTACCGTTGGTGGAGTTTGCCTATAACAACAGCTATCATTCGAGCATCGGCATGGCTCCCTATGAGGCTCTGTATGGGCGTCCTTGTCGGACTCCACTTGATTGGTTTGAGGTGGGTGAACGTGTTTTGACGGGGCCAGAATTGGTGCAGCAATGTGTGGATGTTGTGCACCTGGTTCGTCAGAACATGTTGGCGGCCCAAAGTCGGCAGAAGAGCTATGCTGACCGTAGGCGGCAGCCTCTCGAGTTTGCCGTGGGCGATCGTGTGTTCTTGAGAGTTTCTCCGATGAAGGGGGTGATGTGTTTTGGACGGCGTGGGAAGCTGAGTCCCCGCTATATTGGTCCTTTCGCGATTGTGGAACGCATCGGTGAGGTTGCTTACCGGTTGCAGTTACCTCCTGAGTTGGCGTCGGTGCATGACGTGTTCCACGTCTCGATGTTGCGGAAGTATATGCCCGATGACTCTTATGTGCTCGAGTTTTCTGTTTGGCCTGAGGTGACTCCAGATCTTTCTCTCCGAGAGTTTTCGATCCGCGTGGAGGATAGGCGAGAGCAGCGCCTGCGGAACAAGGTCATTCCCTTGGTAAAGGTCGTGTGGCAATGACACTCTGGTGGTGACGCTTCGTGGGAACGTGAGGACGAGATGCGTCAGCAGTTCCCGTATCTGTTTGAGTGAGTCTTCCTCTTCTTTCCCCTTGGGTTGTTCTCAATTTCGAGGACGAAATTCCTTAAGGGGGGAGGGCTACAATATCCCAGACCTTTCGGATCCTTCTTTGTGGGTCCCGGATCTGGTTTTCAGAGTGTCCGGCTCTGTTGTGTCCGAAATTTCATTTCGGACATCTTTCGTGTTCGGATCGGCGCGATCCGGAGTCGTTTCGGAGGCCCGGAGGCGTTCCGCGGCTTTTCCGCGCGTGTTTCCCGATTTCTGGCGCGGGTTTCGGCTTTTCCTTCGGACGCTCGCTGCGGGTTAACTGGGCCGTTCTCCCGGGCACGAGTGGTACCGTTGCGATCGGTGCGTTCCGATGATTCCGGAAACATATTTTTCTATTTTTTGGTATTTTTTCCAAAAATTCGAATTTTCTATAAAGCCTAATCCTTTTTCTTTTCTTTTTCCCTTTTCTCTTTCTTCTTCCTCTTCCTCTCTCTCGCGACCGTGAGCCCTCCTCTCTCTCCCTCTCTCCCATTCGGACACGGCGAGCCCCTCTCCGGCTACGGACGGCGGCGGGGCGACGGCGCGGGCGTGTGGGCGGCGGTGAGACGATCTCGTGGGCGTGCGGCAAGCGTGGGAAGCATGGGGAGTTCGTGAAGCTTCGAGCGTTCTTCACGATTCGTGCTTGATTCGGCGGAGCATTCGCTCCATTGAGGTAGGGTGACGTTCCTTAGCCTCATGCCGATCTTTTCCGCGATTTATAGGCCGCGGGGAGGCCGAGAGGGGATCATTTGAGCGTTTTTGGGTTTTTCCATGATTTGGGGAGAGCTCGCCCGATCTATGGATTCAATGCATGGATTCGTATTTTGAGGGCCTAGAATCATGCTAGGGGTCCCCAGGGGTCTTCCCCTTTGTTTTCCCCCTCTCCTATGGAGGCATGGGGGCGTGGTTAGAATTTTTGGGCGTTCTTACCGTTTTTGGCCGCGGACTGAGAACGCGCTATACTCCAGTAGCGCGTTCTTGGAGGTCGTGCTGCCCCGACCGAGTGCGTTCATCGGAGAAGATGAACAGTTTGGCGGTTCGTGTCACGCTATGGGGTCCTAGCGCGATCATCCTTGTCGCGCTAGGAGGACCTAGCGCGATGGTCCTTGTCGCGCTAGGGTTCCCTAGCGTGATGGTTCCTGTCGCGCTAGGGAGACCTAGCGCAATCTTCCCTGTTGCGCTAGGGTTCCCTAGCGCGTTCTTCCGTGTCACGCTAGGTGTCCCTAGCGCGATCTTGCCTGTTGTTGGGTGTTTCCCTTGGGCCGTGTGTGCGTCCCAGGCACCCCGTGGAGTTCCGCGACCGTGTCTTTGGTGTCCGGAAGTCCCGTTTGCCTCGGTCAGGCGTTTGACCGTGGGCAGTGCGTCTGTTTCTTTTCCGACCGCGGTCACCGTGCGACGGAGCTAGTACGGGGGGTGATTCCCACACGTTGTCGGACTCGGACGTCGTTTTCCGTTGACTTGAGAGTCTACTCCTTCAGTGACCCTCCACTAGTCGTAGCCTACTAGTACGCGGGTGCTAGTCGCACCAGGGAGTGGTGTACGGGCCGACCTCTCGAGACGGTTTGTGGACCGGTTACCGTTGGGCCCCACGTCTTGTAGCCAGAGTCCGGCTGAGGGAAAAATCGGTCAGAGGGCCAGACCTGGGACGCGTGGTCTGTGTGTGCACACGTGGTTGGGGGCGGTTGGACCCACGTCGACGGGCGTGACCCCAGCTAGTCACTTGTTTGTGGTTACTTGTGCAGTGTTTGCGCCTCGGGTAGGACCTACAACGTCAGGCGATTCACCTACAGTGCGGTGTAAGACGTCAGGGGACGCTACCGGCTGTGCTTCTAGTGGGTGGTACTCCTGTCGAGTACGGAGTGACAGACTGTCAGTCGTGTGTTTCCGACCTTCGGGTTTTGGCGGTTCGACCGTTGAGTTTCGGTCTTCTTGTACCGTGGCACGTGTGTCGGTGTGCGTGCCATAGGGTCTAGTTCTGTAGAGTACAGGGCTTTCCTTTCCGAGGTACTTTCCTACCGCTAGAGTAGTGGTTTCTCGTTTTTCGAGGTAGGGTTTGAGTGATCCCTACTGAGTCTTGTTCCGAGACTCATTCCCTGCGTGTTTTCACCGTGTTTCAGTATTATTTATGGTTTCTCATTTTTTGAGGTAGGGTTCGAGTGATCCCTACTGAGTCTTATTCCGAGACTCATTCCCTGCGTGTTTTCACCGTGTTTCAGGTGAGACGCCACCCTCGGGGAGCGCGTCAGGAGCGCAGCGTGGTGCGGGTGCCCAGAGGTAGTGCCAGAGGTTAGAGCCGGGGGATGCCCCGTGTAGCTGTACTTTTCTTTCTTGTCACTATACTAGTCGTGGACTACTGTTGCTGTTGTTGTTATTTTATTGTGGACGATGTAAATTATTAATTTATTTCCTGCTTAATATTATAACTGTTTAATTTCTACAATTATTTGTGATACTTGTGTAGTTTCCACACCATCCTTTTAACCCTTCCGAGTCTTCGGGCTCGTGGGTGGCGGTGCGAGTCTCGGGTTATCGGGCCTTCCCAGTAATCGGATTCTCGGGTCGTTACAGCTGCTCTTCCAAAGGAGACCCTTGTTTGGACAGACCCTCAGATATTCCTTTACTTTTTACCTTGTTTGACCCACCTTGGCCGCAGCACTTCCACATTGGCTAGTAACCGCTCCCCAAAGGTGAAACCTCCGGTTTATGACCCAGGTACTTCCACACCGAGAAGTTGGTCTCTTTTTCGTGCCTGAGCGCACATCTCACCTTCCCTTATTTGATCTCCGTCCAAGCAATCGTCAAGATTTGAAAGACCTTCTTCAAGGTCGCCTCATTGAAACTCCAGGAAAAATTCCAGACAGTAACGTCAAAAGTGTGTCTCATCACACCTTGGCATCAACTTATCAGTCCGCTCCCATTGCATTTCACTCCACTTCGATACCATTCCACTACGTGTCACTCCCTTGCAAAGCAGACGCCAAGGCGGGGCAGCTGTAGACACGCCATTCCTGACGTCTCCTGAGAAAGTCTCATATTACTATACGACGCCCCGCGACGGCTTACACATTTCGAATCTCTTAAGTGCTTCCTTTTCTTGGGTCTTCTTCTGCCTTTTTCGGCATCCGGAATCCTCTCGTCACGGCATTCGGACGGCATCAACACCAGTCGGACGCATCAGAGGTTCCAAAACCAGGAAGGGTGTCTGTCGGGCGGCCGCCAACGCCTGAACTGAGGACCCGGGTGGGTCTTTATGGGGGCGTCCAGGCCCCTGGACGCCCCCATTCTTTTAATTTATTTTTCAAAGCCCAAAGCCCAAAACCAAATAAAAAATAATATATTAATGGAGGCGTCCAGGCCCCTGGATGCCTCCATAAAAACAAATATAAAAAATTAAAATGCCAGTTGACATAAAAAAACAAAACAAAAATAATAAAAAAATATTTTCTTGGAGGCGTCCAGGCCCCTGGACGCCTCCATCAACTCCCTCACGGGCGCCGCCCACCGAAGGACAGGTTTGTCGTGTGTGAAAAAATCTAAATTATGGAGACGTCCAGACAGCTGGACACGCCCATTTCTGAATCACAGGTCGCCGCTCCAAAACCACGTGTTGTGCCAAACCGCGTGCGTCTTTCGGTGGAGTTCGGTGGATGTTATAGAGGCGTCCGGGACCCTGGACGCCCCCAAGAAAATATTGAAAAAAATGAATAAAAATAGTTTAAAATATTAGTTCGGCCCTGATGGAGGTGTCCAAGGTCCTGGATGCCTCCACCCTCTGGAGCCCTATAAATGGAGGCCCACCCCCTCAGTTCTGAAGGAGCCAAGCAGAGATCCGATAGGCTGCCGGAGCCCAGAGGCTACCGGAGTCATTTCTAACCCGTGGGGTCTTTTGTAGGTGGAGGTTCTGCCGGCTTCTCGGGTGCCCACGCTCGCAAGAGGAAGGTCGTCTTCATCCACCGCGCTTCCACGTCTTCCCCACGCTGCCGGAGCTCCGCCGGATCTCACCCTCGGCTCCTCCAATAAGCCTTTTCTTCCCCTTTTTCTCCATAGTTCTTTACATTCATCATACTGCATCCTCTATCTCCCTACATAAGGGCGCCGTCTCTTGCATACTTCTTGCATTCATCATCACATTTTCCTCCTACTCGAGTCCAAGAGGGGTTTAAAACCACACCAACCAGGTGTGTGTCAGGTCACGATCTCGTCACTTTTATTGCAAGGAATTGTTACTACACTGCCATTTTCTAATTCCGTTCGTTTATTGTCTACTGTTTTGCAAGGGTAACCAAGGAAAACCCTCTCCGTCGGCTGGCCGAAGGGGGAGGAAGAAGCAACCCGCCATCTCCCACTCTTGAGGTAGGCGCGATCACTTTCTTTATTTTGGGATCTTTTGGCCCCTAGCGATCACATCTTGTTCTCGAGGCCGCGGCGAGTCACTTCCCCAATGGCCGTTTAAATTTCCGTTCTTATATTCTCTTTATATTCTGTTATATTCTGCTCATATTCTCGAGGCCGCGGCGAGTCACTTCCCCAATGGCCGTTTAAATTCCCGTTCTTATATGTTATATTCTTATCTATTCATATTCTCGAGGCCGCGGCGAGTCACTTCCCTAATGGCCGTTTAAATTTCCGTTCTTATATTCTCTTTATATTCTGTTATATTCTGCTCATATTCTCGAGGCCGCGGCGAGTCACTTCCCTAATGGCCGTTTAAATTCCTGCTCTTATATTCTCTTTATATTCTGTTATATTCTTATCTATTCATATTCTCGAGGCCGCGGCGAGTCACTTCCCCAATGGCCGTTTTAATTCTTGCTATTTAATTTCTGCACCATTCCCGTCCCCCCGAGGCCGCGGCGAGTCACTTCCCGCTATGGCCGTTTAACCCCCATATCTTGCTATATTACATTTGTCCTGCTCGCCCCACCGGAGCAATCTCCCGTGGTGGCCCCTTCTCTTTTCTCTTATCTCTATGTTGTAGCAAACAAAAGAGGAGCCCGCGCGCTCCACGTCTTCTTCGCTCCCTGAACCGCGTGACGTCACTCACAATTATGAACAAGTGTAAATCAAATTCTGAAAGAACAATGTAAAATTCTGTTGCATTCTCTTATGTATCTCCTAAAACTGTCATGGAAATTAAACTAAGTAAGATGGAAGTTGGTTGAACTAGAATTTTATATGAGCTTGTAGTTCCTTTTATTAAGAGCTGGTTCAGATATGAGTACAATTCTTTTTGAAAAACTTGTTTACATCATTCTTAAACCATATCTGAAAATCAAGGTTTCATAAGCTTTTATAATGGAGGACTCTAGAACTTAAAAATTCTATTCTATGAAGTTAGTATCTTGCTGAAAAGTTCAATATCTCAATTTTCACTAACTGTTGAATCTGCTCATCCTATGGCTCTTTATCACTGTGTTTTGATTCAGTGGTATTAGACTGGTTATCATTTTTGAGAAGCACTTCTCTCAGTTTACCATGTGTACTTGCAGTTTTTGGATAACCAGAGTTCATCCTTGTGGATTTCTCTTGCATCATAGATCATAAGGGCAAGATTCTCCGGTCTGTTTGAGAGACTATTTACATAAGGGGACAATGTGCTAGATTGTCTGAGCATGTTGTTTGTCTGCATTAGCTCTATATCTTCTGCCATGTCAAAGGGGGAGTATTTGTTGCATATGCATCACTGCATAAGTTGTTTAACAAAGGGGGAGAATTGATTTAATTGCTTCTGATATTGTGTTGTCCTCATCTGCTGAACTATGTTGAGTGTCTCATATGACATCTCTGGATTATTCGTTTTGCTAAAGTAAAAGGGGCAGATTAGTCAAAAGGGGAAGCTTTTAATTCACTCATTTTATACAGTCTTATTCTTTCCTCTTCAACTCATGCCTTTTTGCTGAAGTCAAAGGGGGAGAAATGTTTTTGATCAAGTCAGTATGACTCATAGTGTTGCCATCATCAAAAAGGGGGAGATTGTTGTGTCCCTGTGATTTTGATGATAGCAAACACTATGAGTCATCATCTATTTGAATCTGCATTTAACTGGTTGGGTTATGTTAGCCTGTTCAATGGGTCGACCCTCAGTTCATTCATCAGGTTTATACAAGTCCATACATCGGACTGTTTAAGCACTTGTACAATGTTTCATTCATTGGATGTCTATACATTGCACATCATCCTCCAAGACTATACATTCATAGCTTTTCCTACGTTTGGCCAAGTCTATACACTGGTCTTCACTTGATGTCTGTACATTGGATCAGACTTACCAAGTCTGTACACTGCCCTTGGGTACCAAGTCTATACACTCCCTCAGTGTACATACTTATTCATTTGCTGGTTCAAAGTCCATACACTCGTTTCTAAGGCAAAGTCTATACAATCATCTTTGAGCATCAGAGTCTGTACAGCCTGTCTGTCTTCATTGGTTCTGTGCTTTTAGTGCGTTGACACACTTGGCTGACTGCGTAGACGCAATTGTGCGTCTTTCGCTTTCTGTCTTGTTCACTGCGTCGACGCTGACACTAGATGCGTTGACGCATTGGCCAGTTGCCAAGGGCGTGAGCATCTCGCTTGAGGAGCTGAGGCGACGCTGCACGATGGAAGCGTTGACGCCTTGGGCTAATGTCCAAAGGTCTTTTGATCAACATCAAGTATGTACAGCATGAAGTCTGTACACTGGTTTCTCTGGCACGTTAACACTAAAGTTTGTACATCGCTTCAAGCACTTCAAGTCTATACAGCCTGCCTTCACGTTCAGACTCTATACATCGTTCCTCAAAGGCTAAGTATATACATCCGTCAAACGCCTCAAAGTCTGTACACTGGTTTTCACGAGAAGTCTATACACTGCTTCACTTCGTCAAAGTCCATACATTGGACTGTAGCATCTGAAGTTTGTACAGCGTCCGTTGTCTAGAGTTCTTGAAGTATATACATTGGACTATTTCTTTCGAAGTATATACACTACAATGTACATACTTAGATCTTATGATTCATTCTTGTTGCTGAAGGGAACAGGGTCGACGCTGGGAGCTTAAAGCGTCCACGCATCAGTTGATGAAGCCTTCACGATATCTTCCACTGCGTCAATGCCACAATGGAGCAGCATCGACGCAGCAGTTAAAGGAGCATTCACTTTCACAGGCTATTCCACTGCGTCAACGCCACAATTGAGCAGCGTCGACGTAGCAGCTAAAGAGATGAAGCTAATGGCTTACTGGAATGCCTCACTGCGTTAATGCCATTGCTTGACAGCGTCAATGCAGCAAGTCAGATTGCTGTCATTGAGCACGTGACCCGAAGCTGGCACCTGACACGTGATCTGAGGTGGGTGCTGAGCACGTGATCCGAGGAGGAATCTTCTAGACGGAAGGCGTGGGAAGCACACGCCCTATCTCCCCACTGCTGCTGGTATATATTGGAGCCTTCGTCTTCAGATGGAGGCTGATCGAAGAAGAAGCATGGAGAGCAGAAAGTCCTTCGATCCAGAAAAAGAGAAGAAGAAGAAAAAGAGAAGAAGAAGAAGAAATAGAAGAAGAGTGAGCCGGCAAGAAGAAAAAGAGTTGAAGAGAAGAAGGAGAGAACAACGTGAGAGAAAAGAAGAGCAGAAGAGAAAGAAAGAGAGATAGAGAGAGAGAGAGAGAGTTTGTGGAGAAAAAGGAAGAAAGTTACTGAAGATATGTCTATTGGACCGTGGATCAAATCCAGGTCAGTCAGCTCCATAGGAGCCACATCTGATGTTCCTTCTTTTACAGCTTGTGTTTGCTGTGTTAATTTCGTTCCTTATTTTTCTTTTTATTCGATCTGATTTACTGAGTTCTTCCGATCCTCTGGACTGAGGTCGGGTTCCTCCTGGTGGGTCAGGAGAAGGGAGATCTGATCTCCGATTTGCAAGCAGCAGGGGGGCTACTTGTGGGTTCCCTCCGGGCTAGGAGGAAGAGAGGCTAGGCCTCTGGTGGATTGCTGGTAGCAGAGTGCTACTGGCTGGTTCACTGGTAGTGGGGCTGCTACTAGTGGGGTTCCCTCTTGGTATAGAGGAAGAGAGACGTGAGTCTCTGGTTTCTAGTGACCGTGGGTTGCTAGAGGTTCCCTCCGTGTAGGAGGAAGAGGGGAGGTTGTTCCCCTGGGTAAGCTGTGTATCAGCGTCTGTTGGCAAGCTGTGTTGCCCAGCTGTTAGTGAAGCCACACTCGGTTTGAGTGTGGGGTGGATGTAGGTCCGTGGACCGAGCCACCTAAAAATCTCTGTGCAGTGGTTGGTTGCTCCATATCTCCTATCTACTTCACAGGTTACATTGCACTCTCATTTATATCTGTGCTGCTTCCGCTAGTTATTTATTTGGGCGCGGGTTACGTATTTGATCTTTGGTTTAAAAGGATATTCTACCTGTTCTTCAGATTGGTTGTCTTGCTTTGTTAGAGTTCTAGTTTTATTATTGAGCCGGAAAGTTTTTAAGGGTGGGATTCATTCACCCCTCTGAATCCTCCGCACCGATCCTAACACCTTCAGCAGACTATAACAGCCAGTCGAGGTTTGACTTATGTGCAGCTGAGGGGCTTGGTGGAGCACCTGTCCTGCTCGCTGCTAGCTTTTGGCTGCCCCATGGACGACTGGACGCCACGGGTAATACTGCTGTTGAAGTGTGTGAATAGAAGGGAATTTCTAGGCCGGGAGGTAACTGATCAACTAACGGCCATAACATTGGAGCGGTCTGAATGCCGAACTGCCCTTGCCTCTTTAAGAGGGACTGCGGGGCAGATGAGAGATGCAGCATGTACTTCTTCACAACGCCGAACCTTCCTCATAGCTCGGATAGCAGAACTGCACGCCGACCTCTCCAGGGCCGAGGCCGAGCTTTAGGAGACCAAGCGTCTGGAAGTTCAGAGTATAGAGGAAGCAGAAATGGCCGAAGGGCAAGCCGCTTCTCTCGAAGAGAAACTATCACAGCTGGAGGCCGCCATGTCTCGACTGCAAGAGCTGACCCGCCACCCTTCCTTGGGTATTTTGGAGCTGGAGGACATCTTCCGACGCCCATTGCAATAGTCCTTTCTGTTTGCCTTTTTGTTGTGGTTGACTTCATGTACCCCGGGGTATGCCCCGAGTAACATCTATCTTGCTGTCTCATAGAAATGAAATATCTTTGTTTGCCTTGAAATCATGACTTCATTCTTTTTACTTTGTACTCTTCTTATTCGCCCGTTAGCTTACTCCGAGTATGCAAGTTACTAGGGCAGGAGAGCGCTCACGCCTTCAGCAAAGCGGTGAGGTGTTCGCTCCACCGCGTCGTAACTATCCTAGGGGCCAAACTATGGCTAATGTAGGCCGAAAGTCTGAAGGACAAGGGTGTAGAGGCCTCCTAAGACCGAGGAATACAGTCAGAAGGCTTATCAACAAGACTCGTCAACGGTGACGGGAACTGAGGGTAGGGTTTATTCATCAGCATGGGTTACATGTCGAAGCAAAGGCGGCTTATTGGTTGATGAGGACAAAAAGTCCAGGTTAAGGAGATGTCGACCGGTCTTGCCGATGATGGCAAAGGTGAAAAGTAGGTCGACCGATCTTGCCGATGGTGACAAGGGTCACAAGGAGGTTGACCGAACTTGCTGATGGTGACAAGGGTCGGAAGTAGGTCGACTGATCTTGCCGATGGTGACAAAGGTTGCAAGGAGGTTGACCGATCTCGCCGATGATGACAAGGGTCAGAAGTAGGTTGATCGATCTTGCCGATGGTGACAAGGGTCACAAGGAGGTTGACCGATCTTACCGATGGTGACGAGGGTCAGAAGTAGGCTAACAGATCTTGTCGATGGTGACAATGGTCGCAAGGAGGTTGGCCGATCTCGTCGATGATGACAAGGGTCAGAAGTAGGTCAACCGATCTTGCCAATGTTGACAAGGGTCGCAAGGAGGTTGACCGATCTCGTCGATGATGACAAGGGTCGCAAGGAGGTTGACCGATCTTGCCAATGGTGACAAGGGTCAAAAAGAGGTTGACCGATCTCGCCGATGGTGACGAGGGTCACAAGGATGTTGACCGATCTCGCCGATGGTGACGAGGGTCACAGGGATGTTGACCGATCTTGCCGATGGTGACGAGGGTCACAAGGGTGTTGACCGATCTCGCCGATGGTGATGAGGGTCACAAGGATGTTGATCGATCTCGCCGATGGTGACGAGGGTCACAAGGATGTTGACCGATCTCGCCGATGGTGACAAGGGTCACAAGAAAGTTGGGAACTTTATAACGTCACTTTACTAACCTAAGCGCCCTTTCGGGTTTTCGCCGAAGCCATCCCCCTCTTACTTTTGCCCACGCGCCCTTTCGGGCTTTCACGTGGCGGGGTTCCCGATTTTGTCAGCGGCGCCCTTTTGGGTTTTCGCCACAGTCGGGTTATAACCATTTTTGCCCTTGTCCTGATGTAGGAACAAGTCTGGCGAGGCACCTCTATTTTAAGCCTCATTCTTTTCTTTTCTTTCTATTTTTTGATTCAGGAACGAATCGGGGATGAATGTGGGCTCGTTTGTTAGCAATGGATGAGGAGGCCCCAGCTAACGAGACACCGACTAGCCTTGCCGATGATGGCGAGGGTCGAGCACATGTTTATTTGTCGACACTGGTTGAATGCCGAAGCAAAAATAGATTCATTAACAAGGACGGAAGGTCCAAGTTAAGGGAATACAGACCGGTCTTGCCGATGAAGGCAAGGGCCGAGAGTGGCTCGTCCATTGGCATTGTACGAATGCCGTAGCAAGGATAGGTTTATTAACGAGGACGTAAGGTCCAAGTTAATGGAAAATGTCGACTTATCATGTTAGTGATGACAAGAGTCGGTCACAGGTTTATTCATCAACATTGGTTAAATGCCGAATCTAGAGATAGGTTTCTTCGTTAACTAGGATGGAAGGTCCAAGTTAAAGGGAAAAGGTCGACCGGCCTTGCCGATGATGGCAAGGGTCGAAAGGATGTTGAGAAAAGATCTCCGGTAGGGTCTGGGGTGATCACCCTTTTTCAGAGTTTCATTGGGATGGGGGTGAAAAGGAACTTTAAGTTACCACATTACTGACTTAAGTGCCCTTTTAGATTTTCGCCTAAGCCAGCCCCCTCTTGCTTTTTCCCAGGCGCCCTTTCGGGTTTTCACGTGGCGGGATACCCGATTTTGCCTGCGGCGCCCTTTCGGGTTTTCGCCACAGCCGGGTTATAGCCATTTTTGCCCTTGTCCTAATGTAGGAACAAGGCCGGCGGGGCACCTCTATTTTAAACCCTATTTTTCTTATTTTATTATTATTATTATTTTTGATTCATATACTAGGAGGATGTTAAGAGGTCAACATGTGGGGTTTGACCCCTTGGTGACGTCAGATAGCTATCGACTGAGGCACAGGATCTCACGCCAGTAAAGGCAGTTTATTCGTTGGCAGAGGAACGATGCCAGCGCAAAGGAGGAGCTTCAGCCAATTCGGACGTAAGGTCCGTAATGGTGATGTTGAGTGAGGGTTGACTATGTCACGCCCCGAGCCTTTATTATAGCGGAAGACTAACTCGGGGAATCGTGAATAGCTGGCATGGTAAGCCTCTTGCAAGCAAGAACGATCAGAGCGCAAGACAATCACACATAAAAATGCAATTGCACAATAATTACTCAAACTCCAACTTTTATTTCATTAGTAATCAAAATATTCTAATATAATAACTTTTCAAACTTCATTTATCCATCAGACTCAAGGAAAAAGGAAAAATTATAAGACTTGATATAAACAATAGTGACTTTCCTAAGTCTTCACTCTCATTTTGATAAGACTTTCATTCGCTCTCGGACCCGCTACTTGTATAACTCGAATCCGAATTTGAATCACTTCCATCTCCTGAAAAGATTAGAAAATAGGTAATGAGCACACTTGCCTAGTAGGTATCTTCGCATCAACATGAAGGCACTATTAAAGTGATTATCATTTTAGCTCTGAAGAAATAAGGTAAAATCATGCGAATGCGATCAATCATGCGATTACCAAAGTAACAAAGATGATCATGTAAGATAGAATTAACAAGTATGAATTAGCAAGAATATAACAAGAATATGATATGGCCTTTCATGAACAAGAATGTACTAGAAAGTCATGTAACAATCAAGAATGTACTCTTCACTTAGTAGCAAGTACTTTGTGAATTTCTGTGGAATATCATGTAACAAGCTAGAAAGTCATGTACGTGTATATATCGTGTCGTGGATTTTCACTTCACGAGCCGTGGATCTTCACTTATTTATAAAGAAAGTACTCCCAGCGTAATGCGACGCCAGTAGCATCATACCCCTGTTGAGTACGGACTGAATAGATCTAGAGGGGGGGGTGAATAGATCTTTCCCCCTTTTTCGATTTAATATCTATTGACTAAATGAGTTGCAGGTGATTGACGAATTACAGAACTAATGTTGATATCAATGAAGAAAACAAACACATAGAGAAGCACGCACACACATAAGCAAACCACAAGATAGGATTTTTAAGGTGGTTCAGTCTCTTCCCGAGACTTACATCCACCCCTTGCTTAACTCAAGCAAGGCTTCACTTATGAGAACCTCTGATCTCAATCAAAACACAAGACACCGCTGTCACACAGCTTGTTCCTGCTGACACACAGCTTGTACCAGCTGACACACAGCTTGAATCCGCTGCCTCACAGCTTGACACTTGGTGTAAGGATGAATAGAAATGATGAGAAGGTGGGATGATGCAACAGGACTGAATATAGTCTTTTGTAACAAAGTAAAGAATTCAGCCTGGGACTTAATCACATAAATAACAAGAGTAGACTCCCTGTAGAACTTCCAATCGGATGCCTTCAGCTGCTTTGCTGCTGGAGGTCGCACAGCTTCAAGCCCAGTCTTCCTTCTGCAGCAATGAGAATGCCTTTAGTCTTCTGCAGATTTCTGATTGATGGAAAGCCACTTCGTCCTGTAATGTAGGTGTGTTTCTTAGCTTCTGTTCTATGCTCTCTCTGTGTGCTTGCATCCGCGATCAGTTGCCTTCTACTTTTTATGCAGATTCTTTTTCAAGCCTGAAGCTTTTCCCGCTCAAATTCCAGATCGAGCGTCAATCTGCTAGAAAGCAGGGAGACGGTTAAATCCGATCACTACAATAAGTTTGACCGCTTCTAAGCAAGATTCTCTCCTTGATTCCCGTGCGGAATCTCATCATTTGAACTACCCAACAACCTGCAACAACAATCTGCAGGTTTTAAGGAACCAAAATAGAATTCGGTTAGAGTTCGGTTCTGGACGCTATAACACCCGTGGTCGACCATGACACTGTCCCTGGTCGACAATGAGCAGTGTCCTGATGGCGGTTTCATTCTGGCTGACACTCGCGTCCCCCGTGGTCCACCACAGCCTTGTCGCTGGTCGACAAGGGGCAAATTCCAGATGGCCGTCAGTTCTGTCTGATGCTCTGTCTGTTCTGTGGTCGACCAGAAGTGGGGCTTTGGTCGACAGCCAAGGCACATGCAGAAGACGGATGACTTGAAGTATTTCTGGCTGGGTTCGTTGGTCGACCATAACCACTTCCATGGTCGACAAGCGGCCTTTGACACTTCTTCTGATTTGTTGATTCCACTTGGATTTCAGTGGACCTGAAATTACTTAACTTATCAGAAGTAACTTGAACTATCAGATTTATATTGAGTTAATCAAAAACATTGTTTGTCATCATCAAATAGTCATGAGTCCATTACTTTGAAGGAACAATCAAACCACTTGTATTTGTTATGAAACAAGATAGAACTTGATTAATCAAACATATCCTATTGTCATCATCAAAACCAAGGGATGCACAACATTCTCCCCCTTTTTGATGATGACAACCATGAGTCATTGTGACAAACAACAGATTATAAAATTCATTTGATATTGCATTCAACGCTATCATAGCACAGATTTCATTCAGACAATTCGTTTGATGTGCCTTTCAAAAACTATAGCACTAATTACATGAGTTACTCAAAAAGGATAAAGACACTAAGGACACGTAGACAAATTAAACTTGACATCTAGACACACATCTAGACACACAACTAGACACACAATGACACATAAAGTCCTATCTCCCCCTTTGTCAACAGCAAAAAGAGGATCATTTAAACAAGCCCTCTGAGGAGGATGAGGAAGTCTCTGGCTTCACGTTCTCTTCCATGCGATCCAGCTTGTCAACAATGCGGGCATAAGAGAGCCTGAGCTTCTGGATCTCGGAGATAGTAGCATTGTGATACTTTTCATTCTGCTTGGTTGTGAACTCTATGTGGTTTCCCATTTCTTCTGACACTTGACCTAAGGTGCCAACTAGTCTGTTGAACCGAGAACTAGCATGGTCAGTGTGTTCCTTTTGCTTGATGAACCTGGCCTCCATCTGTTGTTCCAGCCTTTGGACTTTCTGCTCCAGGCGCCCGGTGGCAGCATTCATATTCTCTTGAAAGGATTGGAATTGGGTGGTGAAAGAGGACAACTGAGATGCTATCTGGAGAAGCACTCCGTGAGACTCAGTGTTGGAGGTGAAGGATGGTGGTGGAGCAGAAGTAGATGGAGTGGAGGTAGGTGGAACTTGGGTAGGTGGAACAGAATGAGATGGAGCTTGGGTAGGTGGAACAGAAGTGGATTGAGCATGAGTGGCAGCAGTGCCTGGATGCCAGGGCACTATAGAAAGGGAAGATGGAGGATGGGCAGTAGTGGTGGTAGTAGGGGTAGCTTGAGGCACCACAGGTGGAGGTGTGACAGTAGGGCTAACCTGTATAGGTGTATGTGGTGGAGAAGAGGGTGGCAATGGAGCCTTGGATTTGCCCTTGGATGGTAGAGTGCGCTGAATTTGGTCTCCTACCTTCTTAAACCCCAAAAATGTGGTCACGAAGTGAAAGTTGTAGACGTGCCATTTGGGAATTACAATGCGCGGAGCGTGAGGAAATGGTATTTTTGCTGCTTCCAGAATGGCAGATATGTGGGCAGCAAATGGAAGAGAATTCTGGGGATAATGTAGGATGTTTTGGAAGGTGTTTAGGATGAGCGTTATGAGGCGAATGGGTTGACAAGTGATGAGGCCATGGAGCAAAAATAGATGGAGGCGACTTACTTGATCTCTGGCGCCTCCTCTTGGTTGGATAATGGTGGTAAGAATGTGATGAAGCAATCTATGAAGAGGAGGGAAGGTGTTGGCATTCAGATACTTAGGGAGAACCTCAGGAGCTGGCTGGCCAGTGACGACGGTGTATGCAGCTCAGAAGTCAAAATCCTCAGGATGGAAGACGGCGCCATGTCTGGGAATCGTCAACGCTTTGTGGAGCAGTTTGACGTCGAGGAGGACGACGATGCCTTGAACTACGGTGTAGACCTGACCATCCACTATTTGCAAGTTGTGGTAGAATTCTTGCACAAGCTGAGGCGAATACTGAGTATGTGCCGAGACAAACGCTGTCCACTCTTGGGCTTCAAAAATTGGCAGTAGTTCTGGGAACATCTCCATCAGCTTCTCATCAGAGAAATCAACAATCCTTGGTGGCAGAACGGTCCGTGGCTTGAGAACTCCTGAAACTGGATGGACGATGGGTTCTTCTGAAGCTGGTACCTTTCTGCCTGAGTCAGCCGCCTCAGCCGTGGTCGACTTTTGAGGGGCCGATGGCGGACCCTGCGCGGCCCTCGGCTTGGAACGCTTGGACGGCTTCGAGGAATCGGCAGGGGCCTTCTCTCTTGTTCTCTTGGTAGACCGCGGAGCGTGCGTTGGAGACATGGTGGAGGGATGCGAGAGAGAGGCGAGAGAGAACTGGAGAGGAAGAATGCGAAAGAGGTACAAGACGGCGGATGAGAGAAAATTAGGGACCCAGCCGTGGCAATTTATAGGGTAGGGCAGTAGGGCTGGGTCTAAAAAAATAGGATAGTGAACCATCACGATGCAAAAAACGAGCGGTCAGGATTTAATCAGCATAACTCAAATTTTTGGAAGATATTAAAGTGTACTCCCTTTCTTTAATAGAACACTTATGGAACCTTTCCACCCTTATGCAAAGACCACCTTGTGACCAAATAGAGTGGGTATTGTGGTTCAATGAATTTGAAAGTATTGCACCAATAAATTGACTCCCCATATCCAATTTCTTTCACATGGCTCCTTGAACTTATAATATATTTCAAGAGATAATTTGACTAACTATGCTAGCTGAACAGTGTTTTGTACTTTTATTTGCATGCTATGCTTTAGGTCAACCATTTTCTCTGCCTTTGTGATAACTTTTTGAATCATTTGAGAGCTGTGGTCAGGTTTATCACATGCTTTTCTACACTATGAGACACGCTTTTTACACGCCAGAAACCCCGGCTACTTAGCATGCCTAACCATTCCACTAATAACTGGGACGCACCTTTTATCCGTGAGGATATACGTTTATCAGACGCCAATATCCCCAGTTACTCAGTATGCCCAATCAATATTTTTGAAAGCAGCAGAGTTAGATTGGATCTTCATGACACACTTGTCTCCCATCTATTGTTCAGCCAATTTTTTTTTTTTGCTTTGAGATGGAGAACAGTAGTTTCTCAGAACTCAATCCATTGCTCTACCAAGAAGGCAGAATTATGGCGTATTCCATGTACATACATGTTATATTTGAGTTTATTTTTACTGTCCAACACAGACACAGGTAGAGAAACAGTCTCATTACTAAAAATCATAAGTCCTCAAAATCTTGTGACAGAGTCATAGTTATGGTTTGAATTTATTACAGTAGTACAGTTCAAATTCTCATTACTACACTCAACCTCTACTCTTAATGATTACCTTGGTGATTTTATTGAAAGATATGGTTAGGTTTTTCAATGTTTTATCAAGGAATGAGTTTACACTTTTTCTCCCCCTCAATTTGTGAGTCCTTGCTGAAGATAAAAAAATGTTGGCCATGAAGAGATATAGAGACACAAGGGATGGGAAGTATGGATAAGGATGAATGAGTGAAGAATCTGAGCACAAAAGTTCACTTAGTTCAGAGGATTTCCTAGCAGAGCCAGCAGCCTTTTTAGATCCATTTTCCCTTGTTCAGATCCTCTGTCGACCATAGAGTTGCCTTTGGTCGACCTCTGTGCTGTCACAGAAGCTGCCTGATGAGTAGTCACCTGTGGTTTGCTTTCTGACAATTCTGTTGTCGACCATGGGACCGCCTGTGGTCGACAGCTGCGAAGTCACAGAACCAACTATTTCCTGTCCTGATGCCTTGGTCGACCAGCGCCTTGTCTGTGGTCGACCACAAGAGATAATCCGTAGTAGAACCAGGATTCTGCAGAACTTGCTGAAGTAGCAACCGACACTAGACCTCCAAACTCAAAACTTGACCAGTACTAGAGACCTAGTTGACATAACTTAGTACAGAAATGACAGAATCTATACAGTGAACACTTGAATATGATTATTTCAAGAATTTTCAGGAGAAATTCTACAAATTCCTAACTCCCTTCTTAGAGTTGAAAATCTGTCATTGTTAAGGGGTTTTGTGAAAATGTCTGCCAGTTGTTTTTCAGTTTCTACAAAATGAAGCATGAAATTTCCTTTGGAGACCTCATCTCTTAGAAAGTGATGACGGATCTCAATGTGTTTTGTCCTAGAGTGTTGAATGGGGTTTTTAGACAAATTAATAGCACTAGTGTTGTCACAGAAAATAGGTGCACATCCAAGATCTACATTGTAGTCTTGGAGTTGATGTTTTATCCACATAACCTGTGTACCACAGCTCCCTACTGCGACATACTCAGCCTCAGCAGTGGAGAGTGCCACAGAATGCTGCTTTTTAGAAGCCCATGATATTAAACATCCACCTAATATTTGACAATAACCACTAGTACTCTTCCTATCAATTTTGCAACCAGCATAATCAGCATCTGCATATGAAATCAAATCTAGTTTGCAGTATGTAGGATACCATAAACCCAATTCTTGGGTGCCGGCAAGGTATCGAAGGATACGCTTGACAGCCCCTAAATGTGATTCTCTAGGGCTAGACTGATATCTAGCACACATGCATACACTAAACTGAATATCTGGCCTTGAAGCAGTTAAATATAGCAGGGACCCGATCATACCTCTGTATTTCTTGGCATCTACCATGTTACCTTTTACATCAGCTTCCAATGTTGCATTTGTACCCATGGGTGACTCGATTGGTTTGCAGCTTTCCATGCCAAACTTCTTCAACATCTCCTTTATGTACTTGGATTGATTTATGAAGTATCCTTCTCTACATTGTACGATCTGCAATCTAAGAAAAAACTGTAAATCACCCATTAAACTCATTTCAAACTCATTGGTCATTAAGTTTGCAAATTCAGTACATAAAGAAGCTTTGGTAGACCCAAACACAATATCATCCACATAGATTTGTACAATTAGTATATGCTTACCTTGGGTCTTGGAAAATAATGTTTGATCAATTTTACCTCTTATGTATCCCTTCTTGGTGAGGAAGGAGCTCAACCTTTCATACCAGGCCCGAGGAGCCTGCTTTAATCCATACAAAGCTTTATGCAATTTGAAAACATGATTAGCAAGTTCATCATTTTCAAATCCAGGGGGTTGTTCCACATAGACTTCTTCTTTTATTATTCCATTTAGAAATGCACTTTTTACATCCATTTGTTGTAATTTGATTCCATGAGATGCTGCAAAGGCTAACAATATCCTGATGGCTTCTAATCTAGCAACTGGAGCATATGATTCTTCAAAATCAACCCCAAATTCCTGGTTGTACCCTTTAGCCACCAGCCGAGCCTTGTTTCTCATTACAACCCCTTCTTCACTTAGCTTGTTTTTATAGACCCACTTGGTTCCAATAACGGGGTGAGATGAAGGTCTAGGGACAAGACTCCACACCTGATTTCTTTCAAATTGATTTAGTTCTTCATGCATAGCATTTATCCATGAGTCATCTTTTAATGCTTCCTCTACTGATTTGGGCTCTATTTGGGACACAAGTGCAAGCTGATCTAGTTCATTGATTTCTTTTAACTGAGATCTAGTCTTCCTAGGATCATGAATTCCACCAATAATGTTATCTAAGGGATGATCTCTAAGAAGTCTCAAGTTGTCAAGATTGTTACCTGAGATGATCTCTCCTTCGGTCTGATCATTAGAATTACCTTGGTTTGTTTCTTGATCTTGTGCTTCTTCATTCTCCTTCGGTTCTTCTTTGTCTTTCAGAAATTCTCCATCTTCTTCCTCCTTGCTGACCTGTTCATTTTTAATCAGATCATTAACTTCATCAAATGTGATATGAGGGGATTCTTCAACAATTTGATCTTTGGTGTTGAAAACCCTATAGGCTCTTGATCGGTCAGAATAGCCCAAGAATATTCCTCGATCACTCTTCGGTTCAAATTTGTCCAAGACCCTTTTTTCATTGTTATGAATAAAGCATTTTGACCCGAAAATTCTAAAATGAGCTAGGGATGGTTTCTTACCTTTGAACATTTCATATGGTGTATTTTCACTAGCCGGTCTTACCATTGCTCGGTTTACAATGTAGCATGCTGTGTTGACTGCCTCTGCCCAAAATCTCCTTGGAAGTTTAGCTTCAACCAGCATGGTTCTAGCCATCTCGACAAGAGTGCGGTTCCTTCTCTCCACAACTCCATTTTGTTCTGGAGTCCTTGGTGAGGAAAATCTGTGGGTTATGCCCTTGTTTCTGCAGAATAAGTCAAAGTCAGAATTTTCAAACTCCCCCCCATGGTCAGATATGATTGTACACACTTTGGACTTGCCATCCTGCTTCATTCTTTTGTAGAATTCCTGAAACTCAGAAAAATCATCACTTTTATGAGATAGAAATATTACCCATGTGAATCGAGAGAAATCATCAACTAGTACATAACCGTATCTCTTACCACTAAGACTAGCAGTTCTTGTTGGGCCAAAAAGGTCCATGTGCACAAGTTCTAGTGGTCTAGAAGATTGACTTTCAGTTCTACCTTTGAATGATTTTCTTGTTTGCTTACCTTGGGTACATGATTCACATACTTTGACATTTTGAGCAAACGAAATTTCAGGCATACCAAGAACCATTTTATTCTTCACAAGTTTATGCAACACCCTATAGCTAACATGCCCTAGCCTTCGGTGCCACAGCCAGGTCAGGTCCTCTTTCTTGGCGGTTAGGCACAGGTTGGAGTGGGCTGGATCATCCAAGTCTATTATGTAGACATTGTTTACTCTCTGGCCCATAAACTTGACTGTATCTGAATTTGGTTCAATAATCTTGCAGATCTTGGAGTCAAATATTACTTTATGGCCTTTGTCGCAAAGCTGACTGATGCTCAGCAAGTTATATTCCAGTCCATCTACCAGCAGTACATTTTCAATACTGTTTGAGGAGTTCTTACCTATTTTACCTGTCCCGATGATCTTACCTTTGTTATTTCCTCCAAAGGTTACATAACCTCCATCTTTTGAGCTTAGTTGGGAGAACTTGGTCTTGTCTCCCGTCATGTGTCTTGAGCAACCACTATCTAAGTACCACTTATTGTGCATGGCTGCCAGACATTCCTGCATCATGAATTACACAGAAATTTTTGGACCCCAATGGTACCCGGGTCCAAGATAACTTGTAAAATTATGAAATTGCTGTAACAATCCTTTGGGAACCTAGATTTTGTTAGAGCAGTTTAATTTTTCATCTCTGAACTTGTTCAGATTGGGTGGCTTTTGTTCTAATGTTTCTTTAATCTGAATCCACCTTTTTGATTTCCAATTTTCATTTTGTTTCACCTGAGAAAATCTGTGGTTTCTGTTTGCATGTCTGGTCATGGTCGACATCTGGTGTGTCTGTGGTCGACCACTGCTTCTCCAGACGCCAGCGCCTGTTCTGGCAGATCCTCTGGTCGACAGAGGAGGGGTCGGTTGTCGACCAGCCTGTCTCCAGACACCTTGTTTTCCAGATTTATGTCCTTTAACTTGATTTAGTACTTGGTTTGTTTGGTTATTTCTGTGAATTTGAGTTTCTTGTCTATTATTTTTAAGCTTATGTTGATTGACTGTTTTCTCTTTAATGTTTCTCTCTTCCTTGGTGACATTATTCCTTTTGGAGGAGCATTCAGCTACATCCTCTTGTTTGTCTTGATATATATTGATTAGGGGCCCTTTTCCTTTTGAGTCAGCAATCCCAGTTACGGTTTTTATTTGGAATTCCTTTTTAGCCGTAGGATTGTATCCTAACCCTTCTTTTTGAAAGTTTACTTTTATTCCCAAGACAGCATTTAAGTTTTCTTGACCTTTAGTCATTTTTTCCAAGGTTTCCTGTTTGTTTTTCAGTTCACTCTGGATTCTTTCTATTTCTTTCAGAAGTTGACAGTTTTCCTCCTTGAGTGAGTTGTTTCTTTCTTGAGTTACCTTAGTTTGCTGTTCACTTTCTTGAGTCTTTAATTTTACCTCATCAATTGTGTTTTTCAGTGACTCATTTTCTTCTAACAGCCCTTTGACATTTTCTTCATCTGTCTCGTATTGTTTCAGCTTATTTTTCAAGGTGGTGATTTCTAATTCTAGTTCAGTTCTGTTGGCAAATGGGTTGCTGTCATTATTGACCTGATTAAGCTTTTTCTTCAAACTCTTATTTTCCTTTCTAATTCTTTCATAAGCATCAAGTAAGTCTGAGTAGACTTCTTCCCAATCTGAGCTAGAAAAATCTTGAAACGGAGGGATTACCTCAAGATCATCGCTATCTCCTTTGGCCATCAAACAGATGTTTCCTTCTTCTTCCTCGGAAGTTTCCTCCTTACTGCTTTCCTCCTCCTCGCTCCATGTGCTTATCATTGCTTTTAGTTGCTTGCCTTTCCACTTGAAGCTTGATTTCTTAGGAGTCTCTAGACATTCAGCCTTTATGTGTCCTAGTTTCCTGCAGTTGTAGCAGACAAGTTTGTTAGATGAAGTTTTATTTTTATCAAACTTAAACTGAGATGACTTTCTTACCATGCCCTTAGGATTCCTGAATCCCTTACCTTCCTTCCGCAGAAACCTTTTGAATTTTCTTGTTAACATGGCTAGCTCACCAGTTTCCTCACCTGTGCTAGATGAGTTATCAGTGTCAGATAGTTCAGAGGTGCCTATTTTAGTTTTTAGGGCGAGCTGGTTCTTTTTCTTGCCCTCATCTTCTTTTCTTTTCAGATTGACCTCATAGGCCATTAGGGATCCCACTAGTTCATCCACAGTCATAGTGGTGAGGTTCTTTGAGTCCTCAATTACTGTGGCCTTGGTATGCCACATAGGAGTGAGGGATCTTAGGATCTTCCTCACTAATTCTTGTTCCTTGTAGGTTTTCCCTAGACTCTTTAAACTATTCGTTAATTGCACTAGTCTAGCATACATTTCAGAAATATTTTCGTCAGTTTTCATTCTAAACATTTCATATTCTGAAACTAGCATATTTGCTTTTGACTCCCTTACCTCTGCAGTACCTTCATAGATTACTACTAGTCGATCCCACATTTCCTTGGCCGTTGCACATTGTGAAACTCGTGAGAACTCCGTGGGGTGTAATGTGCATTGCATTACGTTCATGGCTCCCCAGTTGATGGTTGATTTTCTGACCTGTTCTCTGGTCCAGGTATCTTCATCTTCGGGCAGCTCGTAGGGTCCTCGGCTTACTACTCTCCACATCTCATGATCTTGTGCTCTCAAGAACACCTGCATACGATTTTTCCAGTATGAGAAATCATTTCCATCGAAATATGGTGGTCTAGTTACTGAGTGTCCCTCAGCCATTAGACTTCTAGAGTTCAGTCCGGCAGGCCTCTCCTGGTTGTTAGACCACATTTTTGGAGAGTCTGGCTCTGATACCACGTGCTGAGTACGGACTGAATAGATCTAGAGGGGGGGGTGAATAGATCTTTCCCCCTTTTTCGATTTAATATCTATTGACTAAATGAGTTGCAGGTGATTGACGAATTACAGAACTAATGTTGATATCAATGAAGAAAACAAACACATAGAGAAGCACGCACACACATAAGCAAACCACAAGATAGGATTTTTAAGGTGGTTCAGTCTCTTCCCGAGACTTACATCCACCCCTTGCTTAACTCAAGCAAGGCTTCACTTATGAGAACCTCTGATCTCAATCAAAACACAAGACACCGCTGTCACACAGCTTGTTCCTGCTGACACACAGCTTGTACCAGCTGACACACAGCTTGAATCCGCTGCCTCACAGCTTGACACTTGGTGTAAGGATGAATAGAAATGATGAGAAGGTGGGATGATGCAACAGGACTGAATATAGTCTTTTGTAACAAAGTAAAGAATTCAGCCTGGGACTTAATCACATAAATAACAAGAGTAGACTCCCTGTAGAACTTCCAATCGGATGCCTTCAGCTGCTTTGCTGCTGGAGGTCGCACAGCTTCAAGCCCAGTCTTCCTTCTGCAGCAATGAGAATGCCTTTAGTCTTCTGCAGATTTCTGATTGATGGAAAGCCACTTCGTCCTGTAATGTAGGTGTGTTTCTTAGCTTCTGTTCTATGCTCTCTTTGTGTGCTTGCATCCGCGATCAGTTGCCTTCTACTTTTTATGCAGATTCTTTTTCAAGCCTGAAGCTTTTCCCGCTCAAATTCCAGATCGAGCGTCAATCTGCTAGAAAGCAGGGAGACGGTTAAATCCGATCACTACAATAAGTTTGACCGCTTCTAAGCAAGATTCTCTCCTTGATTCCCGTGCGGAATCTCATCATTTGAACTACCCAACAACCTGCAACAACAATCTGCAGGTTTTAAGGAACCAAAACAGAATTCGGTTAGAGTTCGGTTCTCGACGCTATAACACCCGTGGTCGACCATGACACTGTCCCTGGTCGACAATGAGCAGTGTCCTAATGGCGGTTTCATTCTGGCTGACACTCGCGTCCCCCGTGGTCCACCACAGCCTTGTCGCTGGTCGACAAGGGGCAAATTCCAGATGGCCGTCAGTTCTGTCTGATGCTCTGTCTGTTCTGTGGTCGACCAGAAGTGGGGCTTGGGTCGACAGCCAAGGCACATGCAGAAGACGGATGACTTGAAGTATTTCTGGCTGGGTTCGTTGGTCGACCATAACCACTTCCATGGTCGACAAGCGGCCTTTGACACTTCTTCTGATTTGTTGATTCCACTTGGATTTCAGTGGACCTGAAATTACTTAACTTATCAGAAGTAACTTGAACTATCAGATTTATATTGAGTTAATCAAAAACATTGTTTGTCATCATCAAATAGTCATGAGTCCATTACTTTGAAGGAACAATCAAACCACTTGTATTTGTTATGAAACAAGATAGAACTTGATTAATCAAACATATCCTATTGTCATCATCAAAACCAAGGGATGCACAACAACCCCATGGTTTATAATAGTATGTTTTCGACAATCAACCGAGAGGACTAACATAGAGCTCTTGAACACAATTAGTGCTCGATCGCATCTTCAAGTATAAATCAAGTTACTTCCACGTTTCAAGCAATAAAATATGGCCAATAATGTAACAAGTTCAATAAGTTTCAATGAATGAACGCTTCAATTTAAGAATGCGAGAGGTCAGGAATGACTTAAAACAAGGTTATGCCCATGGAAATAATTCGACAGCATAACACTACATTCCTTATCTTCCATAA
The DNA here is from genome assembly GCA_022559845.1 of Amorphophallus konjac. Classification (NCBI taxonomy): domain Eukaryota; kingdom Viridiplantae; phylum Streptophyta; class Magnoliopsida; order Alismatales; family Araceae; genus Amorphophallus; species Amorphophallus konjac. The sequence goes on along the minus strand of CM040120.1, from coordinate 61,938,382 downwards.
TTTAAAATTAAGTATCTTAAGCAATATGACAAGTCCTAGACTATCAATAATCCATCTAGGAACTTTGGAATATCAACCCTTGGGTCAAACCTCAGGTTAAAGTACTCAGGCTGTGATGGTCAATTAATGGCCGTTACATGAACGTGACGGTCTATAATTGGGCCGTTAGATCGGGTTGAATCCAGAAAGAATAAATTAGACTCATTATATGTGACGGCTGTATACTGGACCGTTAGATGTGCCTGACGGTCGAGTAATAAGCCATTACATAGTAAAACCCAGAAAACATCGATAGTGTTTTTTAAACAATTGGGCTTTAATGGTACAACGAACTCGGCATCCTAGTAGAAATCCTAGGCTCGCGGAGAATTACGGCGGCCTTGAAACCAGATTTCCTAGTCCATTGGAAGGAGTATCCAATACAGAGGTCCTCAAGTTCAAGATGATGTTCCTATTGTGCAAAGTGTGAACTAATGGTCATATACCAGAATATATGTCATATACTTAGAGAAATTGACTCTATAGTGATGAGAAAAGAGTGAAACAGTGATAAATCAACGTTTAAAATCTCACCAATATAACTTGGAAATCATGGATTTGATACAAAATATAAGATCTTGGCTTTAAACTAGCATATGCTTAAAAATAGGTTTAAGTACTCACAACCATGCATTTAGGATCATGAAACAGTAAACAAACTCCGAGTCATGAAAACAGGTTAAAATCTAGCTAACTAGGCTTATATACATAAGTTAATTGTGTTATGTTAGATGGACGCAGTCTATCTCCACGAAGTGTGGATCTAGAGGGGGGTGAATAGATATAATGCCAAATTAAAAACTAGTATAAGCTCTAATGCGGAATATAGGCAAATAGCAGTTAAGCCAAATGAAGAACCACTATGTAAAGACTCGACACATGCAGCCACACAATAGAACACAAGCAATCTCACTAAGGTGCACAATGAAAACACAAGACCCACAAGCAAACACACAGTAGGCAGCAATTTTAAGGTGGTTCGATCTCAATCCAGAGATCTACGTCCACCCCACACTCCAACTAGAGTGTGGATTCCGCTGACTAACAGCTTGAACAGCTGGGCAACACAGCTTGCCATACAACCGCTGATACACAGCTTCGCTGGGCTTTACAGCTTGCCGACCAGAGGAACAGATCCTCTGCAACAGCTGGGTAATACAGCTTAGCCGTCCGAGACAAAGTCTCGCCTGCTGAGGATTACAGCTTCACCTATCCAGTGGAGACCTCCACTGCAATTGCTGCCTCACAGCTTGAAGAAACAAGAGTATCGAAATCAAAAGATAGAAGCAAATGAAAATAGAAAACCCGGAAGGGAAATAGCTCTCAATGAGCAACCATATCAGCTCTGGTATCTGAACCAAGAGACTGATTTACAACCTCTCGAACAAGCTCTCTCAATCTCACTCTCTCAACTCATCTCTTCTCTCTTTCTCTTATCTATTTTTTCTTTCTTCTTTCTTTTTCTTCTCCTCTGTGGATCGGTGGCTCTCTGCTGCTTTTCGCTCACTGTATAGACTTTGCCTACTTCATTGATCTCTGCTTCATCTCTAGACGAAGACTTGTATATATACCAGCAGCAGGTGGATAAGGGCACGTGGCTTCTGCATTTCCTGCCCAGTGAATTTGCCAAAACCGAGACAATTCCATCCACATGGCAACATCCTTGATGGGCTGTTTCCACGTGTCACCATCATGGTACCTCATCCTTCTTGGATCACGAGCCAAGTCACCAATCTCTATAAAGAATCCCTGTCAGACAGAATATCGGATCATCAGTTGTAAGTATAGAACCCTGTACAGACTTTGTGACCTCGAACACAATGTACAGACTCTGCCCAATGTGTAGACTTCATATAAGAAGGCAACGGCTGTACATACTTAGGCAATGTAACGACTTGGACAGACAACAGACGATGTATGGACTTCACTGTATGGACTTTGTGAACTCGTCGAATGCAATGTACAGACTCCAGACAGTGAAGGCTTTGTGAATGTGAATACATTGTATAGACTTCACCTTATGCTTGAGACACTAAGGAAGATAGACAATGTATGGACTTAGGCAATTGAAAGGCTTGCCAGTGTATGGACCTGTTGAACGTGCAGCAATGTGCAGGCTTCAATGAAAAATGCAACGTGTAGACTTGACAGACACAACAGCTAGTGTATGGACTTAGGCAGGCTTCAGCTCGTGTAGTGTATATATTTCATGCAATGCAATGCAGATGAATGTATAGACTTCATGCAATACAATGCAGACCAATGTACAGACTTTGGCAAAGCAAAGACTGTACATACTTCAACTAAAAGATGCATGATGTACAGACTTGGAGATCATTCAACAGCCAATGTGTAAACTACACGATGTATAGACTTTCCAAAGGAAAGGCTGTACAGACCTGAACAAAGCAAGGTAGCAAATGTATAGACTTCCAATGTATAGACTTGCCAACTGAGTGATGTACTGACTTGAACAAGGAAACTCTGTACAGACTTGATCGAGGCAAGGCAGTCGAGTGTACAGACTTCCAATGTATAGACTTGCCAAGGGAAACGACGGTAAAGCTATCAGTGTATAGACTTCGAGCGCAACGTCGATAAAGCTACCGATGTACAGACTTGCGAGTGCAACGTAGGTAAAACTTCCAATGTACAGACTTCGAAGTTTAATAGGTGGATGTACAGACTTGGAAGTTCACTGATGGATGTACAGACTTCACCTCGATGTATAGACTTGGAAGTTCAATGAAGGATGTACAGACTTCAGCTCGAGCATCTACAGTGCAGTGTATGGACTTGAACTGCGTGCTACAGTAATGTGTAGACTTTAAGTGCAACGTAAAAGGCTGTACAGACTTACTCGAGTGAGACAATGACCAAGATGATGAAGTCTGTATAGACTTTACAATGAATGCATGCTGAGACGCAACATAAGACGATGCAGTGTATAGACTTCATGTAATGCATGCAGACGCTGACTGAGACGGTGCACAATGTATAGACTTGTAAGACGCTAAATGACACAGTCCAATGTATAGACTTTACTTCGTGCATGCAAGACAAGGCTGATGCAATGTATAGACTTTAGATCAAATGATGCAAGGCATGACGCTGTACAGACTTCACTGATGCATGCTACAGTCCAATGTATGGACTTAAGATGAGTGCATGAACAATCGGATGTACAGACTTCACTTGAAATAGTCCGATGTACAGACTTCGCCTAACACAGTCCAGTGTAAAGACTTAGCCTGAGCCACTGTATAGACTTGCAAATGTGCGAGCTACAATGTATGGACTTCGCTCAATGCACAAGACGCTAAGTCAGACGGATAGTGTACATACTTAGCCAATGCAATGCAATGTTTGGACTTCAACTAAGACGAACGATGTACACACTTAGCCTGAACCACTGCATAGACTTTGGGCTCGCCATGCAGTGTATAGACTCTACATGCAATATGTGGACTTTGAGTGTGTATGCAGTGTGTAAACCTGTGAAGTGCATAGAACACACATACAATCTGATAAGAACAAATTCATCAAAGCATAAGCAGTTACCAATCAATCAAAACAAGGTGTTGCCAATGAAGTAAAGCATGTGTCAACATCATCAACACAGAGGAGTCCCAATAATCTCCCCCTTTTGATGATGGCAACCCCCTATCATATAGAATAGCAGTTACCTGTCATACAGATGATGAGAGACATGATTTGTTATTCAGATTGTCATGCAGATGCTATGCATGCATACTACGAAATGTAAGCAACGTCCTGCACACAAAAATCTCCCCCTTTGCCATAACATAATGCATACACTTCCCCTGGAATGAATTCAGAAATCATACAATATTCTCCCCCTTTGCCATCAACAAAGAGGAGGGAAAGTGAGTACAAGTGAAGGAACTAGAGATACTATCTGACTGGCATTCTGAACAAGTAGTTCAGGAATAAGCATGCTAAAGCACAGATTCTTCAGTCATATGAAGTTATAAACTACTTTCAGATAGAATTCTGGTTTAAAGACTATAAAATTCTGAGTTCATGCACTACAATCATTGGATAAGAGTTCTGTGCATGATAAAACAATAAACCAGAAACACATTTGCATAAGAGATTCAGTTTCAAAATATCTTACTTTCATAGACTCAGTAAAACTGGTTAAGAGATACCATGTCATGTATTGAAATTAAACAGTTTGACATCCATGAAATTACTTTTGAAGGAGCAGCATTTTCAATACTAGTTCATTAAGGGCATTCAGGTGCCATTTATCTTTTTGCGTAAGGGTATACGTTTATCAGACGCCAATACCCCTAGATACTCAATATCATGGACCATTCTGCCTATGATCAACCACAATAAAACTGATTTACACTTTTTTGTGTGAGGGTACACATTTATCAGACGCCAGTTACCCTCAGGTACTCAGTGAAACCAACCTACTGTTTTGATCATTTTATACAGAGATAGCTGATACACCTCATGACATGAGTGTTGTCCACTTCTTTGATGGATCACTTAGTTTCTCAGTGATTTACCAGTCATTGCTCTGCCAATGTTATTTTTCAATTAATTTTTAATGATTTTCAATAATTTTCTTAGCTACCCTTTATTTGTTTTAGAATGACTTGTTTAAGAACAATACACATACTTAGCTTCTCTAACATGATTTCAGATGAGTTTTCAGATTTCAGATATGATTAGCTTTGTCTGACATGAAATAAGAAAAGGGTTGAGAGTTTTATCAATTTTCAGCTTTCCTATTTACAGATTGTAATCTTTAAACTCCAAAAATTATAAAAGTTAAACCATTAAGTCAGTCTTTAAGCAATTGAAATTCTTATAACTGAAGAAGTCCGTTTTCTATTGCTTAGGAATCAGAACTGACTAACAGATTGTCATATGTCAGATTCAACTCATTCAGAGCCAAAGAATGAATGAAATCAAGAAAGTTGATGACCAATCTAAATTTCTAATAATACTCCCCCTGTCTATATGCATGCAGTTTTACAAATGAATGGCAAGAATTGGATACCAAGTGTTATGTTAGATGAGAGAAAGCTTAAACACAATCATAACAAAATGATATGCAATGAATAATATGTCAAGAAAAACAATATGTCATGCATGTTCATTAGTCTGTTGCAACATTCAACATCCACAAGATTTATTCAAGCTATCAGATGCAAGTCCAAATCAGAAAGTTTATTCAAAGTAGCTGAACAAATTATTCATCATACTGAAATTTACATAAGCCAAGTTCTCTTCTAAGAAATTTAAATCTTTCATTCCCATGTGATGGGGGCATCTCTCACCCTTCATATTTACCGGTTGTTCACCAGCATGGTTCCATTATGTCCGTCACATTTTTCTGATTCAGTTCATGTAATTTTCATATTTTCTTTGAGTCATAATTATGTAATTTTCATTTTATTTGAGTCATGTCCCTAGGTCTTGCATTTATTTTCCTAAGTTTGAGTGTCATTAGATTGTTTAGTGTGCTATTGGGCCCAATTCATTGGGCTTGGCCCATGAGCCCCCCTACCCATTCGGTTATTTGTTATTAAGTCTTTTGTCAGGGTCTTATTGTAAAATATGGGTTTCTTATATATAGGGCCCCATTTCCTTCATTTGAGGGGAATGAATCAATGAATGAAAAAAACTTGCCATTTTGAGAGTTTACACTTCTTATCTAGTGGAGAGATTCCATTTTTTGGGTGAGAAATCCTAGAGGAGAGATTCCCCACCCTTCCCTCTCTTAATCTCTCTTTTTCACTCCACTTTCTCTCTCCTCAACACCCAAATTCGAATTTTCTTCTCTCTCCTCCCTTCCCAACCACCACTCTCCCACCTACCCCCATTAAAGGCCACTCCCCTTCCCCACACATCCCATTACTTCACCCCCTAGTCCCAAGGGAGCATCCCCAATCACTAAGCCACCCTCCAACCACCTCATCCCTTTCCCAAGCACCCTTCCCTCTCCCCCATGCAACCCTCCACTTCCCTAGACCATTTGAATTCAAAAATCCCCTTCCCTCCATAGCCCTAGGGCGCCCAAGACCCCTCCCCTTTGGTTAGTGTCGCACCCCTATCATCCTCTCCATCTTCCCTTGTTCACCTCCATCACCCCACCTTCTACCATCTAGAGTAAGAGGACCTGCAGAAGACCTGAAGCTTACAGCAGCGACCCCGACCTCCTCCGGACGTTCCTGGAAGCCCAAGAGTAGTCCATAGAAGCGGCTGCCTGTCCTCTTCGCAACGGCGGTGGTCTTGTCCCCTTCCAAGCTCCGAGTTGACCGGGAGATACGTTCTCCCACAACTGCGCAGAGCTGCCCCTGCTGAGTACCAGATCCGGATTAGAAGCTCTGCCACGACGAACCTCTTTGGAATCAGCCCACAGGCTCTTATACAAAGTTCTTCTTCTTCCTGTCTACTTTCAGAATCAAGAAGCGGAATTCCGTTCGGCATCCTGTGGCAGGAGTTATCATTTTTCTCCCTCAGCTCCGTCATCCTGCTACCCACAGTCTGCATCGACCAGTCCTCATTGTTCTGCGTCCCCTGATCTTCTCCGACATCGGTAGGCTTTTCCGTCAGTTTTTCTGCATAGAAGACTCATCCACCGTTCCAGCGATTCTGACGGTGCTTGATTCCGAGTCCGGGAGCTATCGGGGCACCCTCTGCAACCTACTGCTAGAAATCAGAAGCTGCCAGTCCGAGGGTCTGCCTCCCTGTTCGGGCCTCCATCCAGATCAGCCTCGACACCATAAGAATTCAGAAAAAATTGGACGACTTCCCTGGCCTCCTAAAAAGCGTTTCCAGGTGGTTTCGTCCCCAACAAAAATCGGTAGCAGTCGCAGCAGTCGGTTCTCCACTCGGCTGTCAGCACCCACAGAACGCGGGCAGAATCGGCAATCTCCATCTTCGGTGTTCCTTGCTCATTTTCCCCTCCCCGCTTGGCCGGCTGAAGGCCCCTCCCTGCGTGGAGGTAATTTTGGTTGTAATATCCATTAACCCCACCCCAAGATCCCCCTCCTGCGAGAGGTGTAGTGTTGTAACTTCTCTTGGGCAGGTCAAGCTTCCCCGGTGCGGCGTGTGGGGAACACACGCTTCCCCGCTCGCCCACGTCTCCGACTCGGGGCCGGTGTCCTCACACCGGTCAGGTATATGCTGAACCCTCCCTGGATATTTGTGTTTTCTTAGTATCATTTCTAAGTTCAGCCGGCGAGGAAGAGAGTGCCCGGTCCCGTGATTCCCGATCACGAGTGGCCACTGCGGTTTGAGTGAGGAGAGATCCCCGTACCCTCAAGGCACGGCGTCCGCCCCACTGATGTGGGTGCTCCAATCCAAGGGAAGGGAACTCATTGGCCAGGTCATCACCCTAAGCAGCGTGGTTTAGGCTCTCGAATCCACCCTACCATCACTTAGTCACCACGGGGAAAGGGTTGTGCTGCGATATCGGTCCGCCAACATCGAGTCCGCTAATTTGTAAGTGGACTTGCAAGTCTAGGTCCGAGGTTCATTTGGTTGATACCATTTCACCCTTAGGTCATGTCACATCAAGTGGTATCAGAGCAAGTCTTTGACTTGTTCTCACAAGTCAAGTCCATGGGCACGCTTGCATTAGAGTTCTCATCGGATCGTTCCATGCATTATCCACCTCCCATTGTCATTGAGTCTACAGACCAAAAGGCCCAAATTCCCATCATATCCCAAGCATACCTACCTAATGGGAGCCCCACAGAAATTGACTTCATCTACATGGTAGAAGATAATTGGGTATCGCCCGAAATTGTAGCCACCCTCTCTACGACCGAATAAATTGTGCACAACGGAGACCTAGTCTTCGTTGAATTCCATAAATGGTTTGGAGAGATCAAATACTTTGATGGAGCATGGTGTCAAATTGGTACTTTGGAAGGCCCTTGCATAATCCTAGGGAAACAATGGCTTGATGAACGGAATACCACCTTCCACCCATTGCGTTGGTCTTGCCTAGTTCAATCCCCACATCTCCCGAGAGCCTATGGTTTCAACAACCTTTTGTTCCCTCACCCACCGGAGCCCCATACCCGGCCACCATGCCCTCTCAACCCACTTCAAAGAATGAATGAGGTCATGAGTGAACATGAGGAGAACCCGGCCCACAAGACCAAATCCCCGGGATTGGACACCAACCCAAATCCCTTCCCCACATTCAAGGAAATTCATACTCCTATCAATAAGGAAGAAGGACATCAACTCATCCCCGTCCAAACAAACACATACCTCCCCAAACCACTCAATCTTACGCAAAAGGTGGTGACCGTAGGAGAACTCATCATCAAATAGCTCAAGCAAAATCCCATCCCTCATGCCTTGTACTTTCAAACCCCAACCATGGAGCACCCTTTCCAATTAGCACCCATTAACTCCTATCACACCACATTCCAATCCTACTATGAGGTAAATGGTTGGGATGATCTCCTCAAGGGTTTAGAATGGCAACTACAGTTGACTTGCTTATTGACCATAGGAGCGGCCCACCCAAGAAGACTTAGTCTCATCCACCCATGTGATGGTTCTATCACCTCAGTCTTCACCATTGGTTGCTACACTAGTGACCTCCTTCTCATTCTCCCCATGGATGAAGAACCCATCATGGTCCACTCCACTACCATTAAGATCCCAAGTACCTTGATCGACTGGCCCACTAAAGACCTTGGTCCAGTTACCTTGGGGAAGGATGACCCACTATGCGTAGACCATGTGGACATAGAGTTCCTTCCTCTAGGAAGCCCAGTCCATTACCCCTTTGATCCCTTCCAATGGGAGCCTAGTTACCCATGTGATACCATATACCTAGGAAGCAAGGAAGAGCCCCTCTCCATAATACCCACCTTCCTAGATCCTTTTGACCCTTTCACATGGAAGTTCAAAGGCCATCCCACACCCATACACATGGAAGTCATCTTTGGGATAGGAATGCATAAGTCTTGGCACAACACATCACTTGGCATGATTCATAAGACGGGTCCATTCATTCACATCACCCACATGTCAAGTAGGAAGCATGAATGGACTATTTTCGGATGTAATGGTCCACCTCTATTCATCATGAGTCTTAAGCATGATAGGTGCATTCTTGGATGTTCGGGTCTCCCGGCATTTGCCACCCCTTTGCATGATAGAGCTACATTTGGAGGTCCAGGCCCTCCTATCCTCACTAATCTTCATAGGGAGTCTAGACATGCTAGGTCCACATTTGGGTGCCCGGGACCCCCAACATCCAATAGAGTGCTAGCATTCACCAACTATGTCTCAGGATTGCATACTTGCAGGCCCATCATCAAAGGTAAAAGGATTTGTCAAAGGCGAATTGATACCCGCAAAAGAAACTAAGACTTCCAAGAGGGTGACTATCTGATGGTCAGGATGAAGAGGCTCTTCCCTAGAGTCGCCTCTACGCTCAGGGATCGAGAGACTGGACCCTTTAAGGTCTTGGGGCGATTGAGCATAAATGCCAATGAGTTGATCCTTCTGAAGGAATATGGGGTCAACCCTCATTGTAGTGTGGCGGACCTTGTGCCCTGCAAGGGCCCCGCGGTGGCACCTAGCGAGGATATTGAGCCCATACCCCCTTTTAAGAGTGACCCCACCAATAAGAATCCCCTTCTAACCTTGAGAGCCCGGCATGAGCACAAAGATTTGATACTAGTTAAACATAATGACACCATCAGGAGCAGGGCAATCCAGCAGTATCTTGTGAGGTGGAAGGGTCGGCCACGATGGTGGACACACGGGCGAGCTAGGAAAGACTCTTACTCGACGGAGTCGAGCTCTTCGCACCCCGGGAGTATGATGGGGGCATCTCTCACCCTTCATATTTACCGGCTATTCACCAGCATGGTTCCATTATGTCCGTCACATTTTTCTGATTCAGTTCATGTAATTTTCATATTTTCTTTGAGTCATAATTATGTAATTTTCATTTTATTTGAGTCATGTCCCTAGGTCTTGCATTTATTTTCCTAAGTTTGAGTGTCATTAGATTGTTTAGTGTGCTATTGGGCCCAATTCATTGGGCTTGGCCCATGAGCCCCCCTACCCATTCGGTTATTTGTTATTAAGTCTTTTGTCAGGGTCTTATTGTAAAATATGGGTTTCTTATATATAGGGCCCCATTTCCTTCGTTTGAGGGGAATGAATCAATGAATGAAAAAAACTTGCCATTTTGAGAGTTTACACTTCTTATCTAGTGGAGAGATTCCATTTTTTGGGTGAGAAATCCTAGAGGAGAGATTCCCCACCCTTCCCTCTCTTAATCTCTCTTTTTCACTCCACTTTCTCTCTCCTCAACACCCAAATTCGAATTTTCTTCTCTCTCCTCCCTTCCCAACCACCACTCTCCCACCTACCCCCATTAAAGGCCACTCCCCTTCCCCACACATCCCATTACTTCACCCCCTAGTCCCAAGGGAGCATCCCCAATCACTAAGCCACCCTCCAACCACCTCATCCCTTTCCCAAGCACCCTTCCCTCTCCCCCATGCAACCCTCCACTTCCCTAGACCATTTGAATTCAAAAATCCCCTTCCCTCCATAGCCCTAGGGCGCCCAAGACCCCTCCCCTTTGGTTAGTGTCGCACCCCTATCATCCTCTCCATCTTCCCTTGTTCACCTCCATCACCCCACCTTCTACCATCTAGAGTAAGAGGACCTGCAGAAGACCTGAAGCTTGCAGCAGCGACCCCGACCTCCTCCGGACGTTCCTGGAAGCCCAAGAGTAGTCCATAGAAGCGGCTGCCTGTCCTCTTCGCAACGGCGGTGGTCTTGTCCCCTTCCAAGCTCCGAGCTGACCGGGAGATACGTTCTCCCACAACTGCGCAGAGCTACCCCTGCTGAGTACCAGATCCAGATTAGAAGCTCTGCCACGACGAACCTCTTTGGAATCAGCCCACAGGCTCTTATACAAAGTTCTTCTTCTTCCTGTCTACTTTCAGAATCAAGAAGTGGAATTCCGTTCGGCATCCTGTGGCAGGAGTTATCATTTTTCTCCCTCAGCTCCGTCATCCTGCTACCCACAGTCTGCATCGACCAGTCATCATTGTTCTGCGTCCCCTGATCTTCTCCGACATCGGTAGGCTTTTCCGTCAGTTTTTCTGCACAGAAGACTCATCCACCGTTCCAGCGATTCTGACGGTGCTTGATTCCGAGTCCGGGAGCTATCGGGGCACCCTCTGCAACCTACTGCTAGAAATCAGAAGCTGCCAGTCCGAGGGTCTGCCTCCCTGTTCGGGCCTCCATCCAGATCAGCCTCGACACCATAAGAATTCAGAAAAAATTGGACGACTTCCCTGGCCTCCTAAAAAGCGTTTCCAGGTGGTTTCGTCCCCAACAAAAATCGGTAGCAGTCGCAGCAGTCGGTTCTCCACTCGGCTGTCAGCACCCACAGAACGCGGGCAGAATCGGCAATCTCCATCTTCGGTGTTCCTTGCTCATTTTCCCCTCCCCGCTTGGCCGGCTGAAGGCCCCTCCCTGCGTGGAGGTAATTTTGGTTGTAATATCCATTAACCCCACCCCAAGATCCCCCTCCTGCGAGAGGTGTAGTGTTGTAACTTCTCTTGGGCAGGTCAAGCTTCCCCGGTGCGGCGTGTGGGGAACACACGCTTCCCCGCTCGCCCACGTCTCCGACTCGGGGCCGGTGTCCTCACACCGGTCAGGTATATGCTGAACCCTCCCTGGATATTTGTGTTTTCTTAGTATCATTTCTAAGTTCAGCCGGTGAGGAAGAGAGTGCCCGGTCCCGTGATTCCCGATCACGAGTGGCCACTGCGGTTTGAGTGAGGAGAGATCCCCGTACCCTCAAGGCACGGCGTCTGCCCCACTGATGTGGGTGCTCCAATCCAAGGGAAGGGAACTCATTGGCCAGGTCATCACCCTAAGCAGCGTGGTTTAGGCTCTCGAATCCACCCTACCATCACTTAGTCACCACGGGGAAAGGGTTGTGCTGCGATATCGGTCCGCCAACATCGAGTCCGCTAATTTGTAAGTGGACTTGCAAGTCTAGGTCCGAGGTTCATTTGGTTGATACCATTTCACCCTTAGGTCATGTCACATCAAGTGATATCAGAGCAAGTCTTTGACTTGTTCTCACAAGTCAAGTCCATGGGCACGCTTGCATTAGAGTTCTCATCGGATCGTTCCATGCATTATCCACCTCCCATTGTCATTGAGTCTACAGACCAAAAGGCCCAAATTCCCATCATATCCCAAGCATACCTACCTAATGGGAGCCCCACAGAAATTGACTTCATCTACATGGTAGAAGATAATTGGGTATCGCCCGAAATTGTAGCCACCCTCTCTACGACCGAATAAATTGTGCACAACGGAGACCTAGTCTTCGTTGAATTCCATAAATGGTTTGGAGAGATCAAATACTTTGATGGAGCATGGTGTCAAATTGGTACTTTGGAAGGCCCTTGCATAATCCTAGGGAAACAATGGCTTGATGAACGGAATACCACCTTCCACCCATTGCGTTGGTCTTGCCTAGTTCATCCCCCACATCTCCCGGGAGCCTATGGTTTCAACAACCTTTTGTTCCCTCACCCACCGGAGCCCCATACCCGGCCACCATGCCCTCTCAACCCACTTCAAAGAATGAATGAGGTCATGAGTGAACATGAGGAGAACCCGGCCCACAAGACCAAATCCCCGGGATTGGACACCAACCCAAATCCCTTCCCCACATTCAAGGAAATTCATACTCCTATCAATAAGGAAGAAGGACATCAACTCATCCCCGTCCAAACAAACACATACCTCCCCAAACCACTCAATCTTACGCAAAAGGTGGTGACCGTAGGAGAACTCATCATCAAATAGCTCAAGCAAAATCCCATCCCTCATGCCTTGTACTTTCAAACCCCAACCATGGAGCACCCTTTCCAATTAGCACCCATTAACTCCTATCACACCACATTCCAATCCTACTATGAGGTAAATGGTTGGGATGATCTCCTCAAGGGTTTAGAATGGCAACTAAAGTTGACTTGCTTATTGACCATAGGAGCGGCCCACCCAAGAAGACTTAGTCTCATCCACCCATGTGATGGTTCTATCACCTCAGTCTTCACCATTGGTTGCTACACTAGTGACCTCCTTCTCATTCTCCCCATGGATGAAGAACCCATCATGGTCCACTCCACTACCATTAAGATCCCAAGTACCTTGATCGACTGGCCCACTAAAGACCTTGGTCCAGTTACCTTGGGGAAGGATGACCCACTATGCGTAGACCATGTGGACATAGAGTTCCTTCCTCTAGGAAGCCCAGTCCATTACCCCTTTGATCCCTTCCAATGGGAGCCTAGTTACCCATGTGATACCATATACCTAGGAAGCAAGGAAGAGCCCCTCTCCATAATACCCACCTTCCTAGATCCTTTTGACCCTTTCACATGGAAGTTCAAAGGCCATCCCACACCCATACACATGGAAGTCATCTTTGGGATAGGAATGCATAAGTCTTGGCACAACACATCACTTGGCATGATTCATAAGACGGGTCCATTCATTCACATCACCCACATGTCAAGTAGGAAGCATGAATGGACTATTTTCGGATGTAATGGTCCACCTCTATTCATCATGAGTCTTAAGCATGATAGGTGCATTCTTGGATGTTCGGGTCTCCCGGCATTTGCCACCCCTTTGCATGATAGAGCTACATTTGGAGGTCCAGGCCCTCCTATCCTCACTAATCTTCATAGGGAGTCTAGACATGCTAGGTCCACATTTGGGTGCCCGGGACCCCCAACATCCAATAGAGTGCTAGCATTCACCAACTATGTCTCAGGATTGCATACTTGCAGGCCCATCATCAAAGGTAAAAGGATTTGTCAAAGGCGAATTGATACCCGCAAAAGAAACTAAGACTTCCAAGAGGGTGACTATCTGATGGTCAGGATGAAGAGGCTCTTCCCTAGAGTCGCCTCTACGCTCAGGGATCGAGAGACTGGACCCTTTAAGGTCTTGGGGCGATTGAGCATAAATGCCAATGAGTTGGTCCTTCTGAAGGAATATGGGGTCAACCCTCATTGTAGTGTGGCGGACCTTGTGCCCTGCAAGGGCCCCGCGGTGGCACCTAGCGAGGATATTGAGCCCATACCCCCTTTTAAGAGTGACCCCACCAATAAGAATCCCCTTCTAACCTTGAGAGCCCGGCATGAGCACAAAGATTTGATACTAGTTAAACATAATGACACCATCAGGAGCAGGGCAATCCAGCAGTATCTTGTGAGGTGGAAGGGTCGGCCACGATGGTGGACACACGGGCGAGCTAGGAAAGACTCTTACTCGACGGAGTCGAGCTCTTCGCACCCCGGGAGTATGATGGGGGCATCTCTCACCCTTCATATTTACCGGCTGTTCACCAGCATGGTTCCATTATGTCCGTCACATTTTTCTTATTCAGTTCATGTAATTTTCATATTTTCTTTGAGTCATAATTATGTAATTTTCATTTTATTTGAGTCATGTCCCTAGGTCTTGCATTTATTTTCCTAAGTTTGAGTGTCATTAGATTGTTTAGTGTGCTATTGGGCCCAATTCATTGGGCTTGGCCCATGAGCCCCCCTACCCCTTCGGTTATTTGTTATTAAGTCTTTTGTCAGGGTCTTATTGTAAAATGTGGGTTTCCTATATATAGGGCCCCATTTCCTTCATTTGAGGGGAATGAATCAATGAATGAAAAAAACTTGCCATTTTGAGAGTTTACACTTCTTATCTAGTGGAGAGATTCTATTTTTTGGGTGAGAAACCCTAGGGGAGAGATTCCCCACCCTTCCCTCTCTTAATCTCTCTTTTTCACTCCACTTTCTCTCTCCTCAACACCCAAATTCGAATTTTCTTCTCTCTCCTCCCTTCCCAACCACCACTCTCCCACCTACCCCCATTAAAGGCCACTCCCCTTCCCCACACATCCCATTACTCCACCCCCTAGTCCCAAGGGAGCATCCCCAATCACTAAGCCACCCTCCAACCACCTCATCCCTTTCCCAAGCACCCTTCCCTCTCCCCCATGCAACCCTCCACTTCCCTAGACCATTTGAATTCAAAAATCCCCTTCCCTCCATAGCCCTAGGGCGCCCAAGACCCCTCCCCTTTGGTTAGGGTCGCACCCCTCTCATCCTCTCCATCTTCCCTTGTTCACCTCCATCACCCCACCTTCTACCATCTAGAGTAAGAGGGCCTGCAGAAGACCTGAAGCTTCCAGCAGCGACCCCGACCTTCTCCGAATATTCCTGGAAGCCCAAGAGTAGTCCATAGAAGCGGCTGCCTGTCTTCTTCGCAACGGCTGTGGTCTTGTCCCCTTCCGAGCTCCGACCTGACCGGGAGATCCGTTCTCCCACAACTGCGCAGAGTTGCCCCTGCTGAGTACCAGATCCGGATTAGAAGCCCTGCCACGACGAACCTCGGAGGAATCAGCCACAAGCTCTTCTACAAAGTTCTTCTTCTTCCTATCTACTTTCAGAATCAAGAAGCGGAATTCCGTTCGGCATCCTGTGGCAGGAGTTATCATTTTTCTCCCTCAGCTCCGTCATCCTGCTACCCACAGTCTGCATCGACTAGTCATCATTGTTCTGCGTCCCCTGATCTTCTCCGACATTGGTTGGCTTCCCCGTCAGTTTTTCTGCACATAAGACTCATCCACCGTTCCAGCGATTCTGACGGTGCTTGATTCCGAGTCCGGGAGCTGTCGGGGCACCCTCTGCAACTTACTGCTAGAAATCAGAAGCTGCCAGTCCGAGGGTCTGCCTCCCTGTTCGGGCCTCCATCCAGATCAGCCTCGACACCAGAAGAATTCAGAAAAAATTGGATGACTTCCCTGGCCTCCTACGAAGCTTTTCCAGGTGGTTTCGTCCCCAAAACAAATCAGTAGCAGTCGCAGCAGTCGGTTCTCCACTCGGCTGTCAGCACCCACAGAACGCGGGCAGAATCGGCAATCTCCATCTTCGGTGTTCCTTGCTCATTTTCCCCTCCCCGCTTGGCCGGCTGAAGGCCCCTCCCTGCGTGGAGGTAATTTTGGTTGTAATATCCATTAACCCCCACCCCAAGATCCCCCTCCTGCGAGAGGTGTAGTGTTGTAACTTCTCTTGGGCAGGTCAAGCTTCCCCGGTGCGGCGTGTGGGGAACACACGCTTCCCCGCTCGCCCACGTCTCCGACTCGGGGCCGGTGTCCTCACACCGGTCAGGTATATGCTGAACCCTCCCTGGATATTTGTGTTTTCTTAGTATCATTTCTAAGTTCAGCCGGCGAGGAAGAGAGTGCCCGGTCCCGTGATTCCCGATCACGAGTGGCCACCGCGGTTTGAGTGAGGAGAGATCCCCGTACCCTCAAGGCACGGCGTCCGCCCCACTGATGTGGGTGCTCCAATCCAAGGGAGGGGAACTCATTGGCTAGGTCATCACCCTAAGCAGCGTGGTTCAGGCTCTCGAATCCACCCTACCATCACTTAGTCACCACGGGGAAAGGGTTGTGCTGCGATATCGGTCCACCAACATCGAGTCCGCTAATTTGTAAGTGGGCTTGCAAGTCTAGGTCCGAGGTTCATTTGGTTGATACCATTTCACCCTTAGGTCGTGTCACATCACCATGAGGCTTAGTAAAAATATCAGCAATTTGTTTTTCAGTTTTAATGAAGTTCATTTCAATCTCCTTTTTATTTACAACATCTCTGAGAAAATGGTGTTTTATCTCTATATGCTTAGTCCTAGAATGATGAACATGAATTTTAGCAAGGCATATATCACTAGTATTATCACACAAGATTGGAATACATTCCAATTTTATCTGAAAATCATCTAGTTGGTGCTTGATCCATAGTACTTGGGCAGCATAATTACCTACTGTAACATATTCAGCCTCAGCTGTAGACAATGCTACAGTGTGTTGCTTCTTAGATGCCCAAGATACTAGACAGCCACCAAGGAATTGGCAATAGCCACTAGTGCTTTTTCTATCTACTCGACACCCAGCATAGTCTGCATCAGTGTAGGCTAGAAGCTCCAACTCACACCTAGCAGGATACCATAGACCTAGCTATTGGGTGCCTAGTAAATACCTAAAAATTCTTTTCACAGCCTTAAGATGAGTTTCTTTAGGACTAGCCTGAAATCTAGAGCATAAACACAATGCAAATTGAATATCAGGCCTACATGCTGTAAGATAAAGAAGAGATCCGATCATACTTCTATATAGCATTTGGTCCACTGGTTTACCTTTAGGATCTTCATCCAAACTAGTTGAGGTACCCATTGGAGCAGCTATTTCCTTGAGGTTGTCCATCTTGTACTTCTTCAATAGATTCTTTACGTACTTGGACTGAGAGATGAAAGTTCCATCCTTTGTTTGTATAACCTGCAGTCCAAGAAACAATTTGAGCTCGCCCATTGAGCTCATTTCAAACTCATTAGTCATTATCTGAGAGAATTCCTCACACAATTTGTGGTTAGTTGACCCAAACACAATGTCATCCACATAAATCTGAATAATAAGAATATCTGAATGACTCACCTTGGTAAATAATATTTGATCAACTATACCTCTTGTGAAATTCTTGTCGGTGAGGAATTTGCTCAACCTGTCATACCAAGCTCTAGGAGCTTGCTTTAAACCATAGAGAGCTTTATTGAGTTTGTAAACATGATTAAGAAAATCTAAACATTCAAACCCAGGAGGCTGTCTCACATAGACATCCTTACTAATTTCCCCATTTAGAAAAGTAGATTTCACATCCATCTGCTGAAGATTTATACCTAGGGAACATGCATAAGCCAATAATATTCTGATTGCTTCTAACCTAGCTACAGGGGCAAAAGACTCTTCAAAGTCTATTCCAAATTCCTGATTGTACCCCTGAGCTACAAGTCTGGCTTTATTTTTAATGACATTCCCTGATTCATTAGTTTTATTTCTGAACACCCATTTAGTCCCTATGACTGTTTCATGATCAGGAGGTGGAACCAAATGTCACACCTTATTCCTGTCAAATTGATTGAGCTCCTCATGCATGGCATTAATCCAATGCACATCTTTGAGAGCACAGTCAATGGACTTAGGTTCTACATGTGAAACAAAAGCAAAAGCATTCAATTCATTTAGAGTTCTTAAGTGGCCTCTAGTCCTAGGGAGATCATGCAGATTTCCAATCACATTATCTACTGGATGATCTTTAAGATATCTAACGTTAACAATTTCATCACCATCAGTTTCATTTACCTCCCCCTGAGCTGTAGGTTCTTCTTCATTAAGCTCTTCATGTCCTTCCTCATCCTCGGATTTGTCTGCAGGATCTCCTTCCTTCAAAATATCACCATTGTCTTCATTCCTGCATTGACCAATATTAGTCTTCAATAAGGATTCATCAAAAACTATGTGTGGAGATTCTTCAACAGTTTTAGAATTTAGATTGTACACTTTATATGCTGGGGTATTTTCAGAATAACCAAGAAAGATTCCTTGTTCACCTTTAGGTTCAAATTTGTCAAGGTCTCTTTTATCATTTATATGAATGAAACATTTACAACCAAAAACCTTGAAATGAGCAATAGAAGGTTTCTTACCCTTTAAGATCTCATATGGTGTTTGCTGAGTAGAAGGTCTTACCATGGCTCTGTTAATTACATAACAGGCTGTGTTTACTGCTTCAGCCCAAAACTTCCTTGGTAGACCACCTTCAACCAGGAGTGTACGACCCATCTCCACTAGGGTTCTGTTCCTTCTCTCCACAACTCCATTCTGCTCAGGTGTCCTTGGTGAGGAGTACCTATGGTTAATTCCATTTGACCTGCAGAATTCAACAAACTGTGAGATTTCAAACTCACCTCCATGATCAGTCAAAATATTTTCAATTTTCTGATTTATTCTAACATAGAACTCCTGAAATTCTGAGAAAGCATCACTCTTATGAGATAAGAAATAAACCCAAGTATATCTAGAAAAGTCATCTATCATGACAAACCCATACTTCATCCCTGATAAGCTGACAGATCTGGTTGGCCCAAAAAGGTCTATGTGTATCAGCTCATAGGGTTTAGAAGATAGATTTTCAGTTCTAGACTTAAATGACTTTCTAGTTATCTTTGATTGAGTGCATGCATCACAGATTTTATTTTCTTTCTTGAAGGAAACTTCAGAAAGTCCTCTAAACATGCCATGCTTATTCAGTTTATGCAAAACAGTGTAACTAGCATGACCTAACCTACGATGTCATAAAAATGCTAAGTCCTCTCTACTAGCAGTAAGGCATAGGTTAGAATGTTGAATATCATCTAAATCTATCATGTATGTATTATTTATTCTTTTTTCAAAAATTTTGACAATTTCAGAATCAGGTTCAAAAACCTTGCAGCATTGAGAATCAAATAAAACCTTATAACCTTTATCACACAACTAGCTGATACTAAGTAAATTATAAGCTAACCCATCAACCAGCATAACATCATCAATGCAGTAGGTAGAACACTTACCTACCTTACCTGATCCAATAATCCTACCCTTTGTGTTGCTTCCAAAGGTGACAAGGCCTCCTAGTTTCTCAGTCAGCATGCAGAACTTGGCCTTATCTCCTGTCATATGCCTGGAGCAGTCGCTATCCAAGTACCACAAGTTGTTCTTGGCTGCCAGGCATACCTACATACACAATTAGGTAGAGAGGTTTGGAACCCAAGGCTGATTGGGCTCCATAACAGATGAAGTAGAAGCAAAGCAAGAAAGCAGACTTTTCGGAATCCACATTTGTTTAAATGAATTTTGTTTAGTGGGTTCTACAGATTTCCTTCTGTTGTTGTTCCTCTTCTCATTGTTTGCACCAGCATGATTATTGACAATGTTTTTTCTTTGCCAGTGCCTTGGCCGGGGTGTATTCATGAAATTCTGGCCATAGTAGTTTCTGGGCTGGCTAAAGAAATTCAGATTCCTATGTGTCCAATAGTCATACCCCTCAACCCAATTTCTAGTGTAAGGTCTTTGATATTGTGCAGCCTGATGTGCAAGACCTGTATACCTCCCCGGAGTTCTAGTCCAACCTGACCTATTGAAATAGGTTGACTGTGCATTGTAGTGGGTCTGAACTCTGGGTTGGTAGAAATGTTTGGGTTGACTCCTAACATCATTCTGTCTCCCTTGCACCTTGGACCCTGATGACCTATTCATAGGTATATATTGGGTCTTCTTCTTAGGTGATGGTGATGGTGGAGACTTGGTGACCTTAACATGGGGTTTGTAAGACTGTTTAGGTTGACCCCTAACCTGGGACTGAGCCTTAGGATTTTGCTTGGATGTGCTAGCTCTACTAGACTCACTCACTTTTTGTTTGCCCTTCTCCTCAGCACTGGTCTTTTTCAGATTAGCATTTTTGTTCATTGAATTGTTTGAATTCATGCTAATTAGAGGTCCTTTTTCTTTTTGTGCAACAAATGAAATAGTTTTCATTCCAAGGGTTTTCGTTGCACTTGAATTAAATCCTAGGCCCTCTTTTCTGAAATTAACCTTCATCCCCAATAAAGCATTTAAGTTTTCAGATCCTTGGGTCATTTTCTCAATGGTTCTCAACTTGTCCTCATTGTCTTTCTGAATTTCATCAATAGACTTTTTCAATTCATT
This sequence comes from Amorphophallus konjac, assembly GCA_022559845.1. Taxonomy (NCBI): domain Eukaryota; kingdom Viridiplantae; phylum Streptophyta; class Magnoliopsida; order Alismatales; family Araceae; genus Amorphophallus; species Amorphophallus konjac. The sequence goes on along the minus strand of CM040120.1, from coordinate 61,917,690 downwards.
ATTTACATTGAGGACAACTTCATATTTTTCAGAAACAATTTTTATCTCACTTTCACATTTCTGAATTTTCAGCTTCCATTCATCAATTTCATTTTCAAGCCTCACATTTTCTTCCCTAGAAGCTTTTAACTCATTTTTGATTTCATCTAATTCAGAACATGTGAGTTTCAATTTTCCATTCTCAGATTCTAAACATGCAATTTTATCAGTTAGAGTTTTATCATTTTGCATGGAATTGATCTTTTTTCTTAGATGCCTATTCTCTTTTCTAACATCATCAGCTCTATCAACTATGTCATGATAAACATCTACCCAATCAGCAATTGTGAAATTTTCAAATCTAGTGATTACCACATCTGAGTCCTCCTCTCTATCTTCGGAGCTTGTTGCCATAAGGCAAATGGGCTGTTCAGATTCGGATTCACTATCTGAGCTGCTACTGAAGGAGCCTTCATCTTCATCACTCCAGGTGCTAATCATAGCTCTCCCTTTCTTGTTTTTCTTCTTTGACTTGTCTTTGTATTTCTGATTGTCTGGACAGTCAGCTTTCAGATGGCCCGGTTTCCTGCATTGATAACAAGTGTTAGTTTCAGTTTTCTTAGCAGGGTTATGTTTATACCTTTTATCCCTTCGGCCGCCACTGTATTTCTTCTGGCTGTATCGTCCTGCTCCTTTCTTGAGAAATCGCCTGAACTCTCTGGTCATCATGGCCATCTCAGAACGAGTTATATCTTCTTCATTCAGGCTCTCCTCTGATGATGAACTGCTGGAGCTGGATTTGCTGGAACCATCCTTCAGCGCTATCGGCTTCTTCTTCCTCTCAGCTTCTTCCATCTTTGGCATATTAATCTCATATGCCATCAACGAACCAATTAGCTCATCAGCTCTTGTATTTCGCAAGTCCCTTGACTCCTCCATCACTGTTGCTTTAGTATGCCAGGCATGAGTCAGGGAGCGCAGTATCTTCCTCACCACATCATATTCTATCTGAGGTTTCCCGAGACCTCTGAGACCATTGGTAATAATAGTCAACTGAGCATACATTTCACTGATGGTCTCGTTCTGCTTCATCTTGAAGGCTTCGTATTCTGACACAAGGAGATTAGCCTTCTGCTCTCTAACCTAAGAGGTCCCTTCATGAATTACTTATAGTGCATCCCACATCTCCTTAGCTGATTTGCAGGCCGATACGCGGGAGAATTCTGTAGGGTGCAGAGAGCACTGAATGGCGTTTATGGCACTCCAATTCAGTGTGGACCTCCTGATCTCCTCCTTGGTCCAGACCTCCTCATTAGGGGACAGCTCATAAATTCCCTTGCTGACAACCTTCCAGATCTCGTAATCTTTAGCCCTCAAAAATACCTGCATACGATTCTTCCAGTATGCGTAGTTAGATCCATCGAAGAATGGGGGCTTTGTAGTTGAGTGTCCTTCAGCTATCATCCCTCGAGCATCCATCTCTACCTTTCCTCTTCGGGCGATGAGTCCCTGTAGAAGAGTATGGCTCTGATACCAAGTGTTATGTTAGATGGACGTAGTCTATCTCCACGAAGTGTGGATCTAGAGGGGGGTGAATAGATATAATGCCAAATTAAAAACTAGTATAAGCTCTAATGCGGAATATAGGCAAACAGTAGTTAAGCCAAATGAAGAACCACTATGTAAAGAGTCGACACATGCAGCCACACAATAGAACACAAGCAATCTCACTAAGGTTCACAATGAAAACACAAGACCCACAAGCAAACACACAGTAGGCAGCAATTTTAAGGTGGTTTGATCTCAATCCAGAGATCTACGTCCACCCCACACTCTAACTAGAGTGTGGATTCCGCTGACTAACAGCTTGAACAACTGGGCAACGTAGCTTGCCATACAACCACTGATACACAGCTTCGCTGGGCTTTACAGCTTGCCGACCAGAGGAACAGATCCTCTGCAACAGCTGGGCAATACAGCTTAGCCGTCCGAGACAAAGTCTCACCTGCTGAGGATTACAGCTTCACCTGTCCAGTGGAGACCTCCACTGCAATTGCTGCCTCACAGCTTGAAGAAACAAGAGTATCGAAATCAAAAGACAGAAGCAAATGAAAATAGAAAACCAAGAAGGGAAATAGCTCTCAATGAGCAACCATATCAGCTCTGGTATCTGAACCAAGAGACTGATTTACAACCTCTCGAACAAGCTCTCTCAATCTCACTCTCTCAACTCATCTCTTCTCTCTTTATCTTCTTCTCTATTTTTTCTTTCTTCTTTCTTTTTCTTCTCCTCTGTGGATCGGTGGCTCTCTGCTGCTTTTTGCTCACTGTATAGACTTTGCCCACTTCATCGATCTCTGCTTCATCTGAAGACGAAGACTTGTATATATACCAGCAGCAGGTGGATAAGGGCGCGTGGCTTCCACATTTCTCGCCCAGTGAATTCGCCAGAACTGAGGCAATTCCATCCACATGGCAGCATCCTTGATGGGCTGTTTCCACGTGTCACCATCATGGTACCTCGTCCTTCTTGGATCACGAGCCAAGTCACCAATCTCTGTAAAGAATCCCTGTCAGACAGAATATCGGATCATCAGTTGTAAGTATAGAACCCTGTACAGACTTTGTGAACTCGAACGCAATGTACAGACTCTGCCCAATGTGTAGACTTCATATAAGAAGGCAACGGCCGTACATACTTAGGCAATGTAACGACTTGGACAGACAACAGACGATGTATGGACTTCACTGTATGGACTTTGTGAACTCGTCGAATGCAATGTACAGACTCCAGACTGTGAAGGCTTTGTGAATGTGAATACATTGTATAGACTTCACGTTATGCTTGAGACACTAAAAAAGATAGACAATGTATGGACTTAGGCAATTGAAAGGCTTGCCAGTGTATGGACCTGTTGAACGTGCAGCAATGTGCAGGCTTCAATGAAAGATGCAATGTGTAGACTTGACAGACACAACAGCCAGTGTATGGACTTAGGCAGGCTTCAGCTCGTGCAGTGTATAGATTTCATGCAATGCAATGTAGATGAATGTATAGACTTCATGCAATGCAATGCAGACCAATGTACAGACTTTGGCGAAGCAAAGATTGTACAGACTTCAACTAAAAGATGCACGATGTACAGACTTGGAGATCATTCAACAGCCAATGTGTAAACTTCACGATGTATAGACTTTCCAAAGGAAAGGTTGTACAGACCTGAACAAAGCAAGGCAGTGAATGTATAGACTTCCAATGTATAGACTTGCCAACTGAGCGATGTACAGACTTGAACAAGGAAACTCTGTACAGACTTGATCAAGGCAAGGTAGTCGAGTGCATAGACTTCCAATGTATAGACTTGCCAAGGGAAACGACGGTAAAGCTATCAGTGTATAGACTTCGAGCGCAACATCGGTAAAGCTACCGATGTACAGACTTGCGAGTGCAACTTAGGTAAAACTTCCAATGTACAGACTTCAAAGTTTAACAGGTGGATGTACAGACTTGGAAGTTCACTGATGGATGTACAGACTTCACCTCGATGTATAGACTTGGAAGTTCAATGAAGGATGTACAGACTTCACCTCGAGCATCTACAGTGTAGTGTATGGACTTGAACTTCGTGCTACAGTAATGTGTAGACTTTAAGTGCAATGCAAAAGGCTGTACAGACTTACTCGAGTGAGACAATGACCAAGACGATGAAGTCTGTATAGACTTTACAGTGAATGCATGCTGAGACGCAACATAAGATGATGCAGTGTACAGACTTCATGTAATGCATGCAGACGCTGACTGAGACGGTGCACAATGTATAGACTTGTAAGACGCTAAATGAAACAGTCCAATGTATAGACTTTACTTCGTGCATGCAAGACAAGGCTGATGCAATGTATAGACTTTAGATGAAATGATGCAATGCATGACGCTGTACAGACTTCACTGATGCATGCTACAGTCCAATGTATGGACTTAGCTTCGTGCATACTATAGTCCAATGTATGGACTTAAGATGAGTGCATGAACAATCGGATGTACGGACTTCACTTGAAATAGTCCGATGTACAGACTTCGCCTAACACAGTCCGATGTACAGACTTAGCCTGAGCCACTATATAGACTTGCAGAATGTGCGAGCTGCAATGTATGGACTTTGCTCAATGCACAAGACGCTAAGTCAGACGGACAGTGTACATACTTAGCCAATGCAATGCAATGTTTGGACTTCAACTAAGACGAACGATGTACACACTTAGCCTGAACCACTGTATAGACTTTGGGCTCGCCATGCAGTGTATAGACTCTACGTGCAATGTGTGGACTTTGAGTGTGTGTGCAGTGTGTAAACCTGTGAAGTGCATAGAACACACATACAATCTGATAAGAACAAATTCATCAAAGCATAAGCAGTTGCCAATCAATCAAAACCAGGTGTTGCCAATGAAGTAAAGCATATGTCAACATCATCAACACAGAGGAGTCACAACAAATTGGACTGGTGTCAATCCTATCTCGGGTTCACAGAACACAGACTCTGATGCTCTAAGTCCGGTGTGTCATTGTGATGTGACGGTTTATCGTGGAGCCGTTAGTATGTTGTGACGCTCTGCTCGTGGTCCGTCAGAGTTCATATGAAAACGTAAGTCTCACAGAGCATGTAACGGCTTATCGTAAGACCGCTAGACGACTGTGGCGATCGATCTATAATTCGTCAGAGCACGGCTGATTGTAAATAGAATAGGAACATTCTAAGATTTTAACTCACATAATGTCTGGAAATCATATATAAACTTCAACATAATAGAACGAAGGTTAAACTAACAGTATGCATGGGTTTTCTGTGAATTGACAAGAAGGTTCCTTTTTAACTTAGTTAGGGCTAAGAATATGCATGCATGATATACAAGTGCATAAGTCCTATTAGAACATGAAATTCTTCGCATATAAAGCATGAAACCGAGCAAAACAAGAGGGCTTTTACTCCTATCATGATATTCTTGCCATTCATGAGATAACCTACCTCTTTATTGGGTTTTCAACTTCCAATTTGTGACTACAAGACACTCCCTGGTTCTTCCCTTCCTGTGAGTTTTCAGCAACTTCACGTCGCTTTAACTCCTCAATCTCTTGACCTAAGGACGTGCAATTTGGAGGGTAAGAAGGTGAAACTAAGGGGAACAGAAAGTTCTAAAGACACTTAGGCTAATTACGTCGATTTGGTGTTCTAATCTCCTGATCTTCAGTGGACTTTCGCTTAGATTCCTGGGTCACTATGGTCGAACCAGCAACTTTGGAAGCTTCAAGCTCCTTGTGTAGTTGATCTCCTAGCACGAAATTTTATGGAAGATTAGTCCTATGTATAAGGAATAAAAAGTTCTAAAGAACTTACCCGAAATACTATCTCCTTACCTTAGTTCCATGCGAGCCAATGTAGGGGTCGCGCTGGTCAAAACTAGAGTCTATTTATAGGTTCTAGGTAGGGCTTTATGGATTAGATCGATTCTAGAGTCCTTGTCAAAGCTTAGATCGACTTCTGAGTGTCCTTAACACGTTAACTAGTCCTCCCATCTCGATCTCTTAGAGATAGACTAGCAAATATCCAATCTTTTTGGCTCTTTCTTCCATTCACGGAACTGACAGAGCGTGATGTTCGACTCTTGGCGCATTACATGCCTGTGGCGGTCGCACGATAGACCGCTACAGCTACTGTGCGTAGAATTCAACTTAATTCAAACTCTTTTATTTGTTTTATCCACATAATTATCTAAAAAAAGGATATTTATCCTTAAAATTCGTGAATAGGCTAAATAACCTTCTAGAATATGGGCCAAACTTAATGGGCTTGGTCCTTAAACTTTATGGGTTTTATTTATCAAAGCTGGATTAATTATTCAACATACTTGGGCCTTATAATCAATTTAAGCTTTATAATTCCTAATAAATTCCAAAAAATTCTTAAAATAATCAAGAAATTATTTACATTAATCTTGGGGCACTACACCCTCCCCCTTAGAAGAATTTGGTCCCCAAATTCATGGATTATATGGAGAGTGTACTTACAGTTGAATAATTATGAGAATCTTTTCCGCATGGCTTCTTCCGTTTCCCAAGTTGCTTCGGACGGCCATGATTTCTTCCATTGAATTTTGACCATAGGAATAGCTTTATTCCTTAGTTGACGTACTTCTCGTTCCAGAATCTTTATTGGTGTTTGCTCGTACATCATATCCTTCTGAATCTCTAAATTATCGTAAGTGATAACATGGAAAGGATCGGGTACATACTTCTTGAGCATCGAGACGTGAAATACATTATGAACTTTGGATAATTGTGGAGGTAAAGCAATCCGATAAGCAACTTCACCAACTCTTTCGAGAATTTTAAATGGACCAATAAATCTTGGAGTAAGTTTTCCCTTAATACCAAATCTTTGAATACCTCGACTTGGAGAGACTTTAAGAAATACTTGATCTCCTACTTGAAATTCCAAGTCGCGCCTTCGATTATCAGCATAAGATTTTTACCTATCTTGTGCCATCGACAATCTTTCTTGAATTAGCTTAATTTTCTCTAAAGAATCGCTGATAATGTCGGGGCCTAGAATTTGCCTTTTTCCTATTTCATTCCAACATATCGGTGATCTACAACTTTTTCCATATAAAGCTTCAAAAGGTGCCATCTGTATGCTGGCCTGATAACTGTTGTTATATGCAAATTCTACTAGAGGCAAGTGATCATGCCAACTTCCTCCAAAGTCAATAGCATAAGCCCTAAACATATCTTCTACCACTTGATTTATTCTTTCAGTCTGACCATCAGTTTGTGGATGGAATGCCGTGCTAAAATTCAATCTAGTCCCCAGTGCGTGTTGTAGACCCTTCCAAAATTACGATGTGAATCTAGGATCTCTATCAGATATGATAGTGACGGGGACACCATGTAGCTTGATAATTTCCTTCATGTATAAGGCTGCTAGAATATCCACAGACCATCGACTTTTAATTGGTATGAAATGTGCAGATTTTGTCAATCAGTCTATGATTACCCATATACCGTCGTATCCACCTCTTGTCTTTGGTAAACCCATAATGAAATCTATTCCTATACTTTTCCATTTCCATGCTGGAATATCTAAGGGATGTAATTTACCTGCGGGTCTAAAATGCTCTACCTTTACTTGTTGACAAGTGAGATAGCGAGACGTGAAATCAGCTATTTCCCTCTTCATATTGGGCCACAAGAAATTTCTTTTGAGATCTTGATACATTTTTGTACCACCTGGATGAATGGTGTACTTGGATTTATGTGCTTCTTCTAGGATCAGTTTCTTCGTATCCTCATGATCTGGTATACACACACGGCCCTTACATAGCTATCTTCCGTCATTGGAAATAGAAAAAGCCGGCCTCTATTCTATGTTGGCTTTAATCTCCAGTAATAGGGGATCATCATTTTGCAGCTTGACCAGATCTTCTATTAATGTAAGTTGAGCTTGAATATTAGCTATAAAACAATCTTCTTCTTCCTTCACATCAATATCTAAGTTCAACTGAGCAAATTAAGGAATAAGATTAGTCATACTAATTATGAGACTTGATAGCTTTCCCATTGGTTTTCTGCTGAGTGCATCGGCTACAACATTAGCCTTGCCAGGATGATATTGAATAGCAAAATCAAAGTCCTTGAGATATTCTAACCATCTCCTCTACCTCATATTTAGCTCTTTTTGAGAGAATAAGTATTTCAAGCTTTTGTGGTCCGAGTAGACCGTGAACTTCTCTCCATAGAGATAATGACGCCAAATTTTTAAGGCAAAAATAATAGCTGCCAATTCCAAATCATGCACAGGGTAATTCTCTTCATGATGTTTCAATTGTCTTGAAGAATAACAGATTACTTTTCTATTTGGCATGAGGACGCAACCTAAGCCAATGCTAGACGCATCCGTATATACTTCAAATCCACCACCTTCCACCGGTAGTGATAAAATAGGAGTTGTAGTAAGATGGTTCTTAAGAGTTTGAAAACACTTTTCACATTCCCCTGACCAGACAAATAGATTTTCTTTTCTTGTGAGTCTAGTTAAAGGAATAACAATTTTTGATAAGTCCTTAATGAACCTTCTATAATAACCAGCTAGACACAGAAAGCTCCTTGTTTCTGATACAGTCGTTGGCCGGCTCCAGTTTCTGATAGCTTCTACTTTAGAAGGATCCACGGTGATACCTTCTTTTGAAATAATGTGGCCAAGGAATGAAACTTCTTTGAGCCAAAACTCACACTTGTTAAGCTTGGCATAAAGTTTATATTCTCTAAGTGTTTGCAAAGCTATCCTCAGATGTCCTTCATATTCCTCTTTTGTCTTGGAATATACCATGATGTCATCGATGAAGATGACGATGAACTGGTCTAGATATGGCTAGAAAATATTGTTCATAAGTGGCATAAATGCTGCTAGGGCATTTGTTAACTGGAACGGCATCACCACGAATTCATAGTGGCCATAACGACTTAGAAAAGACGATTTATAAATGTCTTCTTATTTAATTCTAAGCTGGTGATAACCTGATCTGAGATCAATCTTGGAGAAATACTCTACTCCGGAAAGCTGATCGAAGAGCTCATCAATACGCGGCAATGGATACTTGTTTTTGATTGTAAGTTGATTCAGTCGCCGGTAGTCAATGCATAGCCTGAGAGAGCCATCTTTCTTCTTGACAAAAAGAACCGGCGCACCCCAGGGGGATGTGCTAGGTCTAATGAAACTCTTATCTAATAATTCTTGTAACTGCCTCTTTAGTTCCTTAAGTTCCGTGGGGGACATCCTGTAAGGGGCTATAGAAATAGGTGTTGCTCCTGGAATGAGTTCAATAGTGAAGTTTACTTCCCTCTCGGGTGGTAAGCTGGGTAATTCGGGTGGAAACACATCTGGAAACTCATTTACAATAGGAATGTCTGCTAGGATGATTTCCTTGGACTCGGTAACAATGACAGAAGCAAGAAAAGCTTCACATCCTTGCGAGATAAGTTTGCAAGCGTGAAGAGATGATATGATAGTGGGATGTTTCCTATACTTGATGCCAAGGAAAGAAAATCTTGGAAGCCTGGGTTTTCTTAAGGATATAATCCTATTTCAGTAGTTAATATCAGCATCATAATCTATAAGCCAATCTACCCCTAAGATGGCATCATAGCCTTTCATGTCAAGGCATACTAAATTTACGGGGAGATTCTGACCTTCTACTATTACCTCACTATCAAGATAATACATGGTGAGCTTTGTTCTAGTGCCTAAGGGTGTGGTAATATCAAGATCTGAAGGTAAGGGAACTGATACAATTGGTATTGTTTTTGTAAAAGTAGTGGAGATAAAAGAATGAGAGGCACCAATATCAAATAACACAAATGCAGGATGGAAATAAATTTGAAGGGTACCTTCCATAAGCCCACCATCCTTGGGCGCTTCTTCTTCTTCTTTTAGAACAGCATTGAGGCGAGCCTGCCTCCTACGTCCACCACCAGATGATTGATCCTTCATGAGGGGGCAATCTGGCATACGATGCTCCCTACTTCGACAACGTAGACAAGCACCAAGGCGCTTCAAACATTCTTCAGCTGAATGGCCGAACTTCTCGTAAAATGTGCAAGCCACCATGACTTGCTCCTTCTCCTCCTTGACTTTCTTGTTCTTCTGGGAACTTCCACTATTCCCGCTCCTAGATCTTTTCTTATTATCACGGCTTTTATGAGGTTCCGTGATGCTAAATTTCTGCTTCTTATAATGCTGATCAGATCGTCGGCTAGACTCTTCTCCCTTTCCATTCAATTGCTCGACCTTCTCTAAGGTCCTCTAACATAAATATGCTCGCTGAACCATCTCTGCATAGGTACGGATGTTTTGGGTCCCGAGCTGCTGAATGAAACTGGGTCGTAACCCGTCCATAAACCGATTAGCCTTCAATAAATCGATACTGATTAAAGGCGGTGCATATGGTGCTAGCATGGAGAATTGAAGTTCATACTCCGTGACTGTCATCATTCCCTAACGAAGAGAGGCGAACTCCATAGCCTTTCTTTCTTTAACATGCTCAGAAAAGTACTTAGCACGGAATAGAGTGAGAAAATCGTCCCATGTATGAGGTGCATCTGCCGGAGGTTTCGGTACTGATTTTCACCATGTGTGTGCATCTTTATTGAGTTGAAATGTTGCAAGATGCACTTTTTCTTGGTCCGTGCATTGGATAACATCGAAGATACGATTCATCTCATCTATCCAATTTTCTACCTCATTTGGGTTGGAAGAACCGTAGAAATGCGGAGGGTTTAAGCTCCAAAAATTGCGATGCAAGTCACCAGCCCTTGCCCATGCACCTGCCTGGGCAATTGTTTGTAATGCCTAAGTAAGGCCGGCAACTATTTATTACATGCCACCCCAATCTACGCGATAAGCCATTGTAATAATGAGGTACCTGAGAGAAATAACAATTTGTTAATTCTCATGGAATTAGAAAGAGATAAATCTTAAAACTAATTAACTATCTCATCTCGGGCTCTACCCAATTCTCGCATGGGTGAGGAAATTTCTTCCTTAGTTCATAGGTATGGGTCCTTAAGCCTTGGACTCATCCTATGACGTGACTCTTTTCCCTAAGTCCTGAGACTTAGGCTCTGATACCAACTCAACGGTCACGTCCCGAGCCTTTATTAAAGCAGAAGACTAACTCAGGGAATCGTGCACAGCCGGCATGGTAAGCCTCTTGATGGGGTCATCACCATCCATCCTGACACTCTCGACCATTCTCATCACCCCGGAGGCGTACATCATGGTCTAGTCATTTATTTTGAGTCCTATGTATGTTTCTTTATTTTATTTGAGTCATATCATTGTAATTTCCCTTTTATTTGAGTCATGTCTCTAGGTCTTGTGCTTATTTCCCTAGGTTTGAGTGTCATTAGGTTTATTAGTTAGCTATTGGGCCCAATTCATTGGGCTTGGCCCATGGGCGCCCCTATCTTGTTGGTTATTAGTCAATGTGTCAAAAGTCAGGGTCTTATTGTAAATTGTGGGATCCCTATAAATAGGACCCCACTCTCTCCATTTTGAGGTAATGAATCAATGAATGAAAAACTTACCATTTTGAGAGTTCAAACTTCTTATCTAGTGGAGAGATTCCATTATTTGGGTAAGATACCCTAGGGGAGAGATTCCCCACTCATCCCTCTCTTAATCTCTCTCTTTCACTCCCCTTTCTCTCTCCTCCACACCCAATTTCAAAACTTTTCTCTCTCCTCCCTTCCCAACCACCACTCTCCCACCTACCCCCATTAAAGGCCACTCCTCTTCCCCACACATCCCATTAGTCCACCCCCTAGTCCCAAGAGAGCTTCCACCAATCCTAGCTCCACCTCCCAACCCCCAACTACCCCACCCACTTCCCCAAGCACCCTTCCCACTACCCCAAGCACCCCTTCCCTTCCCCAACACAACCCCTCCCATCCCTAAGACCACCATTGAATACCCTCCATTAAGGAAAATTTAAACTCACCTTCCCTCCACCCACTTGTGCCCCCCTCACCTTCCCCTCTCCCTCCAAGCCCAAAGTCGCAGCTCCTCTCTCACCCATAGCAAACATCCGCTTCCAGCCCCCATTCTCCCCTTCCCACATCTTGAAACCCCCCCTCCTAGACCCCCTCACAGCTGGGGGTTACCCCTACACACAACCACCTCATTTCCCCTCCCATCTACCCCATTCCCCATTACCTATCTCCACCCTCTCAAGTTCTGGTTGCAGGCAGCAGATTGGCCGCAGGTTGTAGAGGCCACCCCGTCGTGCCCTAGGAGCTTCAAGTGGCATACCATATACCGACGGAAGCGTCTACATGTCTTCTTCGCAACGGTGGTGGTCACATCCCATTCCGAGTTCGAGATCGACCAGGAGAGCTATTCTCCCACAACTGCGTAGACCCCCCCTGGCAGGAGACTAGAGGCGGATTGGAAGCTCAACTGCGACGATTGTGTTGTGAATCGGATTGAGAGTTCTTCTTAAAACATCTTCTACTACGAGTCTTCTAACATCTCCGAGAAGTAGAGCCCCATTTGGCGACCGGACCTGAAAGTTATCAATTTTCTCCCTCAGGTGCTCGGTTCTACTTCCACTTAGTCTGCACTGACCCCTCCTCAGTGTTCAGAGCCTACCGGTCGACCCCGACATCAGCTGGCATCACCATCAGTCTTTCTTCGAAGAGGACTCGTCAGCGATTCCAAAGACTCTGGCGGCACATGATTCTGAGCTCGGGAGCGACCGTGGAAACCTCTGCTTCCTGCTGTTGGGAACCTGAAGCTGTCAGATCCGAGGGTCTGCCACCCTGTTCAAGCCCCTACCCCGACCAGCAGCGGTGCCAGAAGAATTTTACAAAATTCAAGCATCATCCAGATCCAGCTACGAATAATCTACAATTGGTTTCGTCTACAAAAAATTTGGGGCTGACCAGAACGTCCAAATATCTGACGGTCTGTCCTGAGACACAGTCAGCTGGCTGATTCGGCTTTGACTTCCCTCTCTTCACTTCTAGCTCGAATTCCCCTCCCCACTTGGCCGGCTGAAGGCCCCTCCCTGCGTGGAGGTCGTATTGAGTGTATTCATTGGCTTCCCTACCCCGAGATCCCCCCCCTTGCATGGGGGTAGTTCATATATTATTTACACTCACAGGTTTGAAGCTTCATCGACGCGGCGTGCGATTGCTTCCCCTCGCCTCCCCGCTCGCCCCCGTCTCTAACCGGAGTCGGTTTCTTCAAACCGGCTAGGTGAGAACTCGTCCCTTGCTCTCAATTATTCTTGTTCATTTAATATTCTCCAATTGCGCCATCGGTAAGGAAGAGAGCGCCCGATCTTAAGGCTCCACCGCACTTGTGCGACCCCCGTGGGTGTGAGTGAGTGATCCGCGTCCCTCGGCCAAGGTCAACACATTGAGTAGAATATCCGCACCTCAAGGGGAGGTTTGACTTAGACTTTGCTGGCCCTCTACCAGCAAGGGGCTTGTCCCATTTCCTCGACTCGGCATCCCCGAGTTACCCCCGGGTTAAGTGTGTGTGCCATACGAAGGTCCGCTTGCGTAGGCTTCATAGCCTTGTGGTTTTGCTTGTTAAATTAGGTCCGAGATTGTGTCACATCAAGTGGTATCAGAGCAAGTTTTAGACTTGTCTCTACTAAGTCTAGTCCTTGGGCACATTTGCATTCATCAACATGGCTACCTCTCTTTGGTCACATTCATCCCACTCGACCCCCCACAAGGGACCGTTCAACCATCCATTTGACATAATCTCTTTTGAGGATCTCCTCTTCGATGGATCATGCTATAGTGCCTACCTAAAGTGGGAGGTCACCATGGAAAAACACTTTGAGAGAACTATGGTTTATAGACCCGCAAGAGTCCGCGTTGCCATGGGGCAACTTCGGGGTCAAGCCAAGGAAAAATGGAGGAACATAGTGGGCTTAAGGGACGTTAGGAAACAAGAACCCATTTCCTCATGGGATGATATGAAGAAAGAACTTAGAAAAATCTACATCCCCAAACATTCCCACCCCTCCTACTCAAGCACCCCTAAACCGAGGAGCACTACCACTCCTCCATCCCCACCCGGCCAACTTGGGGCCGACCTTTGGTCTCCATCTCCACCAACCCCAATAAGTCACCTCACAACCATCATAACTACACTTCGCAACCAAGTCCTCTCCCTTAAGGCCCAAATAAACCAAGCATCCACCTCTCCACCAAATCCCCTAAGGGTCACCACACTCCAACCAAAATCCCCTTCCGCAAACCTCACTATCCAAACTCAATTGGCCCCCACCTCCCCCCCTCCACAACCGGTCGATCCCAAGGGGAAGAGACCCCTAACCGACCCAGTTTCCCCAATAAAGACCACCACTCACCCTATTCTCACCATTCAAACCCAAGTGGACCCCGTGTCCATCCCTCCACCTAGAACTATGACGGCCGCCACCACCCAACCCAAATCCCATCACCCAACCCACCTTCCACTTCCAACCCCAATCCTACCCCAACCTCGGCCTCCAATACTTCCACTCCCAAACCCAACCCTACCAATCCCAAACCAAGTTTCCCTATACCCTCCACCCCGGGAGCACCACACACCAACCCTCATCACCCCAAAAGACCCTCTCACCTCCTTGGTAGAAGAACTCATACCCGATCCAATAGTTGTGAACACTCCAAATCCACTCTCCACCTCGGAGGAAACACAAGTCCAAGTTGAAGATGAAACATCACACAATGGTCTTCACCTTACATCACCCTCTCTAGTTGGGGCCAAGCTCATCTTAGGAGAACCCCTTGTTTGTTGGCTAAAGGAGAGCCCAATAAGAGAGATCCCGGCCCATGTTTTCCCTCCCATAGAACAAGACCTTCCCATAGTGCCCTTCTTCTCCTATCACACCACAATCCAAGCATCCTATCATGTGGAGACCTTAGAGGACCTTCTCAAGGGCATAGCATGGCAATTAGAGATGACTAGCATGTTGACCCCTATGATCGAACAACCTAGGAGCCTTAGCCTCCTACACCTATGCATAGGGTCTATCACCTCGGTTTGCACCATTGGTTGCTACACTAGCGACCACCTTCTATTCCTCCCTACACCCGATGAGCCCAACCTTCTCCTCGATTTAGAGCTTCTTATCTCGGGTAGAAAGCCAAGCCCTCCACTCATGGCCGACCCACTTGCTAAGAACATTGGCCCAACTATCATGGAGAAGGATGACTTAGCACCTTTTGAGGATCTTGAGGACATGGAGTTCCTTCCCCTAGGTAACCCATTTTATGATCCACATGATCCATTCCAATGGGAGTCAAGAGACTCGTGTGACCCAAACACTTTATTCACCACCCACCTTTCCCTACACCAACTCACCATGTTTGACCCAATTCACTCTATCTTAGACCCGGGTTACACCTTGGGAGCCATGACCTTGGGCCACATATCCCTAGGTAATGAGGTTGTGCTCCACCCCATGATGACCACCATCTTAGATCCATTCGACCCTTTCCAATGGGAGTTCAAAGGTTGTCCCACACCTATACACATGGAAGTCACCCATAGGAAAAACATGCATGTGTCTAGGCTTACCACACCACTTGGCATGAATACTATGTTGGGTCCATTCATTCATATCACCCACTTGTCAAGTAGAAAGCATGAGTGGTCCATATTCGGATGTATTGGTCCACCCTCATTCATCATGGGTCTTAAGCATGTCAAAAGCATCTACGGATGTCCGGGTCCCCCGACATTCATCACCACTTTGCATGATAGGTTCACATATAGTTGCCCCGGCCCACCTAAGCCAACCAAAGTCTACATGACAACATTGCATGATAAGTCCACATATGGTTGCCCTGGCCCACCAAGGTTCATCAAGGTCCATATGGCATCATGGCATGATAGGTCCATCTATGGTTGTCCAGGTCCATAACCACTAAAAGGACAGCATTCACAAAATTGCATGATAACCTTGCAAGCGCATCAACAAGAGTCATGAAATCTACAAAAGGCCGACTGACTCAATGGCGTCACCAAGAAATCCAAATGGGTGATTCCGGGATGGTGAGGAATGAGAGGCTCTCACATAGAGACAACTCAAGATTGAGGTTTTATGGGATCAGCCCCTTCCAGGTTTTGAGGTGCATTAGCCCCACTACTAAGTTAGGCCTCCTCAAGGGATACAGAGTTAACTTCAGTTTCAATGTGGAAAGCCTTGTGCCACACAAGGGACCCACAGTGGCACCAAGTGAGAATTTCAAGCCCCCTTCCTCCCTTGAGAGAGCACCCACCCCTCCCCATGTGTACACCATCAGCCCAGAGAGCCCGACGTAAGCAACTTGAGAGAATATTGGATGAACAGGTAATCATCACTCGGAGCAAGGTGAACGGGCTCTACCTCGCTAGGTTGAAGAATCGGCTTATTTCATAAGACATGTGAGCGGTACCACCTCTTACTTGACGGAGTCGAGTTCTCTGCGCCCCGGGAGTATGATGGGGTCATCACCATCCGTCCTGACACTCTCGACTATTCTTGTCACCCCGGAGGCGTACATCATGGTCTAGTCATTTATTTTGACTCCTATGTATGTTTCTTTATTTTATTTGAGTCATATAATTGTAATTTTCCTTTTATTTGAGTCATGTCCCTAGGTCTTGTGCTTATTTCCCTAGATTTGAGTGTCATTAGGTTTATTAGTTAGCTATTGGGCCCAATTCATTGGGTTTGGCCCATGGGCGCCCCTATCTTGTTGGTTATTAGTTAATGTGTCAAAAGTCAGGGTCTTATTGTAAATTGTGGGATCCCTATAACTAGGACCCCACTCTCTCCATTTTCAGGTAATGAATCAATGAATGAAAAACTTACCATTTTGAGAGTTCAAACTTCTTATCTAGTGGAGAGATTCCATTATTTGGGTGAGAGACCCTAGGGGAGAGATTCCCCACCCATCCCTCTCTTAATCTCTCTCTATCACTCCCCTTTCTCTCTCCTCCACACCCAATTTCAAAAATTTTCTCTCTCCTCCCTTCCCAACCACCACTCTCCCACACCTACCCCCATTAAAGGCCACTCCCCTTCCCCACACATCCCATTAGTCCACCCCCTAGTCCCAAGAGAGCTTCCACCAATCCTAGCTCCACCTCCCAACCCCCAACTACCCCACCCACTTCCCCAAGCACCCTTCCCACTACCCCAAGCACCCCTTCCCTTCCCCAACACAACCCCTCCCATCCCCAAGACCACCATTGAATACCCTCCATTAAGGAAAATTTAAACTCACCTTCCCTCCACCCACTTGTGCCCCCCTCACCTTCCCCTCTCCCTCCAAGCGAAAATTCGCAGCTCCTCTCTCACCCATAGCAAGCACCCCCTTCCAGCCCCCATTCTCCCCTTCCCACACCTTGAAACCCCCACTCCTAGACCCTCTCACAGCTGGGGGTTTCCCCTACACACAACCACCTCATTTCCCCTCCCATCTACCCCATTCCCCATTACCTATCTCCACCCTCTCAAGTTCTGGTTGCAGGCAGCAGATTGGCCACAGGTTGCAGAGGCCACCCCGTCGTCCCCTGGGAGCCTCAGGTGGCATACCATATACCAACGGAAGCGTCTGCCTGTCTTCTTCGGAACTGTGGTGGTCCCGTCCCATTCCGAGTTCGAGATCGACCAGGAGAGCCATTCTCCCACAACTGCGCAGATCCCCCCTGGCAGGAGATCAGAGCCGGATTGGAAGCTCGACTGCGATGATTGTGTTGGGAATCGGATTGACAGTTCTTCTTCTTCAAACATCTTCTACTACGAGTCTTCTAACATCTCCAAGAAGCAGAGTCCCATTTGACGACCGGACATATAAGTTATCAATTTTCTCCCCTCGGTGCTCGGTTCTACTTCCACTTAGTCTACACTGACCCCTCCTCAGTGTTCAGAGCCTATCGGTCGACCCCGACATCAGCTGGCATCCCTGTCAGTCTTACTTCGAGAGTACTCGTCAACGGTTCCAACGACTCTAGCGGCACCTGATTCTGAGCTCAGGAGAGACCGTGGCAACCTCTGCTTCCTGCTATTGGGAACCTGAAGCTGTTAGATCTGAGGGTCTGCCACCCTGTTCAAGCCTCTACCCCGACCAGCAGCGGTGCCCGAAGAAATTTAAAAAATTCAAGCACCATCCAGATCTAGATACGAAGAACCACCAAGTGGTTTCATCTACAAAAAAATTTGGGGCTGACCACAGCATCCAAATACCTGACGGTCTGTCGTGAGACACAGTCAGCAGGCAGGTTCGGCTTCGACTTCCCTCTCCTCACTTCTAGCTCGAATTCCCCTCCCCGCTTGGCCGACTGAAGGCCCCTCCCTGCGTGGAGGTCGTATTGAGTGTATTCATTGGCTTCTCTTCCTCGAGATCCCCCCGCTTGCATGGGGGTAGTTCATGTATTATTTACACTCACAGGTTTGAAGCTTCATCGACGTGGCGTGCGGGTGCTTCCCCTCGCCTCCCCGCTCGCCCCCGTCTCCGACCGGAGTCGGTTTCTTCAAACCGGCTAGGTGATAACTCGTCCCTTGCTCTCAATTATTCTTGTTCATTTAATATTCTCCAATTGCGCCGTCGGTAAGGAAGAGAGCGCCCGATCTTAAGGCTCCACCGCACTTGTGCGACCCCCGTGGGTGTGATTGAGTGATCCGCGTCCCTCGGCCAAGGTCAACACATTGAGTTGAATATCCGCACCTCAAGGGGAGGTTTGACTTAGACTTTGCTAGCCCTCTACCAACAAGGGGCTTGTCCCATTTCCTCGACTCGGCATCCCCGAGTTACCCCCGGGTTAAGTGTGTGTGCCATACAAAGGTCCGCTTGCGTAGGCTTCATAGCCTTGTGGTTGTGCTTGTTAAATTAGGTCCGAGGTTGTGTCACATCACCTCTTGCAAGCAAGACCGATCAGAGCGTAAGACAATCACACATAAAAATACAATTGCACAATAATTACTCACACTCCAACTTTTATTTTATTAATAATCAAAATATTCTAATACAATAACTTTTCAAACTTCATTTATCCATCAGACTCAAGAAAAAAGGTAAAATTACAAGACTCGATCTAAACAATAGTGACTTTCCTAAGTCTTCACTCTCATTTTGATAAGACTTTCATTCGCTCTCAGACCCGCTACTTGTATAACTCGAATCCGAATTTGAATCACTTCCATCTCCTGAAAAGATTGGAAAATAGGTAATGAGCACACTTTCCCAGTAGGTATCTTCGCATCAACATGAAGGCACTATTAAAGTGATTAGCATTTTAGCTCTAAAGAAATAAGATAAAATCATGCGAATGCGATCAATCATGCGATTACCAAAGTAACAAAGATGATCATGTAAGATAGAATTAACAAGTATGAATTAGCAAGAATATAACAAGAATATGATATGGCCTTTCATGAACAAGAATGTACTAGAAAGTCATGTAACAATAAAGAATGTACTCTTCACTTAGTAGCAAGTACTTCGTGAATTTCTGTGAAATATCATGTAACAAGCTAGAAAGTCATGTATGTGTATATATTGTGTCGTCGATTTTCACTTCCCGAGCCGTGGATCTTCACTTATTCATAAAGAAAGTACTCTCAGCGCAATGCGACGCCAGTAGCATCATATCCCATGGTTTATAATAGTATGTTTCCGGCAATCATCCGAGAGGACTAGCATAGAGCCCTTGAACATAATCATTGCTCGATCACATCTTCAAGTATAAATCAAGCTACTTCCACGTTTCAAGTAATAAAATATGGCCAATAATGTAACAAGTTGAATAAGTTTCAATGAATGAACGCTTCAATTTAAGAATCCGAGGGGTCAAGAATGACTTAAAACAAGGTTATGCTCATGGAAATAATTCGACAGCATAACAGTACATTCCTTATCTTCCATAATTTCAAATTAAGTATCTTAAGCAATATGACAAGTCCCAGACTATCAAAAATCCATCTAGGAACTTTAAAATATCAACCCTTGGGTCAAACCTTGAGTTAAAGTACTCAGGCTGTGACGGTCAATTAATGGTTGTTACATGAACGTGACGGTCTATAATTGGGCCGTTAGATCAGGCTGAATCCAGAAAGAATAAATTGGACTCAGTATATGTGACGGTTGTATACTGGACTGTTAGATGTGCCTGACGGTAGAGTAATAGGCTGTTACATTGTAACACCCAGAAAATATCGATAGTGCTTTCTAAACAATTGGGCTTTAATGGTACAACCAACTCGGCGTCCTAGTGGGAATCTCAGGCTCGCGGAGAATTACGGAGGCCTTGAAACCAAATTTCTTAGTCCATTGGAAGGAATATCCAATAGAGAGGTCCTCAACTTCAAGATGATGTTCCTATTGTGCAAAGTGTGAACTAAAGGTCATATACCGAAATATATGCCATATACTTATAGAAGTTGACTCTATAGTGATGAGAAAAGAGTGAAACAGTGATAAATCAATGTTTAAAATCTCACCAATATAACTTGGAAATCATGGATTTAATACAAAATATAAGATCTTGGCTTTAAACTAGCATATGCTTAAAAATAGGTTTAAGTACTTAGAGCCACGCATTTAGTATCATGAAACAGTAAACAAACTTCGAGTCATGAAAATAGGTTAAAATATAGCTAACTAGGCTTATATACATAAGTTAATTGGACTGGTGTTAATCCTGTCTCGGGTTGACAGAACACAGACTCTGACGGTCTAAGTCCGGTGCGTCATTGTGATGTGACGGTTTATCGTGGAGCTGTCAGAATGTTGTGACGCTCTGCTCGTGGTCCGTCGGAGTTCATATGAAAACGTAAGTCTCACAGAGCATGTGATGGCTTATCATAAGACCGCTAGACGACTATGGCGGTCGATCTATAATCCGTCAGAGAACTGGTGATAGTAAATAGAATAGCAAGATTCTAAGATTTTAACTCACATCATGTCTTGAAATCATATATAAACTTCCACCTGATAGAACGCAGGTTAAACTAACAGTATGCATGGGTTTTCTGTGAATTGACAAGAAGGTTCCTTTTTAACTTAGTTAGGGCTAAGAATATGCATGCATGATATACAAGTGCATAAGTCCTATTAGAACATGAAATTCTTCGCATATAAAGCATGAAATCGAGCAAAACAAGAGGGCTTTTACTCCTATCATGATATTCTTGCCATTCATGAGATAACCTACCTCTTTATTGGGCTTTCAACTTCCACTTTGTGACTGCAAGACACGCCCTAGTTCTTCCCTTCCTGTGAGTTTTTAGCAACTTCACGTCGCTTTAACTCCTCAATCTCTTGACCTAAGGACGTGAAATTTGGAGGGTAAGAAGGTGAAACTAAAGGGAACAGAAAGTTATAAAGACACTTAGGCTAATTACCTCGATTTGGGGTTCTAATCTCCTGATCTTCAGAGGACTTTTGCTCAGATTCCTGGGTCGCTATGGTCGAACCAGCAACTTTGGAAGCTTCAAACTCCTTGTGTAGTGGTTCTCCTAGCACGAAATATTGAGGAAGATTAGTCCTATGTATAAGGAATAAAAAGTACTAAAGAACTTACCTGAAATACTATCTCCTTACCTTAGTTCCACGCGAGCCAATGTAGGGGTCGCACAGGTCAAAACTAGAGTCTATTTATATGTTCTAGCTAGGGTTTTATGGATTAGATCGATTCTAGAGTCCTTGTTAAAGCTTAGATCGACTTCTGAGAGTCCTTAACACATTTACTAGTCCTCCCATCTCGATCCCTAAGAGATAGACTAGTAAAAATCTAATCTTTTTGGCTCTTTCTTCCACTCACAGAACTGACAGATTGTGACGGTCGACTCTTGGTGCATTACATGCCTGTGGCGGTCGCACGATAGATCGCTACAGCTACTGTTCGCAGAATTCAACTTAATTCAAACTCTTTTATTTGTTTTATCCACATAATTATCTAAAAAAGGATATTTATCCTTAAAATTCGTGAATAGGCTAAATAACCTTCTAGAATATGGGCCAAACTTAATGGGCTTGGTCGTTAAACTTTATGGGTTTTATTTATCAAAGCTGGATTAATTATTCAACATACTTGAGCCTTATAATCAATTTATGCTTTATAATTGTTAAAAAAATCCAAAAAATTCTTAAAATAATCCAAAAATTATTTATATTAATCTTGGGGCACTACAAACTAGGACACGAGGTCTTGCGCTGTGAAAGGGTTTATTCGTTAGCAACAAGGTAACGCTAACGCAAAGGATATATTTTGTGCCGATTCGGGCGTAATGCCCGTAATGGTAATATTGTAGAAGGGTTGGCTAGGACACAAAGTCTCGCACCGAAATAGGGGTTTATTCGTTAGCGAGAAGGAATCGCTAATGCAAAGGATAGATTTTG
The DNA here is from genome assembly GCA_022559845.1 of Amorphophallus konjac. Classification (NCBI taxonomy): domain Eukaryota; kingdom Viridiplantae; phylum Streptophyta; class Magnoliopsida; order Alismatales; family Araceae; genus Amorphophallus; species Amorphophallus konjac. Next base: position 61,895,750 of record CM040120.1, on the reverse strand, counting down.
TGCCGATTCGGGCGTAAGGCCCATAACTGCGCTATTGTAGAAGAGTCGACTCGGACATGAAGTCTTGCGTCGAAAAAGGGTTTATTCGTTAGCAAGAAGGAAGTGCTAACGCAAAGGATAGATCTTGTGCCGATTCGAGCGTAAGGCCCGTAATGGCAATATTGTAGAAGAGTCGGCTAGGACACGAAGTCTTGCATCGAAAAAGGGTTTATTCGTTAGCAAGAAGGAAATGCTAACGCAAAGGATAGATCTTGTGTCGATTCGGGCATAAGACCCGTAATGGCAATATTGTAGAAGAGTCGGCTAGGACACGAAGTCTTGCGCTGAAAAGGGCTTTATTCATTAGCAAGAAGGAAATGCTAGCGCAAAGGATAGATCTTGTGTCGATTCGGGCGTAAGGCCCGTAATGGCAATATAGTTTTATATATCATTATTTATATATTTTTTTGAGAGCTTGGCCAGGACGGAGTGCCACTAGACCAAGGTAGGTAGAGCTTAGCCAGGGCGGAGTGCCACCAGACTAAGGTAGGTAGAGCCTAGATAGGGCGGAGTGCCACTAGACTAAGGTAGGAAGAGCTCGGCCAGGGCGGAATGCCACTAGAGTAAGGTAGGTAGAGCCTAGCTAGGGCGGGGTGCCACTAGACTAAGGTAGTAAGAGCTTAGCTAGGGCGGAGCGCCACTAGACTAGGGTAGGAAGAGCTCGGTCAGGGCGGAATGCCACTAGACCAAGGTAGGAAGAGCTCGGTTAGGGCGGAATGCCACTAGAGCAAGGTAGGAAGAACTCAGCTATGGCGGGGTGCCACTCAACTAAGGTAGGTCTCAGTCATTCTGAGAATGCCGGTTGAGCTGCGTGATATAGCTTCAAGTGTTTTCTATTAAGGGGAGAGAACTAGACGACTCCTTTGTGATCTACAAAGACGTACGCACCCCCTTCATATACTCGGCGGATGACGTATGGTTCAACCCAATTTTCAACCAACTTCCCTTTGGGGTTGGAGGCCATCACCTCTCTTCTTTTGACCATTACTAGGTCTCCCTTCTTGAATTCTCGACATTTGACCAGCTTGTCAAAAGCACGGGCCATGCGAGCTTGGTAGAGTTAAATATTTTGTTGCGCGCGGAGACGCTTTCCTTCGAGCTCGGCAAGCTCTTCCAGTCTTCTTTCTATATTGGTCTATTCACCGCTAGCCAAACCATGCTGGATGGCAACTCGTAGCGAGGGGACTTTCAATTCAATCGGCACCACAGCCTCCGACCCATATACGAGAGAGAATGGCGAATAGTCGGTTGGGGTTGTATAGACCGTATGATAGGCCCAAATCGCTTCGTACATCTTTTTTTCCCAGTCCTTTTTTTTAGACTTGACAGTCTTTGCCAGCGGTGTGCATAGTATTTTATTGAAGGCTTCTGCAAGTCCATTGGCTTGAGGGTTGTAAGGGGACGAGGTCCTCCAGTCAATCTTATATATATCAGCCAGCCGATAAACCTTCTGGTTTCTGAAATGGCTGCCATTATCAGAGTTAATTCGACTGGGAACCCCAAACCGGAATATTGTATTCTACCAGAAGAATCTTGCGACCAATTCCCCTGTTACATCTCCAGCGCAACTGCTTCCGCCCATCTGGAGAAGTAATCTGTGGCTGCTAAGATATATCTGCACCCTGACGAAGATGCTAGCAGTGGCGCTACCACATCCATGCCCCATTGGGCGAACAGCCAACTTGGTACGGTGGGATGTAGCGGCACCAGCGGTCTCCTAGACATGTTGGCGTGCTCCTGACATTTTTGGCAAGCTTTAGCAAACTTGCAGCAATCGTCAAACATGGAGGGCCAATAATAGCCCAATTTCTTTATTTCAATTTTCATCTTCGGCCCGGCCTGGTGTGCTCCAGCTGACCCAGCATGGACTTCTTGCATTACCTGCCCAGCTTCTGCCGAAGACAAGCAACGGAGCAGAACTTTCCTTCGGGCATCGGCCATTATTCGGAACAAAGTTCCGCTTCTCATCTCGTAAGAGTCTTTGATCCTTATGAGCTTCATTCTTTGTTCTTTTTCTTTTGGAAGCTGTTGGTGCCTGAACCAACGCAGAAGGTGCTCCCGCCAATCGGGCTACCGAACTTCTTCTACAGCTATCGCTTCATTTTCTTGTTCATCAGCCAGAACCTCCGTCACACTAGTGACTTGTCGATGGTTGATTACTGCTATATTCAGGCTTGCGTCTGGCGGGATTGCTAAAGAACTAGCCAGCTTTGCGAGGGCATCTGCCTGAGCATTCTGTCCTTCGTTAATATGCTTGATTTTGATGAAGTAGAATCTCTCCATCAATCGGAGGGCCAGTTGATAGTAAGGGAGGAGCTCTTGCTTCCGCACATCAAACTCTCCTTCTAGCTATTTTATGACCAACTTGGAATCTCCGAATGCTTCCAACAATTGGATCTCCATCGATAGAGCAATCTGCAACCCGATTATGAGGGCTTCATATTCTGCTTCATTGTTTGTGCATGGCTTGTTTATTGAACAAGATGTATATATGACTTCTCCTTCGGGAGATTTCAGGACTATGCCTGCCCCCGCTCTGAGTCTGGCTGACCCAGTAGCTAAGGTGTTAATTCTGGAAGCGCCGTCAAAATATAGCTACCATAGAGAGGGTTGCACCTGGCTGACCTCTAGGGTTTCATCTTCAGAAAGCTCCGATTCCAGCTGACAGTCTTCAGGTATTGGATGCTCAGCAAAGAAGTCTGTGATGGCCTGACCCTTGACGGCCTTTTACGGTATGTAGGAGATGTCAAACTCCATAAGGATCACCGCCCATTTGCTCAAACAACCTTTGAGTGCCGATTGGGACATGATATATTTTAGCAGATCCACCTTGGAGATCAGCTTAATCTCATGTGATAGCATATAGTGTTTGAGTTTCTTGACGGTGAAGACCAATGCCAAGCAGATCTTCTCAATGTGTGTGTATTTCTCCTCAATTCTAACTAATCTTCAACTGAGGTAGTAGAGGGCTTGTTCTTTCCCTTCTTCATTGTTCTGGGCTAGCATTGCCCCTAGGGAGTTATATGTGGCTGCTATGTACAGAACCAGCGGCCGTCCTCTCACCGGTGTGCCCAGCACTGGAGGAGTCTTCAGATAATCTTTGAGCTTGTCAAAGACTATCTGGCAATCTTCGTCCCAGAAAAAGGGTACATCTTTCATCATTAGCTTGTGAAAGGGCTGGCATCGCCCCGACAAATTGGATATGAACTGCCGGATGTAAGCCAGGTGGCCTTGAAGAGATCTCAGCTCGGAGAGGTTCCTTGGTGAGGGTAACTCCTGAATTGTCTTGATCTTTGTGGGGTCTATTTCAATTCCCCGGTATCTGACAATGAAGCCCAAGAACTTTCCGCTCGATACTCCGAACGCACCCTTCATAGGGTTCATTTTCAATTCATACTGCCTTAGCCTCTGGAAGATAACTTGGAGGTCCTGCAGGTGGTCTTCTTTCTTTCTGGTCTTGACTACCCGGTCATCTATGTAGCACTCGACCTTATGGTAGAGCAGCTCATCAAATATTCTAGTCATCGGCCGCTCATAAGTGGCACTGGCGTTCTTCAATCCGAACGGCATCCTCTTGTAGTGGTAAATGCCCTTGGGAGTTCAAAAGGCAGTGTGGATCTGGTCATGTTCCGCAATCCATATTTGGTTATAGCCGGATGACCCATCCATGAATGATAGGGCCTCACGGCCGGTTGTTGCATCTATCATGATCTCCGTTATTGGCACTGGAAAGTCATCTTTAGGGCATGCTTTATTCAGATCTCGGAAGTCAACACATATCTGGATTTGCCCATTCTTCTTCTTCACGGGCACAATATTGGCCAGCCATGTGGTATATTGATTTTCTTCGACGAAAACCACATCTATGAGCTTGTCCACTTCTTTGCATATTTGAGTAATGATCTCTGGCCTCATGCGCCGCGGCGGTTGCTTCACCGGTTCGGCTTCAGGGCTTATTGATAGCTCATGTTGTGAGACTGCGGGGCTCAGTCCTGGCATCTCCTTGTAGGTCCAGGCAAAGCAATCCTGGTATTCTTCTAGTAGCTAGATGTACAGCTTCTGTTCTTCAGCAGATAGCTGGGCGCTGAGGAAGGTCGGTCTATGGTCGTCCTCATATCCCAGGTTAACTTCTATCAGCTCATCGATCGTGGCTTGGCCTCCATCTTCTATTTTGGGGGGTGCCGGCTGAAGGTCGACAAAGTATGGAATGTCATTTTCAAGGTCAAGGACCTCGGTCTCTTCACTTGGTTCTATTTGAACTTCAACAAGGATCTCCACCTCGGTAAGAAGCGGCTGGGCAAATTGTTCCATCAGCGAATCCATTGCCGTTGTAGCTTCGAGGGGTGAGTTAACAGCTCCATCCCCCCTTTGGGTTTCCGTGTCCTTAGTGGGGGTGGAACTTTTCTTTTTAGCAGCATGCATCTCTTGCTCGGCTTCGACAGAAGTCTCTCCAATTGGCGGAGACCTGCCGGAGGGAGATGTCCCTATTTCTTCAATGTCTTCGGCTTCGCTGCTGTTGGCCATGTCAAATTTGGCTTGAAGGGCTGCTTCCTCAGGATAGACTTGCTCCCAACATCGACAAGGAGTCATGGTCTATGTTTTCGAGTCTCTTGGTCAAGCCGGTTCAGCATATTCAGCCTCTGCTGGGTATTCATCAAAAGTTACCCGCAACGTGTTGTTTTCAGCAGGATAGAAAGCGGTGATGGTGTCCACCTCATAGCGCCCATTGTAGTAATATTCTTCAAGGGTGAAGCCCAACCCTAGATGCCAAGAAACACATCTCATTTGTTTGTCCAGACTTACGGGATACCACATCTTCTGGAATGCTTCTTTGTCTTTGCGCGACTGGTTGGAGGGGATGTGCTGCTTCTGGAACATCCTGGCCATCCGACTTGTTGTGAATGCCAGACCCTGAACGGGAGCTAGCAGATTCTCTATGTCTTTGGGCAGATGACAATCAGTGTCTTCCCGGGCAGGGTGCTACTCAGCAGTATAGAACAGGCTGCTGGGGCCATCTATCTGCTTCACCTCCCAAGCTTTGAAAGGCTCGACAGTTGCGTTATCGAGGCCGGGGATTGGCTTGGTAAGGCCTTCTGGGACACTTATATGGTCATGCTGCTGATCGACCTTGGCTTCATTGGCTTCGTGGTATATAGTGGGAGGTGCTAGCTTGCCCACGTCTCCAGTGACGGTAATATGAGAGACCGCCTTGGGCTTGATATATCCGCGCGGCGGTGGTGGAAACCATTCGTCGCCGGAAGTGCTTTTTGGTGCCCCTGCAAGCGTCTTGGCTTGAGAGGTCCTTTGGGACCGTTCTGCATATTGTTGTGACTCCTCAGTGTTGATGATGTTGACAATGTGTTTTACTTCATTGGCAACAGCTTGTTTTGATTGATTGGCAACTATTCTTATTTTGATGAAATTGTTTTTAACTGTTCTTATTTTGATGAAATTGTTTTTATCAGGTTGTCTGTGTATATAATGCAGTAAGATTCTATACTGTCGTACACACACCCACAGGTCTACATTGCATTGCAGCATGAACATAGAGTCCATACATTTCATTGTGTAGTCTGGACAGTTGTGGGTCGACCCCCTTGTTCACATGGGTCGACTTCTCAGATTAGCATAGCCTATACACTGCATAGCATAGTCTATACACTACACGTTCAAGTTCATAGTATATACGTTGCTGCATTGCCTGCACGAGGAAGTCTGTACATTGGCTGTTGGCTTGCACGCTCACTCAAGTCCACACATCGTGAAGTGTACACATTGTGGCTTGCTCATTCACTCATTCAGCCCTATCAAGTCCATACATTGGGCTACTATTCAAGTCCATACATTGGCCTTCAGGCTTGCAAGTCTATACATTACCTGTTGATTGCAATGTCTGTATAGCATTCAGTGTCTAGCGTTTCAAGAAGTCTATACATTCATTCTCTGTAGCTTGCACGAGGTGAAGTCTATACATTGACATTAGTTTTCCAAGTCTGTACAGACGTTGCATCGATCAAGTCTGTACATCATCAAGTCTACACACTGGAAGTCCATACATTCAATTTTCTTGATCTGATCAAGTCTGTATAGAGTTTCATTTGGAAAGTCCATACATTGAATGTCTATACATTCGTTTGCCTTGCATCATTCATTAAGTCTGTACAGCCCCTTCGCTTGGCAAGTCTGTACATTGTGGATGTCTATACACTCGATTACCTTGCCTTAGTCAAGCCTGTACAGAGTTTCTTCAGCTAAGTATATACATTGCTTCACGATGTGAAGTCTATACATGCCTTGTTCAAGTCTTCACATGATGAAGTCTATACACTCAACTCCTTCACACTTCAGGAAGTCTGTACATCCTTCAATGCATTGCATGCATCGTTCGTGATGTCTGTGCATCGAGTGAAGTCTGGTGAAGTCTATACAGCGCCCATTTCTCTTAGAGTCTCATGCATATGTGAAGTCTGTAAATTGCATTTGGATTCACAACGTCTTCACACTTGAAGTCCATACATTGTCAGTTGTCTGTCAAGTCTTCATATTGCTTAAGTCTGTACAGCGGCTGCTTCACATATGAAGTATGTACATCGCATAGCTTCACATAGATGAAGTCTATACATTGGGCAGAGTATGTACACTGCATTCGAGTTCACAAGTCCATACAGTGAAGTCTATACAATGCAGTTCATCTTATAAGTCTGTACAGAGTTCTTCACTTAACCTGATAATCCGATACTCTGTCTGACAGGGATCTGCTACTGAGATTGCTGACATGGCTCATGATCCCAGGAGGTCGAGGTGATCAGATGCTGCCACGTAGATGAAAGCACCTCGGATCTGGCGAATTCCTTCGGTTGGAAAATGTGGAAGCCACGCGCCCTTATCCAATCTGCTGCTGTATATATAGAAGTCTTCATCTTCTGTTGAAGGCTGATCGAAGTGTGGCAAGTCTATATAGTGAGACAAACCTGACACAGCAGAGAGCCATCGAGATCTAAAGTGAAGAAAAGGAGAGAAGAAGCAAGTGAGAAGAAATGAGTTGAGAGAGTGATATGAGAGCTTGTGAATCAGCATCTTGGTCCAGATACCAGAGCTAATATTGCTCACTTTGAGCTACAGTCGTTTTGATTTTCTTCTATTCGATTGTGTTTTTCTTGCTTTTCAGTCTTGTTATTTTTCTTTTGAAAACTCTTGTTCGATCAAGCTGTTAGTCAGTGGTGTCAAGCTGTGAGGCAGCGGTGTGTAGAGGTGTTACCTCTGGTCGGCTAAGCTGTAGTGCCCAGCAGAGCAAGCTGTGAAGCTCAGCTGTTGCAGAGGGTGTTCCTCTGGTCGGGATAAGGTGTAAGCCCCAGCCGTTGTTGGCAAGCTGTAGTGCCCAGCAGATTGAAGCTGTGTATCAGTAGTAATCCACATTCGAGTTGAATGTGGGGTGGACGTAGGTCGGATTGACCGAACCACCTAAAAGTCTTTGTGCATCTCGTGTGTTTGGCTGTCTGTTTAGCAGATATTCTTGCCATCACTCGGTGCTTTGACTGTGGTTGTCTAGTGTTCTTTTAATTCCGCATTTGAATCTAGGCATAAATTTAAAATTAGCATGTTGATCTATTCACCCCCCCCTCTAGATCCACATTCTGTGGTGAAAGAGCCTTCCATCTAACTCCAACAATTGGTATCAGTGCTAGACTCTTCTACAGGGACTTACCGCTCGAAGAGGATAAGCACAGATGGACGGAAGAGGGATGATAGCTGAAGGACACTCCACATCCAAGCCCCCGTACTTCGATGGAACCAACTACACATACTGGAAGCACTGTATACATGTATTCTTAAGAGCTAAAGACTATGAAATCTGAAAGGTGGTTAGCAAGAGACCTTTCGAGCTGTCCCCTAATGAAGATGTATGGACCAAAGAGGAAATTAGAAGGTCCACGCTTAACTGGAGTGCAATCAATGCAATCCAGTGTTCTCTGCATCCCATCGAGTTCTCACGAATATCTGCCTGCTCCTCAGCGAAGGAAATGTGGGATGCACTTGAAGTCATCTACGAGGGGACTTCACAAGTCAGAGAGACCAAGACTAATCTACTAGTTTCGGAATACGAGGCTTTCAAGATGAAGCCTAATGAGACGATCAAAGAAATGTATGCTCGGTTGACTATTATCACAAATGGTCTCAGAGGTTTCGGGAAGAAGTATTCTGAGTATGATATAGTCAGGAAGATCTTGCGATCCTTGACTCCAATTTGGCACACAAAGGCCACCGTTATGGAAGAGTCAAGAGATCTGCACAATACAAGGGCAGATGAGCTTATCGGATCTCTAATGGCATATGAGATGAATCTGCCGGAGATAGAGGAGGCTGATAGAAAGAGGAAGCCAATAGCTCTGAAGGCTGGTGCTAGCAAATCCAGTCGATCCAGCCCCAACGGATCATCAACTGAAGAGATCTTGTCTGAAGAAGAAATGGCAAATGATGTTATGGCTATGATTACTAGGGAATTCCGGCGATTTCTCAAGAAAGAAGGAAGAAGATTCAGCCGAAGAAATCCCAGTGGTTGCCGCCGAGACACAAGGTACAAATCAAACCCTGTAAAGAAAGCTGAGACTAATGTTTGCTATCAATGCAGGAAGGCAGGTCACTTTAAAGCTGAATGTCCGACAAATCAGAACCTCAAGGACAAGCCCAAGAAAAAGAACACAAGAGGAAAAGCTATGGTGAGTACCTGGAGTGATGAGGACAAGGGATCCTTGAGCAACACTTCGGACAGTGAAGTTGAAGCTGAGAAGCCAATCTGTCTCATGGCAACTAGCTCAGAAGATAGAGAGGAAGAATCTAATGAGGTATCCTCTCGTTTTGAAAACTTTACTAGTGTTGATTGGATGGATGCTTATAATGAACTTGCTGATAGAGTAGATGATGTCAGAAAAGAAAATAGGCATCTACGAAGAAAAATTAACATCATGCAAAATGATACTTCATTGTCTGATAAAATTGCATGCTTAGAGAATGAGAACAATAAGCTGAAACTCACATGTTCTGAATTTGAAGAAATCAAGAAAGAACTGAAAATCTCTAAGGAAGAAAATGTGAGATTAGACAATGAAATTGATGCATGGAAATTGAAAATTCAGAATTATGAAAGTGAGATAAAAATTACCTCTGAAAAATATGAAGTTGTCCTCAATGTAAATAATGAATTGAAAAAGTCTATTGATGAAACTCAGAAAGACAATGAGGATAAGCTGAAAACCATTGAGAAAATGACCCAAGGATCTGAAAATTTAAATGGTCTATTGGGGTCGAAGGTCAATTTCAGGAGAGAGGGCCTAGGATTTAACTCTAGTGCAACTAAGAGCTTTGGAATGAAAACTATTTCCTTCGTTGTACAAAAGGAGAGAGGACCTCTGATTAACATGAATTCTAATAATGTTGTGAACACTAATGTGAATCTGAAAAAGCCCAATGTAGAGGAGAAGGGCAAACAGAAAGTTGGTGAGCCTAGTAGAATTGGCAATTCCAAACCTAGCTCTAGTGCTCAACCCAAGGCTAGGGGTCAGCCTGCTCAGGTAAATAAACCTCATGTCAATGCCAAAAAGTCTTCACCACCACCATCACAGAAAAAGACCCAACAAAAACCTACGAACAGGTCAGTAGGGTCAAGAGTGCAGGGAAGACAAAATGCTTTCAGGAATCAGCCCAACAAATTCAATCCACCTAGAGTCCAGTCCTACTACCCCACACAGTCAATCTATCCTAGTGGGTTTGGGTGGACTTGAACTCAAGGGATGCATACAGGGTATGTTAAACAACATACACAATTTTACAAACCTTATGTCAGAAATTGGGGTAATGGGTATGGTAGTCGAACAACCAGGAACTTCCAATCTTACAGCCAACCCAAACATTACCCTGATCAAAACTTTATGAATGCTACTTGGCCGAAGCATTGGCACAATAACAACAATTCTGTGAATAACTCTGTTGGTGCAAATAACAGGAAGAACAACAAAAATAAGAGAAGAAATGACAGAAGGAAATCTGCAAAATCCACTGAACAAAGTTCTTTTAAACAAATGTGGATTCCCAAAGCCATGCTTTCTTTCTTTACTTGCACTTCATCTGCATTGGAGCCCAATCAGTCTTGGGTTCCAAACTCCTTGCCCTAATTGTGTGTGCAGGTATGCCTGGCAGCCAAGAGCAACTTGTGATACTTGGATAGTGGCTGCTCCAGGCATATGATAGGAGATAAGGCCAAGTTCTGCATGCTGACTGAAAAGCTAGGAGGCCTTGTCACCTTTGGAAGAAACACAAAGGGTAGGATCATTGATCAGGTAAGGTAGGTAAGTGTTCTACCTGTTGCATTGATGATGTTATGCTGGTTGAAGGGTTAGCTTATAATTTAGTCAGTATGAGCCAGTTGTGTGATAAGGAACATAAAGTTTTACTTGACTCTCAATGCTGTAAGGTTTTTGAACCTGATTCTGATATTGTCAAATTTTCTGGAAAAAGAATAAATAACACATACATGATAGATTTAGATGATATTCAGCATTCTAACCTATGTCTTACTGCCAGTAGAGAAGATTTAGCATTTTTATGGCATCGTAGGTTAGGCCATGCGAGTTATACTGTTTTGCATAAACTAAACAAGCATAGCATGGTTAGAGGACTCCCTGAAGCCTCTTTTAAAAAGGAAAATAAATTTTGTAATGCATGCATTCAGTCCAAGTTGACTACAAAATCATTCAAATCTAGGACAGAAAACCTATCCACTAAACCTTATGAACTGATACACATGGACCTATTTGGGCCAACCAGGTCTGTCAGTTTATCAGGGAAGAGGTATGTGTTTGTCTTAGTAGATGATTTTTCTAGGTATACTTGGGTATTTTTTCTGTCACATAAGAATGATGCACTCTCAGAATTTCAGGAGTTCTGTATAAGAATAAATCAAAAAATTGAAAATATTTTGACTGATCATGGAGGTCAGTTTGAAAACTCACACTTTGAAGAATTTTGCAGGTCAAGTGGGATTCATCATAAGTTCTCCTCACCCAGGACACCTGAGTAGAATGATGTTGTTGAGAGGAGGAACAGAACTCTAGTGGAGATGGGCCGAACTCTCTTAGTTGAAGGTCAACTGCCAAGAAAATTCTGGGCTGAAGCAGTCAACACATCCTGTTATGTAATTAACAGGGCAATGGCAAGACCTTCCACCCAGAAAACCCCTTATGAGATTTTGAGAGGTAAGAAACCTTCAATCGCCCACTTCAAGGTCTTTGGTTGTAAATGTTTTATACATATAAATGACAAGAGGGACCTCGATAAATTTGAGCCAAAAGGTGAACCAGGAATCTTCCTCGGTTATTCTGAAAACACCCGGGCTTATAGAGTGTTCAATTTAAACTCAAAAATTGTTGAAGAATCTCCACACATTATCTTTGATGAAACCTTGATGGAAACTAACCATGGTCATTGCAGGAATGAAGATGGGAACATTTTAAAAGATGATAACTCTGCAAACCAGTCTAATGGTGAGGAAGAAAAAGGAGAGCAGAATGAAGAAGAATCTGAAGTTCAGGGGGAGGTAAGTGAAATTCCTGAAACTCAGATTGTTAATATCAGATATCTTAAAGATCACCCTGTGAATAATGTCATTGGCAATCTGAATGATCCCCCTAGGACTAGAGGTCACTTTAGAATTCAGGATGAATTAAATACATATGCTCTTATCTCTCAAATTGAACCCAAGTCCATTGACTGTGCCCTCAAGGATGTGTATTGGACTAATGCCATGCATGAGGAGCTTAATCAGTTCGACAGGAACAAGGTGTGGCACTTGGTCCCACCTCCTGATCATGGAACAGTCATAGGGACTAAGTGGGTATTCAGGAATAAATCTGATGAATTAGGGAATATTGTTAAAAATAAAGCCAGACTTGTTACTCAGGGGTATAACCAGGAGTATGGTATTGACTTTGAAGAGTCATTTGCCCCTGTAGCCAGATTAGAAGCTGTTAGGATTTTATTGGCTTATGCATGCTCCCTAGGAATAATCCTCCAGCAGATGGATGTAAAATCTGCATTCTTGAATGGGGAAATTAGTGAGGAGGTCTATGTAAGATAGCCCCCTGGGTTTGAATGTCTAGATTTCCCTAATCATGTTTACAAATTAAATAAAGCTCTCTATGGTTTTAAGCAAGCTCCCAGAGCTTGGTATGACAGGTTGAGCAAGTTCCTTACTGATCAAAATTTCACTAAAGGAGTAGTTGATCAGACCTTGTTTACAAAGGTGAGTCATTCTGACATTCTTATTGTACAAATTTATGTGGATGACATTATTTTTGGGTCAACTAACCCCAAATTGAGTGAGGAATTTTCTAAAACAATTACTAATGAGTTTGAAATGAGCTCAATGGGTGAGCTGAAATTGTTTCTTGGACTGCAGGTTACACAAACAAAGGATGGAATGTTTATCACTCAGTCCAAGTACACAAGGGATCTACTCAAGAAATACAAGATGGACAACCTCAATGAGATAGCTGCTCCAATGGGTACCTCTACAAGCTTGGATGAAGACACTAAAGGTAAACCTGTTGATCAAAAGCTATACAGAGGTATGATCGGATCCCTTCTCTACTTAACAGCATCTAGGCCTGATATTCAATTTGCTGTAGGATTATGTGTTAGGTTTCAGGCCAGTCCTAAAGAAACTCATCTTAAAGCAGTAAAAAGGATTTTTAGATATCTGCTAGGCACCCAAGAGCTAGGATTATGGTATCCTGCTAGGTGTGAGTTAGAGCTTCTAGCTTACACTGATGCTGATTATGCTGGGTGTCGAGTAGATAGAAAAAGTACTAGTGGCTATTGTCAATTCCTTGGTGGCTGTCTAGTATCTTGGACATCTAAGAAGCAACACACTGTAGCCTTGTCTACAGCTGAGGCTGAATATGTTGCAGCTGGTAATTATGCTGCCCAAGTACTATGGATCAAGCACCAACTAGATGATTATCAGATAAAACTGGAATGTCTTCCAATTTTATGTGATAATACTAGTGCCATATGCCTTGCTAAAAATCCTATTCATCATTCTAGGACTAAACACATAGAGATAAAACACCATTTTCTTAGAGATGCTTTGAATAAAAAGGAAATCGAACTGAATTTCATTGAAACAGACAAACAAATTACTGATATCTTTACTAAGCCACTTGGAAATGAAAAGTTTAAATTTTTTAGAAGAGAACTTGGCTTGTGTAAGTTTCAGCATGATGAATAAAATTTTCAGCTGTTTTGAATAAAATTTCTGATTTGGACTTGCATCTAATAGCTTGTATAAAACTATGTGAAGGTTGAAGGGTGCAACATACTCATGATCATGCATGACACTCGTATTGTTTTCTCATGATCATCACTGCATATCATTTAGTCATGAATGTGTCTAAAATCACATGCATATAGAACTGTTTTGCACTACATTTCTCTGCATAACCCTGGTGGTCATATTGCATGATAGTGTATTCTGAATAAGCATGAACTTCAAAAATCATTTGATCAGTCATCTTTTGCAAAACTGCATGCATATAGATAGGGGGAGTCTTGTCAGAAATTCAGGGTGAATTGCTGTGTCGACGCTGCTATATTGTGGCGTTGACGCAGTGAACTAGATCTGTGAATATCTATGCTTCTTATTCTGATGAGTTGACGCTGCAATAGTGTGGAGTCGACGCACTGACATTATCTCAGTGTTTTATACTGTAACCTCTTCAACTGATGCGTGGATGCCTTGAACTCCCAGCGTCGACTCTGTCTATTCATCCTTGACTCTGAATGATTGAGTCTGACAGTATGGCAATCTTTTAATCAGTTCTAATGTTAAGCAATAGAAAACAGACCTCTTCCCTCATAAGAACTTTAATTGCTTAAAGACTGACTTAATGGTTTAAATTTTATAATCTTTAGAGTTGAAAGACTACAATCAGTAAATAAGGATGCTGAAAATTGATAAAGCACTCAACCCTCATCTTATTTCATGTCAGACAAAGTTAATTATATCTGAAATCTGAAAACTCATCTGAAATCATGTTAGAGAAACTAAGTATGTGTATTGTCCTTAAACAAGTCATTCTGAAACAACTAAAGGACAGCTAAGAAAGATATTGAAAAATATTGAAAATAAATTGAAAAATAGTATTGGCAGAGCAATGACTGGTAAATCACTGAGAAACTGAGTGATCCATCAAAGAAGTGGACAACACTCATGTCATGAGGTGTATCAGCTATCTCTGTATAAAATGATCAAAACAGTAAGGTGGTTTCATTGAGTACCTGGGGGTAACTGGCATCTGATAAACGTGTACCTTCACACAAGAAGATGTAAATCACTTATATTGAGTCTGATCATAGCAGAATGGTCCATCATGTTGAGTATCTAGGGGTATTGGCGTTTGATAAATGTATACCCTTAAGCAAAAAGACAAATGGTACCTGACTGCCCAAAATGCACTCATATTGAGAAATGCTGTTCCTTCAAAAGTAATTTTATGAATGTCAATTTGTTTAGTTTCAATACATGACTTGGTATCTCTCAATTATTTTTGTTGAGTATATGATAGTAAGATATTTTTGCAACAGACTCTCTCATGCAAATGTGATTCTGGTTTATTGTTTTATCATGCACACCTACCTTATCCAATGAATGTAGTGCATGAACTCTCCTTTTTATAACCTTTAAATCAGAACCTCACTTTCTAAGCAGTTTTTAAATTCATATGACTGAAGGTTCAGTGCTTTAGCTGCTTAATTTCTGAACTACTTGATAAGAATGCTAGTCAGCTAACTCTTCTGGTTCCTTCCCTTGTATTTTTTTTCCTCTTTGTTGATGGCAAAGGGGGAGAATATATTGTCTACTTGATGAATTCTTCCAGGGAAGTGTATGCATCATGCCTATGGCAAAGGGGGAGATCTTGTGAGCAGAGAGTTGTGTTCATGTCTCAGCATGTCATTCATAGCATTTCATAGCATCTGCATGACAATCTGAATAACAATTCATATCTTTCATCAAAAATGCATCTGCATAACAGGATATTGCTACTCTATATAATAGGGTGTTGCCATCATCAAAAAGGGGGAGATTGTTGTGACTCCTCTGTGTTGATGATGTTGACAATGTGTTTTACTTCATTGGCAACAGCTTGTTTTGATTGATTGGCAACTGTTCTTATTTTGATGAAATTGTTTTTAACTGTTCTTATTTTGATGAAATTGTTTTATCAGGTTGTCTAATGCAGTCAGAGTCTATACTATCGTGCACACACCCACAGGTCTACATTGCATTGCAGCATGAACATAGAGTCCATACATTTCATTGTGTAGTCAGGACAATTGTGGGTCGACCCCCTTGTTCACATGGGTCGACTCCTCAGATTTGTTGCATCCCTACGGTTTTGATGATGTCTCACACTATAAATCAATGTTCTATCTCTAGATTAATTCATGTTTCACCATGTAAATGAGTGCAGTTCATATGGTTGTCAGATAATATGCTCTACTTGATTCTGTCTACACTCTGTCTGCATAGTCTGGACAGTGGTGGGTCGACCCCTCCTTGCTGATGAGTCGACCCCTCAGTACATTAATCATCTTAGTCAGTCCATTCATTGGCCTTTCTATTCAAGTCCATACAACAGGACTGTAGCCTGTTTATCTGAAAGTCTATACATCCGAAAAGGGGCCATGTCTATACATTCTCCCGTTGAATTCATTCAAAGTATATACATCGGTTTGATTGAGTAAGTCTGTACAGCATGCCTTGTTGTTCATAGCCTTTAAAGTCTGTACATTGGCTTCGCATTACGAGTCTGTACATCAGCTTCGCATCTGCAAGTCTGTACATTGGCTTCATATCATAAAGTCTGTACATTGGCTTCGCATCTGCAAGTCTATACATCGGCTTCAACTCTCCAAGTCTATACAGTCTGCTTTCATGATTTACAGTCTATACATCGTTCCTCAAAGGCTAGTGTATACACTGCTCACCGTCTCACTAAGCATCTCACTTGCAAGTCTATACATCGCTGTTGGGCATCAAAGTCTACACACTGCTTACCGTCTCACTAAGCGTCTCACTTGCAAGTCTATACATCGCTGTTGGGCATCAAATTCTACACACTGCTCACCGTCTCACTAAGCGTCTCAAAGGCTAAGTCTATACATCACTGTGGCTGTTCGAAGTGAAGCATAGTCTATACACTCCTCACCTTTCCCTACGTTTGGCCAAGTCTATACACTTATACCTTTCCCTACGTTTTCTGGCCAAGTCTACACATCGTTTACCTGGCGTTTGCTTCAAAGTCTAAACACTCGTTTCTAAGGCAAAGTCTATTCAATCGTCTTCATAGGTCCTAAAGTCTGTACAGCCCTTCCCTCAATAGGTTTATACACTCGGTGGCTTCATACACTTCATAGAAGTATACACACTCCCTCCTGTAATGATAATGCATTCTTCAGCAAGTATATCCACTGAGATTGCATAAAGTCTTACAAGTCTATACACTCTCTCAGTGTACACACTTATTCAGTTGCTGCTTCTGAAGTATATACACTCGTGTTAAAAGCCTGAACTAACTAAGTATATACATTCCTTTTGTCTCTGTCTGCAGGTGATTCAGGCTGATGATTGGGCACGTGATCCGAGGTTGGCACCTGGCACGTGATCCAAGAAATTAGGAACATGACACGTGGATGGCAACCTAGTCAGGATGCTGCCCTGTGGTCAAAATTCAAATGATCTGGCAAAAAGTTCATGGGCGGGAACCTGAAAGCCACACGCCAATCGTCTGCTATATATATGGAGCATCGTCCTTCAGTAAAGATGATCGTGAAAAGAAAGAGCAGAAGGCATTTGTGTGAGGTTACACGATCCAGAAAAGAGAAAGACCAGAGAGTCCCATTTTATCCAGATCTGAGAGGAATATGTTTGAGAGAGAGAGAGCAGTGTCTGTGGTTTGAAGAATTGCTTCCTCGGAAGCTACATTTGTGTTGGTTTTTCAGAAACGACTGTTGTTCTTCGTTGGTCTTTGTGTCTCTTCTGTTTTTCTTTGTATTTTCTCATACTTCTGATTCAGAACTATTTCCCTCCGGTGTTTGGAGGAAGGGAGTGTTACTCCGGTTTCCCTCTGGGCTGCAGAGGAAGAGAGATCGTAGATCTCTAGTTTTGCTAGTGACGTGTTGTCATTAGCAGGTTCCCTCCGGGTTGGAGGAAGGGAGAGCTATCTTCGGTTCTGCTCTAGCTGGTAGCTGGAACATGTTTCAAGCTCTGTGGGTAGCAGAGTTTGGTTGAGAGATTTGTTTCCCTTGGTTATTCAAGCTGTGTGGCAGCACATTGTTCGCAGACTGAGTCTGCAGGTTTCTAGCATTGGCTAGTGGAATCCTTACTCTAGTTGGAGTGAGGGGTGGATGCAGATTGTGGACTACAATCGAACCACCTTAAAATCTCTTGTCTCCTCTGTGGTTTACTGCAATCGTTGATGCTCTCTATCTGCTTGGCAATGTGCTTGTGTGTGGACGGCCTCTTCCAATCACACCGTATTACTCTGTCTTAGTTTCTCACTGCATTAGCTATTTTATTTAGCTATATTCGGTAGGGTGATTTTCGAAGTAGTGATTTTCCGCTGAAGTTTCAGAAATCGGGAGTGATCTATTCATCCCCCCCTTCTATATCACTCTTGCTACGCTAACAAGATTAGCATAGCCTATACACTACATAGCATAGTCTATACACTGCACGTTCAAGTTCATAGTATATACATTGCTGCATTGCCTGCACGAGGAAGTCTGTACATTGGCTGTCGGCTTGCACGCTCACTCAAGTCCACACATCGTGAAGTATGCACATTGTGGCTTGCTCATTCACTCATTCAGCCCTGTCAAGTCCATACATTGGGCTACTATGCAAGTCCATACATTGGCCTTCAGGCTTGCAAGTCTGTACATTGCCTGTCGATTGCAATGTCTGTACAGCATTCAGTGTCTAGCGTTTCATGAAGTCTATACATTCATTCTCTGTAGCTTGCACGAGGTGAAGTCTGTACATTGACATTAGTTTTCCAAGTTTGTACAGACGTTGCATCGATCAAGTCTGTACATCGTCAAGTCTACCCACTGGAAGTCCATACATACAGTTGTCTTGATCTGATCAAGTCTGTACAGAGTTTCGTTTGGAAAGTCCATACAATGAAAGTCTATACATTCGTTTGCCTTGCATCATTCATTAAGTCTGTACAGCCCCTTCGCTTGGCAAGTCTGTACATTGTGGATGTCTATACACTCGATTGCCTTGCCTTAGTCAAGCCTGTACAGAGTTTCTTCAGCTAAGTATATACATTGCTTCACGACGTGAAGTCTATACATGCCTTGTTCAAGTCTTCACATGATGACGTCTATACACTCAACTCCTTCACACTTCAGGAAGTCTGTACATCCTTCAATGCATTGCATGCATCGTTCGTGATGTCTGTACATCGAGTGAAGTCTGGTGAAGTCTATACAGCGCCCATTTCTCTTAGAGTCTCATGCATATGTGAAGTCTATACATTGCATTTGCATTCACAACGTCTTCACACTTGAAGTCCATACATTGTCAGTTGTCTGTCAAGTCTTCATATTGCTTAAGTTTGTAGAGCGACTGCTTCACATATGAAGTATGTACATTGCATAGATTGACATAGATGAAGTCTATACATTGGGCAGAGTCTGTACATTGCATTCGAGTTCACAAGTCCATACAGTGAAGTCTATACAATGCAGTCCATCTTATAAGTCTGTATAGAGTTCTTCACTTAACCTGATAATCCGATACTCTGTCTGACAGGGATCTGCTACTGAGATTGCTGACATGGCTCGTGATCCCAGGAGGACGAGGTGATCAGATGCTGCCACGTGGATGAAAGCACCTTAGATCTGGCGAATTCCTTGGGCGGGAAAACGTGGAAGCCACACGCCCTTATCGAATCTGTTGCTGTATATATAGAAGTCTACATCTTCTGTTGAAGGCTGATCGAAGTGTGGCAAGTCTATACAGTGAGACAAACCTGAGACAACAGAGAGCCATCGAGATCCAAAGTGAAGAAAAGGAGAGAAGAAGAAAGTGAGAAGAAATGAGTTGAGAGAGTGATATGAGAGCTTGTGAATCAGCGTCTTGGTCCAGATACCAGAGCTGATATTGCTCACTTTGAGCTACAGTCGTTTTGATTTTCTTCTATTCGATTGTGTTTTTCTTACTTTTCAGTCTTGTTATTTTTCTTTTGAAAACTCTTGTTCGATCAAGCTGTTAGTCAGTGGTGTCAAGCCGTGAGGAGGCGGTGTGCAGAGGTGTTACCTCTGGTCGGCTAAGCTGTAGTGCCCAGCAGAGCAAGCTGTGAAGCTCAGCTGTTGCAGAGGGTGTTCCTCTGGTCGGGATAAGCTGTAAGCCCCAGCCGTTGTTGGCAAGCTGTAGTGCCCAGCAGATTGAAGCTGTGTATCAGCAGTAATCCACATTCGAGTTGAATGTGGGGTGGACGTAGGTCAGATTGACCGAACCACCTAAAAGTCTTTGTGCCTCTCGTGTGTTTGCTTGTCTGTTTAGCAGATATTGTTTCCATCACTCGGTTCTTTGACTGTGGTTGTCCAGTGTTCTTTTAATTCCGCATTTGAATCTAGGCATAAATTTTAAATTAGCATGTTGATCTATTCACCCCCCCTCTAGATCCACATTCTGTGGCGAAAGAGCCTTCCATCTAACTCCAACACATATAAATGAGCGTCTGCCAGGTGACACTCGGACACTTCGAATGGGTGGAGATCGGCAAATATCCTCTCCTCCTTCCCTTCGAGGTTGTATTTGATGCATTGGTGGAGCGTAGATGGCACCACCATATTTTCATGCAGCTAGGGGCGGCCAAGCAGTGCCTTGTACGAGGTACGGGAGTCGATGACATGAAACTACACCTTCGTAGTAACATCTGCCAGAGTGAGTGTGAATTCTGCTACTCCCAGCGATACTTCACACTTTTGGTTGAAGCCGGTGATACGCATCTCTCCGGCCTTTTCGAGGTGTACATTAAAGTGGTGCCTCTGGTGTATTCTGTATGGCAAAATGCTGACAGCTGCGCCAGGGTCAACCAAGATCTTGTTCAGCTCATGTCCATTTAGGTGCCCCCTCATGTAGAGCGGCCTATTGTGGCTGATCGTAGGGAGCAACATGTCCTCCTGAGTGAAGGTCATGCTGGCCTCTGGCAGTGCTTCATCCAAGCAAGTTTCATATTGGGTAGGCGTCTACAAAGTAGTGATAATCACTTGTCGGGTCTCTTCACTAAGAGAGAGAATTTCCAAAACAGTGAATCTCGTCGAGAGCTTTTTCAACAATTTAACTACACGGCTTCCTGCTCGGACATTGGACAGCTTCATTTCATCGGCCCATCTAGGCTTGGAGGAGTCTTGGACTGCGGTCCTTTATGGTCCTGCCTCATTAGGTTCAGATTCTGCATCCTTCTACTTTGTGCAATCTTCTTGTTGCCCTTCGTCGGCTACCGCCGGGCAAGCTTTATCTACATCCGGAGCCTCAGAAGACTGCTGGGGCTGCAGGTAGGTATCTCCGATTGCAAGATCGGCATCCTGACATGGCTACTTCCCCTTGGATATCTTCAGAAATTTTAGGAAGGAAGGGGTAGTGGTCCTGCCCCCATTCTGGTTATAAATGCCTGACGGAGGAGGGATCTGGACCCCTTTGACCTCCGAGGGAGGTATCCTATAGAGTTGCTCTCCCCTGAATATGATATTATGGTAAGTAGGCGGCTGGCGCCCCAATTTATGGCCTGGCCGGGTTGCATTTGCTGCAGAGGCTGCTTCAGCCTAGCTTGCCTCTACGGCGGGTGCAAAGCATATTTCTTCCTCGTCCTCTTCACCATGCAAGTTGAAGAGAGCCGAGAGAGTATTGCAAGACACAATCTACTCTTTATTGACCTTGGTGGTCTTTCTTTTCTTCTTTTGTTTCTTTTTCTTATTTTCTTCAGCTGGCGCATGCCCCCAGAAAAGGCTGCCATCATTGTCGGATGCTATGTCA
Source organism: Amorphophallus konjac (assembly GCA_022559845.1). Taxonomy (NCBI): domain Eukaryota; kingdom Viridiplantae; phylum Streptophyta; class Magnoliopsida; order Alismatales; family Araceae; genus Amorphophallus; species Amorphophallus konjac. The sequence continues at coordinate 61,874,608 of CM040120.1, read as the reverse complement.
GCTTGCTGCTCCTGCTTGAGTGACAGCTGCTCCAATTCTTGCCATGGGACATAATCCCGCACCAGCAGGGGTTCTAATTCGGGCTGTACCTATTCATCTAGCCCATTTATATATTCCTGCAGTCGCTGGGCTTCCGGACTAATCTCCTTGACTGTCGACAGTGGAGTCTGTCTCCGCTGATTGTGTGTAGGTATCCTGATGACTACATGTGGATTGGTCCACCGGAGGGGTAGGTCGTGGTGTAATGCCACGAATATGTGCCCCCACTATTGGGCGAGGTGCCGTCTTTTTCTTGTTCTTTGAGGGGACTCGTAGCCATCCATGTTGTTCTTCTATGGGCACCATGAAACAGAGTTCATAAGTGCGCCGAGTGCTGGCTTTAGAGATCTCCTCAGGCAGTGCCTGGTACACAGAGACCATATTGGCTGCGGCCCTCCTCAGAGGAGCCTCATGAGGTTGTGGAGGGTCAACCCTGTACTCTCTCAGGTCGATTTCATACTTCTTTACCATGCCTTCAATAATATCTTTGAAGACATCCGTCTTCAATTGGGTGCCCCAGCATCTGGGGATAGGGGTAGAACCTTGGACTATCTTTTCTCTTCAGGTCCTCCGGCCTCTTTGGCACAGGCAGGGTGACGTTATCATATTGGGTTACCCAATCGAACAGAATTCTGGTCTTATCCTTTGGAAAAGAATAGGCCTTCTTCATTTTATCCCGTAGTGAGGGACCTTCTTTGCCATCTCCGGCTTTGGCAGGCTGTGGGGCATCCACCTTCTTGCCTTTATCCTTCTGTTGTTCAAATGCCTTAATGTCAATGGCATTTGCTTCTTTAGGGGCCTGGCGCCGTTCTACTGCCTTACCTTTTTGTGTGGCAGCAACAGTCGATGCAGGGGCAGATCTGGCAAGGAAGGCTTCGACCTCGGCCACAATGTTGTTCAATCGGTCGAACGACCAGATCTCCATTCCTATCATCTTTTCCAGGACCTCTCTCTTGAGATTTTGTTTGCATAATTGTACAGCGTCCTCCTGATGCTGGGGCCGCTTGCATCTCATTCCGAGGTTCCTCCACCTCTTGATATAATCAAGGGTTGTTTCATCTGCCCTCTGTCTTGTTGAGTAGAGTTCGGCTGCTGTGACCTCCCTCTCTGTAACATGGAATCTTTCTCTGAACTTCCTCAGCATGTCCGACTAGTCGCTGATCGACTCGGTCGGGAGGCTGGAGTACCATTCAAAGGTGAGCCCCGTCAGCGAGGACCTGAAAAATTTCAGCAAGTATGACTCGTCGGTGGCCAGATCACCCATGACGGTCATGTAGTAGGCGACATGTTCTTTCGGGGATCCCTTCCCGTTGAACTTGTCCAATTTTGGCGGCTTGCTAATCCTAATTGGGAGCCGCTTGGCAGCATGGTGTGGCGGGTATGGAACCCTATATGCATCAAATGCGACGTAGTCACCTTCACTTCTTTCAGCGAGCTTCAGCTCAATCATTCTTTCCACCATCATTTTGCTCATGATGGTTGGATCAACCGGTTCCAGGTAGAAATGTGCCGGCTACAGGTAGGGGGTGACCAGGGTGGTCACCTGCGGAGGAGGACGCAGTAATGGAGGTGTCTGGTGCACCTGTGGTAGCACCGGCGGCATCAGTAGTTGTGGTGGGCGTTGTTGAGTTGTCGCCAAGCTTGGTTCTTCCGACTGGGGTGCGGCATAATGTGGCAAGGGGTCACTCCGATTGACGGCTCCCCGTGATGATTCGCCCTACATCTCGGGCTGCTTGGAGGCTGAAGACTGCTCTATCTTCTCCATCATTTGCTTCTTCAGTAGCTCTATCTCCTGGCGGTACCTTTGTAGTATCATTAGTATTGTCGGATTCATAGCTGCAGTGCTGGGAATAGCTTCTGTTGTCTCCCGAGATGCACAATCAGGTAGGATGTTGAGCAAGCCGTCTTCTTCTTCTTCCGCCGTCACCACATTGGCAGTCAGGACAGCAGATTCATCACATTGTTGGACGTGGTCTAGGACTTGCTTCCCTCCAACCGTCGCCAACAGTTCTTTTGCGGCTTTTACCCTTCGAGTGTTCAGCCCCTGCCTGCCGGCCAATCGAGCCAGCTCGTGAGGGTCTTCTCGAAGCCTTCCATATTGGCTGAATATGCCAGCCATGTTGCAGGTAAAAATATGCATTCTTCTTCTCTGTCTATGAACCTTCCTCTTTGCATGCTCCAGGAAGGTTAATCTCTTAAACACAGAGATTCTCTTTCTTTCTTCCCGTCGAGGGGTAGTCTCATCGGCTTCAGCATCGAAGCCATCTTCGTAGCCATTGTCATCGAACGACGACATCATCCTTCTTTCTTCTTCTTCTTCAACTACCATTGGTGGGCAGTAGTCTTCTTCAGCCACGGCTGCTTGTAGTAGCTGTTGTTGGCCCGGCGAGGGGTTGCCTAGATCCTTGAAGTAACTTCTGACCATATTGGTCATTTCTTCTTGTCCCAATCCCTGATGTAGGGCTGGGGATAGTTATCGACCTCCCGTAGGAGGGATATAAGCAAGCCGGGCTCGTCCGGCGAGTTGCTGGAATCTTCTTCCCACTGTGGGGATATTGGCTTGTCGGGCGCAGGCCCTGAAGCTTTCACGTCCCGAAAGTCCACAACCATCTCTTCATTCCTTGCGGCCAGGCCCCTTTCATTCTTCATTCCCACTTCGTCACATGCAGGGCGGTGACGGGTTGGTGTGACCTGGTAGGCGGGATGGGTCTTTTTAGGTACCTAAACCTGCTTGAATTTCTTCGGCCTGGGGGCCAGCTTTTCACGGCCATGGCGGCCGGCTTCCTCCTTCTCGGCTCTCCTCCCGGTGAGGGCCTGGTAAGAGTTGTGGACAGGTACGGCGGGGATGACCCGATCTGGGACCACCCGAGCATCGCATCCATCTAGGACGACATAAACTCCATCGATTAGCATGGTTTTACCGGATATAGAGAGACATCCAATGACAGTAGCAGTATTCCGTCGAAAGCCATTGCGCTGGCGTCCTCCGACATTCTTGGCAAGAATGGGGCGGGCCCCATCGGCGATATGGTGCACCAGGCAGCTGGCAACTTGATTCAGACTCTTGCGTGAGCCGATAGAGCATCGAGTCTTCATGGCCTCGACCTTCTTTGCAGTCTCCCCGGCAGGCTCCGAGGTCTCCACTTGAAGTAGATCAACAAAGGCCAACCCCAAAAGGTTGGGGAAGCCTACGACAGCAGGGAATCACCCCAAGACAGTGGGCACCGCCAGGTACCCGTGTTCAGCATGGCCAGCGACGATCGAGGGGCTGAAGGTAATAGCAGCAAGTCCCAATGATGCCATTGTTTACCTGCCACATAAGACAAACAAACGATCAGTAGTCTTTGGGAGGGCCTCGGGGCCCGCATATCTCAGTAAAGAGATGAAAGGTGACACTAGTCCCACCTGGCGTGCCAGACTTGTTTGGTCGGTTTATTTTTACCAGGGGTATTTTATTCGGATTGAACAACCAGTTAATTAATAAATAACCAATTGGTTAGTTGACCATGCAGGCGTGCTAGTCACATGAGTGACAAGTTTATTGTGCGCTCATTCTGACCCGTGTAGGGCGAGAGTGAGATTCGGGTCGAGACTAGCAGTCCGCCATACCATAAAGGCTATGACGTTAATTACATCCCCCATAAGGGAGAAAACCTTTGATTAATTGCTGAGATAGCGGGCCGTTCGAGGCCGAAACAAGATCCAAAAGTATGAATGTGACAAGGTCACATGAAATACTTTTATCTATAATGCAAGAGAGACATGGTTCATTAAGTTGGAGACCCTCGATACATGGCGGAGGATATAGGTCCGAAGACCACCATCGCGCATGGCAAAGACTTCCGATCGGGAGTAACCTGGACATTTGTCAATGCCATTTGATATACCGGAGGGGGTCTATGCAAGCATGTATGCACGATGCTCATGATTATACTAAAGCATGCAGAATGAACATTAAGATAGACACTAATTGATCAAGTTCATTGATCTCTGCCAAGGGAGACGAAAATGGCAGCAGAGGCATGATAACGGAAGCATGATGATAACAAACGCGATAATAGAAACATAATAAGAAAATGGCCTGGACTTGAATAGCCCTCTCCCATTTGGTTTATTACTGATTGGGGTTTATTAACCTCGACCACAGAAGGCGAAGGTCGCTCCAAAGATGGGTGAGTGATAAGAATAGGGCAATAATTCAAAACTGGCGCGACCACGCGTAGGGATAGGTTTGCCCGGCACGGCCAAAAGTAGGCAAAAGGGTTTAATCCGACGCGGCCATGGCATATGTTAAACCGGCGCGATGGCTTTGGGGTGCGCCGGATTAGGGCGTGTCGGGAACAAGCCAAATAAAGATAAGAAGTTTTGAGTCTAGAGTTAATCCGGCGCGGGGGGTACCGCGCCATATTAGAGCGCGCCGGATTAGTGCCGCGCCATTTAAGTTAATTTTTGAAGATTTTTACATCTATTTTGGTTTATTAAGATGTTGTTGAGGGTTTTGGGGTTAACTAGGCTGATTGCCTTTTGAATTAGAGTCTAGGGCTCTCCAGGAGCAGAGTTATAAGCTAGTGCGAGGTTCATACTCGAGCACAAAAGTTTATTACTTAAGAACATGCATTTTATTGAGACCCATTTATGAAAGTAACTTATTAAGCAGGAAGCCTGGCGAAAATTGGGCAGCATCTCCCCCGTCCTTGAAGGATTGCGGGGGAGAAACGGGGTCATACTCACGTGTGTAGTAAGCCCCTAACTAGCCGATCGGCACTGTGGCATCCAGTAGACCCCAATCGGATAGGAAACCCCGAGGACTAGCCTACAAGGGGCACCATGGTTTCGTGGGTTGAAACAAGCGGATAAGGCGGCTAACGAGGGAAGCAACAACCCCGAGGGCAAGCCTACGTGGGGTGAGCGACTTATAGTCTGCACTATATCCGAGAGAGGGATGACTGTTAGGGAAGGAAGCCCCGAGGACTAGCCTACGAGGGGCACACATCCCTTAGTCACCACGAGGTCCTTAAGGACTGTGGATTTGGATCGTCGGGCTGAAGCCCCTATCAATATTCACCATGTGTCCCGTAGGGAATATCCATCACTCGCAGATAGAGCCCCCTTGGCTAATTGGCGATTCTATGAAACAGTGGGGAATGTCCCCCGCCCCGGATTACTGGGACAAATCCAACGGAACTATCACAATGGCTGTAAAGCACAAACGGGATGAAAGGAGATATTCAATATAAGATGCATTTAACTCATTGACAGATTGCCATTCACGATTTAGTATGTCAATGCTCATAGGGCTTAAAGGATTAACACCCACGGGGTCGAATAGTTACTGTGTAAATAAAGGGCAAGGGATATTGCAGAGAGTCGTTGAAGAATCGACTCCCAGTTGGGACGGCCAGAGGTGCATACATAAGTATGCCTTTAGTCACAAACCCACGACATGAACGGTGCAAGGCACAGTCGGCATGTTGGCATGAATGCCCCGGGGAGGGGGGAAACGTTTATATAGCCCATGGAGTTCTAGGGCACATCCGACAGCGGAGAACTCAAATTCGAGAAACAGGCACACGGGGGAGCAATTAGCCATACAGATTGAGGGAGGAGTGAAAGAGAGATGCAACGTCAAGCATTCAATCTATTAAGGCATATTCATATCATTCATCTCGTGAACAGGGAACAAACATACATATTACAAAGCTCCGGTGCCGGCGTTGTCGCACAGACACTATTTAATAGTTACAGAGGGATTTGTAGAAGAAAAAATGAAAGAAAGAGATGGTGAGAGGGGGGGGAAGATGGGCTCATATCGTCGCCCCTTCCCCCCTCTTCCACTTACATTACAAGGGAAGGGAGAAATCGAAGGAAGACGTCGGATGGAAACCACGAAACCCACCTAAATTTCCTCCCAGAAAATAGAGTATCGTATCCCCTTCTCCGACTCCAAGGCACTCCAGCAGAATGGAGGAAGACGGTAGCGACGAGGAAGCTCTCCGAAGGAAACCCTCCTTCTTCCCCAAGAAAACCCTTTCTCTCTCGAATGTGATTGGTGGTCACCCTCTCCCCGGTGATCACTCAATCTCTCTATGTGTCAGCCTCCTTCTCGATCGTTCTCCCCTCCTCTTCTCTTTTTTCTTTCTCTCCTCTTACTTAGTCGAACCAAGTGTTTGTTATATAGGCAAAGCCTAATGCGGTGTGGGAAATAGCGCGTCGAGATTGAGGTTCTCCAAGCTTTTCGACGCGCCGAAATTGAGGGAGCCGGATAAGGGGGCGCATCGGTGAGAAGCACGCCGTATTAGCTTCTTCCGCTTGACGCGGGTTAGCCGGTGGGTCCGGGGATGGTCCCGGGAGTCACCGTGACCATTCATCTCGCCGCAGTCCTTGAAAACCTTGACGGGAAGCCTTAACGAAGCTCTCAAGATGACGCATGGCCCCTCTCAAAACCTCGAGTATCTCTGGCTTGAACACGCGGGTTTTCCGTTGACACGGCTTTCGGCACTCTGATTCGTGCTGCCAACTCGGCCTGACTTGTGTTCAAAGCTTCTCGCGGGGTGGAGTAACACCCTGAATAGTTCTACCTCGATTGGGTGATCATTCGGCCACTAACAGACCCAACCTGGCGAGAAGCCGTACCCATGTCGGGTAATCGAGATCTTCTATTAACGTAGCCCTCGGTCCTCCATTCTAAAGAGCTAAGGGCATTCTCTCATCTCACGAGAATCATTCATAAGGTGGCGGGCCACCGGGTAGACCATTGTCCTTGGTCGGACAACGGGTGTAGTGTATGTGGCATGACGGAGTCGATGCCAGTTCATTAGGCAGGCTTGGTCGCACTGCCGGTTGGTTGTGAATTCATCTCGAGTGTCCTGAGGTGAGGTGCCCGGTGTTCGTGCAAGATGACCTGAGGCTCCAACAGCTCAAGAAGGTTTCAATATGTTGGTATCCTTCGGCTTCTGTGCTTTAGTAGGCCGTATCATTCGTCTTTGAGACTTGATCGTCGTTAATCATATTTTGAGTGCCAACAGCAGGTTACTTCCCAGGCGGTGGACAGCTCAGAGTACCTCCGGTGCTACTGGGAGGTTTACGTCGATCGACCCAAGATGAGGGCCAACGGGCTATGTATAAATGTAATTTTTTCTTTTTTAAAATGATATATGTCTATTGTGCAACTAATATGTGATGAATGTAGGATGTGCAGGATGTAGCAATGATGGACATGAAAGTGCACCTTCACAGCCTGGAGGCCCAGCTTGTAGCGACACGGGCAGACTTGGAGACCTTGGTGAGTGCAACTATCTATATGCAAATGATTCCTAATTTATTAATGTTTAGCCACTGACAATTTCAATGAATGCAACGTGCCCAGCAGGGGGTGGTAGTAGGAGGTGCAGGAGGGGCCTCGAGCTCGAGGGGGCCGAGTGCGGAGGTCACTGCCCTAGAGGAGTGACTCGCGGGGGCAGTTGCACGGGTCGAGACGGTGGAGCGTGACCTTGCAGCACTGGTAAGTCAACAAAATTATTTCAAATGTTTACGGAATTGAATGTGTAACTGATAATTGACTAAATGATACATGTTGCAGAGCCGCAGAACGTGCTTACTCGGGCTGCCCTAGCCAGCACCGAGCTTGCCATCCGTGATCAGCAGGTCGCAGAGCTTGAGGAGGCATTGGGGCAGCGAGAGGAGCTGCCCAGAGACGCGACCGAGCTGAGGATCCTCCTCGAGGTGGAGCGGAGGGAGTACACCCGAGAGAGGGAGGAGCATAGGGCGGAGCAGACCCGCGACAGAGAGGAGCAGACGACACGGGAGCGCGAGCTTTCAGACCTGAGGACATAGCTGGGCTGTTGTGTCCCCTGTGGCTCTGTGGTTTTGATGATGACAAATGTTATGGGGTTTTGTGGTTTTGATGATGACAACTGTTATGACTCATTATGTATTGATGATCTAATCCTGATGAAATATGAGGAACTGTCAGAACAGGTTTAAGGATGACTCACACTCATGAAGTCAACCTATGTCAAAGTCAAATCTCTGATAGGTACAGTCAATGCACAGTTAGATCAGGTAATGTTCTATCTAATCTCAGATTCGTGCATATGTTGATTTTTATGTCTATACGGTCTATACATTCACACATAATCACTCTCCGCACAGTCTTTACATTGCATGCGTAGCAGACATCTTAAGTCTATACATTGCATGTGTTGCAGACGAGCATAGTCTACACATTGCATGTATTGCACATTCACAATGTCTATACAACACATTTGTCGCAGGCACATCAAGTCTGTACACTGCATTCCTCGCAGGCACAGCTGTTTCATGCATTCATATAGTCTACACATTGCACGTGCTGCACATTCACATGGTCTATACATTGCATGTGTCGCAGATAGCATAGTCCATACATCGCAGTTCTCGCAGGCTAGCAAGTCTGTACACTGCATGGCTCGCAGGGTAGCAAGTCTATACATCGCATGGCAAAGTTCAAAGTCAATACATTGCTGCATTGCTTGCATTTTTGAAGTCTATACATTGGCTGTTGTCTTGCAGCATTAACCCAAGTCCATACATCGGTTGCAGCACTGCACGCACACTCAAAGTCCATACACTGCATTGTGGCATGCACACTAGCAAGTCAGTACATTAGATATCTTTATCTACGTTGCAACTCGCAAGACTATACACTGGTATATTTTACCTACGTTATATTCTTGCAAGTCTATACACTGCCATCTTTACCTACGTAGGACTTGCAAGTCTATACATCGTGCAGTCTGCACGTTGTGGGTAGCAAATCTTGTACAACGGTGTGTCATCAAGTCTGTACATTGCTCACCATCTCACTGAGCGTCTCAAGTGGACACCAAGTGTGTACACTGCCATCTTGCAGCACAGCATAAGTCTATACACTGGACCGTCTCTCTTAGCATCTTGTGCATGAGTCAAGTCTGTACAGCCTGTGTTCAGCAACATCAAGTCTGTACAACGCATAGCTGCACGCATGACTAAGTCTGTACACTGGCATCTTGCAGCATTAGCACAAGTCTATACAGCCTGTGTGCTTCATATTGCCAAGTCTATACAACAGCTTGCAGCACTCAAAGTCTGTACACTGGCTGTAGCAGGCTCGCACACACTAAGTCCATACATTGCACAAAGTCTGAACATTGGTATCTTTACCTACGTCTAAGTCTATACATTCTTATAGGCATTGTGCATTGTTCAAGGCGGAGTCTGTACATCATTATGTTGTTCTTGTGCCGTAGCAAGTCTATACATTTCTTACGCTTGGCATTTGACGCCCACCAACAGTGGCATCACTTGTGAAACAAACGTCTTGGTGTTGTGGACGCCAAAAAATGACGGCGTCGAGCATACGGCACGCACGTCGTAACACTCGAGAGCAATCCGGAGAGGAAAATGCCGAATAAACCTCATGCCTCGCCCGATCAGGACGAGAACTCGCTTGGTGGTTTGCTACCCGCTAAGGAAGCCCCCTAAGAAGAAGATACAGCTACAACGCTCCGACCGGCCATGCCAAAAGCTGAATCAGAGAAAAGTCGAGAACTCCGGCACAATCTCGACATGCACCGAAAGTCACGCAGAATCTGGGACCGAGTCCCAGAGGCTACAAACGGAATATTGTGGAGGCCATACATCGCAACCGGAATGTTCTGGGAATGCCGACATTCATATAAACGGCCGCGACTTTGAAAAGAATCTGTTTGGTGCTTAAAACGGCACGAAGGGACCTTAAAATGGCGCACCTTAAAACGGCGCCCCCCCCCCTTCTCAAAATGGTGCGCCCCTTTTTTCTTTGGCTATCTGACGTGCTCCTGTCAAAGGGGCTTCCCCCCCTTGATGCTTAAAACGGCGCCCCTTTGAATGTGGCGCCGTTTTAACACCTCATTCTATTCTCTGAAGCGCTTCCCCGGTGCGCAATCAACCCATCCCATCATCAGTCCGATCCCCTGTTTTCAGGCGCAAACGAAGAGAACTTGCCTGAAATGGCCAGGCCTCCGGCGTCCGACCAACGTGCAACCACCTGAACTCCTCAAGCTCCCTGGAATGGCAATCTTCGAGCTCCACACCGAACGTCGCTTCCCCGCCAGTCACCGTCAACCAATCCGGTGGAGGCACCTCCCCTACGTTATGAATCCCCCTACCTGCAGGCCACTCAACAGCATCGGATACAGAGAGGGAGAAGAATGGAAGCGAAGGGGCATTGAACTTCAAGGGGCTCCTTTCCCAGTTCGATGTATATATATATATCGAGAGAAGAGAAGAAAGAAAAAGAAGAGAAGGTGAGAAAGAAAAGAGAAGAGAGAGACAGAGAAGGGAGAAGAAGGAACTGGCATTCGAGAGCTCCACGGTTCTGGGCTGAAGAAAAGAGAAAAGAGGTAGGGGGCGAGAGTGAGAGGTGAGTCGGAGGGGGAGAAGCCAATGCGTCCCTCTCCCTCCTCCATCTAATGCTTCTCTCTTTCTCTCCATCGATTGTATTTTTCCTTTCTTTTTGTAATGCCCTCTCTTCCATTTTTATCTGTATCAAGTTTCCTTCCCCATTTGTATGGATGAATAAAAGAGAAAGAAAGGAAGTCTTTTGCAAGCTTAGTCTCCTCTGTTCCGACCCTTGCTCCCCTTTCTTGCTCTCTGATCATCCGGGGGCCTTTGAGCTCTGCCACTTCATGGCATGACCCCCAAGGTAACCCATTCGATGGATGAACATTTCTTGCCCAGCCGTGGCAAATACTTGTCCCTGTTGAAGACCCATCGCCCGTGAGTCATGGTCGCTCTTGTAGGCTGGCCCTCGAGCGTTCCGCACTCGCACTTGGGCTAACGGACCGCCGCGAGGCCGCTCCGCATTTTGAGAGTTTACCCCGGAGCAATCCGATTGGTGACTCTCCTTTATCTCCGGCAAGTCCTGGTCCGGGGGAGGTGCTGCCCAATTCTTGCCAGGGCCGAGGACGCTCAAGATCAAATGAGGAAGACACCCTCCAGAGAACAAACGAACAAACCACTTATGAGAACAAGAACCACACAGAGTAAAATCTGTGAACTAAAACCCCTCGAACGAAACACTTAAAGTACACGCTAAGTCACCCTAATGAACTGCTAAACGCCAAAACTTCCTCCCTGCTTGCTTAATCTATCAAATGGATGAACAAACGCATCATAAAATCTATCTACGGGTGAAAGGAAAGAAACACACAGTCAAAGCAATAAGCCGTCGAGGGAGTTTAATACGGTGCGGTCGATCCGCGTGCGAGGGCGCACGTTAGTGAGCTCGGGCTACGCACTTAATAATTCACTCCCTCGGACTGGGTGCAAAGAGAAAATCAATGGCGCCTTACGGTATCGAACATGGTTTACGGAATTTCTGACGTGGCCATAGTCCGAAATCATCCCCGGCCAATAGTCTATCAACATGACCCGTCCCTACCGGGGTCCAATCCCGCATTCTCATTAAACTTGCCTTGTTCGTGGCAGACATCCGCGGTTTTGTTACCATCTTTTATACTACAAACATGGACCTTCGTCCGAACATGAAGTGGCCCATGAGTGGCCGACATAGTCTGAACATTTGCGTCCCGATACGGGTTTCTAGCATAGTCTGTCTTTCACTATCCTCTTGCATTACTAGTATTCTCTTTAGGCCGTAGGGCCCTTATTCCCGGCAATCAATCAAGGGTGTTCCCCCGTATGGGGGATGTAAATGACGTCGTGGCCTTCACGGCACGGCGGGTTTTGGTCCCGACACGAACCACACAATCGTCTGATTAGTCAGATCGAGCGCACAATAAATCGTCACTTTGTGACTGGCACGCCCACGCACCTAAATAAATGAACAACATGATAAGTGAAAATAAGTGTGTCCACAAGTCTAGCATGCCCGGTGGGACCAAAATCACCCTTCATCTCTTTGCTGGGACTAAGGGCCCTACGGCCCCTTTCTCGTAATACTAATTATTTGATTTGCAAATGTAGGTTGCATTTCGGACATCAGGATGGCCCCCACGTTTGGCCAACAGGCCGTCGAGAGCCATGTTCGGAACGGCAACTTGGCTGTCCCTCAGCTTCGGGAGCTTCCCTCCCGCAGTAGGCTTCCCCAACTTTCTCGGGGTGGCCTTCACGAACCTGCTGGACGTGGAAGCGTCTGACAGGACTGAAAGTAGCGCTCCCATCATGGGGGGCCGCCAAAGCTGCTGTCGGCCGATCAATGGCCGAGACTTCCAAGACCCTCCCGACTGGGACGCTGAGCTGCAACGTGCACCACGTGCACCAAACTGCCAGCCCTTCTCACCCAGGGTCGGCCTCTCGCCAGAGGAGGCTCTAGAGGAGCCATGCCACAACATCACCCCGAGGCCGATTCTCCAGCACCGGCAAGTCGGCTGTCGTCGGGACTTTCCAGGTGCATCTTAACGGACATCGTTCCGAGGTGATCCCGGATCGTATTGTACCTGCCGTACCAGTGCGCAAGTCTTTTCAGGCACTGGAGAAGATGAAGGGCAAGATGACGCCCGCCATTCAGGCCCCAGCGCCGCAGCATTAGTCGGCCTCCAGGCCCACCAAAGCTAATCAAGTTTGGGTTCCCAAGGGGGCCCGGTTCACCTCACCAGCCCCGGTGAGGCCCAGCACCTTCCGCCCGGCAAGGGCACAACAAGGAGATCGGGTCAAGACATCAGACCCCGTCCGCCAGCCGGCATTAACTACACCATCCCCACCGGAGAACATCCACCGTCGACACTACCGACGTCACTATCAGGCTGCCCGTATGGAGCCTATAACCCACATGCCCATCGCTGCCAACAGGGCGACATCACCGGCTTCTCCTCCTGAGCAAGACTGGGAAGGAATGGAGCAAGCCATGAGGAACTACTTGCGGGGCCCAGGGAGCACTCCCCTAAGTCGCCAGAGACTACTGGGGGCAGTAGCCTCCGCCTTTGAAGAAGAAGAGACCCGGCCGGTGCCCAGCGTCGAGTCGAGAAACTGCTCTGAGGAGCGCTATTAGTCCCCGCTGAGGGAAGAAGTGAAGCCGCGGAGATCGATCTTTAACAGATTGGTCTTCCCAAGTAAGCCGTCAAGAAGAACGGCAAGAAGAGGCAGAGACCTAAGGGTCTATACCTGCAACATGGCAGGGGTATCTGGTCAGTACGGGGCTCTACCAACCGAGCCCGAAGAAATGTCCAGGCTTGCCACAAGGCCAGGACCTCTTACCAGAAGAGGGAAAGCGGCAATTGAGCAAACACAAGTCCACACTGGAGGAGTTAACTATGAGGAACCTTCAATGTCCTTGGCTGCCAATGTTATTACAGAAGGCACTGCGGGAGGACCATCCACTTCATCCGAAGAGGCGCCGATCGAAGAAGGAGGAGGCACCCCTAGCCTTTCCATGAACGCCCCTGCAGTATTGCATATGATGCAGCAGTATCAACGGGAGATCAATTTGTTAAAGAAGCAATTGACTGAAAGAGCCGCTCATCCCTCAACATCCGGGCAGACTGAAGCATTGCCAGAGACCCCTGGGGGCAACGGCCAGGCCTCGGAAGCTTCTCCACAGGCGACGGTGTCTCCCCCAATACCTACCTACACTAGCGGCATACCCCTGCATCAGCCACAACATATCACACCTGCCCCACCACCGAACCTCCCATTCCAGGGGTCCACTATTGCACCTCAGGCGATGGTGTTAACAACGCCGCTGGCGTAACCAGCCCATTTCTATCCAAACCCGGTTGACCCGGCAACAGTGAGCAGACTAATGCTCAAACAAATGATAGATATGAAGTTGGAAGAGAGGAGCGATGGTGATCACACGCCATTCGACGTATACTGGGTACCTTACCCGGCACACTATGCTGCCAAGAGGCTACCGGTCGGCATCACCAAGCCGCCGAAGTTAGAGAAATTTAATGGGCAAGGGTCTCCTAGGGAGCACATTGCCTATTATGTGAATGTTATGGGGGATCTAGCTGCGGATGAAGCTTATCTTCTCAAATTCTTCGGCTCGACACTTACCGGGCTCGCTTTTGAGTGGTACTCGAGCTTGCCCGCCGGGTCCATTGCAGACTGGCCCGATATGCAGAAGAAATTCAATGAAAGGTTCTACATAGCTGAGCGGGAGGTAACCATGGCAGAGCTTTATGCCACGAGACATCGAAATGATGAGTCGGCACTCGACTACATAAAGAGGTGGAGGAACCTCAGCATGAGATGCAAACGTCCTCCGCATCAAGAGGATGCAGTGCAGATCTGTAAATAGAATCTGAAGAAAGAAATCCTTGAGAGGATGATCGGTGCTGAAGTAAGGTCATTTGATCATCTGAATAACATAGTGGCAGAGATCGAGGCATTCCTTGCTCGATACTCTTCTGCTCCAGCTGCATCGAGCCAGAGGGCCAGGCAGGTCGAGAAAAGACCAACACCGCCAGAAGTTCACACACTGGACTTCGAAGCTTTCGAAAAGCAAAGAGAGAAAGCCAAAGAGATAGCCGACCCTCCTCCGCCCAGGTCCACTGAACGGCGGGAAGGTCCCTCCCTACGGGAGAAGATGAGGAATAAATTGTACTCTTTTCCTCGGGACTAAGCCCGGGTCCTGTTTGAATGGGCCACCAGGTACAACAAGATCACATTACCAGATCCAAAGAGGCCTGGTGACTTGAAGAAGAAGGATGATCCTCGCTTTTGCCCATACCATCAGATGCTTGGACATACCATTGAGGATTGTTACATCTTCAGGGACGTCATTGAGTCCTTGATCAAGAAGGGAGAGCTGGACATGGGGGAGCTCATAGTGGATCCTCCGCAGCCGCAAGAGATGCTGAACATCGGCAACACTGTCAACATGGTATCTTTATATCAGCAGATGCCTGAAGAATGGGTGGAGGCCAGGACACAGGCTACTTATCAAGCTTTCGTCATAGCGCTAGCGCAAGACCAAGGAGGTTGGCAAGCCGCGCCGACGAAGAATAGAAGAAGAAGACTAGCTCCCCGGCCCACTCCGAAAGTCCACATAAGGGGCGTTACACCCCGACCGGCACCACCACCAGGGACACCTGTCTGGCATGACACAGCCCCCCGACTCGTTATGAGACGGCCCACTCACAACAAGAAGAAACACATCCCGATGCGGGTGCACAAGGAAACCAGTCCTGCGGTAGAAAGGCTCCAGGCCATTATTGACGGGCTTGAAGACTATGAACAACCCGAGATCCAGCCTGTGGAGTTGAAAGAGTATGTCCCTTGGGAGGAGTTCGAGTCACTCGAACTAGCTCCAGAAGCGGAAGCCGAGATGAAAGAAGAGCCTCTCTTGTGGGGTGAGCTCCCCCAAAAGCAGTTGCCAGCCACTGAAGAGAAGAAGAAAAAGAAGAAGAGAAGACCTAGAAACAAGAAGAAGAGTGGGGTTGTCCTGTCTTGCAACACCCTCTCGACATTATTTGACACAGCCCTCTCCCTGAGAGAGGAAGAGCAAGAAGTGCCCGTCGAGCCATCAAGGTGAATCAAGCTGAAGCATCTGCTTCCCAACATGCCACCAAGTCGGGAAGAACGTGGGGACGCCCTCCTCAGGCCAACCACAACATCCTGCTTAGGGGAGAACAACCATATCACATCCCCGAGCCTAGGGTCCAAGGCATGAAGATCCCCCCTCCATCAGGCCTCTACACCGGAGAACCAAGTGGCCAGAGTGCCCCGTCATTCATTGAATTTCTTACAACTCAGAGGGGAGGACAATTAGGCCCCCGCGAGTCCAGGCAGACCAAAGGGGCAGGCAGCCCCTCGACTCCGTCTGCGGCAATCCCTCCTCGGCCAAGGGAAGCGCCTGACAACACCCCGAACCTTGCCGAGTTCTTGCAAGAAAAGGAAGTGACCCAGCAGGCCCCACAAGCTCAAGCGGCATCCGACCCAGTGGAGGAGGCACCCGTGGAGCCGGCTCCCCAGGCCCAGACTAGGGGTAGGCGTAATAGAGCCGAAGAAATGAAGTTGCTCGAAGTCCGAGCTGGTAACAGGATAGTCAAACACCTGAAGAAGATCCCAGCCAGGTTTAGCGTCTGGGAAATCCTATCCTTAGATGAAGAAACACGGCAAGCCATCATTGGTGCGCTCCAGATGCCAGCATATGTTGAAGCCTGTCTCGCAGAAATGTCACCTAAAGTAGCTATGGCCTTCACAGAAGAGGATATGCTTCTACCTACCTGCAGTCACAATAGGCCACTCTACATGAAGGGGCAACTGAATGGGCATCCCATCAACCAAGTATTGATCAACCCTGGGGCAGCAGTGAACATACTCCCCTATCGGGTGTATCAGAAACAATACTTTGATGTACACCTGGTCGAGGTCAGGAACGTCAAGATTGCCGGCTTCAACCAGAAGTGCGAGGTCCCCATGGGGGTCGCAGAGTTCAACCTCTCCCTCGGTGACATCACCACCAAGGTCCAGTTCCATGTGATCAACTCCAGCACCTCTTACAAGGCGTTGCTCGGTAGACCTTGGCTGCACCAAAACCGTGTGGTACCATCCACTCTGCACCAATGCATCAAGTACCCCGGCGACGGGAAAGATGAGAGAATCTTTTTCGACCTCCATCCTTTCGAAGTGTTCGAATGTCACATATCGGACGCTAATCTCTATTTGGAAAAGCCGAGGCAAGCCTCCCAAGCCACTCAGGACAAAGGAAAGAAGAAGGCAGAGCCTGACAGCTGGTTCCCTCCACCACCACCTGGCTATGTTGCTCCCCCTCAGGTGTCATTCATTTCTGAAGCAGAAAGGGTATTCCGGGCCACCTCTCTTCCCATCTACCCTACACCGAGAACACCATACCTGGAAGACTTGCTGGAAGACGTCAGGGTCCCACCCGGGATCATCAAGCCTCTCGCAGAAGCTGATTGCCAGGTGGTTGAGTCATTAAGGACCTTCGAGGTGCCCAACCCCGGGGGTCTGCCTACCGTCTTTTATGTGGCCAAGGAGCACCCGGTCAAGGGGGATGATGATTGTAGACTCCCCGATGAGCTGCACGACCCGCTCGTCCCAATCATGGGACTCCCTGACACAGCCAGTCGTATGGTCAAGATGACTAGAAAGCAAGGGATCCCCTTTTGCCAGCTCTCCAGTAGGAAGAAAATGTTCCAGAAAATGTGGAACCCACCAAACCTGGACCGGAGGTTGTTGCAAATCACCCGGCATCCAGGGTTGGGCTTTTCACTAGAAGACTCCTATGAAGCCGATGTGATATCAGTCTCGGCTCCATGCAGCAATAGCCGCGCAGGCAATGCAGGCCCACGACAGGTTGAAGGCCGCCAGCACCTTATACCTTTGTCCAACGAAGAGCAAGATGAAGAAATATTCCTATGGAATCCACCTCCCTGTAGGAGCAAGGGGAAGGTCCCGTCCTCCTCTGAGGGACCGACCTCGAATAACTATAGCAGCGAGGTGCCATTGCCCTCGTCTGACATTGATGCAAAGGGCGGGGAAGCAAGTCAAACTCCGAGCCCCCCCCGGTGCGACTCTGCCCTTTTTGCCCTCGAGCGTTCCGCACTCGCACTTGGGCTAACGGACCGCCGCGAGGCCGCTCCACAATTTGAGAGTTTACCCCGGAGCAATCCGATTGGTGACTCTCCTTTATCTCCGGCAAGTCCTGGTCCTGGGGAGGTGCTGCCCAATTCTTGTCAGGGCTGAGGACGCTCAAGATCAAATGAGGAAGACACCCTCCAGAGAACAAACGAACAAACCACTTCTGAGAACAAGAACCACACGTAGTAAAATCTGTGAACTAAAACCCCTCGAACGAAACACTTAAAGTACACGCTAAGTCACCCTAATGAACAGCTAAACGCCTAAACTTCCTCCCTGCTCGCTTAATCTATCAAATGGATGAACAAACGCATCATAAAATCTATCTACGGGTGAAAGGAAAGAAACACACAGTCAAAGCAATAAGCCCTCGGGGGAGTTTAATACAGCACGGTGACTATTTCACCGCGCCGGTTTAACATCACTCTCAAAATCTTCTTTGAACCTTCAATCGACAAGTGCTTTCAACACCGTAGCCCGGCGCGGCCCTAACCGGTGCGCCCTCCTCACAAAAGCCCCGCATCTTCTCCCTTCAAATGTTAAAATGGCGCCCCCCCATCTCCTTCTGTGAACACCTAAAAACGGCGCGCCCCCATTTCCTCCACATTGAACCCTTAAACGGCGCACCTCCCTCCATCTCCTTCCTTGAATCCTAAGAACGGCGCGCCCATCTCCATCTTACCAAAGCCCAAATACGGCGCACCCCTTTGGTGACCACCTAAACCGATGACATAAACGGCGCGCTCCCTCACCCTTGCTCTCCAATTCCGGCGCGCCCCTTCACATCTTAACCCGGCGCCCCTTAACCGGCGCGCCCATCTTCTTGCAACTTGCTAATACGGCGTGGCAAAAGAAAACTAAAAGAATGAAAAGAAGAAATAGAACTATTGAAATTAAAGAATAAACAAGAGAAGAAGGACTAAATCAGTAAACAAAATAGAAAGAATGGAATGGGAATAAACCACTTAATTTAATGATCGGAACAACGGCAGTAGCATACCCCCACATAATTAAAATTTTGTTCTGGGGGCGCTGCCCCCGGAAACCCCCGCAAGGGGTGCTACCCCCTTCACCCCCTTGACCTGACCGGGCAGGTCGAACCCCGCGAACTGACCGCGCAGGTCGATCCGCGTGCGAGGGCGCACGTTAGTGAGCTCGGGCTACGCACTTAATAATTCATTCCCTCGGACTGGGTGCAAAGAGAAAATCAATGACACCTTATGGTATCGAGCATGGTTTACGGAATTTCCGACGTGGCCATAGTCCGAAATCATCCTCGGTCAACAGTCTATCAACTTGACCCGTCCCTACCGGGGTCCAATCCCGCATTCTCTTTAAACTTGCCTTGTTCGTGGCAGACATCTGCGCGGTTTTGTTACCATCTTTTATACTACAAACACGGACCTTCGTCCGATCATGAAGTGGCCCATGAGTGGCGGACATAGTCTGAACATTCGCGTCCCGATACGGGTTTCTAGCATAGTCCGTCTTTCATTATCCTCCTGCATTACTAGTATTCTCTTTAGGCTATAGGGCCCTTATTCCCAGCAATCAATCAAGGGTGTTCCCCCATATAGGGGATGTAAATGACGTTGTGGCCTTCACGGCACGATGGGTTTTGGTCCCGACACGAACCACACAATCGTCTGATTAGTCAGATCAAGCGCACAATAAATCGTCACTTTGTGACTGGCACGCCCACGCACCTAAATAAACGAACAACATGATAAGTGAAAATAAGTGCGTCCACAGGTGTAAGGCGTCTTTCTGTTAAGCATGACTTCATCAACTCTATACATTGTCTGCTTGCATAACACTGAGTCTGTACATTCTTTCAGCATGTCAATGCATTCACTTGCAATGTATATACTTTGCTGTCTGTAGCTGAACATGCATTTCACTCTAACTCTGTACATGCCATACATGAAGTCTATACATGCTGCTGCTTAGCATTCACTGAGTCTATACATGCTCATAGTCTGCATACGTGAAGACTGTACATGCTTCAGTGTAACATTCACTAAGTATGTACACGCTTCAGTCTCGCATACACAAAGTCTGTACACGCCTTACAATGCCACAGTCCTGCATGCGTGAAGTATGTACAAGGCCAAAGCACTGCATATATGTAGTCTGTACATGGCATTGTTCTGCATTCACCAAGTCTATACAATGCCATAGGCACGCATTCATAAAGTCTGAACATTGCATCGCTTCGCATTCATGAAGTCTGTACATCGCTTCTGCAGTGCCTTCATTAAGTCTGTACAAGGTTTTAACCTTATACTGATAACTCTGTTCGAATGTCTGACAGGGACACTTTGCAGAGACTGATGATTGGCACGTGATCCGAGGTTGGAAGGACTGACAGAATGGTGACACGTGTACTGAAGCATGCTGAGATGCTGCCACGTGTTCAAGTCATTGGGGGGGAACTCAAATGCCACACGCCCAATTCTTGCTGCCCTATATATATGAAGCTTCTTCCACCTGAAGAAGTGAGATCGAGAGACAGAGAGCTCTAGCAGAAGAGAGACAGAGAAATAGCAAGAGTAGAAGAAAAAGAGTAGAAGAGCAGAGCGCTTGCATGATCTAGGAGAAGAAGAAAGAGAGTGAAGAAGAGAAAGAGAAAGAAAGAGAGATAGAGTGAGAAAGAGAAAGAAAGAGAGACTGAGTGATGTGACACGACCTTGGACTTAAGCAAGCAAGCACATTCGCAATCTAAATGGGCCAATTTGGGCCGCCGCTCTCTCGTCGCTCACCCAAGCCCGGGGTAACTTGGCGATGCCAAGTGGAGGATGTGGGGTTGGGCCCTTGCTGGTAGAGGGCCAGCAAGGCCAAGATTTGATTCCCAATGGATTTGGAAGCCCAATTCAACGGGGCCGACGAAGTGCCGAAGGCACCGATTGCACTCTTCCCACGGTGATCACTCAAGACAACGGGGCTTGAGGATCGGGCTCTCACTCGCATAACCAGCGGAATTAAGAACTAATATTGAAAGACAAGCACTAAGTGGAGTGAAGGTTTGAGCACTTACTCGACCGGTTTGAAGAAACCGGTCCCAGTCGGAGACGAGGGCGAGCGGGGAGGCGAGTGGATCCCCACACGCCGCGGCGGTGTCGCTTGACCTGCCCAAACAAAGTACACCACTACACCTCTCGCAGGAGGGGGAACTTGGGGTGGGGGTTAATGATATTACATCAATACTACCTCCACGCAGGGAGGGGCCTTTAGCCGGCCAAGCGGGGTGGGGAAACCAAAGCAAAGAACGAGGAACAAGGGTGGACGCCGAATCTGCCTGCTGTCTATGAACCAGGATAGAGGGTCGGTGTTTATGTTGTAGATCTTGCTGAGGAATTTTTATGATGGCAACACCAGTGGCAAATACTTCATAACAAGAAGGGGAATGACTTAGAATTTTTGTAATTTCTTCTGGAGTCGCTGCAGGTCGGGGCAGAAGCTTGAATAGGGCCTCTGTTTCTCGGACTAGCAGGGGCAGGTAACTAACAGTAGGATGCAGAGGCTGTCCTGGCCGCTCCCGAACTCAAAATTTGATGCCGTCAGTGCCGTTAGAACCGTGGGTGAGTCCTCTTTGGAGAAAAAGAAACGGGGATGCCAGAAGAGAACGGAGACGATCTTGGAGCCAGAAGAGTGAGGAGGTGTCGATGAAGACTGGGGAAGGCAGAGCCGCGTGACCGTGGAAGAAAATTGGTAACTTCTGTTCCCGGATGCTGAATGGGTTTCCGCTCCTTGATTCTGAAAGTAGACAGGCCGATGAAGAACTTTGAAGAAGGACTTGAGGACTGATTCCTTCGGGGCTGGTCGTGGCAGAGCTTCTAAGCCGGCTCAGGTCCTTAGCCGAGGCAGAACCGCGCAGCTGTGGGAGAATGGATCTCCTGGACGACTCGGAGATCGCAAGAAGAAGAAACCACTTCGGTTGCGAAGGCGACTGGCAGACGCTTCCGACGATGGCTCTTGGGTCTTCAAACTCACCCGGAGGAGGTCGTGGTGGCCGCTGCAATTTGCTGGTCTGCTGTAGATCTTCAGTTGAGAGCTGTAGGTTGATGATGATGGGGGGGAATGGGGTATATGGGAGGGGAAATGGGGGTGGATGAGTGTGGGGAAAGCCCGGGCTGTGAGGGGGTCTAGGAGGGGGTGTTCTAAGGTGGGGGAAGGGGAGAATGGGGTCTGGAAGGGGGTCTAACAGGTGGTGGGAGGAGGAGCTACGAATTTGGGAAGGTGGGTGAGAGGAGAAGGTGAGGGGGGGCACAAGTGAGTGGAGGGAAGGGTGGATTTCAAATTTGAAATGGCATTGGAAGTTGTGGGGTTGTGTGGGGAAGGGGTTGATTGTGTTGGAATGGGGAAAGTGGTGTTGGAATGGTGAGGGATCTCCTTGGGACTAGGGGGTGGAGTAATGGAGGCCATGGGGAAGTGGAGGGCTTTAATGATGGTAGGTGGGGGTTGAGGTGGTTGGGAAGGGAGGAGAGAGAAGAAAATTCGAAATTGGGTGATGAGGAGAGAGAAAGTGGAGTGAAAAAGAGGGATTAAGAGAGGGAAGGGTGGAGAATCTCTCCCCTTGGGTTTCTCACCCAAAAAATGTTGGAATCACTCCACTAAACTAAGCTTTGGACTCTCAAATGGCAATTTTTTCATTGATTGATTCATTACCTCCAAATGAAGGAAATGGGGCCCTATATATAGGAAACCCACATTTTACAATAAGACCCTGACAAAAGACTCATTGACAAATAACCGAAGGGGTAGGGGAGCTCATTGGGCCAAGCCCGAAGAAATGGGCCTAATTAGCACATTACACACTCTAATGACACTCAAACATAGGAAAATAAATGCAAGACCTAGGGACATGACTCAAATAAAATGTAAATTACATCAAATGACTCAAGTAAAATTACATAGGACTCAAAATTAAATGACTAAACCATGCCGGATGCAACCGGGGCGAGGAGACGAGCTGTGAATGTGGGCATGGGAGGTGATGTCCCCATCATACTCCCAGGGTGCGGAGAACTCGACTCTGTCGAGTAAGTGTCCTTCCCTCCTTGGAGGGTGTAGAAGTGGTACTGCCCTCAAGCCTTCCGAACGAGACCGATCCATCCACCTGCCGAGATAGCGCTCGTATACCTTGCTCCGAGTGGTAGTGACTTGTTCATCCAATATTTGTTCAATTTGTTCACGCTGGACTCTCTTGGCTGGTGGTCTCTCCTCACGGGTGGGTGCTCTCTCAAGGGAAGACGTAGGCTCAATCTCCTCACTAGGTACCACCGTGGGTCCCTTATATGACACTAGGTCGGCAACATTGAATGTCGAACTTATTCCATACTCCTCAGGGAGATCTAACTCATAGGCATTTGCACCAATGCGCCTCAGGACCTGGAAGGGACCAGCCCCACGTGGCCTCAATTTGGAGATGGCTCCCGGGGAGAGCCTCTCAGTCCTTACCATGACAAAGTTACCCTCATGGAAGTCTTGGTGACGCCGATGAGAGTTGGCCCGCCTCTTATAAGCCTCATTCTTTTTGCTTATGTGCTTGCAAAGGCTTTCATGCAATTTCGTGAATGTTGACATTCTAGGGGTGATGGGTGGACCTGGGCAACCAAAAGTAGACCGATCATGCTTTGATGCCAAGAAGACTTTGATGGATTTTGGAGGGCCGGGGTAACCATATGTGGACTTATCATGCAATGTTGTCATGTAGACTTTGGTGGGTCTGGGTGGGCCGGGGCACCCGTAGGTGAATCTATCATGCAAAGTGGTGATGAATGTGGGGGGGCCCGGACATCCGTAGATGCTTTTGACATGCTTACGATCCATGATGAATGAAGGAAGACCATGACATCCGAATGTGGCCCACTCATGCTTTGTACTAGACATGTGGGTGATATGAATGAATGGACCCAACATAGTGTTCATGCCAAAGGGGGTGGAAAGCCTAGACACATGCATAATTTTCCCAAAAGTGACTTCCATGTGTATAGGTGTGGGACAACCTTTGAACTCCCATTGGAAAGGATCGAGTGGATCTAAGAAGGTGGTCATCATGGGGTGGGACACCACCTTATTACCTAGGGATATATGGTCCAAGGTTATGGCTCCCAAGGTGCAACCCGGGTCATGGATGAGGTGGGTTTGGCCCAATATGGTGGGTGAGGGTAGGAAAGGGTGGGTGGTTGGTAAGATGGTTGGGTCATATGAGTCCCTTGACTCCCATTGGAAGGGATCATATGGATCATAAAATAGGTCACTTAGGGGGAGGAACTCCATGTCCTCAAGATCCTTAAAAGGTGCTAAGTCATCCTTCCCTATGATAGTTGGGCCAATGTTCTTGACAAGTGGGTCGGCCATGAGTGGAGGGCTTGGCTTTCTACCCGAGATAAGAAGCTCTAAATCGAGGAGAATGTTGGGCTCATCCGGTGTAGGGAGGAATAGAAGGAGGTCGCTAGTGTAGCAACCATTGGTGCAAACCGAGGTGATAGACCCTATGCATAGGTGTAGGAGGCTAAGGCTCCTAGGTTGTTCGGCCATAGGGGTCAACATTCTAGTGAACTCAATTTGCCATGCTAAGCCCCTAAGAAAATCCTCTAAGGTCTCCACTTGATAGGATGCTTGGATTGTGGTGTGATAGGAGAAGAGGGGCACTAAGGGAAAATTTTGTTCTATGGGAGGGCAAACATGGGTCGAGGTCTCTCTAATTAGGCTCTCCCTTAGCCACCTAACAAGGGACTCTTCTAAGATGAATTCAGCCTTATCTAGAGGGGGTGGTGTAGGGTGAAGATCCTTGTGCGAGGCTTCCTCTTCAATTGGGACATGGGAGCTCTCTATGGAGGGGATAGGTTCCCGAGGGATATTTGTCTTCATGTGGCAAAGCGGGTGGACTACTTCTTTCAAAACTAATGGAGTGGGAAGGTTCTTTGATGGTGGGGTGATGATGGCCGGAGTATGGTGCACCCGGGGTGGTGAACAAGGGTGGGATTCCCGCGGGTGGGAGAATAAAAGGTTGTTGAATTTAAAGGTTCCCGAAAGGTGTGGCGGATGTACTAGGCAAGTCCGACGTGTTGGGTCGATGTCGGCATTCCTTTCATCTAACCATTTCTTACCTAGGATTATACATGGACCCGCCAATGTTCCCTTTTGACACCAAGCCCCATCCAAATACTTAGTCTTCCCAAACCATTTATGGAATTCAACGAAGACTAGGTCTCCGTTGTGCATAATTTGTCCAGTCGTAGAGAGGGTGGCTACAATTTCGGGGGAAACCCAATTATCTTCTTCCATGTCGATGAAGTCAATTTCTGTGGGGCTCCCATTAGGTAGGTATGCTTGGGATATGATGGGAATTAGGGCCTTTTGGTCGGTAGACTCAATGACAATGAGAGGTGGATAATGCATAGAACGATCCGATGAGAACTCTAATGCAAGCGTGCCCATGGACTTGACTTGTGAGAATAAATCAAAGACTTGCTCTGATACCACTTGATGTGACATGACCTTGGACTTAAGCAAGCAAGCACATTCGCAATCTAAATGGGTCAATTTGGGCCGCCGCTCTCTCGTCGCTCACCCAAGCCCGGGGTAACTTGGCGATGCCAAGTGGAGGATGTGGGGTTGGGCCCTTGCTGGTAGAGGGCCAGCAAGACCAAGATTTGATTCCCAATGGATTTGGAAGCCCAATTCAACGGGGCCGACGAAGTGCCGAAGGCACCGGTTGCACTCTTCCCACGGTGATCACTCAAGACAACGGGGCTTGAGGATCGGGCTCTCACTCGCATAACCAGCGGAATTAAGAACTAATATTGAAAGTCAAGCACTAAGTGGAGTGAAGGTTTGAGCACTTACTTGATCGGTTTGAAGAAATCGGTCCCGGTCGGAGACGAGGGCGAGCGGGGAGACGAGTGGATCCCCACACGCCGCGGCGGTGTCGCTTGACCTGCCCAAACAAAGTACACCACTACACCTCTCGCAGGAGGGGGAATGGTGAGGACACACGGCGCTATCCTCGACGGAGCACCCGGCACACCGCTACTTCCTTGTGGCTCGGCGATGGCGGCATCTTCTAGCTATCTTCTCTGCTTGCTCAGGCCATGTGGGCCTTAGATTAGTCCCTGCGTGGACATGTTATCTAGTTTTATTGCTATCAGACTATGTGTAGGGATAATGGGTCCTTTTTTTTCTTTTACTATTGGGCTTGGCCTTGGCCCATAGTGTTTGGATTAGGGTTAGGGTTTGGGGCGCATTCCCCCTTCCCCATCCAAGGTGGCTGCGCCACCTTCCCCACCTTGCCCCCTCTTCTTTCCTTTTTGGGCACACCCCTTTCCCATTCCACCTCCCCCACCTTTCTTCTTTGGGCGCCCCCCTCCCCTTGATCCCTCCTTGATTGGAGGAGGCTTGGC
Organism: Amorphophallus konjac; assembly: GCA_022559845.1. Lineage (NCBI taxonomy): Eukaryota > Viridiplantae > Streptophyta > Magnoliopsida > Alismatales > Araceae > Amorphophallus > Amorphophallus konjac. The sequence goes on along the minus strand of CM040120.1, from coordinate 61,848,593 downwards.
CGCCCCCCCCCTTGAATGGGGAAGGTCCTGGTCGCACCCCTCCTCCCTTGGCTGGGTGAAACCCTAATTCCCCTCCCCCGATATATAAGGCATGTAATTTCCTTTTGTGGGAATTAATTGAATGGAATAGAAGAAAATAGCTTGTGCTCTTGAAGGTGGATGCGACTTCCTCCTCTGTCCTCCTTGCTCCTGCGACGGGAGCAAGCTTGGGGTGTGACTCCCCATCCCCTCGGTGCGACGCCGAGGTTCCCCTCTCTTCTATCTCTTCTCAGATCCGAGTTCGAGTGCGTCCAGATTTTGTCTCCAAGAGCTGCGACGACATCTGCTGTTCGTGGTGCCATTCTGCGTCCAGCCCATTTTTGTGGGATTCTTCTACGAGTCGCCGACGCGTGCGAGGTGGTTTCGCCTCATTCGGAGATCGGCACCACCCGTAGTGATTTTCCTTGTGAGAGCGCGCAGGACCCCTCTCCCTGTGCGCCCAGATTCTGTCCGCCCTCTTTCAAAATTCGCACAGGGCGGAAGTCTGCGAGTTTGGACGCGGGATCTTCACCGGACATACCTCTCCTCGTCCTCTGTCCAACGCCACCGATCTCGCCTCGTTCCGACATCGGTGCCGAGCGTGGCGTCGATTCTCGTGGGACCACTCAGGTCTGTCTGCACAGTCCGGCCAGCGAACTAACACCAACTTCCAGCGGCTCCTGCGACTCGTACCGGCATCGTCTGCCAGCGCCGTTTGGCCGAGGGCGACCTCTGCCAGTTGGCTTTCACCTCCAACCGGCCGGGACCTGTTCGGGCACCAGAAGTCCGACTTCCTGATTTTTTCGTCGGCGTGCGCAGTTCTGCGACCACAGAACCTGACCCGACTTTCAGCAGCGACCACGGCCACCACCGGTGGATCCAGCGTGCCTCCTTGGGCCGGAGCGTTCCTCCAGCAGTCAGAGACGCGTCCTCTCTGACGGCGCCTCGATCGGACGTCGCATCAGCCCGTGGGACCCGTCTCCGTCCAGGCGCGCGCGACGCCGATTCTGCAGCATTGTGCCCGTCACCGAGTGCGGCCCGTCAGCCCGTGCCCGGCAGCCCCGAATGCGTCGCTTGTAGCCTTTTACCTCCCTGCGAGGAGTGGGCCGCTATTGGGTTGTATTTTATTGGTCTTCAGTGTATCGGGGTTGTTGGCCCACGGCCGGGGTTCCTTCCCCACGCCTAGGCGTGGAGGTACGCGTTCCGACTCCTCTCTTGTGCTTGCTCTTTTAGTATGCTTTTGATTATGCCGCGTGAGAGAGAGTAGGCGCCTAGCTACTTTGTTACCATCACCGCGGATCGCGAGTGAGAGCACCCATCCTTTAGCACCCTTAGAGCATCGAGCTAGGACTCAACTCCCCTTGTCTTTGGAAGTCGACTTTACGCCTAGACACGTGCGCTTCCCTCCTTGGGACGGCCGAGGTCGGAGTTTCTGTTGAGAGACGTCCTTCACTCTGTGGGGTATCACGGTGGTCAGCCACTTGGCGACCCTTGAGCGTGCTACTGCTTGCCTCAGTTAGAGTCCTTGAGAGTCTTAGTCCGTGTCGGTCCCCGTCCCCCATCAAATTTTGGTATCAGAGCATGGTTACCAACTTGTCCTTACAGGTTGGGTCTTAGGGTTGTGTTTAGGTTTTGGTCGTGTCTTGTTTGAGTCTTGCATCTCATTGCATTCGTGTCCCTCTAGGTCTTAGGGTGTTAGCCTCCTTTGCATGCCCACTCGGGGTGGTACGGACTACCATCGCCCGGACGCCATGGGTGACCAACACCCACCTCAGGGACGCCCATCTCTTGAGGATCTGATTGCCCAACTTATGACCCGTATGGACAGGTCCGACCAGTCCATCAAGGAGTTGACTGAGCGTCTAGATGATCGTCTGAAGGTCATTGAGGATCGTGCCACCGTGTCCGATTTGGCCCTCCAGGGTCTTGTTGGCCGGATAGGGAGGGTAGATGAGGTGCACCGCCAGGACTCTCCTAGAGCCAACCAAGCTCCTCTTGTTGCTGCCGCCCAAGCCCCTCGGGCTCAGGAGCGACGTCCCCGAGCCCCCGACTTTGATGACTATGGGTCCGAGATGGATTTTGAGGGGAATGGACGCCAGTACCGTGGTCGTCGACCACACCAGGATGAGGATGATAGGGCCCTTAGGACCGTCCGTGCCGATCCACCCACTTTCGAGGGGTCTCTTGACCCAAAAGCCTACATAGACTGGGAGAATAGCATGGATAGGTATTTCGAATGGGTTGAGATGTCTGAGCTGCGGCAAGTCCGATTTGCCAAGATGAAGCTCATGGGGAAAGCCCAGACCTACTGGAGGAATGTCGAGAGTCTGATGTTACAGAGGCAGGACCCACCCCTAGAGACCTGGTTTGATATGCGGCGTAAGCTCCGCGAGAAGTATGTCCCTCCTTCTTACCGCCAGAGGCTCATTGACCAATGGCAGACCCTTAGTCAGGGCGATCGGTCCGTGACCGAGTACATCGCCGAATTTGACGAGTATTATTTGCGATGTGGAGTTGATGAAGAGAAGGGCATGCCTGTTTCCCGTTTTCGCCGTGGCTTGAGGCCCGAATATCAGTATGAGCTCTACCGTCGCCAGGTAGGCACTTTAGAGCTAGCTTACCAGGTTGCCCTAGAGTTAGAGCAATTTGAGTTGGAGTTTGGCCCCACCTTTCGTCCGGGGATGCCTAGTCAGCGGGGTCTTGACCCTCGCTCCACTTCCACACAGTATGGTCGATACCCGGCGGCTCGGCCCGCAGAGCCTCCTCGCCAGGACCCCACTGGTCCCAGGCCTCGTCCACCCCTTCCTAGGGATCCGCTCCCTCCACCTCGCCAGCAGGCACCCTACCCCCCCACTCGCCCTACACTTCCGCCTCCCCCACATCCTGCTCGTTCACAGCCTTTACTCCCCGCGCCCCGTCATGATGACAAGGGCAAGAGTCCTATGACCGCTAGAGCCTCATCCAGTGCGGGCGCTCGTACTTGTTACCGGTGTGGCGGACTTGGCCACTATGCTGATAGATGCCCCACTCGTGAGAGGAAGGCCCTCGTCGTGGCAGACCCCACTTCCACTGAGTCCCCCACTGAGCCCATACCTGTTAGTTATGAGGTAGACCAGGACTTGGTTGAGGAGTTCTTCGATGATCTGCTCGAGGGAGAGCAGGATGGTGCCCAGGGTAGCCATTTTCAGGGTGACCCACAGTTAGGGGTAGTTAGGTGCATCCTAGCCCAGCCCCAGGTGAGTGATGACTGGCGTCGCACCACCATTTTTCACACCTTCTGCAGGCTTGGGGGTAAAGCTTGCAAGATTGTCATTGATAGCGGGAGTTGCATTAACGCCATATCTACTGGCACTGTTACCCGCCTTGGGTTGACCCCAGTTGACCACCCTGCTCCCTATAGGGTTTCTTGGGTCGATTCTACCTCCATTCCTGTTAGGCTCCGTTGCCTAGTGTCCCTTCAGTTCCAGACCTATCAGGATGAAGTTTGGTGCGATGTTCTCCCTATGGAGGTAGGTAACATCATTTTAGGGAGGCCGTGGTTGTTTGACATGGATGCCACCCTACAGGGCCGTGCAAACACTTGCACATTTGATCACAACGGCCACAGGATCACCCTCCACCCAGCCCCACCTAGGGACCCTACTGTTAGGGGACCAGCCGGTCCGAGTGCCACGACCACCCCTCGCCAGGGGAAGGTCAAGCCTCCGCCACCACCACCTCCGGTGCCTATTTCCACCCCCTCTCCTACCCTCACCATAGATGTTCCTCCTACGAGAAGGTTGATGATCATCAGTCCCCGAGAGATGGAGAGAGAGGTCACTAGTGGTGTCCCTCTTTTAGCCGTGGTTGTCAGGGAGACAGGTGAGGTAGTCCCCAGTCTCGAGGGAGTGACAGACCCTCAGTTAGCTGAGATGTTGCGAGAGTTTGCTGATATCTTTCCGGAGGACCTTCCCGAAGGCCTTCCACCTTTGCGTGACATCCAGCACGAGATTGATCTTGTCCCGGGCTCGTCCTTGCCCAATCTTCCACATTATCGGATGAGTCCCGCGGACCACGCTGAGCTACAGAGGCAGGTTGATGAGTTGATGAGTAGGGGTTCCCTTAGGGATAGCAAGAGCCCCTGTGCTGTTCCCGCCCTGCTAGCACCGAAGAAGGATGGCACATGGCGTATGTGCATCGATAGCCGTGCGATCAATAAGATCACGGTTAAGTATAGGTTTCCCATTCCCCGGCTAGATGACTTGCTTGATATGATGTCGGGAGCCACGATTTTTTCGAAGATCGATCTTAGGAGTGGCTATCACCAGGTGAGGGTCAGACCCGGTGATGAGTGGAAGACTGCTTTTAAGACCAAGGATGGTCTTTACGAGTGGTTGGTCATGCCCTTCGGGCTGACTAACGCCCCTAGCACCTTCATGCGGCTGATGACGCAGGTGTTGCGTCCTATGATTGGAGTGTTTTTGGTCGTCTACTTCGACGACATCTTGATTTATAGCCGCACTAGGGAGTTACACCTAGATCACATTAGGCAGGTGTGTGTTGTTCTGAGACGGGAGAGCTTGTTTGCCAACCCTAAGAAGTGTAGCTTCATGACTGACCAGGTTTCTTTCTTAGGGTTCATTATGTCCCGTGACGGAGTCTCCGCTGATCCGGAGAAGATCCGTGCCATAGTGGAGTGGCCCGAGCCCCGCACACTCCACGATGTTAGGAGCTTTCATGGTCTGGCGACTTTCTATCGCCGTTTCATTAGGGGGTTCAGTTCTATCACCGCCCCGATCACGGATTGCATCCGTAAGGGCGAGTTTACCTGGACGAAGGCTGCGGCCACAGCCTTCCAGCTTATCAAGGATCGCATGACCCAGGCACCCGTTCTTACACTTCCAGACTTTTCTAAAGTGTTTGAGGTCACATGTGATGCCTCAGGTTTAGGCATAGGGGGAGTGCTTAGCCAGGAGTCCCACCCTATAGCCTTTTTTAGTGAGAAACTCAATGATGCCAAACTGCGTTACTCTACTTATGACAAGGAATTCTACGCAGTTGTTCAGGCCTTGCGCTATTGGAGGCACTATCTCCTCCACCAGGAGTTTGTGCTCTTTTCTGACCATGAGGCATTGAAATTTCTCCACACCCAAAAGAAGCTGAATGCCCGACATAGTAGATGGGTGGAATATTTGCAGGAGTTTACATTCGTTCTCAAGCACAAGGCAGGTGCTGAGAACAAGGTGGCCGACGCTCTTAGTCGGCGGGTGATGTTGATATCCACCATGAATGTTCAGGTGGTTGGTTTAGAGAAGTTGAAGGAGGCCTACATTGATTGCCCGGACTTCGGTCCCATCTATTCTGCCCTTCAGTCAGGACCGTCCCGTGAGTTTAGCGAGTTTGTCCTTCAGGATGGTCACTTATTTAGAGGCGATAGGTTGTGCATCCCACGGACTTCAGTTCGTGATTTTCTTACGTGGGAGCTTCATGCAGGAGGTCTTGCCGGCCACTTCGGCCGAAACAAGACCATAGAGGCTGTCGAGCACCGTTTCTACTGGCCCAGTTTGAAGAGGGATGTGGCCCGCATAGTTGCCCAGTGTCGTATTTGTGCCTTAGCGAAACAGAGGAAACAGAACACTGGCCTTTATACCCCTCTGCCTGTCCCTGATAGTCCTTGGCAGGATATCAGCATGGACTTTGTGCTTGGTTTGCCCCGTACTGCACGGCGGCATGATTCTATTTTTGTTGTGGTTGACCGCTTCTCCAAGATGGCCTTGTTTATTCCTTGTTCCAAGACATCGGATGCCTCTGGAGTTGCTAGGTTATTCTTCACCCACTGTGTGTCCAGGTTTGGGTTGCCGCGTACCATTGTTTCTGATAGGGATGTGCGTTTTACGAGCTACTTTTGGAAAACCCTTTGGCGGATGATGGGCACCCAGTTGAAGTTCTCCACCGCGTACCACCCCCAGACTGACGGTCAGACAGAGGTAGTCAATAGAAGTCTAGGGGATCTTCTGAGATGTTTAGTGCGTGATAGAGTTGGAGATTGGGATCTTGTCTTACCTTTAGCGGAGTTTGCTTATAATGATTCGGTCAATAGGTCTACAGGGTTGAGTCCATTTGAGATTGTCACTGGTCGTAGGCCTAGGAAACCGATTGATTTGATTCCCTCCCCCATTCAGTCCCGAGTCTCTGAGTCAGCTGAGTCTTTTGCTGAGCATATTAGACAGTTGCATGATCATGTCCGTCGTCATATTGAGGCTTGCAACGCACGTTACAAGGAGTTAGCTGACGCGCACAGACGCACACGTGAGTTCCGCGAGGGAGAGTACGTCATGGTCCGGGTTAGACCGGAACGGTTTCCTTCGGGAGCCGTAAAGAAACTCCAAGACCGCGGTGCAGGACCATTCAGAGTGTTGAGGCGTATTGGGTCGAACGCGTATGAGATCGAGCTTCCAGACGACTACGGGATCAGTTCGACGTTCAATGTCTCTGATCTGGTAGCTTATAAGGATCCCGCGGTGATACCCAGCGAGTTATTTGGGCCTGACCCTCCTGTTGTGAGTGATACACCTACTGAGAGTCCACCTCCTCCAGCCCCATTACATACACGCGAGCATATAGATTGCATACTGGATGAGCAGGTGACTACTACCAGGAGCGGAGCCTACCAACGCTTCCTAGTGCGTTGGAGAGGGCGCCCCGAGTCGGACAACACCTGGATTACACGTGGAGAGCTGGAGCGGATCGATCCGGACTTGCTGGAGCGGTACCTCAGCGACCGTGACCCCTACTCGACGGGGTCGAGTTCTTCCCACCCGGGGAGAATTGGTGAGGACACACGGCGCTATCCTCGACGGAGCACCCGGCACACCGCTACTTCCTTGTGGCTCGGCGATGGCGGCATCTTCTAGCTATCTTCTCTGCTTGCTCAGGCCATGTGGGCCTTAGATTAGTCCCTGCGTGGACATGTTATCTAGTTTTATTGCTATCAGACTATGTGTAGGGATAATGGGTCCTTTTTTTTCTTTTACTATTGGGCTTGGCCTTGGCCCATAGTGTTTGGATTAGGGTTAGGGTTTGGGGCGCATTCCCCCTTCCCCATCCAAGGTGGCTGCGCCACCTTCCCCACCTTGCCCCCTCTTCTTTCCTTTTTGGGCACACCCCTTTCCCATTCCACCTCCCCCACCTTTCTTCTTTGGGCGCCCCCCTCCCCTTGATCCCTCCTTGATTGGAGGAGGCTTGGCCGCCCCCCCCCTTGAATGGGGAAGGTCCTGGTCGCACCCCTCCTCCCTTGGCTGGGTGAAACCCTAATTCCCCTCCCCCGATATATAAGGCATGTAATTTCCTTTTGTGGGAATTAATTGAATGGAATAGAAGAAAATAGCTTGTGCTCTTGAAGGTGGATGCGACTTCCTCCTCTGTCCTCCTTGCTCCTGCGACGGCAGCAAGCTTGGGGTGTGACTCCCCATCCCCTCGGTGCGACGCCGAGGTTCCCCTCTCTTCTATCTCTTCTCAGATCCGAGTTCGAGTGCATCCAGATTTTGTCTCCAAGAGCTGCGACGACATCTGCTGTTCGTGGTGCCATTCTGCGTCCAGCCCATTTTTGTGGGATTCTTCTACGAGTCGCCGACGCGTGTGAGGTGGTTTCGCCTCATTCGGAGATCGGCACCACCCGTAGTGATTTTCCTTGTGAGAGCGCGCAGGACCCCTCTCCCTGTGCGCCCAGATTCTGTCCGCCCTCTTTCAAAATTCGCACAGGGCGGAAGTCTGCGAGTTTGGACGCGGGATCTTCACCGGACGTACCTCTCCTCGTCCTCTGTCCAACGCCACCGATCTCGCCTCGTTCCGACATCGGTGCCGAGCGTGGCGTCGATTCTCGTGGGACCACTCAGGTCTGTCTGCACAGTCCGGCCAGCGAACTAACACCAACTTCCAGCGGCTCCTGCGACTCGTACCGGCATCGTCTGCCAGCGCCGTTTGGCCGAGGGCGACCTCTGCCAGTTGGCTTTCACCTCCAACCGGCCGGGACCTGTTCGGGCACCAGAAGTCCGACTTCCTGATTTTTTCGTCGGCGTGCGCAGTTCTGCGACCACAGAACCTGACCCGACTTTCAGCAGCGACCACGGCCACCACCGGTGGATCCAGCGTGCCTCCTTGGGCCGGAGCGTTCCTCCAGCAGTCAGAGACGCGTCCTCTCTGACGGCGCCTCGATCGGACGTCGCATCAGCCCGTGGGACCCGTCTCCGTCCAGGCGCGCGCGACGCCGATTCTGCAGCATTGTGCCCGTCACCGAGTGCGGCCCGTCAGCCCGTGCCCGGCAGCCCCGAATGCGTCGCTTGTAGCCTTTTACCTCCCTGCGAGGAGTGGGCCGCTATTGGGTTGTATTTTATTGGTCTTCAGTGTATCGGGGTTGTTGGCCCACGGCCGGGGTTCCTTCCCCACGCCTAGGCGTGGAGGTACGCGTTCCGACTCCTCTCTTGTGCTTGCTCTTTTAGTATGCTTTTGATTATGCCGCGTGAGAGAGAGTAGGCGCCTAGCTACTTTGTTACCATCACCGCGGATCGCGAGTGAGAGCACCCATCCTTTAGCACCCTTAGAGCATCGAGCTAGGACTCAACTCCCCTTGTCTTTGGAAGTCGACTTTACGCCTAGACACGTGCGCTTCCCTCCTTGGGACGGCCGAGGTCGGAGTTTCTGTTGAGAGACGTCCTTCACTCTGTGGGGTATCACGGTGGTCAGCCACTTGGCGACCCTTGAGCGTGCTACTGCTTGCCTCAGTTAGAGTCCTTGAGAGTCTTAGTCCGTGTCGGTCCCCGTCCCCCATCAGGGAACTTGGGATGGGGGTTAATGATATTACATCAATACTACCTCCACGCAGGGAGGGGCCTTCAGCCGGCCAAGCGGGGTGGGGAAACCAAAGCAAAGAACGAGGAATAAGGGTGGATGCCGAATCTTCCTGCTGTCAGCGAACTAGGACAGAGGGTCGGTGTTGCTGTTGTAGATCTTGCTCAGGAATTTTTCTGATGGCGACACCAGCGGAAAAATCTTCGTAACAGGAAGGGGAATGCCTCAGAATTTTTGTAATTTCTTCTGGAGTCGCTGCCGGTCGGGGCAGAAGCTTGAACAGGGCCTCTATTTCTCGGACTAGCAGGGGCAGGTCACCAACAGTAGGATGCAGAGGCTGTCCTGGCCACTCCCAAACTCCAAATTTGATGCCGTCAGCGCCGTTAGAACCGTGGGTGAGTCCTCTTTGTAGAAAAAGAAACGGAGATGCCAAAAGAGAAAGGAGACGATCTGTGGAGCCAGAAGAGTGAGGAGGTGTCGATGCAGACTGGGGAAGGCAGAGCCGCACGACTGTGGAAGAAAATGGGTAACTTCCGTTCCCGGATGATGAATGGGCTTCTGCTTCTTGATTATGAAAGTAGACAGGCCGATGAATAACTTTTAAGAAGGACTTGAGGACTGATTCTTTCGGGGCTGGTCGTGGCAGAGCTTCTAAGTCGGCTCAGGTCCTCAGCCGAGGTAGAACCGCGAAGCTGTGGGAGAATGGACCTCCTGGACGACTCGGAGATCGCAAGAAGACGAAACCACTTCAGTTACGAAGGAGACTGGCAGACGCTTCCGACGATGGCTCTTGGGTCTTCAAACTAGTCCGGAGGAGGTCGTGGTGGCCGCTGCAAGTTGCTAGTCTGCTGTAGATCTTCAGTTGAGAGCTGTAGGTTGATGATGATGGGGGGGATGGGGTATATGGGAGGGGAAATGGGGGTGGATGAGTGTGGGGAAAGCCCGGGCTGTGAGGGGGTCTAGGAGGGGGTGTTCTAAGGTGGGGGAAGGGAAGAATGGGGTCTGGAAGGGGGTCTAACAGGTGGTGGGAGGAGGAGCTACGAATTTGGGAAGGTGGGTGAGAGAAGAAGGTGAGGGGGGCACAAGTGAGTGGAGGGAAGGGTGGATTTCAAATTTGAAATGGCATTGGAAGTTGTGGGGTTGTGTGGGGAAGGGGTTGATTGTGTTGGAATGGGGAAAGTGGTGTTGGAATGGTGAGGGATCTCCTTGGGACTAGGGGGGTGGAGTAATGGAGGCCATGGGGAAGTGGAGGGCTTTAATGATGGTAGGTGGGGGTTGAGGTGGTTGGGAAGGGAGGAGAGAGAAGAAAATTCAAAATTGGGTGATGAGGAGAGAGAAAGTGGAGTGAAAAAGAGGGATTAAGAGAGGGAAGGGTGGGTAATCTCTCCCCTAGGGTTTCTCACCTAAAAAATGTTGGAATCACTCCACTAAACTAAGCTTTGGACTCTCAAATGTCAATTTTTTCATTGATTGATTCATTACCTCTAAATGAAGGAAATGGGGTCCTATATATAGGAAATCCACATTTTACAATAAGACCCTGACAAAAGACTCATTGACAAATAACCGAAGGGGTAGGGGAGCTCATTGGGCCAAGCCCGAAGAAATGGGCCCAATTAGCACATTACACACTCTAATGACACTCAAACATAGAAAAATAAATGCAAGACCTAGGGACATGACTCAAATAAAATGTAAATTACATCAAATGACTCAAGTAAAATTACATAGGACTCAAAATTAAATGACTAAACCATGCCGGATGCAACCGGGGCGAGGAGACGAGCTGTGAAGGTGGGCATGGGAGGTGATGTCCCCATCACTGAGTGATCTGAAGAAGAAGAAAGGCAGAGAGAAGCTTCATTCAGAAGATCTGTCTTCACTGGACCGTGGATCAAATCAAGGCCAGTCAGCTCATTCTGAGCCACATTGTGCTTCATCGTTTACAGCCTTCCGATTGCTGTTGTCTATGTCTTTCCTTTCCATTTTACACCATTTCTTCAAGCTGTTAATCAGCGGATGCAGTAGAGGATTCCACTGGACGGGTAAGCTGTAATCCCCAGCGGTTGCAGAGAAGGTTCTTCTCTGGACAGCAAGCTGTGTTGCTCAGCAGGCGAGGTGGATACCTGTTGGCACTCAAAATATGATCATTAGTGACCAAGCCAATAAAGACGAATGACCCGGCACACCGGAGCACGGAAGCCGATGCGGATCAACATATTGAAGATTTCTCAAGCTGTCAGAACCTCGGGTCACTCCGTGTGGATACGGGGACTTCACCTCAGGGGAGCCGAGACAAACTCGCCAACCAACCGGCAGTGCGACCAAGCCTGCCCAATGAACCGGCATCGACTTTGTCGTGCCGCATCCACTACACCCGTTGTCCGATCAAGGATAATGGTCTATCCGGTGGTCCCCCACCACATGAAAGGGCTCTCCTGAAGATAAAGGAGTTTCCCCCTGGTTCCCCGAGAGGGAGGGCCGAAAGCTCTGATGGCAGAAGATCCCGATCGCCTGGCATGGGCACGGCTTCCCATCAAGATGGGCCCCTTAGTGGCCGAATGATCGCCCGGCTCAGGCGGAACTATCTCCCGGCTATCTAACCTCCTAGAAAGCTCAGAGTGCGAGCCAGGCCGGACCAACAGCATGGAGCGTAGAGCCGAAGGCCATGTCAGTGGAAAGCCCGCATGGTCAAAATCGAAGTTATCAGGAGTCTCAAGGAAGGCCGTAAGTCAACCTGGGAGCTTCTACAAGACACCTCGTCGAAGTTTCGAGGAGCATCGGCAATATTAATGTTCACGGTGATTCCCGGAATCATCCCCGGACTCATCGATGGGCTCGAGGCGCATACGAAGCATTAGCCCGGCCCGCCTTAAACCGGCGCGCCCCTCATTCAATGCCCCTTAAACCGGCGCGCCCCCTTTGCCTTCTGCCCTTAAACCGGGGCGCCCCCTTTGCCTTCTGCCCTTAAACCGGCGCGCCCCCTTTGCCTTCTGCCCTTATCCCGGCGCGCCCCTCTGCCTTTTGCCCTCATCCCGGCGCCCAAGTTACCTTACCTGATGGCGCTTTAAACCGGCGCGATAAGCTCACGAAGACTCCTCTCAGCGCGCCAAAAGCTCACGCCGGATGAAGAGCCTCCAACCTGTTATATATATACGGGCGAGGTTCGATTAAGGAGGCGGGCGGAAAAAGAGAGACAGATAGAAACCTTCGAAAGGGAGAGAGAGCTTCCTGGGGAGAGAGGTCTCCATCCGAGCGTCCTTCAACGGCGGTCTTCCTCTGTTCTGATTGAGGTCCTCCGGAGCCGGAGAAGGAGAAATTCCGATACTCTGTTTTGAGAACAGGTGGGCGCCGGCGTTTATCTTCTTTGCTTTTCGTGGATTGTTTTCCTCTTTCAGGGTCTCCGTCCACCAACTGTAAGCAGAGAGGGGGGGAGGGATGGCAATGATACGAGCCGACCCCTCCCCTCCCCTGTGATCTCTTCTTCTTACTGCATTCGTTTTCCTCTGCAAAAGGATGAACGGCGACCGAGCAATGATGCCGGCGCCGGATTCCTAACGTGTAATTGAATATCCCATTCCTATTTCTGGGGGTGGCAATGCATATTTGAATATCTGGACCAACAGGTCGAATGATTGATTCTAAACTTCTGTTTCCTCTCCTATCTACGGCGATGGTTACCTCCGTGCGTTTTCTCTGGTCCCGGTTTTCCCCGAAGCCCCGATCATGCCCCAAAGCATTGTGGGCTATAGAAACACCCCCCTCCCCAGGGTTCTTTCCCCTCTTCTTTGCGACTATGCTCGTGTATGATTTAAAGGCCCCTGCATGCCCTCCGTGGACAGAGCTGCGCTTCTGCGTACACTTCTTTCTACTGTGTTGTCAAGGGTCAGCTCCCCTCGATTCCTCTCTTCCTATTGCCCTGTGGCTCGTAAGGTGAGGATCGTACTCGGGATTGCAAGATGCATCGGTTTGACATTTGCACCGTAACTGTTCGAGCATATGCCCCTATGTTTGGCTCGCCCCATCTATGAAGTGATTACCCTTCCGTATTATAGTCATGTGAACCGTTCCGAGACTCTTTGGTGTCGTCTTAGTCATCCGGGGAGGGGGACATCCCCCTGCTACTTCGCATAGCTGCTGAGCGACTGGGAACTTTACCCCCCCCCATGGTGAAGGCTTCCCCAAGGCCATAGCAGATAGCAATAAGGGTCCTAGCCTAACGGGCTTCGCCTCGACAACCCGAGACTCAATCTAGGCCAAGAGATGTGTGCTCCTCGTAGGCCAGCCCTCGGAGCTTAACCCTCTTGATGGTCGGTCCCTCCATGGGATGAGTCATATGCCGTGAGATGTCCACCCCTCGCAGGCTAGCCCTCGGGGTGATGCTCTCATCATCAATGACCTCGTCTCTCTATTCTTCCCCTTGCGGAGCTTTGGTGCCCCTCGTAGGGTAGTCCTCGGGGTATCCTATCCGATGGGGTTTGCTGGGTGCCTCCGTGCACACCGGCGGTTTAGGGGCTTGTTCCGCAAGTGAACATGACCCCGCTTCTCCCCTGCAACTCTTCAGGTCCAGGGGAGATGCTGCCCAAATTTGGACAGATTAAGAATAAATAAGCTTCAATGAAATGATCGTTCTGGACTCAATCATCTCAGTGCTCGAGTATGAACCTCGCACTGACCTCCCCCTTTATCTCCAGAGGTCTGTGGACTCCAATTAAATAGTCATCTGGCCCAACAACTCAAGAAAGGATCCTATGAAGTCCAGCAAACTTGAAAGAGTTCGAAACTCAATAAAACAAGTTTATTACGGCGCGGCCTTAACCGGCGCGCCCTAAACCGGCGCGGTACCCCCCCACGCCGGATTAGCCCCACACTCATCTTCTAAAAAATTTTCTTTGCGCCTTTCCGGCGCGCCCCAAAGTCCTTGCGCGCCGTTTAAATACCCTGATCGCCGCGCCGTATTAACATCTACACCTACGTCTCTTCGCGCCGTATTAACTCTCATTATGGCCGCGCCGGGTTAAGATGTTATACCTACGCTTCATCGTGCCGTATAAGCTACCTATTGCATGGTTGCGTCGGTTTTGAAACCTATCGCTGTTTTAATCACTTATCTGCCCCCGAGTGGACCTCATCCCTCGGGGTTGGCATTGATAAATCATAATGCATAATGAATTGGACAAGGAAGGGACCGAGCGAGTCCCGAATTGTATTGTCATTGTATCTTCATTACCATGCCCGTTAGCACTTTGCTTTCGCTGTCGCACTCATGTTGCCTTCCCTCCTCTCGATGAGGAGTAATAAACGTGGCCGACTATCATTTACTTTCACAATTCAATTTTCATGCTTAATATATTCATGAAAGTCGTATGTGCATCCATGCATACATCCTTGGGTATATCAAATGGTGTCGACGGACAAGCCAGATTATGTCTGGTCAGAAGTCTTCGCTATGCGCGACGACGGTCTTCGGACCCACGTCCTCCGCCATGTACCGAGGATCCATAATCCCATGAGACATATGCATCCGACATGCCCTTGTCGTAATCATCATTTTTTTTTAATCCGGCTTCGACAGCCCGCTATCTCGGCAATTAATCAAAGGTGTTCCCTCCTCGTGGGGGATGTAATTAACGCCATAGCCTTTATGGTATGGCGGACTGCTGGTCCCGACCGAACCTCACATTCGCCCGATATGAGTCAGAGTGAGCGCATCATAAAAATCGTCACTCATGTGACTGGCACGCCCGCGTCGTCAATCAGTCAGTTGACTACAAGTTAGTTAATTGGTTGATCGATACGCGAACGAAAAGGCAAGAACGAAAGGAGAAAGGAAAAAATGCGCGAAACATAGTCTGGCACGCCCGGTGGGACCGGTGTCACCTTTCATCTCTTTGCCGAGATATTCGGGCTTCGAAGCCCTTTCAAAGACTACTGATTGTTTTCCTGTCTGTCTTTTCAGTGGAAAAAAAAAATGACGACTCACGGGATAACCGGCGTCGACTTCAGTCCTGCGATCGTCGCCGGACACGCACAAGGCTACCTGGCGGTGCCCATGGAGTTTGGTAGCTTTCCTCCTGCTGTGGGCTTCCCCAACTTCTTGGGGTTGGCCTTCGTTGACATGCTGGAAGTCGAAGCCACGGAACCCGTCAAGGAAGCTGTGAAGGAAATGGAGCCTCTGAAGGCCCCCTGCCGCGGTGATTCGCTCAAGAACCCGGTTCCGGCCGCTAGCTGCCTGGTGCACCACCTGGTACGGGTGATGCATCCCACTGATATCAACAAGCCCCCTGGAGGACGTCAGCGTCGCCAGGCTCGCAAGAACACTGCCGTGATCGCCGGAACTGTCTCTCAGTCCGGAAAAACAATGCTGGTGGGAGGCATGCATGTCTTCCTCAACGGGCGCACAACACGGGTGACCCCAGATCGCGTCATCCCAAACGTCCCTGTCTACAACAACTATCAAGCTCTCGCTGGAAGGAGGGCAGAAAGAGAGGAAGCCGGCTACCATGGCCAAGAAAACCCGGCGCTCAGGCCGAGGAAATTCAAACAGGTGTGGGTTCCCAAGCGGACCCGACCTGCCTACCATCCAACGCCCACCCGCCATCGTCCTATGAACGACGAGGCGAGAGCGAGAAGAGAAAGGGGCTTGTCCTTGATGAATGAAGAAGAGGTGGTTGCGGATCCTCCGCGTCACAGGAGTTTCCGGGCTGTGGCCCGTTAAGCCAACGTCCCTGCCACGGGGCGAAGGTTCCAACAGCCAGCTGACAGAGCTCGACTGGCCTACATTCCTCCTGCTGGAGGTCGACCACTCTCCCCTGTTCTACATCAAGAACGGGGTCAAGAAGAAATGGCCTGCCTGGTCAGAAGCTATTTCCGAGGATTGGGTAACACCTCACTCGGACAGCAGCGGCTGATGCAGACAGTCGCCACTGAAGAAAATTACTGCCCATCAACGGCAGATGAACATGAAATGGAGGATATAATGAGGATGTCGTCGGTCGATGACAACGGACACAATGACGGCTCTGAGATCAAAGCCGATGAAGCCTTTCCCGAGCGGGAAGAAAGAAGAAGAATTTCTGTGTTCGAGAGGCTGACCTTCCCGCAACAAGCAAGGCGGAGGGTCCATCGACAAAGAAGGAGGATGCAGGTTTTGACTTGCAACATGGCTGGTGTATCCAGCCGATATGGGGAGCTTCTTGAAGACCCCCAAGAACTGGCTCAGTTGGCCGAACAGCCGGGACCAGCTACCCGCAGGACAAAAGCAGCAAGAGGGCTTCTGACAAGGATGAAAGAGAAACAGCCCCAGTTATACCTCCACTGGGATGACAAAGCCCCCGTCTTGACCGCTAATGTGGTAACGACGGAAGAAGAAGACGACGTACTCCTCGACATCCTGCCCGAGGGTACGTCCGGGGAAACAACAGAAGGTGTCCCCACCACTATAGATCCATCAGTCTTGATGTTGCTGCAAAGATATCAACGGGAAATAGATTCCCTGAAGAAACAGCTGATGGAGAAAACTGAACACTCATCGGCCTCCAAACCACCCGAAGTCCAAGGTGAATCATCCCGGGGAGCGGCTCGTCGAGACGACCCTCCACCACTTTATACACTACCCCAGCCGTCAGAGCCAGCTGTGACGACAGCACAACAGCGGCCACCACAGCCTCAGCCGCTGCTACCTCCGGTGCTTCCTCAGGTGCACCTAACACCCCCACTGCTGCATCCTCCACAGGCGACCACCCTGGTCACCCCGTACCTGCAGCCAGCACACTTCTATCCGGAGCCAGTCGACCCCACGGTCGTGAACCGGATGATGGTGGAGAGGATGATCGAGCTGAAGCTCGCAGAGAAGAGCGAAGGCGACTACGTCGCATTCGATGCCTATCGGGTGCCCTACCCGCAACACCATGCGGCTAAGCGACTTCCCCCGGGAGTCAACAAGCCACCCAAATTTGACAAATTCAACGGGAAAGGTTCCCCAAAAGAACATATTGCATATTATATGACCGTTATGGGTGATCTGTCCACCGACGAGTCATATTTGTTGAAATTCTTCGGGTCCTCGCTGACGGGGCTCGCATTTGAATGGTACTCCAGCCTCTCGGCCGGGTCAATCAATGACTGGTCAGATATGCAGAGGAAGTTCAGAGAAAGATTCCATGTCACAGAGAGGGAAGTCACAGTGGCCGAACTCTATTCGACAAAACAAAGGGCAGATGAGACCGCCCTTGACTACATCAAGAGGTGGAGGAACCTTGGAATGAGATGCAAGCGACCCCCGCATCAGGAGGACGCTGTGCAAATATGTAAACAAAATCTCAGGAGGGAGGTCCTGGAAAAAATGATCGGAATGGAAATACGGTCGTTCTACCGGCTGAATAATGTGGTGGCCGAGGTAGAGGCTTTCCTAGTTAAACCTGTCCTGACGTCAGCTGTCAGCGTAGCCCAGAAAGGCAAGGCTGCGGAGCGGCGCCCCACACCTAAAGAAGCAAATGCACTTGATATCAAGGCATTCGAACAACAGAAGGAGAAAGGCAAGAAAGCGGCTCCCCCGCAACCTGCGAAAGCTCCAGATGACAAAGAAGGTCCTTCGTTGAGGGACAAAATGAAGAAGGCTTATTCCTTTCCTAAGGATAAGACCCGGATCCTGTTTGACTGGGTAACGGAATACAGTATGGTCACTCTGCCTGAGCCGAGAAGACCAGAGGACCTGAAGAGAAAAGACAGTCCAAGATTCTGCCCCTATCACCAAATGCTGGGACATTCAATCGAAGACTGTTATGTTTTCAAAGACGTCATCGAAGGGATGGTGAAGAAGAATGAGATAGAGCTGGGAGAGTACAAAGTAGACCCTCCTCAGCCACATGAAGCTCCTCCCCGAAGAGCGGCAGTCAACATGGTCTCCCTCTATCAGGCACTACCCGAGGAGATCTTTGAAGCAAGCACACGAAGCACCTACGAAATCCATTTCCTGGAGCCCGTGAAGGAACAGCAGGGGTGGCAGCAAATCCCTGTGAAGCACAAGAAGAAGAGGGCACCCCGCCCAAAAGAGGGGGCACATATCCATGGCGTTACACCCCGGCCTGCTCCGCCAGTGGTAGCGCCCGTATGGGTCACTTCACCTACAGCTGTTAGAATATATACACCCAACAGGAGGAGACAAACTCCGCTACCAGTAATCAAGGAAACCAATCCTGGGGTCCTTCGACTGCAACACTTAATTGAAGGGCTAGAGGAATATGTACAGCCCGAACTGAAACCTCTGCTGGTACGAGACCACGTCCCATGGCAAGAGCTGGAGCAACTCTCACTCAAGCAAGGGGAGGAAGCTGAAGCAGCACCACCTCAAGAGAGCAACCTGTTCTGGGGGCAAGCACCTGCAGAAATCAAAAAGAAGAGAAAGCAAAAGAAAAAGAAGAGAAAGGTCGCTGGGGCCCATAAAACACAGGTCATCTCCTGCAATACCCTGTCAGCACTCTTCAACCTACCCGGAGAAGAGGAAGAAGAAGAAATTTGCTTCACACCCCATGCTGGGGGAGGCAAGGCCGAGGCCGCAACTGCTGCACATGCCACTCGGTCAGGCCGGAAATGGGGGCGCCAGCCACCGCCCAATCACAACATTATGTTCAGAGGGGAGCAACCCTACAAGACACCTCCGCCGGAAGTTAAGGGAGTACAAATCCCTCCTCCGTCAGGTCTATACAGCGAGACTGGGGGCAAGACAGTCCCTTCATTCCTTGAATTTATGAAGATGTCAAAGGGAAAGCAGCCTTGTCAGGGGGCTAACCCTACACCCGGGGTCAGTCACCCTCGGCCAGTGCAATCTACTGAGGATGCAAATGCAGATGGGGCTTGCCCTACAGCAGCTAATAAAGAAGACCCGACAGTCGGTGCCAGCCTAGACGGTGCCGAGTCCGAGGAAGATAAAGCAGGGCCATCTGGACCCACAAATCAAACCCTCCCTAAGCCCAGGTGGGTTGAGGAGATGAAGCTCTCCAATGTCCGGGCTGGAAGCCGAATAATGAAGCTGCTCAAGAAGCTCCCCGCTCGTTTTACGATCTGGGAAATTCTCTCTTTGAGTGAAGAAACTCGACAGGCAATCATTACTGCTCTGCAGACGCCTGCTCAGTTTGAAACCTGCATAGCTGAGGCTATACCAGAAGCCAGTATGACCTTCTCTCCAGAAGACATGCTACTGCCTACTGCCAGTCACAACAGGCCGCTATATATGAAAGGGCACCTGAACGGAAGAGAGCTGAACCGGATTCTGGTCGATCCTGGCGCAGCAGTCAACATCCTACCATATAGAATATATGAGAGGTACCACTTCAATGTGCATCTCAAAAAAGCCGGGGATATGCGTATCGCTGGCTTCAACCAGAAATGTGAAGTATCTATGGGGGTGGCAGAGTTCACACTGACTCTGGCAGATTTCACTACAACGGTGCAGTTTCACGTCATTGACTCTCGCACCTCCTACAAAGCACTGCTCGGCCGCCCATGGCTGCATGAAAACTTGGTGGTGCCCTCCACACTCCACCAATGCATCAAATACAGCCTCCAGTGGAAGGAGGAAAGGATATTTGCTGACATCCACCCATTCGAGGTGTTTGAGTGTCACTTGGCGGACGCCAATCTGTATACGGGGTCTCCCCGGAAGACTTCTAAAACTGAAACCCCTGTAGGGGCGTCGAAGAATAGATTGGGTGACGGTTGGTATCCACCACCGCCGCGCGGATATATCAAGCCAAAGGTGGTCTCCCACATCACGGCTTCTGGAAATGTCGGCAGGGTGACACCCCCAGCATTATACCCCAAAGCTAGGGAAGTGCATGTTGATCGACAGCACGACCGCATCGGAGTCCTGGCCGGCCTCACCAAGCCAGTCTCCGGCCTCAATGATCCCACTGTCGAACCTTTCAAAGCCTGGGAGGTGACACAAGAAGATGGGCCCAGCAGCTTGTTCTATACAGCTGAGGAGCATCCCACTCAGGAGGACACAGACTGTAGCCTCCCTGAAGATCTAGCCAACCCACAGGTTCCTGTTCAGGGCCTGGCATTTACCACTGATCGGACGGCCAGGATGTTTCAAAGGCAACACATCCCTCCCGATCAACCTCAAAAACGCAAGGAAGCTTTCCAGAAGATGTGGTATCCTGTAAATCTGGACAAAGAAATGAGACGTGTCTCTCAACATCCGGGTCTGGGCTTCACCCTGGAAGACTACTATTACAGTGGGCGGTACGAGGTGGACACCATCTCCACCCTCTATCCAACTGAAGACAGCCCTCCGGGGGCAACTTTTGATGAATATCCGGCGGAAGCCGAACATGCTGAATTGGCTCTAGCCGGGAATCAACAAATAGAGACTTTGATCTCCTGCCGCTGCTGGGAGCAGGTCCGCCCTGAAGGAGCGGCCTTTCAAGCCGAATTTGATACGGCTAGCAGCAGCGAAGCCGAAGATGCTCAAGAAGCAGAAGTCTCTCCCTCCGCAGGGGTCATGCTAATGATGACTTCAACACCCTTTCTGCCAGTCAATAGAGCCTCGGTTTACTCCAGTCAAGGGGAGCCGGCTACCAGAAAAGGAAGAGCCACTTCTGTGGAAGATACAACTGTCCCAGAGGGCGAGACTCCCTTAACTTCTGCTACAAATCCAATGTGCTGTCCGAGTCCAGCGGCAAACAACCACTGGCCTGTCATGGCTGCAACCTCATCTACAAGCACTGAAGCTGTTCTCTCACCCTCGGGAGCTGCAACGGCAACGGAGGTGTCCATAGATCCATCAACACAGCCGCTAGCACAAGAGATCAAGAGACCCCGTGAAGCTCTGGCGGTGTCTGACGAGGAAGTCGAAGTACTCGACCCTCAAGATGGTATTCCATACTTCGTCGACCTCCAACCGGCACCTCCGGAAATAGAGGACGGAGGCCAAGCCACAGTCGATGAACTGATAGAAGTCAACCTGGGAAATGAGAAGGACCCTAGGCCTACCTTCCTCAGTGCCCAACTAGCCCCGGAAGAACAGGAGCTGTACATTCAACTACTGCTAGAATACCGGGATTGCTTCGCCTGGACTTATAAAGAGATGCCGGGTCTAAGTCCCGCCGTCTCACAACATGAGCTGGCAATCAACCCTGAAGCCGAGCCGGTGAAGCAACCGCCGCGGCGTATGAGGCCAGAGCTCATCACCCGAATCTGTGCTGAAGTTGACAAGCTCATTGATGTGGGATTTGTTGAAGAAAATCAGTACACCACATGGCTGGCAAATATCGTCCCTGTGAAAAAGAAGAATGGATAGATCCGGATTTGTGTTGACTTCCGGGATCTAAATAAAGCTTGCCCTAAGGATGACTTTCCGGTGCCAATAACCGAGGTCATGATCGATGCTACAACCGGCCATGAAGCCCTGTCATTCATGGATGGGTCGTCCGGCTACAACCAGATTTGGATTGCGGAGCATGACCGGGTCCATACCGCTTTTCGAACTCCTAAGGGCATTTATCATTACAAGAGAATGCCATTCGGACTGAAGAATGCTGGCGCAACCTATCAGCGCGCAATGACCAAAATCTTTGATGAATTGCTCTACCACAAGGTCGAGTGCTACATAGATGACCTGGTGGTCAAAACCAGAAGAAAAGAAGATCACCTGCAAGACCTCCGGATTATTTTCCAGAGGCTGAGGCAGCATGAGATAAAAATGAATCCTATGAAATGTGCGTTCGGAGTGTCGAGCGGAAAATTCTTGGGCTTCGTCGTCTGATATCGGGGGATCGAGATAGACCCCGCAAAGATCAAGGCAATTCAGGAGTTACCTCCACCAAGGAACATCTCCGAGCTGAGGTCACTACAAGGCCGCTTGGCTTACATCCGGCGTTTCATTTCCAATTTGTCGGGGCGATGCCAGCCGTTTCACAAGTTGATGATGAAAGATGTTCCCTTTTATTGGGATGAAGATTGCCAGACAGCCTTTGACAAGCTAAAAGACTATCTGAAGACTCCTCCAGTATTGGGCGCACCGGTGAAAGGACGGCCGTTGATACTGTATATAGCAGCTACACACAATTCTCTGGGGGCAATGCTAGCCCAGAACAATGAAGAAGGGAAAGAGCAAGCCCTCTATTACCTCAGTCGGAGACTGGTCAGAACTGAAGAAAAATACACTTATATTGAGAAGATCTGCCTGGCACTAGTCTTCGCAGTCAAAAAGCTCCGGCACTATATGTTGTCGCATGAAATCAGCTTGGTGTCCAAGGAGGATCCCCTGAAATACATCATGTCCCAGCCAGCACTCAAAGGCCGCCTGGGTAAATGGGCGGTAATCCTTATGGAGTTTGATGTCTCTTACGTACCGCGCAAAGCCATCAAAGGTCAAGCTATTGCAGATTTCTTTGCTGAACATCCGATACCCGGAGAAAGCCCGTGGGAACCGGAGCTTCCCGAGGATGAGACCCTAGAAGCCGCCCAAGTACAGCCTTCCGCATGGCAGCTATACTTTGATGGCGCTTCCAGAATTGACACCTCCGCTACCGGGTCATCTAGGGTCAGAGCAGGAGCAGGCATAGTCTTGAAGTCCCCAGAAGGGGAAGTGGTGCATACTTCCTGCTCCATAAACAAACAATGCACAAACAATGAAGCAGAATATGAAGCCCTGATAATCGGGTTGCAGATTACTCTGTCCATGGGAATTCAGATGCTGGAAGCATTCGGAGACTCTATGCTAGTTATAAAACAGCTGGAAGGAGAGTTCGAGGTGCGAAAGCAAGAGCTCCTCCCCTATCACCAGTTGGCGACTCGCCTGATATCAAGATTCTACTTCATCAGCATCAAGCACATCAATCGAGGCCGGAATGCTCAGGCAGACGCCCTCGCTAAGCTGGCCAGTTCATTGGCGGTCCCGCCGGACACAAGCCTGAATATAACAGTGATCAATCACCGACAGGTCCCCAGCGTAACAGAGGTTCTGGCCGACGAAGAAGAGATGGAAGTAGCAGTCATCGAAGGGGTTCAGCAGCCCGACTGGCGAGAGCATCTCCTACGCTAGTTTCAACACCAGCAACTTCCAAAAGAAAAGGAACAAAGAATGAAGCTCCTGAGGATCAAGGATTCTTACGAGATGAGAAGCGGGACCTTGTTCCGAATTATGGCAGATGCCCGAAGGAAAGTCCTACTCCGTTGCTTGTCTTCAGCAGAAGCGGGACAGGTGATGCAAGAAGTTCATGCAGGGTCAGCCGGGGCACACCAGGCCGGTCCAAAAATGAAAATAGAAATAAAGAAATTGGGTTATTACTGGCCCACTATATTCAATGATTGCTGCAAGTTCGCGAAGGCTTGTCAGAAATGTCAAGAACATGCTACTGTGGCGAGGAGACCCCCAGTGCCACTACATCCCACTCTACCAAGTTGGCCGTTTGCTCAGTGGGGCACGGACGTGGTAGGGCCACTTCCAGCATCTTCATTAGGGTGCAAATACATCTTAGCAGCTACAGACTATTTCTCCAGATGGGCGGAGGCAGTAGCACTAAGAGATGTGACCGGAGAACTAGTTGCAAGATTCTTCCGGCAGAATGTAATATTCCGGTTCGGGATCCCCAGCCGAATCATCTCTGATAACGGCAGCCATTTAAGGAACCAGAAGGTTTATCGGCTGGCCGACAAATACAAAATTGACTGGAGGACATCGTCCCCCTACAACCCTCAAGCCAACGGACTCGCAGAAGCCTTCAACAAGACACTGTGCACGTTATTGGCAAAGACTGTCAAGTCTAACAAAAAGGATTGGGAAGAAAGGATGTACGAAGCGCTTTGGGCTTATCGTACTGTCTACAAGACCCCAACCGGCTGTTCACCCTTCTTCCTTGTCTATGGGTCGGAAGCTGTAGTGCCAATTGAACTTGAAGTTCCTTCATTGCGAGTTGCCATCCAGCACGGATTAGTCAGTGGTGAGCAGACCAATACAGAAAGAAGATTGGAAGAGCTCGCTGAGCTCGAAGGAAAACGCCTCCAGGCGCAACAAAACATCCAACTCTACCAAGCTCGCATGGCCCGTGCTTTTGACAAGTTAGTCAAAGGTCGAGAGTTCAAGAAAAAAGACCTGGTAATGGTCAAAAGAAGAGAAGTGATGGCCTCTAACCACAAAGGGAAACTAGTCGAAAACTGGGTCGGACCGTACATCGTCCGCCGAGTATATGAAGGGGGTGCCTACGTCCTTGTAGACCACAAAGGAGCCGTCCAGTTCTCTCCCCTCAACGGAAAACACATTTGGCTGTATCATGCGGCGCAGCCGACACACCCTGAGTGATCGGTCAAACTACTTTTCCTTGGTTAGTGGCACTCCGCCCTAATCGAGCTACCTTTTCCTTGGTTAGCGGCATTCCGCCCTAATCGAGCTACCTTCTCCTTGGTTAGCGGCATTCCGCCCTAACCAAACTACCTTTTCCTTGGTTAGCGGTATTCCGCCCTAATCAAATTACTTCCCCTTGGTTAGCGGCATTCCGCCCTAATCGAACTACTTTTCCTTGGTTAGTGGCACTCCGCCCTAATCAAGCTACCTTTTCCTTGGTTAGCGGCATTCTGCCCTAATCGAGCTACCTTCTCCTTGGTTAGCGGCATTCCGCCCTAACCAAACTACCTTTTCCTTGGTTAGCGGTATTCCGCCCTAATCAAATTACTTCCCCTTGGTTAGCGGCATTCCGCCCTGACCGAACTACTTTTCCTGGGTTAGCAGCACTCCGCCCTAACCGAGCTACCCTCTCCTTGGTTAGCGGCATTCCGCCCTAATCGAGCTACTTTTCCTGGGTTAGCAGCATTCCGCCCTAATCGAGCTACTTTTCCTGGGTTAGTGGCACTCCGCCTTAATCGAGCTACCTTTTCCTTGGTTAGCAGCATTCCGCCCTAATCAAATTATTTCTCCTTGGCTAGCGGCTTTCCACCCTAATCAAGCTACCTCTCCTTGGTTAGTGGCATCTCGCCCTGATCAAGCTACCCTCTCTCGGATTATATTCCAAATAAAAAAGGGAAGAAAAAAAGAAGAAAATGGGGTTAAAAATAGAGATACCCCGCCAGACTTGCCCCCACATCGGGACAAGTGCAAAAATGGCTATAACCCGGCTGTGGCGAAAACCCGAAAGGGCGTCGCAGGCAAAATCGGGTACCCCGCCACGTGAAAACCCGAAAGGGCGCGTGGGCAAAAGCAAGAGGGGGCTGGCTTCGGCGAAAACCCGAAAGGGCGCTTGAGTCAGTAAAGTGGCAATTCCCAAATGCCTCTCCTATTCTCCACCCAATAAAACTCCGAAAGGGACAATCATCAAAGTCCCACCGGGAATACTTTAACAAACCTCTTTTTGACCCTCGTCATCATCGACGAGATCGGCTGATCTCTGTCCATAACTTGGGCCTTACGTCCTTGTTAATAACCTCACCTTTGCTTCGGCATGTAACCCATGTCGATGAACAAACCCTTTTCGACCCTCGTCATCATCGGTGAGATCGGTCGATCTCTACCCTCAACTTGGACCTTACGTCCCTGTTGACAACCCCGTCCTTGTTTCGGCGATAACATATGCCGACAAATAAACCCCTTTCGACTCTCGCCATCATCGGCGCAATCGGTCAGCCTCTACTCTCAAACTTGGATCCTACATCCTTGTTAGTAAACCACTTCCTTGCTTCGACATTTAACCGGTGTCGATGAAATAAACCTAAGACCAACCCTTGTCCTCATCGACAAGGACGGTCGGCGTTCCCGCGATCCAGTTCTTCTGAACCTCGAATCAAAAAAAAAGAAGGAAAAGAAAATGGGGTTAAAAATAGAGATACCCCGCCAGACTTGCCCCCACATCGGGACAAGTGCAAAAAATGGCTATAACCCGGCTGTGGCGAAAACCCGAAAGGGCGTCGCAGGCAAAATCAGGTACCCCGCCGCGTGAAAACCCGAAAGGGCGCGTGGGCAAAAGCAAGAGGGGGCTGGCCTCGGCGAAAACCCGAAAGGGCGCTTAGGTCAGTAATGTGAATAAAAAATTTGAATGATGAATAGTGATGAATCATCCGTCGTCCAAAGGCCATTTTCGAGGTCGTGGCGAGGGTCTTCATCCGATATCCCACTTATACACGTCTAGTGTCTATACCCTTTCGACCCTTGTCACCATCGGCAAGATCGGTCACTACCTATCCGGTTTTTGTCACCATCGGCAAGACCGTCTACCCTTTTGACCCTTGTCACCATCGGCAAGATCGGTCACTACCTATCCGGTTTTTGTCACCATCGGCAAGACCGTCTACCCTCTTGACCCTTGTCACCATCGGCAAGATCGGTCACTACCTATCCGGTTTTTGTCACCATCGACAAGACCGTCTACCCTTTCGACCCTTGTCACCATCGGCAAGATCGGTCACTACCTATCCGGTTTTTGTCACCATCGACAAGACCGTCTACCCTTTCGACCCTTGTCACCATCGGCAAGATCGGTCACTACCTATCCGGTTTTTGTCACCATCGATAAGACCGTCTACCCTTTCGACCCTTGTCACCATCGGCAAGATCGGTCACTACCTCTCCGGTTTTTGTCACCATCGGCAAGACCGTCTACCCTTTTGACCCTTGTCACCATCGGCAAGATCGGTCACTACCTATCCAGTTTTTGTCACCATAGGCAAGACCGTCTACCCTTTTGACCCTTGTCACCATCGGCAAGATCGGTCACTACCTATCCGGTTTTTATCACCATCGGCAAGACCGTCTACCCTTTTGACCCTTGTCACCATCGGCAAGATCGGTCACTACCTATCCGGTTTTTGTCACCATCGGCAAGACCGTCTACCCTTTTGACCCTTGTCACCATCGGCAAGATCGGTCACTACCTATCTGGTTTTTGTCACCATCGGCAATACCGTCTTCCCTTTGACCCTTGTCACCATCGGCAAGATCGGTCACTACCTATCCAGTTTTTGTCACCATCGGCAAGACCGTCTACCCTTTTGACCCTTGTCACCATCGGCAAGATCGGTCACTACCTATCTGGTTTTTGTCACCATCGGCAAGACCGTCTACCCTTTCGACCCTTGTCACCATCGACAAGATCGGTCACTACCTATCCGGTTTTTGTCACCATCGGCAATACCGTCTACCCTTTCGACCCTTGTCACCATCGGCAAGATCGGTCACTACCTATCCGGTTTTTGTCACCATCGGCAATACCGTCTTCCCTTTTGACCCTTGTCACCATCGGCAAGATCGGTCACTACCCTATCCGGTTTTTGTCACCATCGGCAAGACCGTCCACCCTTTTCGACCCTTGCCATCATCGGCAAGACCAGTCGCTACCCGTTCTCGGTTCTTGCCACTCTCGGCACGACCGTTTATCCGCCAGTTTCACTATACCCCCCCTGAGTTCCTCGAACTCTCAACCAGCATAAAGCCGTTTCTAGTCTTGAGAAAAGTCATGGCGCGGTGGAGTGAACACCTCGCCCCTTCCCTGAAGGCGTGAGCGCTCTCCTGCCCTAATGACTCATACACTCGAACTAGAATCGACGGGCAAACAAAAAGGACAACACAATGACAAGATGGAGTCTTCATTCAAAATCAAGATGGAGATTTTTTTCATTACTATGAAGTGAAGGCGCATGATTACATGGACCATGCCCTGGGATACATAAGGTGCATTAAAAGTGAGCACATAAAGAAAAGAGATTACGGCAAAGGGCGTCGGAAGATGTCCTCCAGCACAGGAATACCCAAGGACGGATGACGGATCAGTTCTTGCAATCTGAACTTGGTGGCCTCCAGCTCGGATAGCTTCGCCTCCAGGGAAGCAGCTTGCCCTTCGGCCATCTCAGCATCCTCAACCTTTTGGACCCCCAGGCGATCTACTTCTTCAAGTTCAGCCTCTATCCTGGAAAGTTCGGCCCGCAATGCCGTCATCCGGGCCGTCAGGGAGTTCCGGCGTTGAAGAGAGGCGTTGGCTTCGTCCCTCGCCCTCATCGCGGTCTCTTGCAGAGAAATGAGGGCTGTCTTGTTTTCAGCCCGCTCCAATGATATGGCCACCAACTGGTCAGCTGCCTCCCGGCCCAGAAACTCCCTCCGGTTCACATACTTCAGGAGCAGAATCACCCGTGGAGTCCAGTCGTCCATGGGACAGCCAAGGGCCAGCAGCGAGCGGGACAGATGCTCTATCAACCCCCTCAGCTGAACATAAGTTAAATCCCTATTGGCTGTTACGGCCTGCTGGAGGGTCCCCAGGAATTGCCACACGACGTCACTCGAGGATTGAAGGCCAAGTGGCGACGTCTCGGGCGGTTCAAACTCCACTCTCCCATCCACGGCGGCCCATATATCATCAGCCGTCCCGGAAGATGACGACGGCATAAGCTGCAGTCCACTGCCACTGGGAACAACCGCGCAGACAGGTGCGGTGGCTGGAGCCTCAACAGCAACGATCTCCTTACCGGTCTCCCGGGATGGGGGTCCAGCAAGAACCCCAAGAATCAGGGACGTCTGTCCCTCAGTAATCTCCCCGGCTTCTACCTCAGCAGAGTCATCCTTCTCCAGAACCGACTGCTGTTCAGTCTCTCTTGATGGAGAACCTCTGGCTATCGCTGGAATATCAACTTCCACGAGCGCTCCAGGGCCAACTGGGACCATTGCTGTTGCATGATCCTTTGGGTACCGCAACGCGATGGGCCGCAGGATGGACGGGAAAGTCGCCTGCCCTGTTCCCAGGGCCGGGAGTGGTATTTGCACCGTCATAGTCGGTAGCGCCACCTCAGTCTGCATCAGAGATGTATACGCTTAAAAAAGGGGGGGGGGCCTGGCTAAAAGGAGGAGAAAAGAAGCATGGTGAGCATTGACCCCGAATAGGTCCTTACCTCGGCCGGGACTAAGCTTAAATCTTTAAGAGCAGTTTCCCCAGCGCGAACTCCCTCACTCGTAAGCGATAATGATGGCACAGGACCGCCCAATGATAACCGGGCCGGGCTGAAAGTCAAATAGTCGCTCTCGTAGGCCGAGGACACCTCAGCATCCTCGGTCTCAACATCAAGCGGCGGTGACTCCTCGTCACTGGAGCCGCCACCATAGTCTACATGCTCAGAGGAAGAGGACCCCTCTGTCCTCTCAAGACACCCCGCCGTCGGAGCAGGAGCCTCGCCAGCAGGAGCATCACCCTCGGCAGGAACTTCCTTGGTGCTCTCCGCACCAGGAGCAACAATAGATGACACCTCGGAGACGGGTTCTCCCTGTCCCGAGGGGATCACCTTCTCTACGCTCTCTGGGCCCGGAAGCAGTGATGGTTGTATATCGACTACAAATTCACAGCAAAATGGGGTCAGGATGACTAAAGATACAAAGACTCACGTTGCTGTCGCAACTAAACTATGGATTGCCTTCCATCTCCCGCTGAGGTGTGGGGGAGGGCAAATCCCTTTCTACGGGAGCAGCGAGGATTTCCTCTGCCCCGTCCCTAGTCTCTACAGCTACCGTCGCCTCGGGACCGACGACCCCAGCAGCTGTATCGGCAACTGTCAGCATGGGCCACCCCAAGCAGTCAAGACAAGGTAATGCACTTTGAAGAAAAGAAGAGCCTACCTTCGGCCTCTGGCCCTTGTGCGCGAGAAGCCTCAAATTCTTCGAAAGATACAACGGGAGGAAGGTCGGTTGTCGATGTCTGCGCCGCAGCTTTCTTCCGGCGTGCCCGTGTCACCCGGGTCACCGCCGCTTTCGCCTTCCCGACGGCCTCTCGCAGTTGGGACCTGGTCCTCTTCCTCGAATCCCCAGGAGGCAATGGCATCGTGGTCGGCGCCGGCTCAGGAACTTCAAAATATGTCGGCTTTTGGGCCTTTATGATCAATTCCCTGAAGTGCCGAGTCTCCTCCGAAGTCGGTCGGACTGCATACGCACAAGGGTGAGAATGACACAACCACAATGAAAAGAAGAAGCTGGCCGAAGGGCCTGAAGGAAGAGATGGAACGTACTTGCCGGTCCCGTATAAAAGGGGAAGAGAGGCCAATAAAACAGCGAGGGCGTCTTGTCCCTCGAAGCCGCCTCGCGAATAAGCCAGCATAGATCCCCGATCTTTTCGCTCGGCTCAGCCAGCAGTGCCAGGTCCTCATGGCCACGGGAGGATAGCAGGTAATAAAGACTCAGATGGTCTAGCCCCCACCTGTCTACATATTTGAAGGAGATCTGAAGAGGATGGTCCAGTATGGCTTCACTGGGGCTACCCACCGGGAGGCCGTGAGACCGAAGGAGTGCAAACAGCCAGGGGGTATTGGCATATAAGTCAGCCCGCCTGTCTTCCTTGCGAATGAAAGCCCGGTAGGGATACAACCTGTCCACCTCAGGACGCCAGTCGGCCACGGCCGCGATGGGCTCCTCTACTGGCAAAGGGAGTTGCTGGAGAATCACCCTCTCACTGCTTACCCGGCATAAACCCCGAAGGGTCTTCACATAATCATCCTTGTTGATCGGGGGCAACTTCAGCTCAACTTTCGTCTTGCGGCCTTTTACGAGCTTGCGGGCCTCTAGATAGGCCTTCACATCCGTATTAGTCCAAGATTTCAACTTCTTCAAATAAGAAGCGTCAATATCAAGAACTGGCTCCGGTTGGGAAGCTAAGAACCTGTGCTCCGCCACGGCCCAGCACTCTCTCTGGGAGGTCCTGTAAAATCCCGTCCGCGCGTTCCACCACTTGACATATTCAGGCGTGACGCGAGGGAACCGTGCAGGGGCGGGCACCCGGAAAGAAACGTCTTCGCGACGATGGAAAAAGTCCCACCATATCCGGGCATCGTCATTGGACGTTTGCCCGGCCCTGTGCCTATTGGGCAATGCAAATTGTGAAGAGGAATGTGGAATCTGCTGGTCGTAGCCGAAGTTCCGACTGAAACGGAACGGGTAATACGGCTCCAACCACAGAATGCCGCTCTTGCGAAAAACGAGGACACTAGGCCTTATGGCCAATGCCCAATCAACCAACTCCGGCTCCAGAATAGGCCTGGTACAATTGGCCTGGGAAATCGGATGGATGTACTCCTCAGTTTCAAAGAGTTTGCACTGTCTCGTCCTGTTCGTCAATGGGCTCGAGTGAGCAGCCAAGCTCCAGAAATGAAGAACCCCGGGCGAATCCACGGGAAGACGGGTCAATTTACCCTGAATAGCATAAAGTTGCTCCATTAGCAATGATGGCTCGGCGCTTGCAAACTCTATCATGCGCGGGACCAGAGGAACCGCTTGTAATGCCCGAGGAGCTGCCTCCGGGAACAGGGTGCAGACCCAAGCATTAAAGAAATGTAGCAGACCAACCGTCCGAAGGCTTCTGGGGAGGCGCGTCTTGTGCAAGTCCCCCAGCATCTTGTAAATGAGGCACAGGGCCACTGGGCAAAGAGACAGCTTGGTACCCCAAGCCATAAGACAGGCCGGATATATGGCTTCCGCCCTGATCACGCTCTCGTCACCCTGAGGGAGAGCAAAGGAACAAAGCCAATAAACCAAATAGGCAGCACAATGAGTCACTGCATCAACACCAGTAGGGTTTGGGTTTTCCCCCTGCCCTCCTCTCGAAGAAAATGACGAAGCGGCCTGGCGTCGTATCCTCTTCTTCCGTTTCTGGGCCACTGGTGCTATCGGAGGAAAATCTTCGTACTTGTTCTTCCCCTGGAAGAAATATTGAAGCCAAGCACCCATCCGCACTCTTCGTTTCTCGCCCGGCTTTCGAACTTCTCTCGTGTCTTGCGACGAATGGAAGAGGGTGCGATACGCCTTCATTAGATATCGGTAGGCGTAGCCCGCCATATACCGACTGCCACCGTCGGTCTGGTCCTTCAACCAGTCGGGCCAACAAACTTCCTCATACGGCTCTCCGTCAATGGGCAGGCCGCTGAGCTGAGATAGACTCCACAAGTCTAAAGAGGTCTCCCCCTCTGAAGTATAGAAGGTGTTGTATTCAGGGAAAAACACCTCAATCATGCCGCAGCACAAGCCTCGGGAAATCGGATACCGATACCTTGAAGCATATACGCTGTGATAAACACCAGCTCTGGTCAAAAGAGGAGCATAATGATGCAGCACATAGTCTGTGAATTCCACTGCTCCGGGCCTGAATGCGTGGGCATCTGTGACTTTCAACTCAGCAAACCATCCCACGGAGATCTGGTGCTTGAAGCGAATCGCCAAGCAATCCAGCAAGAATGACTCATCTCTGTATCCCCCCTCAACGGGGCAAGGAATAAGCCGAAGATCGGCTTCTCTCGGTCTACCCTGCCCGCGGAGTCATTCCACCGAGCAGGCACAAATTCAGGAGCTCTAGTCAGTAGTCCGTCTGACGGAGCCAGGTCTTGCAGCCCCAGCACAACGCTCCACTTCCTGACCTCCCCAGGGAGATAGATGGGTCTTCCCCGCGTTACGCATTCGGCCAAGCTGTCTCTCTCCACCAGCAGAGCCTGCTCGACCTTCCGCACGGCAAACACGTCCCGCTTCCCCTGAAGGTTGAAACGCCGAAGAAGGGACATCAGGTGTTTGTCCTTGGGATGATCCTTCCTGATCACGTCCTCTCTATTATAATGAAAGGAGTCGCCCCCGAGGATAAGGAGACGACCGGTGTCTACGGTGTCCGTCTCTGAATCCGAGGACTTCGCAACTATGGCCACCTGACCGTGACCCCAGTCGAGAGAATTGACATTCTCCCATGTCACCACGGCACGAGAGGAAGAGCTGGACGCCATAACAGCTGCAAAAGAGCATATCAAACAAAACAACATCAGGAAACGGCTAATCAAAGGCAAACTTCTGACAAAATTTCGGCAGAGTCTCCCCAGCACGGGGGATTGCCGAAGAAAAGTGGGAACACGTCCACGAAGGAACGGTCCCTAAAAGACAGCCATCGGTATTACACCGAGGCCGGAGGAACACACGGGGGAATAGCTCCGAGGGCAAGCCCTGCTAGAAGCCTCCCGGGGTCCAAGGAATGGGTTTCGAGACACAAAGGGGCAGCATCTCCACTCACCCGAAGGAAGAATCGCCGCTCTCGGCGCCGGAGAAAGAGAAGAGAGAGAGAAAAAATTCGGGCAAATGACGGATGAAGAAGGAAAATCAAAGGCGAAAGCCTTATATGGAGGGGGGGCCCTCCGCTAAACCGGCGCGCTATTTAGCGCGCCGGATTAAAAACCCCATAGCAAAAGGCGTGCCGGGGAAAGGCGCGCCGGATTAAAACTACACGGCGTCAAGGCCCCACCGGGTTAGCGAGGAAAAGAGGAATAGCGCGCCGGATTAAAGCCCAAGGGTCGCAGGCCGTGCCGTATTAACGCCTGAACGACGCCGAGTCAACGCCCGTGCCGAATTAAAGGCCATCCCAGGTGCCGGCCAATCAAGGAAGGGGTCGATCCGGATGAAAAGTCATCCGTCGGCCTTGCTGCACTCGTGCCTTGCTCGCAACACCCACGTCTGGGGGGCATTTGTTGGCACTCAAAATATGATCATTAGTGACCAAGCCAATAAAGACGAATGACCCGGCACACCGGAGCACGGAAGCCGATGCGGATCAACATATTGAAGATTTCTCAAGCTGTCAGAACCTCGGGTCACTCCGTGTGGATACGGGGACTTCACCTCAGGGGAGCCGAGACAAACTCGCCAACCAACCGGCAGTGCGACCAAGCCTGCCCAATGAACCGGCATCGACTTTGTCGTGCCGCATCCACTACACCCGTTGTCCGATCAAGGATAATGGTCTATCCGGTGGTCCCCCACCACATGAAAGGGCTCTCCTGAAGATAAAGGAGTTTCCCCCTGGTTCCCCGAGAGGGAGGGCCGAAAGCTCTGATGGCAGAAGATCCCGATCGCCGGCATGGGCACGGCTTCCCATCAAGATGGGCCCCTTAGTGGCCGAATGATCGCCCGGCTCAGGCGGAACTATCTCCCGGCTATCTAACCTCCTAGAAAGCTCAGAGTGCGAGCCAGGCCGGACCAACAGCATGGAGCGTAGAGCCGAAGGCCGTGTCAGTGGAAAGCCCGCATGGTCAAAATCAAAGTTATCAGGAGTCTCAAGGAAGGCCGTAAGTCAACCTGGGAGCTTCTACAAGACACCTCGTCGAAGTTTCGAGGAGCATCGGCAATATTAATGTTCACGGTGATTCTCGGAATCATCCCCGGACTCATCGATGGGCTCGAGGCGCATAAGAAGTATTAGCCCGGCGCGCCTTAAACCGGCGCGCCCCTCATTCAATGCCCCTTAAACCGGCGCGCCCCCTTTGCCTTCTGCCCTTAAACCGGCGCGCCCCCTTCCTTCTGCCTTCCGCGCTGCCTTCTGCCCTTATCCCGGCGCGCCCCTGCCTTCTGCCCTCATCCCGGCGCCAAGTTACCTTACCTGATGGCGCTTTAAACCGGCGCGATAAGCTCACGAAGACTCCTCTCGGCGCGCCAAAAGCTCACGCCGGATGAAGAGCCTCCAACCTGTTATATATATACGGGCGAGGTTCGATTAAGAAGGGGCGGAAAAGAGAGACAGATAGAAACCTTCGAAAGGGAGAGAGAGCTTCCTGGGGAGAGAGGTCTCCATCCGAGCGTCCTTCAACGGCGGTCTTCCTCTGTTCTGATTGAGGTCCTCCGGAGCCGGAGAAGGAGAAATTCCGATACTCTGTTTTGAGAACAGGTGGGCGCCGGCGTTTATCTTCTTTGCTTTTCGTGGATTGTTTTCCTCTT
The DNA here is from genome assembly GCA_022559845.1 of Amorphophallus konjac. Taxonomy (NCBI): domain Eukaryota; kingdom Viridiplantae; phylum Streptophyta; class Magnoliopsida; order Alismatales; family Araceae; genus Amorphophallus; species Amorphophallus konjac. The sequence goes on along the minus strand of CM040120.1, from coordinate 61,814,056 downwards.
TCAGAGTCTCCGTCCACCAACTGTAAGCAGAGAGGGGGAGGGATGGCAATGATACGAGCCGACCCCTCCCCTCCCCTGTGATCTCTTCTTCTTACTGCATTCGTTTTCCTCTGCAAAAGGATGAACGGCGACCGAGCAATGATGCCGGCGCTGGATTCCTAACGTGTAATTGAATATCCCATTCCTATTTCTGGGGGTGGCAATGCATATTTGAATATCTGGACCAACAGGTCGAATGATTGATTCTAAACTTCTGTTTCCTCTCCTATCTACGGCGATGGTTACCTCCGTGCGTTTTCTCTGGTCCCGGTTTTCCCCGAAGCCCCGATCATGCCCCAAAGCATTGTGGGCTACAGAAACACCCCCCTCCCCGGGGTTCTTTCCCCTCTTCTTTGCGACTATGCTCGTGTATGATTTAAGGGCCCCTGCATGCCCTCCGTGGACAGAGCTGCGCTTCTGCGTACACTTCTTTCTACTGTGTTGTCAAGGGTCAGCTCCCCTCGATTCCTCTCTTCCTATTGCCCTGTGGCTCGTAAGGTGAGGATCGTACTCGGGATTGCAAGATGCATCGGTTTGACATTTGCACCGTAACTGTTCGAGCATATGCCCCTATGTTTGGCTCGCCCCATCTGTGAAGTGATTACCCTTCCGCATTATAGTCATGTGAACCGTTCCGAGACTCTTTGGTGTCGTCTTAGTCATCCGGGGAGGGGGACATCCCCCTGCTACTTCGCATAGCTGCTGAGCGACCGGGAACTTTACCCCCCCCCCCATGGTGAAGGCTTCCCCAAGGCCATAGCAGATAGCAATAAGGGTCCTAGCCTAACGGGCTTCGCCTCGACAACCCGAGACTCAATCTAGGCCAAGAGATGTGTGCTCCTCGTAGGCGAGCCCTCGGAGCTTAACCCTCTTGATGGTCGGACCCTCCATGGGATGAGTCATATGTCGTGAGATGTCCACCCCTCGCAGGCTAGCCCTCGGGGTGATGCTCTCATCATCAATGACCTCGTCTCTCTATTCTTCCCCTTGCGGAGCTTTGGTGCCCCTCGTAGGGTAGTCCTCGGGGTATCCTATCCGATGGGGTTTGCTGGGTGCCTCCGTGCACACCGGCGGTTTAGGGGCTTGTTCCGCAAGTGAACATGACCCCGCTTCTCCCCTGCAACTCTTCAGGTCCAGGGGAGATGCTGCCCAAATTTGGACAGATTAAGAATAAATAAGCTTCAATGAAATGATCGTTCTGAACTCAATCATCTCAGTGCTCGAGTATGAACCTCGCACTGACCTCCCCCTTTATCTCCAGAGGTCTGTGGACTCCAATTGAATAGTCATCTGGCCCAACAACTCAAGAAAGGATCCTATGAAGTCCAGCAAACTTGAAAGAGTTCGAAACTCAATAAAACAAGTTTATTACGGCGCGGCCTTAACCGGCGCGCCCTAAACCGGCACGGTACCCCCCCGCGCCGGATTAGCCCCACACTCATCTTCTAAAAAATTTTCTTTGCGCCTTTCCGGCGCGCCCTAAACCGGCGCGCCCCAAAGTCCTTGCGCGCCGTTTAAATACCCTGATCGCCGCGCCGTATTAACATCTACACCTACATCTCTTCGCGCCGTATTAACTCTCATTATGGCCACGCCGGGTTAAGATGTTATACCTACGCTTCATCGCACCGTATAAGCTACCTATTGCATGGTTGCGCCGGTTTTGAAACCTATCGCTGTTTTAATCGCTTATCTGCCCCCGAGTGGACCTCATCCCTCGGGGTTGGCATTGATAAATCATAATGCATAATGAATTGGACAAGGGAGGGACCGAGCGAGCCCCGAATTGTATTTTCATTGTATCTTCATTACCATGCCCGTTAGCACTTTGCTTTCGCTGTCGCACTCATGTTGCCTTCCCTCCTCTCGATGAGGAGTAATAAACGTGGTCGACTATCATTTACTTTCACAATTCCATTATCATGCTTAATATAATCATAAAAGTCGTATGTGCATCCATGCATACATCCTTGGGTATATCAAATGGTGTCGACGGACAAGCCGGATTATGTCTGGTCGGAAGTCTTCGCTATGCGCGACGACGGTCTTCGGACCCACGTCCTCTGCCATGTACCGAGGATCCATAATCCCATGAGACATATGCATCCGACATGCCCTTGTCGTAATCATCATTTTTTTTTAATCCGGCTTCGACAGCCCGCTATCTCGACAATTAATAAAAGGTGTTCCCTCCTCGTGGGGGATGTAATTAACGCCATAGCCTTTATGGTATGGCGGACTGCTGGTCCCGACCGAACCTCACATTCGCCCGATATGGGTCAGAGTGAGCGCATCATAAAAATCGTCACTCATGTGACTGGCACGCCCGCGTCGTCAATCAGTCAGTTGACTACAAGTTAGTTAATTGGTTGATCGATACGCGAACGAAAAGGCAAGAACGAAAGGAGAAAGGAAAAAATGCGTGAAACAATACCTCGGACAGCAAGCTGTGTTGCTCAGCGGTTGCAGAGGATCTATTCCTCTGGTCGGCAAGCTGTTAAGCCCAGCGAAGTTGTGTATCAGTGATTGTAGGCAAGCTGTGATGCCCAGCTGTTCAAGTTGTGAGTCAGCGGAATCCACACTCGGTTTGAGTGTGGGGTGGATGTAGGTCTGCTGGACCGAACCACCTAAAAATCATTATGCAGTGATTTGATTTCATATTTGCTTCCGCTAGATGAATGTTTAGGCTCGATATGCTTTCACATGTTCATTAAGCTATTTGACTGCACATTTACTACTTGATTGAACACCTTATAGTAGTTTAGATTCGGTAGATCTGAATCTATTTTTGCCTCAACTTCTTTGAGTGTTCTAAGTTTTAGTCATGAGGTAGTTTTAATTGGGCAAATTTTTTAATGGGAGATTCATTCACACCCCTCTGAATCCCTAGCACGAAACCCAACATGGGCATCGTACAGGAGCGGCGCCAAGTGACAGAGGAGGGCGGCCAAAGAGGACGGGAATAGGCGCGAGCTGCGGGACACTCCAACACCTTCACCAGCACGACCTACTTGGCAGGTTCCTCGACGAGACAGAGGAACAAGGCAGAGGAGCAGGCTCGAGCTTCCGTTGCTTCCCGGGGGTCCATGCCCCCTCCACGGGCTCATCAACAGGACGAGGGAGAGGCAAAGAGTAGGAGAGAGGAGGGTGGAGGTGAGAGCTAGAGAGAGTCACTTGTACTCCTCCACCTACATGTTTTGTACTCAGACATTTATATACATATATATGAGATTTTGATGTTACCTGAGTTGTTGAGTTGAGCACTTGTCTTGTCTCTTTTCTTTCTTTCTTGCCTTGTGCCTGTAGTTCACACTTAAAACAAACAGATTAATTCATCTGTTCGGCTTGGCCCCTTGCTCAAAAAGTTAGGGGTTGTCACTATTATGACCTTGATAACGGGTCAAGGGGCCAAGCCTTTAATTAATTAAGGCAAATAACATAGATATAGGAGAAATGAAACATGCAAGCAAGCAATGCAAAACTTCAATAAAAGAATGCCCACACGTCGATGCAATCAAGCACATGATATGCAAAAGGAAGAGCAATGGGCTTATTAGGAAATTCCTCTTCTTTTAATTTAAATGAGGACCCTACACAAAGTAGTTAATTAAAGAATTGACGCCCCCGTGCGCGGGTGTTGATTGAAAAACCATTCTTTTATTTTTATTTTAATTTAAAAATGATGATGGGCATGTTGACGGGACTCAAATAAATGACGCCCTCTCAGGCGGGCGTGAATTGAAAAACATTTTTTTATTTTTATTTATATATTTTTTTGAGTTTTTTTGAATTGACGACATGCAGACGCCCCCGTATGAAGGTGAGGATTAAAACACATTTTTTCTTTTTTTCTTTTTTTTTATTACGAGACTTAGCATAGTACAAAAGCTCTTGAAACCTTACACAATCACCATCTTAAATTCATTAAGCATTCTTAAATGTTTTAACAAAGGGTCAACGTGCTAAATGACCTGTGCTTTTACTCATATCCTCTTGCGGCCCATCCTTCTTAGTCGGTCTTTGCCGTCCTTCGAGCTTATAACATATCATAGAGGGGGAAATGAAGAATAAGTTAAGGAAGCTCATGAGAGGTTTCGAAGAACTAGGAAGCTTCCCTCCCCTACCCTAGTGCCTATTGGGGTTCGGTCTTTGGCATAGGGAAATTTTGTTACCTTTTGTCGTTATTCATGCATGTTTACGACCAGGGTTTTCCCTGCGGGGACTTTACCCTCTTGACATACTTTTCTTTTATAACTTTGCACTTCTTCTCTTTTCTTTTCCTTTCTTTTAAACAAATAAAGACCTAATTGTACTTGGGCTTTGCAGTGTTGTTCCCTTTTGGGCCTTGACTTCCACCTACTAGGGCGGAGGGTAGGTTTGGTTAGCATTCCCTGACTCGTACTCCCTCTCGTGAACCGAAGGGAAGAGAATAGGTAAAGTTTTTACACTCTTAGTCTGGTTCTGACTTTCCTCGAATTTTGAACCGCTTGAGTTTAAGAGAAAAGCGTGTAGTGTGTGCAAGTATTGACCCCAAGTTAAATCGTCAAGACTAAAGAATGAATTAGGGATTTTGATTTTTCAAGTTCCTTGGCCTATGTACCATGCCAGCCTACCACTTTTCAATTTCCCTCCTTTTTTTCTTTCTTTTTGCATTTTGCAATTTTTATTTATTTTTATGTATTTATTTTTTTTAAAGACATAAGGGTAGTATTTCTTAAGGTACAATCCATTCCAAGGGTGAGCCAGTTCTTCCCCTTCGGCGTTAACCAGTTTGTAAGCATTGCCAGGATAAACTTCTTTTATTACGTAGGGCCCTTCCCAATTCGATTGAAGTTTTGAACGAGGTCCACCTGCTTTTACAAAAATTCTTTTGATTACCATTTCACCGACTTTAAATTTTCTCTTAATTACTTTCTTTTGAAAAATAACGTGAAAGCCTATTTTGATAAACGCACACATGTTCGACGGCGGCCAGACGCTTCTCATCTAAGAGTTCCAGCTAAGTAAGGAGAGATTCACAACGTTCATCAATAGAGAACTCCTTGTCCAGTTGCACTCTAAGAGAAGCAATAAGAATCTCATAAGGGACTACTGCCTCCATTCCATAAGTGAGGGCGAAAGGGGTTTGCCCAGTAGGAGTACGAATGGAAGTGCGGTAGGCCCAAAGAGCTTCAACCAGCTTCTCTGGCCAATCCGCGAATCTATTAGCCAAACATGTTTTCTTAATGATTTTGATCAAAGTTTTATTTGTTGCCTCTGCTTGGCCATTGCCCTGCGGATAATAAGGAGATGAATAATGTAATGTAATGTTATACTTGTTGCAGAGGTCCTGAAGCTCTTGAGAGATAAATTACGGTCCATTGTCGGTGACGATGGTACTTGGGATGTCGAATCTTACACTGATATTCTTCATTATGAACTTGCAGATGGTTGATGCTTTAATTTCCACGTAAGTTTCTGCTTCCGCCTACTTGGTGAAGTACTCCGTGGCCGTGAGTATAAATGATTTCGGTCTTGTGAGGAGGTTTGAATCACCAAGAGGTCCAATGACATCGAAAGCCTACATGGAGAAAGACCATGGGGAAGACATAGGATGGAGTGAAGAAGCAGGAGAATGAATTTTATCGGCGTGCAGTTGGCACTTGACACACCTTCGAACATAGATTGAACAGTGCTCTTCTAGAGTGGGTCAATAGAAGCCTAATCTAAGGATTTTCTTAGCTAGCATCTGGATATTGACATGACCCCCACATACTCCTGAATGTGCCTCTTCCACGACCTTCCATGACTCATCATCGTCGAGGCATCTAAGCAAGACTCCAGTCAGACCTCTTCTATAGAGCACTCCTCCAACCAGAGTGTATCTCTGAGCAACTCTTCTGATGGCTTTCTTCTCTTCAGCCGTGGCCTCTTCAGGATAAGATTGATCCTGACAATACTTGGCAATCTCATAATACCATGACTTTTCATCATCATCCAGCTCTTCCTCTAGATCTAATAACATGATCTCCTTGTTCCCAATGATTCCACCTTCCTTAAACTTCTTGAGCACCTCCTCCTTAATACTAAGGAACACTGGATCTTTAATAGGAGGAGTAAGATGCTTGTGAACGATGATTGAATGGATGTCCCTTTCGGGAAGGAAAACCAAAGAGGAAGCAAGAGAAGCTAGAGCATCAGCTAGAATGTTCTGATCTCGAGGAACATGGACAAAAATTAGTTTAGTGAAAAGCTTGGCATAAGTGGAAGCCAGTTTCTGATAGGGCTTAAGTTTAGGATTGAGCGTGCAACATTTGGTGAGCACTTTGCGAAGAAAAGTTGACTATCACCTACAATCCGCAGTTGGGTAACACCGAATTGATGAGCGGCCTGTAGTCCAGCCAGAAGAGCCTCATATTCAGCTATGTTATTTGTAACTGAAAATGCGAGCTGAGAGGCAAGAGGAATAGTGATACCCTCAGGTGATATGAGAACAATGTGAATCCCCTTTCCTTGTGAATTCCCAGCTCCATCAAAATGTAATGTCCACATCGAATCGGGTTGATTGACGGACATCAGTTCCTCATCTGGAAACTCCGAGCGAACATGTTCAAATCTACGGAGAGGGTGATGAGCAAGATGTTCTACTATGGCATAGCCTTTGATTGTTTTTTGCTGAATGTAGATAATATCAAACTAAGAAAGAAAGCGTTGCCATCGTGCCAATCGGTCAATGAGAACAGATTTTTCAAGGAGAAGCTTGATAGGATTCACACGAGCAATAAGATGAACCTCGTGAGCTAAGAAATAATGCTTCAACTTCTGCACTATGCAGACTAAAGCAGTATAACTCTTTTCCATAGTTGAGTACTTCTGCTCACAGGGGTTAAGAAGCTTAGACAAGTAGTAGGCTGCCCTCTCCTTTCCTTCTTCGTCAACTTACGCAAGGACAGCGCCTACAGAGTCATCCAGGATAGAAACATAAAGAACAAGTGGTTTGCCTGGAACCGGCGGCCACAGGACAGGGAGATTGGTCAAATAATCCTTTAGTTCGTCAAAGGCTGCTTGACAATTGTCATCCCAATTAAATTTGACTCCCAATTTAGTAAGCTCGTAAAACGGCCTACACCTTTGTGAATGTTGGAAGACAAACCGGCGAATAAATTGTAACCTCCCGATCAATCCTCGAACTTCCTTCAAATTCTTGGGAGGAGGCATATCCCTTATTGACCTTGCCTTATTTTTTTTTATAAAGCCAGTCATCTAGGAAGAGAATAGGGAGAGTGCACCCCCATCCAAAGGACGGGAATGTTCTCACTCCACCAATCACCTACTAGATGCTCATTTTATTGCTATCAGAATGTGGTTACATCATCAATAGAGGATAGAACCTCTTGTATGTGAAATGAAGAAACTCCTATACAAGCTTAATGCGGATGTTTGGCAAACCCCAAGCATCAGCTAAAACATACCCCTTGGCCAGCAATGGCAACTCCCGAATATAAGAAAATACATAGCTACTACCCTTAGCAACTGCATAATTAGCTAATGCATCTGCCACTTGGTTAGCCTCTCTATAGGAATGAACAATAGGGCAGTTAAATGTTGGAAACAATTGAAGAAGATCCTGCCACCAGGGAAGAAGAGTCCACGGGGGGTCTCTTTTAGAAGCCAACATATCAATTAAAGCCATTGAATCAGTATATATCACAGCCAAAGAGATGCCATGAACTTTTGCCAGCCTTAAACCATCCAACAAAGCACGACCTTCTGCAACCATATTTGTTCCAGAGCCATAGAAGAAAGCAAAACCCATGAAGAGCTTCCCATTTTTGTCTCTGAAATAGCCACCCCCTCCTGCTAAACCTGGGTTCCCCTTACTTGCACCATCCACATTTAAAGCCAAACCTTCAGCAGGAGCAACCCATCGAACACTTAGGGCATTTGGGTAGGAATGGTTGATAGCAATGCCAAATTCCTGCAGGATTCCCAGATAACCTGTGTTGACCCCTTGCTTAAATTTTTTCTTGCTGATAGCATATGCAACCTCTGCAATTATATGATCTGCAGTGTTGAAAAAACTAAGATATTTGCCTTCATATCTTACTCTGCATCTGTATTTCCAGGTCTCCCAGATTATCAGGATGATAAGCAATAGAGATATAAATGCTTTTGGTTTATGAAGAGCAGCCTTATTTATAGCAGACTTCAGCCTACTTGTTATATTGCTAAGTTCCAGACAGCTAGCATTGATCAGGGATCCAAATCTACTCCAAAGAAAAGTAGCTATGTCACTATTAACAAATAGGTGGTCCATATGTTCAGTATTCTGGACAGAAGAGCAGCAGCTACAGCAGGAGGCCAGACTTATTCCACTCTTCTGAATTAAAGTATCAACAGGAACAGCTTGGCACAAAACTTTCCAACAAAATATAGAAGCTCGGAGAGAGAGGAAATTCTGCCAAAGATTTCTAAACTTTGCATCCAGCCGAGGAGTTTGATTTCTGCATATGCTGAACGTAGTTTTAAAACTAAATTTACCTGTGCTTGAAAGTGTCCAAACAGGGATGTCTTTCCCTCTATGTAAAACCATCGCTTGAAGTTGGTCTTTCAGTTGCTGGTCTTCAACTTTATCCCAAACTGGGTGTAGGCGATTGGCTAGAGCCTCTTGAACAGAGCAATTTAAGGAGTCTGAGTCAGTCTGCAGAGAAAAATGATTGGCCAGGGATGTGTCTTTGCACCAGCAATCCTTGAGAAAATTTGTGTTGGCCCCGTCCTGGATAATCATTCTAGAGCCTGCCATGTAGATGGTTTTAGCCTTCTCAAAGTCTTGTTTCTTAATCCCTGCTAAGAAAGGAACTTTACATTCTGAAATATGTCGACCATTTAGGTATTTGCTTCTAACAAACATAGCCCAGGGGGAATTACTATTTATAGCCTGCCAAATCAATTTCACATAAAAGCATTGCTGAATTTCCTTCAAGCTTCTGATTCCAAGACCTCCTTCTTCTATCGGACAGCAGATTCTTTCCCATGAAACCCAATGCTTCCTGTGGGAATTTTCATAGCCCTGCCAGAAAAAATTAGAGCAGATACTTCCAATCTGTTTTAGGATAGTGTATGGGATTGATGCTGCATTTGCTGTGTATACTGGAATAGCAGATAAAACTGTCCTAATGAGAACCAGTCTGCCTGCCTGTGATAACATCTTGCTTTGCCAACCAGCCAATCTGATATTAATTTTATCAATGAGATACTTGAAGTGAGAAGTCTTCACACGACCCTTAAAGAGAGGAATGCCAAGGTAAGTGATGCAGCCATTCCTTAAGCAGTATCCTGTCAATTGAGTTATCCGAGCAATAGAACACTGAGGCATTTTCTTAGCAGTTAGGAAATAGCTTTTGTGAGCATTAATGCATTGACCGGATGCAGCTTGATATCTCCCCAGGAACAACATTAACTACTTTATAGAGGCCATACCACCATTAATGAATATCAAAGAGTCATCAGCATAAAGTAAATGGGTTATGGGCTGAACCCTTCTAGAGAGATGAAAATATTTACATCGACCAGATAGGAAAAGTTGTGCAAGGCCCCTACTCATGACCTCTTCAGCAATAATGAATAAAGATGGAGCAAGGGGATCTCCTTGACGAACACCTCTGGTAGACTTAAAGTAACCTTTGATTTGACCATTGAAGGAGATAGAAAACCAGTAGTTTACCAGTAATTGAGAAATCAAAGAAATAAATCTGCTGTGAAAACCAAAGGTCCTAAGGACCTTGAACAGAAAATCCCATTCCAAACGATCATAAGCTTTAGCCATATCAAGTTGCATGATTATATTATGACCCCGCACAGGCTTATCAATATCTATAATCATCTCCTTGGCCATCATAAAATTGTTAGCAAGGTGTCTGCCATACACAAATCCACTTTGCTTCTTTGAAATAATCATTGGAAGAATTGGACTCAACCTCTCACATATAATTTTTGAAACAATTTTATAAGTAAAATTGCACAAACTAATTGGCCTGAAATCAGCATATGTAGTGGGACTTTTCTTCTTAGGGACTAGGTAGATAATAGTAGAAGTGATGCCTTGAGGTAGTCCCCAACCTTGGAAGAAGCTTTGGACAGCTTTAACCACCTCATCTGCAACTATATCCCAGTAATGGGAGAAAAATCCCCCAGAGAATCCATCTGGGCCAGGGGAGCTGTTTCCAGATAAAGAAAATGTAGCTTTCTTCACCTCATCTGCTGAAGGAATTAAACACAAAGAAGAATTCTGCTCATTATTAATCAAAGGAGGAATTGCTTCAAAAATTCTATCTTCAATTGTATGAGGTTCAGAGGACAGAAGGGACTTAAAGAAGTCCACTGCACCATCAGCTAGAACAATTTGATCATCCACCCACTCCTCATTAATTTTTAACTTGCGAATGAAGTTCCTCTGCCTTTTAACTTGAGTGTAATGTTGGAAAAATTGGGTGTTACGATCACCACAAGAGATCCATTCCACCCTAGACTTTTGATGCCAATACATCTCTTCTCTGAATAGAATAACACGCAAATCAGCATTAGCTTTCTGCATCTGAATTTGGTTGTTCACAGATGGATCAGAATCAAAATTTATTTGAGCCTGTGTAACAAAAGCCTCAACTCTGCTCTTAGCCTGAAATATGTTGCCAAAGATTTCTTTGTTCCATTTTTGTAAGTCAGCCTTCAAACATTTTAATTTGTACTGAAGAGTAACAAAAGGGTGAACATCCGTATGTGAATATTTATTCCAACTATCTTTTACAAAGTCTAAGAAATTCTCATGAGAGTGCCACATATGTTGATATATAAATTTCCCAGGAGAATATTGAGTGGACTTCATAGTCATCAATAACGGGGCATGATCTGAAGGGCCACAGACTAAATGTTTAACTGAAAGAGAATTAGGTGAGCTAACCCAGTATGAGTTAAGTAAAATCCTGTCCAACCGAGCTTTGATGGAGGAAGAGCCAATTTGATTATTTGACCAAGTGTATAATGAGCCAGAAAAGCCTGCATCTACTAAGCCAGCCGCTGCTAAGAAACCTTGAAAATCAGTCATGGAAGAAAAAGAACCACCATATTTTTCATTCGGAGATGCAATGCAGTTAAAATCACCCCCTAGTAACCAAGGGATATTAACATCTCGACTAAACTCCATTAAAGCATCAAAAAGAATTCTGCGTTCGCTAACATTGCAGGAGGCATATACTGCAGTGAAGAATAGAATTACCCTATCATTGTCCTTTATTCCAACAGTTAGATATTGTGGATGAGACTCAACAATATCTAAACATATATTTGATTTGTACAGAATCCATATCTTGGAGGCATCCCCGTCATTTCCAACAAAGGACTGCATATTGATCTTCCGGGCTATTGTGTGAGCTCTATTAAAGTTAATCAGAGGTTCAGAGATAGCCACCAAACCTGCTTTGTTGACACTAATATGATGAGCCAAACTCATTTGAGTAGCTTTATTTCCAATACCCCTGACATTCCAAATTAATGCAGAGTTTAACATGGGTTATAAAAGCATTGGTTTAGTGATCAGGCTTTTGGCTTTAGCCCTTGTCAACCGGGCATCACTGAATAAGACACCTGGCAAAACTAAAACTTCAGTTGGTTTTGATACTTGAAGCAGCTCCTTTCCTTTTTGTGTCTGACCCCCAAACATTTTGACATTCTCATCCTTCGATATTTTAGAAATAAGCTCTGAATTCTCTGTATTTATTACCAATTTGTCTGAACAGAAAAATTTGAAATCCCCTGAGTAGTCTCATAATAACTTTGAATTGAAGGCAGCTCAACAGAATCCGAAGCCTCTGTATTATGGGGAGGTTTCTCTAAAGTTATTCCCGAAGGAGTATTACTACAAGCAACATGTGAGGGACCAGGATTTTCCTTATTCTCCAATGCATCTGAGATCTGATAGTTATCCGTAGCATCACAGACCGAGTTAATCTCTGTAGTTTCCTTGCTCTGAGCAACACCATCAATCACCTCCGAACTCTCCAGAACTTGATTAAGAACTGAAAATCTATTCCCTGTCTCTGCAACCAAAGGAGGATTTGACATTACCGGCCTTGACTTAATGTTTTGCCAGGAGACATGCTTAACCTCCGGGCGATTTGTTTTTCCTGTCAAATTCACCCGAGGTAGATTTGTACCTCGATTCTTTTTACATTCCTTTTCTAGGTGCCCAATCTTGTGGCAGGATGAGCATAGATGAGGAACCCGATGATAGTTAATCGGCTGCCAGAATCCTGCATTGCCAATACCGATCCAAATCCTGTCTTTCCTCTGTAAATCTAGATCCATTTCAACACAAACTAAGGCTTCAGATGTGTTCGTCATAGCTATAGTGGCATCATGAATTCGAAGAACTGGACCAATATTGCCTGCAATCGATCGGAGCATGTCCTCATGGTAAAAATTAACAAGAATAGAAGGAAAATTGATTCATACCGGGATAGTAGATGGATCCGCATTGAAGTCGAAATCATGGGACCATCTAAAGAATCTAAACAGGAAACCTTTGATATAAAGATTTTTTTGCAGAAGAACACGAAGGAAATCCTCCTCCGAACCCAATCTGACCAAAACATGTCTGGCATTAAGTATACTAATGATAAATTCAGATCTCAGGTGGAGCCGCTGCGCAAGACACAGCTTAATCTCCGGTATAGTAGGTCGGTCATACGAGCACTTGGCAATTATAGCATTCTGGAGTGAGGAGCAGGAGGCCTGAACTTCATTTTGAGAGAAAAACACAGCCGGCTCACCCTTATCTGTGAACGCAGGGGATTTCACCTGAAGAGAAGGAACAGGGCGATGATGGACTTCCATGACCATCTGAGCATAAGATCTTCGAGGCACAACCTGTATCATCTCAGAGGAGCAAACTTCCTTCATTAGCAGAGGAGCAGAAACCTCCCCAGCCACACCAGCCATCGCCGGCAGGGCGGGGAGCACACCGGAAGAACAAAGAAAACCCTGACCTTGCCTTATTGGGATGAAACTCAATACCCCTCTTGCTTACTATGAATCCAAGCAATTTTCCTGATGAAACATCAAACACACACTTCTTAGGATTCATCTTTAACTAATACTCTCGTGCTCTTTGGAAAACCTTAGTTAGAACCCCAGGATGCTCAATCCTTATTCTCGACTTTACTACTAGATCATCAACATACACCTCTATAAAAATGTGGATCATGTCATGAAAAATAGCCATCATGGCCCTTTGGTAAGTGGCTCCGACATTCTTGAGCCCAAACGGCATGACCATGTAACAATAAGTGCCCCAAGGTGTAGTGAATGAGGTCTTTTCCTGATCTTCTTCAGCCAAGCGGATCTAATTGTAACCAGAGAAGCCATCCATAAAAGAGAGGGTCTCGTACCCTGCCGTATTATCAATCAACATGTCTATGTGAGGGAGGGGGAAATCATCTTTTGGACACGCGCGGTTAAGGTCACGGAAGTCTATACAAATTCTGACTCTTCCGTCCTTTTTCATTACTGGGACAATGTTGGCCACCCAATTGGGATAGAGGACGACTCTAATAAATCTGGCCTTATGAAGCTTGTCGACCTCTTCTTTCATCTTTAATGCCATGTGAGGGTGAAAACGTCTTAACCGCTGCTTGACTGGGACATATCCTGGCTTGAGTGTGAGATGATGTTCAACAAGTGCAGAGTCCAGACCCGACATATCCACGTAACTCCATGCAAACGTGTCCTTATATTATCGAAGAACTTGACTGAGCACCCCTTCTTCAGGGGGCGGCAAATTTTTACTGATGAGGATAATCCTAGGGTTTTCCTCGGTACCCAGATTAATCTCTTCGGTGGGTTCTTCTACTGATGCTAATGGTTCGTCAAATCTCCTCATGCCACTAGCAAAAGCATCAGCCTCGTCCTCATATTCTTCGTATTCTTCATCTTCCTCTTCAATAGGGTCTTCATCATTCATTATCTTGTAAACACCAAACCCTTCATATGTAGAACCTATATCCTCACATTCTATCTCTGGCAGGAAGATCGGATCCTCTAAGAAATCAGGAAGAGCTAAGCATGCCCGACATCTTCTAGCTAGATCTAGCAAAAACCTATAGGGAATCTGCCTTCCCTTGGCTTTCTTATGAATAGCTACCCCAAGACTCTTATTAGAAAGGGATGGAGAGGAGCAAGATGACAAGCTAGACGAACTACCCTGACCTAGAGAAGGAAGAGAAGAAGAGGAAGACGCAATGGATACAGGAGAAGGTACAGGAGAAGCCTCCTCATCAGAGGAGAAAAGGAGGTCCGCTAACGAACCTTGAAAGAGCGGCCCTTGGATCGGGGCACACTCCGGAGCAAGATAAGAGGTTTCTTCAATAGAGATGGAAGATTGGAATGTTTGAATTTTGGCATTTTTTTTCATTTTCAAGATTAAAGTAATGGGAGGAAGGAATATGGGGTGGTGCTGAAATTGAAATATTAGAGAATTATTGGATAAGAGATTGCCCACGCTGGGTGTAGTGCCCTAGAATTTATGTAATAATTTATGAATTATTTATAGAATTTTCAAGAATTTATTAAGAATTTATAAAGGCTAAATAGCTTTATAAATGGATTATTGGATTAATAAGTCATTATAAGGCCCAATTGTGTCAAATAATCAACCTAGCCTATTTAAATAAAATCCAAAAGATCTAAGGACCAAGCCCATTAAGTTTGGCCCATATTCTAGAAGGTTATTTAGCCTATTTACGGATAAATACTATTTTTATAGATAATAAAATGGATAATTAACAAAAAAGTTTGAGTTATGTTGAAGTCTGTGCACATTGGATGTAGCGGTCTATCGTGCGACCGCCACAGCCATGTAACGCACCAGTCTTGATGCGTTAAACCCTGTCAGTTCCGTGAGTGGAAGAACGAGAAGAAAGATTGGATCTTTGGGATCCTATCTACAAGAGACCTAATTGGGAGAACTTGTAAGGTTACTAAGGACTCTTAGGGATCAGGTTCTGGTAAATTAAGGACTCTAGAATCGATCTAATCTTCAAACCCTAGCCAAAACCCTATAAATAGGACCTAGTTCTGAACTGAGCGACCCTTACTTTTGGCTCGTGAAGAAACAAGGTAAGGAGTCATAATTTCGGGTAAGTTATTTAGAAGATCTTGTTTAGTATACTTTAGACTAATAGTTCTCCAATTTCGTGCTAGGAGATCAAGCAACCAAGGAGATTGAAGCTTCCAAAGTTACTGGTTCGACCATAATAATCCAAGAAACTAAACGCAAGACCCTTGAAGATCAAGAGATTAGGACATCTAAACGAGTTAATTAGGGCTCAATCCTTTAGAACTTTTTATTCACCTTAGTTTCATCTTCTTACCCTCAAAATTTTAAATCTTTAGGTCAAGAGGTCGTGGAGTTAGAGCAACAGGCAATTGCTGGAAAATCACTGAAAAAGGAGAACTAGGGCACGGTTTTCAGACTCAAATTAGAAGCTTAAAGACTAGTTAAGAGGTAGGTCATCTCATGATTGGTAAAAACATCTTGTTAGGGATAAAAGCCCTCTGGTTTGGATTGATTTCATGCATGATAAATCATAAATATCATGTTTTAATAGTTCTATACATACATGCGTCTCTTAGCCCTAAATGGAAAATAAAAGCTATTATCTTATCTATTCACTAAAACCCATGCATGTAGTTGGCCTATACTTCGTTTATCATGTCTATAACAGTTGTAGTATTTTGATTTCCAGACATGTTATGTTTTCATAAACCATTACTTTATTTTACTGCCAGCAGACGATCTGACGCATCAAGGTAAGGCCGTCACAATGATCTAACGGCCTTACGATAAGCCGTCACAACCTCTGATGTATCTTAATTACTTTGTCGTCTCTAACACATCTTAATATAAGCGTTACACTACTGTAACGGCCCTACGAGAAACCGTCACAAGACTATAACGCGCCTATCGTAGACCGTCAGACACTGTGTTCTGTCAGCCCGAGATGGAATGATAACTAGTTAAAGTTTACCTATTGTAACACCCGGGAAATTTAAAAAAGAAATGTATATAAAAAAAATTTATATTTATATATATATATATATTTAACTATTGAACCTATATTCTAATTCTATTTGATTAACCATTTAATTAATAATTTAAAAATGAATAGATATTTTAGAAGATGCCAAATTATATTTTAGGAAATGCCAATTTATATTTCAATCACTTAGGAAATTAATAATACATCTTATTACACTATTCTAAAGAAATAGGAAATATGTTATATAGATAGGGTTTTAAAGGATAAACATCAATTTTACAAGATGCTAAATCATATTTTCATAATTTAGAAAATTTTATACTTCATGATGGGGACATCACCTCCCATGCCCACATTCACAGCTCGTCTCCTCGCCCCGGTTGCATCCGGCATGGTCTAGTCATTTAATTTTGAGTCCTATGTAATTTTTATTTGAGTCATTTGATGTATTTTCCCTTTTATTTGAGTCATGTTCCTAGGTCTTGTGTTCATTTCCCTAAGTTTGAGTGTCATTAGGTTGTCTAGTTAGCTATTGGGCCCAATTCATTGGGCTTGGCCCAAGGGCTCTCCCCTACCCCCTCGGTTATGTGTCATTGAGTCAATTGTCAGGTACTTTTGTAGAAATGTGGGTTTCCTATATATAGGACCCCATTCCCCCCCATTTCAACTTAATGAATCAATGAATAAAAAAACGTGCCATTTTGAGAGTTTACACTTCTTATCTAGTGGAGAGATTCCATTTTTGGGGTGAGAAACCCTAGGGGAGAGATTCCCCACCCTTCCCTCTCTTAATCTCTCTTTTTCACTCCACTTTCTCTCTCCTCAACACCCAAATTCAAATTTTCTTCTCTCTCCTCCCTTCCCAACCACCTCCACTCCCCACCTACCCCATTTAAGCCTCTTCCCATTCCCTACAACCCTCATCAATACTCCACCCCTTCCCAAGACCCCCTCCACCAATCCTCTCCTCACCATCCAACCCCCAACTACCCCTCCCACTTTCCCAAGCACCCTTCCCACTACCCCAAGCACCCCTTCCCTTCCCCAACACAACCCCCCCATTCCCAAGACAAAAAATTAACCCCACCCTTAAACCTATTTTCAAATATCCTTTCCCTCTCTCCATTCCAACCAAATTCGCAGCCCCCACTACCACCATCTATTGGACCCTCTTCCAGACCTTATTCTGCACCTCCCACACCTTAGAACACCCCCTCCAAGACCCCCTTACAACCAGGGGTCACTCCCACACTCATCTACCCCCTTCCCCTTCTTCTTTCTTGGTCATTGGAAGCTACTTTGAAATTGCAGTTTACTGTCTAGAGGTTGCAGATGAACCAGCAACTTGCAGCGGCCACCACGACTTCCTCTGGATGAGTTTTAAGACCCAAGAGCCATCGTCGGAAGCGTCTACCAGTCTCCTTCGCAACAAAAGTAGTTTCATCTTCTTCCAATCTCCGAGCCGTCCAGGAGGTCCATTCTCCCACAACTGCGCAGTTCTGCCTCGGCTGAGGACCTAAGCCAGATTAGAAGCTCTGCCACGACGAACCCCGAAAGAATCAGTCCACGAGTTCTTCTTGAAAGTTCTTCATCGCCCAGTCTACTTCCAGAATCAAGAAACAGAACTTCATTCGGCATTCATGATCCAGAGTTCTCTTTTTTCTCCCTCAGCTACGCAGATCTGCTACTCATAGTCTGCACCAACCAGTCGCCATTGTTCTGCATCCCCTAGTCTTCTCCGACATCGGTTGGCTTCCCGGTCCATTTTTCTGCGAAGAGGACTCGTCCACGATTCCAACTACTCTAACGGTACTCGATTCCGAGGTCGGGAGCTGCCGGGACATCCTCTGCAACCTGCTGTTGGAAACCAGGAGCTAGCTTTGTAGATATCCTGATACAGAGAGAAAGCTTCACCACGACAAACCCCGGAGGAATCAGGCCACGCGCTCTTCTACAAAGTTCTTACTCTCCCTCTCTAATTTCAGAACCAAGAAGCGGACCTCCATTCTGCATCTTGCAGCAGAAGTTACCAATTTTATTCCTCCGGCGTTCGACTCTGCTTCCCACTGTCGGCATAGACCACTCCTCACTTTTCTGAGTCCTTGGATCTTCACCAGCATCTTTTGGCATCCTCGTTTATTCTTCTGTAAAGAGAACTCACCCACGGTTTCAACGGTTCTAACAGAGACTGATTTGGAGTTCGGGAACGGTTGGGGAAGCCGCGTCTTCCTGCTGTTGATAGTCTGTTGCAGACAGTCCAAGATTCAGCAACCCTGTTCGTACTCCAGCCCAGGCCGCCAGCGACCCCTGAAGAAATTGGAAAAATTCAGAGGTACTCCTGTTCCAGAAACGAAGAGATCCCCACTGGTCTCACCCTCAACAAAATTCCTGACCAAGTTCTACAGCTGTAACACCGGCTATCTGTCCTTATCCGCAGACAGCAGGCAGATTCGGTGTCATCACTTATTCCTCACTCTTTGCTTTGATTTCCCCTCCCCGCTTGGTCGGCTGAAGGCCCCTCCCTGCGTGGAGGTAGTATTGATTGTAATATCATTAACCCCCACCCCAAGGTCCCCCCTCCTACGAGAGGTGTAGTGTTGTAATAGCTTAAACAGGTCAAGCTACCCCGGCGTGGCGTGTGGGGAACCCACGGTTCCCCGCTCACCCTCATCTCTGAGCGGGACCGGTTTCTTCAAACCGGTCGAGTGAGTGCTCCAAAACTTTGCTCTAATTCATGCTTGTTCTTTCAATATTAGTTCATAAACTCCGCTGGCCGTGACGAGAGCCCGATCCTTAAGCTCATTGCTATAAGTGATCATCGTTGGAAGAGAGTGGAACCCGTGCCCTTTGGCACTTCGTCGGACCCTTGATTTGGGCAGCCATACCCTTGGGGAATCAAACCTTGGCCTTGCTGGCCCTCTACCAGCAAGGGCCCAGCCCACACAACCTCCCCTTGGCATTGCCAAGTTACCCCCGTGTCTTAGTGAGCATCGGGTGAGCGGTTGCCATTATCGGTCCGTTTTGAATGCTTAATTGTGCTTGCTTGTTGAGTCCTAGGTTGCGTCACATCAATTGGTATCAGAGCAAGTTCTAGACTTGTCTCTACTAAGTCTTGTCCTAGGGCCATTGCATTTATCACTCGATCATCATGGCCACTTCCTACTTAGCCTACTCGTCTCGCTTGGACCCAATAGATGCCTTTGTGTTTGATGGATCCCACCCTAGTTTATATCTAGAATGAGAAAGCTCCATAGATCACCACTTTGGGAGGTTCACCCTGTCAGGGTCTATGCAAGTCAACTATGCCAAAAGTTTGCTATGGCGCCAAGCTTGGAATGAATGGCAAAACATTGTAGGCTTAAGGGAAGTTGGAAGGCAAGAGCCAATCGACTCTTGGGTTGAGATGAGAAATGAACTTAGGAAGATTTATGCCCATATGGACCCTCCTATCACCATAGAGGAAGCCCAAGCTCCCACCAACAAAGAAGAAGAGCCTCAATCTTCCCCCACCCCTCATGGTCCGGATCCTCAAAGGCCATGCACCGTCACACATGGCACCCTCACCATAGATGAGTCCATACTCCAATGGCTCAAGCAATGTCCCACCCTCCCTAGCTCACCACCATTGGGATATAAATCCCAAATTTTTCCCACCCGACCTCCCCATGTCACTTATCAAAACTTCTACTCTGTGGAAGACTTGGGAGACCTTGTGGATTGCCTACATTGGCAAGCCCACTTAACCAGTCTACTAGCCATGGGACCATTGGAGCCTAGCACCGTCAACTTTGTCCACCCATCCATCGGTTCCATCACCTCCCTTTGCACAAGTGGGCATTGTACTAGTGAGATCCTCCTATTTCTCCCCTTGGAGGAAGAACCCATCCCGGTCTACTCCCCACCCCTTGAGATCCCAAGTACCTTGAACGGTCAACCCACTAGAGACCTTGGACCAACTACTTGGGAGGAGGATGACTCACCACCTTGTAAGGACCTTGGGGACATAGAGTTTCTCTCTCTAGGTAGCCCTTACCATGATCCCTTTGACCCATTCCAATGGGAGTACGGATACCCATGTGGCCCAACCACCTTATCCACCACCCACCTTCCCCTACTCCAACCCACCGTGATGGATCAAACCCACCCCTTCCTAGACTCGGGTTACACCTTGGGAACCATGACCTTGGGCCGCATATCCCTAGGTAATAAGGTTGTGCCCCACCCCATGATGACCACCTTCTTAGATCCATTCGATCCTTTCCAATGGGAGTTCAAAGGTTGTCCCACACTTATACACATGGAAGTCACCTTTGGGAAAAGCATGCATGTGTCTAGGCTTACCATACCCCTTGGCATGAACACTATATTGGGTCCATTCATTCATATCACCCACATGTCAAGTAGAAAGTATGAGTGGTCCATATTCGGATGTTATGGTCCACCTTCATTCATCATGAGTCTTATCTACGGATGTCCGAGTCCCCCAATATTTATCACCAATTTGCATGATAGGGCCATCTACGGGTGCCCCGGCCCACCTAGGCTAACCAAAGTCTACACTGCATCATTACACGATAGGTCTACTTTTGGTTGCCCAAGTCCACCCATCACCCCTAGAATGTCTGCATTCACAACATTGTATAAAGAGATCCGCAAGCACATTAGCAAGAAGAATGTGACTTATAAAAGGCGAGCCGACTCTCATCGACATCATCAAGAATTCCATGAGGGTGACTTTGTGATGGTAAGGACGGAGAGGCTCTCCCTGGGAGCCATCTCTAAATTGAGGCCACGTGGGGCTGGTCCCTTCCAGGTCCTGAGGCGCATTGGTGCAAATGTCTTTGAGTTAGATCTCCCCGAGGAATATGGGGTAAGTCCCACATTCAGTGTCGCCGACCTAGTGCCATACAAGGGACCCACTGTGGTACCTAGTGAGGATATTGAGCCTATTCCCTCCGTTGAGAGAGCACCCACCCGTGAGGAGAGTCCACCAGCCAAGAGAGCCCAGCGTGAGCGCATTGAATGAATATTGGATGAACATGTCACTACCACCAGGAGCAAGGTATACGAGCGCTATCTCGGCAGGTGGATGGATCGGTCTTGTTCGGAAGACTTGAGGGCAGTACCACTTCTACACCCTCCAAGGAGGGAAGGACACTTACTCGACGGAGTCGAGTTCTCCGCACCCCGGGAGTATGATGGGGACATCACCTCCCATGCCCACGTTCACAGCTCGTCTCCTCGCCCGGTTGCATCCGGCATGGTATAGTCATTTAATTTTGAGTCCTATGTAATTTTTATTTGAGTCATTTGATGTATTTTCCCTTTTATTTGAGTCATGTTCCTAGGTCTTGTGTTCATTTCCCTAAGTTTGAGTGTCATTAGGTTGTCTAGTTAGCTATTGGGCCCAATTCATTGGGCTTGGCCCAAGGGCTCTCCCCTACCCCCTCGGTTATGTGTCATTGAGTCAATTGTCAGGGACTTTTGTAGAAATGTGGGTTTCCTATATATAGGACCCCATTCCCCCCATTTCAACTTAATGAATCAATGAATGAAAAAACTTGCCATTTTGAGAGTTTACACTTCTTATCTAGTGGAGAGATTCCATTTTTGGGGTGAGAAACTCTAGGGGAGAGATTCCCCACCCTTCCCTCTCTTAATCTCTCTTTTTCACTCCACTTTCTCTCTCCACAACACCCAAATTTGAATTTTCTTCTCTCTCCTCCCTTCCCAACCACCTCCACTCCCCACCTACCCCATTTAAGCCTCTTCCCATTCCCCACAACCCTCATCAATACTCCACCCCTTCCCAAGACCCCCTCCACCAATCCTCTCCTCACCATCCAACCCCCAACTACCCCTCCCACTTTCCCAAGCACCCTTCCCACTACCCCAAGCACCCCTTCCCTTCCCCAACACAACCCCCCATTCCCAAGACAAAAAATTAACCGCACCCTTAAACCTATTTTCGAATATCCTTTCCCTCTCTCCATTCCAACCAAATTCGCAGCCCCCACTACCACCATCTATTGGACCCTCTTCCAGACCTTATTCTCCACCTCCCACACCTTAGAACACCCCCTCCAAGACCCCCTTACAACCAGGGGTCACTCCCACACTCATCTACCCCCTTCCCCTTCTTCTTTCTTGGTCATTGGAAGCTACTTCGAAGTTGCAGTTTGCTGTCCAGAGATTGTAGATAAACTAACAACTTGCAGCGGCCACCACGACTTCCTCCAGACGAGTTTGAAGACCCAAGAGCCATCGTCGGAAGCGTCTACCAGTCTCCTTCACAACAGAAGTGGTTTTATCTTCTTCTGATCACCGAGCCGTCCAGGAGGTCCATTCTCCCACAACTACGTAGTTCTGCCTCGACTGAGGACCTGAGCCAGATTAGAAGCTCTGCCACGACGAACCCTAAAGGAATCAGTCCACGAGTTCTTCTTCAAAGTTCTTCATCGCTCAGTCTACTTCCAGAATCAAGAAACAGAACTTCATTCGGCATTTGTGATCCAGAGTTCTCTTTTTTCTCCCTCAGCTACGCAGATCTGCTACTCATAGTCTGCACCGACCAGTCGCCATTCTTCTGCATCCCCTAGTCTTCTCCGACATCGGTTGGCTTCCCCATCCATTTTGCTGCGAAGAGGACTCGTCCACGATTCCAACGACTCTGACGGTGATTGATTCCAAGGTCAGGAGCTGCCGGGGCATCCTCTGCAACCTGCTGTTGGAAATCAGGAGCTAGCTCTACAGATATCCTGATCCGGAAAGAAAGCTTCACCACGACAAACCCCGGAGGAATCAGGCCACGAGCTCTTCTAAAAAGTTCTTCCTCTCTCTGTCTACTTTCATAACCAAGAAGCGGAACTCCATTCGGCATCTTGCAGCAGAAGTTAACAATTTTCTTCCTCAGGCGTTTTACTCTGCTTCCCACTGTCTGCATAGACCACTCCTCACTTTTCTGAGTCCTCGGATCTTCACCGGCATCTTTTGGCATCCCCGTTTGTTCTGATGTAAAGAGAACTCACCCACGGTTCCAACGGTTCTAATGGAGACTGATTCGGAGTTCGGGAACGGTCGAGGCAGCCGCATCTTCCTGCTATTGATAGTCTATTGCAGACAGTCCGAGATTCAGCAACCCTGTTCGTACTCCCGCCCAGGCCGCCAGCAACCCCTGAAGAAATTGGCAAAATTCAGAGGCACTCCTGTTCCAGAAACGAAGAGATCCCCACTGGTCTCACCCTCAGCAAAATTCTTGAGCAAGTTCTACAGCTGCAACACCGGCTATCTGTCCTTATCCACAGACAGTAGGCAGATTCGGTGTCATCACTTATTCCTCACTCTTTGCTTTGATTTCCCCTCTCCGCTTGGCCGGCTGAAGGCCCCTCCCTGCGTGGAGGTAGTATTGATTGTAATATCATTAACCCCCACCCTAAGGTCTCCCCTCCTGCAAGAGGTGTAGTGTTGTAATAGCTTAAACATGTCAAGCTACCCCGGCGCGGCATGTGGGGAACCCACGCTTCCCCGCTCGCCCTCGTCTCCGAGCGGGACCGGTTTCTTCAAACCGGTCGAGTGAGTGCTCCAAAACTTTGCTCTAATTCATGCTTGTTCTTTCAATATTAGTTCATAAACTCGGCTGGCCGTGACGAGAGCCCGATCCTTAAGCTCATTGCTATAAGTGATCATCGTGGGAAGAGAGTGGAACCCGTGCCCTTTGGCACTTCGTCGGACCCTTGATTTGGGCAGCCATACCCTTGGGGAATCAAACCTTGGCCTTGCTGGCCCTCTACCAGCAAGGGCCCAGCCCACACAATCTCCCCTTGGCATTGCCAAGTTACCCCCGGGTCTTAGTGAGCATCGGGTGAGCGGTTGCCATTATCGGTCCGTTTTGAATGCTTAATTGTGCTTGCTTGTTGAGTCCTAGGTTATGTCACATCACTTCAACTTTTACATTGCATCATTATTCTGAAGAAATAAGGGTATATAGATGAAGTGGTAAAGGATAAACATAATTTACGAAGTGAGAAAGGGTATATAGACAATTTTGGTTAGTGTAGAGTGAATAGAAAAGTCTCCGTTTAAAATCACGACCGTTATTAAGCCGTTACTCACGAAATAACGACATGTAAGGTGTCATTATTCAACTAAAGTAGATACATAAGGATGGAAAGGATATATATCATATTTCGGTCCTTAGAGGGTGATAAGAAAATGCTCCAAAAGCAGTAATGACCAATGTATGGTCGTTATTCACTAAACAACGACATATGTTAGGTCGTTATTTCCTAAACGTGAATAGTGACGTGAATAGTGCCACTTTTTATTTAAAAAGAATTTTTTAAAAAAACTTTTATGTAAAAATAGAGAAAAATGTAAGGATCTCACAGGTGAAATTTCACAAACTAACTCCATCAATGTTTAAAGATAAAAATCATTGAAGTTAACTGGAAAGTTTAAAATAAAGAAACTGAGGATGAATCACGACCCTCTCATAGGCACCATTTTCCACCAGACAGACTTTTCGATTTCTTATCCCCAACAGCCTGTATAAGCTGGCATCCCATTGAGATCCGATTTTCACGAATCTTGTTTCCCCCTCCTGTCGACTCAAACCTTATATTATACATTCCTAATGAAATAAACCTCCGTTGGGTCGAAGGCTTGCTGTTGTAAAGGGGAGGAACTTTCTGAAGGGTTGTAGAGGAGGGGAGGAGCTGCTACTTCCACCTGCTACAACTTCTGCCACTTCACAGAGGTAGGTGTTCTCAACTTTTCACTAAACTAGTAGCTAATCTAGGATGATTAGTGTAGGCAGTTAGTTTTAGGCTCATTTCCATGTGATATTTAGTGTTTACACAGCATGTGTTTGGCTAATACCCATGATAATTAGCATGTATTAGCTTCATATCTAGGATAATTAGCATGTATTAGCCTCATACCCAGGATCATTAGCATGTATTAGCCTTAATTAGTATGTATTAGCCTTATACACGAGATAATTAGCATGTATTAGCTGCAATCTAGGGTAATTGACATGTATTAGCTTCATATCTATGCGATATATCCTATGTAACGTAAGTTTTATCATGTTTTCACGCAACCTGTCAGCTTACTAGTTAGCTTACATGATTTAAATACATCTTGCTACACATATTTAGTCATCACATATTTCACTAAAGCCTACCCTGTTTATATACATCATGATTCTCAGGTAATATATACAACATGTTTTAGCAAATGGGTTGAACTACATAACCTGTTAAGCTAGCTTTCCTTGTTATATTATTAAACCTTGTTTATATACATCATGTTTCTCATAAAATATATACGCCACCGTGAGAGGACCGACTATACTGAAAATAGGCCTAGTTAAAGAGAGAAATAACTTTAAAACTAGAGAGAATTAGAAGAAGTAACAGAAGCGAAAGTTGAAGATCGGAGGGTTAGGAATAAGTTTTATGAAGAGTGCAGAGAGAGAAAATGAGAGGAAGAAGGTGAAAAACTTGAAAAACCAAGATCTATAGGCGCAGGTGAACAGTGACTGAGTAGAAAATAGAACCGTGAAAAATTAATTATAACTTAAAAACTAAGAATAATTGGAGGAAGTGGTAGAATAAGAAAATCTTTATCTACAAGATAGGAAAAACATTTATGAAGAACTCAGAGAGAAAAGAGGATTGGAAGGGCATGAAAAAGGGGGAACAAAAGAAGGTATCAACTCGGATGAACAGTAATGTGCCAGGATAGCAAGTGAAAAAATATGTAATAACTTGAAAACGGCGAGAAATTAGAGAAAGAGGTAGAAGAAAGAAATGGAGAGCACTTAAGGATGAACAAGTTTGCAGAAGACATGAAATTAAAATGAAGATCCGAAAAGTATGTAAAGGGCTAAGAAAGACTAAAATCTCAAGAACTTACATTAATAACAACATAAACATACAAACCCAAAACCCCTCTCAATTGCATGTTTAGAAAATAGATATAAAGTATATACAACATGTTTCTCATGTTTAGCAAATAGATATAACGTATATACGGCATGTTTCTCATAAAATATATAGCATGTTTAGCAAATAGATATAACATATATATAGCATGTTTCTCATAAAATATATAGCATGTTTAGCAAATAGATATAACGTATATGTTTAGTAAACAGATATAACGTATTTTACAGAAATTAAACAATTCAGCCTTCAGGAATAGGGCGACCCCCACCTGGGCACCATTTCATGATGGGGCACCCCAGGCAGGGGTGCCATTTAAATGAAGACTGCATATGCAGTCGTTATTTCATTCTCTGTAAAATATAACCACCATGTTATAAAATTTAATATCTGAGAAACTAAAACATAAAACTAATGCATGAGCACATTTCCATGATCCTGATAATTTTCTCTACCTGTCCATGTTATTCCTTCTAGAT
This sequence comes from Amorphophallus konjac, assembly GCA_022559845.1. Taxonomy (NCBI): domain Eukaryota; kingdom Viridiplantae; phylum Streptophyta; class Magnoliopsida; order Alismatales; family Araceae; genus Amorphophallus; species Amorphophallus konjac. The sequence continues at coordinate 61,787,521 of CM040120.1, read as the reverse complement.
TCTTAGAAACCTTGAAATTATGAACAGTAACTTGAGTCTATGAACGCACCTGCCCGGTGCATATATAACCCTGAGTGAAGGGCGCCCCTGACCAGGGCGCCATTCACTTGAAACATGACCCCAGAAATGGGCACCATTTCCCTCAACAAGCAGCTACATATAAAAAAAGGGAAAGAAATAGCGACCACTGCTTGGTCGCTATTCACAAAAGTGATTATTTCTAATTTTCCCGAAACCTTAAAACCCATGAATGGTGCGCCGTCATTCACTGAAACATGGCAGCCAGGGAGGCGCCATTCACACCCTGACTGGCCTCCCCAACCCCTGTAAAGTCCACAGAAAGGGGCACTCCTCTGTGAGGGTGCCATTTCTGAACATGTCTGGTAGCCATCAAGGCACCGATCTCGCCTAGTTTTCCTGTGTATCAAACGTTGTGATTTTACTCTTAGTTAGTCCCTACACAACAATACGTCCTCGAATTCCATTTCACAAAATCCACCTTATATATCCTACATGGTCAAACCTTGAAAATTCGATATTGGCTATAAAAGAAAGTGGGTGTCAACAAACATGACCAATGCTGTGCGTATAGGGCCCGGTCTGGTCCTGGGAGGAGCACCCGAACGTAGTTGTGCCCATGGGAGTTTATTGACCATGGTGTTTGGCATTGCACCGGAGTACTTGCTTGCTAGACTTTAGACATTCCACTCATTCATGTGATATTACTTGAACGATTGACTTGAGGCCCGCAGAAGGGTAAAAGTATTTGCTTGAATGAAATTGATAAATAGCCAATTCCAGTTATACATGCTTAAAATTACGTTTCTTACTATTACTTGCTTGACATGAGTTCTTACCTTCTTGGAAAAATTATTGTTAATTCCAGTTATTGCTTGCTTGATATCTCTTGCTTATTGAAGTTGGAATCTATATACTCTCACTTGTTATTCCTATACTGCTCTTGTCGATTTTACAATCCTTGTTATCTACTTATCTACATGCATAGATTTTCCAACATTAATTGAACTTGTAAATCACTTAAAGCATGTTAAATCTTGAGATGTAAATCTTACTCAGCGATTCGCTCATCCAGTTGCTTCTAACATTTTCAGGTGATTTGCATGACAACCAGAACTCGGAAGGGAATGAGTATGAGTGATGAGTGTAGAAATGGAGTCATCAATTGTCATGTTAATTGTGTTGTCAATTGTGTTATTGTAATTCCACTATTTTGTGCTACTTGTAACCCTACGTATGTCAGTTGTATTATCCAGTTATGTCATTTGTATTTCCTTTGATCAAAACTAATAAAGGAGTGAGGACTAGTAGTTGATTCTACGAATTTGACATTTTGGTTAGTTGTAATAATCGATAGCTCGAACTATTTATGTTAGTATCAAGTCTAAGCTTAGTAAATTGCTTAGTCATTTGCGCACTCTTTAAATTGTCTAAGGAAGATCTCCACTAATTAGCTAGATCGCTTTGGTTCTATATAAAGGACTGTCGCGCCACGGGTAAGCTTCCGCGCTCGGGACGTGACAGCTCTTTCTTGGTATCAGAGCCTAGGATCATAATTTCCTAGGTAAAAACCCGAGTCTAATGATAGAAATGTCTAAGGATTGGTTTAGATCTTACCTGGGAAGATTCCTAGGTAAGTCTAACGATAGAATTGTTTGGTTTAGATCTTACCTAGTGAGATGGGTAAAGCCATGGGTTAAGTTTAATAATGACAATTGATCTTTAACCCAAAAACTCAATATTTATTACACTTTAATTCATTTGTAGGATTGTGGCCGCTGAAAGAGCACAATGGCGCGAGGTGCAGCGCACTGTGCAAGGACTTACGTAGGCGCTACAGCAAGTGGCGCAAGGCGGTGCTGGCGGTGCTCACCGTGGAACTGGTGACCTTCATCGTGATTTTCGTAACATGAACCCACCAAGATTCACGGGTTCGGTGGACCCCGATGATGCCGAGAATTGGCTGAAGGAAATTGAGAGGATCTTCCGTGTAATGCAATGCACGGATGTAGAGAAGGTTCTATTGGCTACGTTCCAACTAGAATGGGATGCTCGATGCTGGTGGGAATCCATAGAAGCAACACTGTCTGACAACCATGTCACCTGGGCGGAGTTTTTTGAACACTACAACAGCAAGTATTTTTCTGACCGTCTTCAAGAGAAGAAGGCCGCGGAATTTGCCGCGTTAAAGCAACGGAGCCTGAAGGTGGCCGAATATGAGGCCCAATTCTCAAGACTTTCCCGATATGCACCTCACTTGGTGTGTATGGAAAGGATGAAGGCAAGGAGATTCCTCAACGGGATTCGGCCCCAATATATTACACAGCTTGCGCCGATAGACATCCAAGTCTATTCGGAAATGGTTCAGCGTGCTCAATTGCTAGAAGATGCCACTGAATTCTATGAAAGGATTCAAGGCAAGGACAAGAAGGAAACCCTCACAAGTCCGCCACCATTTGGCAAGAAGCGATTCTTCAATGGAGGAGAATTTTCCAAAGAGAAGAGGTTCCAGAAAAGCAACAAGCCCTTCTCCACTATCAACAATAAGCCTTCCTCCGTCATCACACCTTCCAAGGAAATCTGTAAGTATTGTGACAAGGTTTGTCATAAGACTAAGGAATGTTGGAGGAAACTGGGAGCATGTCTCCGATGTGGGAGTCAAGAGCATCGAATCCCCGACTGCCCCTTGATGAAGGTACAAGTCAACAAAGACGAGAAGCGTCTGGTAAAGAAACAAGGTCATCTACAAGCTCTTCAAGGGACGGAACCCATGGAGGGAGGAATCGTGGAAGGTACATTAACTGTTTTCTCTAAACCTGCTAAAGTTCTATTTGATACTGGGGCAACTCATTCATTTGTTTCCAAGAGATTTACTGCCTCATTTTATAAAGAACCTGAATGGGTAGATTAAGTAATATCTACACCTCTCAGAAACAAGTCTGATATCATGCATCACTACCCAAGTTGTGAGGTTATGGTTCAAGGAAGCAATCTTCCGGTCGACCTTATACGCCTTGAAATGAAGGATTATGATGTCATACTAGGCGCTGACTGGTTATCCACCTACCAAGCAATGATAGATTGCCGACAAGGCTAGATAACTTTTGCAGATTATCCCGAGTTGGTTTATGTTAGCCCTCAGAATAGACCCCCTCTCATCTCAACTCTTCGAGCTAGCAAACTTGTGAGTAAAGGATGTGTGGCTTTCATAGCTTTTGTGACTGTCACAGAAGTCGAGAAGACTGAAATTGAAGACATCCGAGTGATTCGGGACTTTCTAGATGTATTTCCAGAAGAATTACCTGGTTTACCCCCGGAAATGGAAGTGTCATTCACAATCGACATTGTTCCTGGTGCCGGTCCTATTTCTAAGGCGCCCTACAGGATGTCTCCCGCTGAACTGAAGGAGCTAAAGGAGCAGCTGCTGGATTTATTGAAAAAGGGTTTTATTAGGCCAAGTACTTCCCCCTAGGGAGCACCCGTGCTCTTTGTTAAAAGGAAAGATGGAACATTAAGGCTATGCATTGCTTATCGACAGTTGAACCATCTTACAATCAAGAACAAGTACCCGCTGCCGAGAATTGATGAGCTGTTCGACCAATTATCTGGAGCTAATTACTTCTTCAAAATTGATCTTCGGTCTAGTTACCACCAATTGAGGATTAAAGACGAAGATATTTCTAAAATTGCGTTTCGAAGTAGGTATGAGCATTATGAATTTACTGTTATACCTTTTGGACTAACAAATGCCCCCGTAGCTTTTATGCAGTTAATGAACAGCATCTACAAACCTTATTTAGACCAATTTATTGTGGTCTTTATCGATGATATATTGATCTATTCAAAAATTGAAGAAGATCATGAAGTGCATCTCAAGAAGGCATTACAGATATTGTGAGACAACAAGCTATATGCCAAATTCAGCAAATGCCAGTTCTGGCTTGAAGAAGTGTCCTTCTTAGGCCATGTCATATCAAAGAATGGAATTTCTGTTGATCCTGCGAAGGTCGAAGCCGTACAAAATTGGGGATGACCAACGAATGCAACAGAGATTCGTAGCTTCTTGGGTCTAGTTGGCTACTACCGACATTTTATTAAGGACTTCTCCAACATTGTTGTCCCTCTTACCAGATTGACTCGCAAGGAAGTGCCTTATGAATGGAGTGAAGACTGTGAGAAGAGTTTCCTAACTTTGAAGGATCTCTTGACTACTGCTCCGGTCTTATCTCTACCAATTGAAGGAGAGAAGTACGAGGTATATACCGATGCATCTGGTATCGGCCTTGGATGTGTATTGATGCAGAATGGAAGAGTCATTGCATACTCTTCCCGGTAATTAAAGAAGCATGAAGAAAACTACCCTATGCATGATTTGGAACTAGCCGCAGTGGTATTGGCTTTAAAGATCTAGAGGCACTATCTCTACAGAGAGTAATTCACCGTATACTCCAATCATAAAAGTCTGAAATATCAATTCTCTCAGAAGGAGCTGAACATGCGACAAAGGCGTTGGCTCGAGTATCTCAAGGATTTCGACTTCACTATACAATATCATCCTGGTAAGGGTAATTCCGTAGCAGATGCCCTTAGTCGGAAGCCGAGAGCCCTAGTAGCCAACTGTATGGTTCAAGAATGGAAGCTGCTGGAAATTTTTTTTGAACTCAATATAAGCATGGATGAGAATGACGGGTGTACTACTCTATCTCTCATAAGTGTGCATCCGGATTTGCTAGCTGAAATCAAGAGGTTGCAAGAAGAAGATCCTACCCTAGTAGAAATAAAAGAGAAGCTGTACGAGAAATCTGATTTCAAGTTGGCAATCGATGGCAGATTATTATACCATGAACGGGCATGTGTACCAGACAGTCCTGAGCTGAAGAAGAGGATTCCTGAAGAAGCTCACCGATCGAGGTATACGATCCACCTTGGAGCCACTAAGATGTACCAAGACATAAAAAGAACCTTTTGGTGGCCCAACATGAAAAGGGAGATAGCAGACTTCGTGTCTAGATTCTTGACATGCCAACAGGTGAAGGCAGAACATCAGAAGCCCGCTGGAAGATTGCATTCACTAGATATCCCCAAGTGGAAATGGGAAGACATTAGTATGGACTTCATTATGGGTTTGCCCAGGTCTAGGGGCAGATATGATGGAATTTGGGTAATCATCGATCGCCTTACTAAATCGGCTCATTTCTTGCCTATCACGAGTCGATGGTCGGTTGATGTTCTTGCTACCTTATATATCAAAGAGATTACTAGATTCCATGGAATTCCTGTGTCTATAGTATCTGATCGAGACCCGCACTTTACTTCTCATTTTTAGAAGGGTCTACAACACTCTATGGGAACAAAACTCAACTTTAGCACTGCTTTACATCCCTAGACAGATGGTCAGACTGAAAGAACAAATCAGGTTGTTGAAGATATGTTAAGGGCATGCATTATAGATTTTGGTGGAAGCTGGCATGACCACTTACCCCTAGCCGAATTTGCCTATAATAAAAACTATCAAGCCAGTATCCATATGGCACCTTTCGAGGCACTTTATGACAGGAGTTGTTGATCTCTAATATGCTGGGATGAAGTCGGTGAAAGATAACTTCTAGGCCCAGATATGGTTAGAGATTCAACTGAAAAGATACACCTTATTAGAAAGAGACTCAAGGTAGCTCAGTGCAGGCAACAATCTTATGCTGATAACAAAAGAAGAGATTTGAAATTTCAAGTGGGTGACCATGTATTTCTCAAGGTATCTCCTGGCCGAGGTATTAGAAGATTCGGTGTTAAGGGCAAGCTTACACCAAGGTTTATCGGTCCAGTTGAAGTATTGGAATGAGTGGGCGAGGTGGCTTACCGTATTGCCTTACCTCCTAAACTCTCGGAAGTGCACAATGTATTTCATATATCTATGCTGAAGAAACATGTGCTCAACCCTTCTCACGTCATCGACCATGCTGATTTAGTGATTCAAAGGGATCTTACTTATGAGCAAATGCCGATGCGGATCCTCAACCGAGAAGTCTGAGTTCTAAGGAGCAAGACGATCCCTATGGTGAAAATCCAATGGAATCGATGCTCGGAGCAGGAAGCAACATGGGAGACCGAGAAATCAATGAAAAGAAGATACCCAAAACTATTTTAGATTGTAAGTATCCTATACTTTCCACAATACCCTTATGCAGTTGAATTTACCCTTATACAATTGAATTTGTGGACCAAATTCTTTTAAGTAGGGGAGGGTGTAACACCCGAGAATTTTAAAATAGAAATGTACGAATAATATATATATATATATATTTATATTTAACTATTGAACCCATATTATAATTCTATTTGATTAACCATTTAAAATCATTTAATTAATAATTTAAAAACTAATAGATACTTTAGAAGATGCCAAATTATATTTTAGGAAATGCCAATTTATATTTCAATCACTTAGGAAATTAATAATACATCTTATTACACTATTCTAAAGAAATAGGAAATAGGTTATATAGATAGGGTTTTAAAGGATAAACATCAATTTTACAAGTTGCTAAATCATATTTTTATAATTTACAAAATTTATACTTCAACTTTTACATTACATCATTGTTCTGAAGAAATAAGGGTATATAGATGAGGTGTTAAAAGATAAACATAATTTAGGAAGTGAGAAAGGGTATATAGATAATTTTGGTTAGTGTAGATGAATAGAAAAGTCTCCGTTCAAAATCACGACCGTTATTAAACAGTTACTCACGAAATAACGACATGTAAGGTGTCGTTATTCAACTAAAGTAGATACATAAGGATGGAAAGGATATATATCCAATTTCGATCCTTAGAGGGTGATAGGAAAATGCTCCAAAAGAAGTAATGACCAATGTATGGTCGTTATTCACTAAACAACGACATATGTTAGGTCGTTATTTCCTAAACGTGAATAGTGATGTGAATAGTGCCACTTTTTATTTATAAATATTTTTTCAAAAAAAATTATATGTAAAAATAGAGAAAAATGTAAGGATCTCACTCGTGAAATTTCACAAACTAACTCCATCAATTTTTAAAGATAAAAATCATTGAAGTTAACTGGAAAGTTTAAAATAAAGAAACTGAGGATGAATCACGACCCTCTCATCGGCACCATTTTCCACCAGACAAGCTTTTCGATTTCTTATCCCTAACAGCCTGTATAAGCTGGCATCCCATTGAGATCCGATTTTCACAGATCTTGTTTCCCCCTCCTGTCGACTCAAACCTTATATTATACATTCCTAATGAAGCAAACCTCCGTTGGTTCGAAGGCTTGCTATTGTGATGGGGAGGCACTTTCTAAAGGGTTGCAGAGGAGGGAAGGAGCTACTTCTTCCACCTGCTACAACTTCTGCCACTTCACAGAGGTAGGTGTTCTCAACTTTTAACTAAACTAGTAGCTAATCTAGGATGATTAGTCTAGGTAGTTAGTCTTAGGCTCATTTCCATGCGATATTTAGTGTTTACACAACATGTGTTAGCCTCATACCCAGGATAATTAGCATGTATTAGCTTCATATCTAGAGTAATTAGCATGTATTAGCCTTAATTAGCATGTATTAGCCTTAATTAGCATGTATTAGCCTTATACCCAAGATAATTAGCATGTATTAGCTCCAATCTAGGGTAATTGACATGTATTAGCTTCATATCCATGCGATGTATCTTGTGTAACACATGTTTTATTGTGTTTTCACGTAACCTGTCAGCTTACTAGTTAGCTTACATGATTTAAATATATCTTGTTACAAATATTTAGTCATCACATATTTCACTAAAGCCTACCCTGTTTATATACATCATGATTCTCAGGTAATATATACAGCATGTTTTAGCAAACGGGTTGAACTACATAACCTGTTAAGCTAATTTACCTTGTTACATTATTAAACCCTATTTATATACATCACGTTTCTCATAAAATATATACGCCACCGTGAGAGGACCGACTATACTGAAAATAGGCCTAGTTAAAGAGAGAAATAACTTTAAAACTAGAGAGAATTAGAAGAAGTGACAGAAGAGAAAGTTGAAGATCGGAGGGTTAGGAAGAAGTTTTATGAAGAGTGCAGAGAGAGAAAATAAGAGAAAGAAGGTGAAAATGTGAAAATTCGAGATCTATATGCGCGAGTGAACATGGATTGAGTAGAAAATAGAACCGTGAAAAATTAATTATAACTTAAAGACTAAGAAGAATTGGAGGAAGTGGTAGAAGAAGATAATCTAGATCTATAAGATAGGAAAAACTTTTATGAAAAACTCAGGGAGAAAGGATTGGAAGGTCATGAAAATGGGGGAACAAACGAAGGTATCAACTCGGATGAACAGTAATGTGCCAGGACAGCAAGTGGAAAAATATGTAATAACTTGAAAACGAAGAGGAATTAGAGAAAGAGGTAGAAGAAGGAAATGTAGAGCACTTAAGGATGAACAAGTTTGCAGAAGACATGAAATTGAAATGAAGATTCGAAAAGTATGTAAAGGGCTAAGAAATACTAAAATCTCAAGAACTTACATTAATAACAACATAAACATACAAACCCAAAACCCCTCTCAATTGCATGTTTAGCAAATAGATATAAAGTATATACAGCATGTTTCTCATGTTTAGCAAATAGATATAACGTATATATGGCATATTTCTCATAAAATATATAACATGTTTAGCAAATAGATATAACGTATATACAACATGTTTCTCATAAAATATATAGCATGTTTAGCAAATAGATATAACGTATATGTTTAGTAAATAGATATAACGTATTTTACAGAAATTAAACAATTCAGCCTTCAGGAATAGGGCGACCCCCACTTGGGCGCCATTTCATGATGGGGCACCCCAGGCAGGGGCGCCATTTAAATGAAGACTGCATACGCAGTCGTTATTTCATTATCTGTAAAATATAACCACCATGTTATAAAATTTAATATCTGAGAAACTAAAACATAAAACTAATGCATGAGCACATTTCCATGATCCTGATAATTTTCTCTACCCGTCCATGTTATTCCTTCTAGATTCTGAGAAACCTTGAAATTGTGAACAGTAACTTGAGTCTACGAACGCACCTGCCCGGTGCATATATAACCCTGAGTGAAGGGCGCCCCTGACAAGGGCGCCATTCACTTGAAACATGACCCCAGAAACGGGTGCTATTTCCCTCAACAAACAGCTACATATAAAAAAAAGGAAAGAAATCGCGACCACTACTTGGTCGCTATTCACAAAAGTGATGATTTCTGATTTTCCTGAAACCTTAAAACCCCTGAATGGTGCGCCCTATATTCAGGCGTCATTCACTGAAACATGGCAGCCAGGGAGACGCCATTCACACCCTGACTGGCCTCCCCAACCCCAGTAAAGTCCACAGAAAGGGGCACCCCTCTGTGAGTGTGCCATTTCTGAACATGTCTGGCAGCCATCAAGGCACCGATCTCACTTAGTTTTCCGGTGTATCAAACGTTGCTGGTTTTACTCTTAGTTAGTCCCTACACAACAATACATCCTTGAATTCCATTCCACAAAATACACCCTATATATCCTACATGGTCAAACCTTGAAAATTTGATATTGGCTATAAATGAGAGTGGGTGTCAACAAACATGACCAATACTGTGCGTATAGGGCCCGATCTGGTCCTAGGAGGAGCACCCGAAGGTACTTGTGCCATGGGAGTTTATTGACCACGGTGTTTGGCATTGGACCGGAGTACTTGCTTGCTAGACTTTAGACACTCCACTCATTCACGTGATATTACTTGATCGATTGACTTGAGGCCCGCAGAAGGGTAAATGATGTGACACAACCTAGGACTCAACAAGCAAGCACAATTAAGCATTCAAAACGGACCGATAATGGCAACCGCTCACCCGATGCTCACTAAGACCCGGGGTAACTTGGCAATGCCAAGGGGAGGTTGTGTGGGCTGGGCCCTTGCTGGTAGAGGGCCAGCAAGGCCAAGGTTTGATTCCCCAAGGGTATGGCTGCCCAAATCAAGGGTCTGACAAAGTGCCAAAGGGCACGGGTTCCACTCTCTTCCCACGATGATCACTTATAGCAAATGAGCTTAAGGATCGGGCTCTCGTCGCGGCCAGCGGAGTTTATGAACTAATACTGAAAGAACAATCATGAATTAGAGCAAAGTTTTGGAGCACTCACTCGACCGGTTTGAAGAAACCGGTCCCGCTCGGAGACGAGGGCGAGCGGGGAAGCGTGGGTTCCCCACACGCCGCGTCGGGGTAGCTTGGCCTGCCCAAATGAATATAAAACTACGCCCTCGCAGGAGGGGGATCTTGGGGTGGGGGTTAAGGTATATTACAACTAATACTACCTCCACACAGGGAGGGGCCTTCAGCCGGCCAAGCGGGGAGGGGAATTGGAGAAAGGAACACCGAAGTTGGGAGGTTGCCGATTCTGCTAGGTTCTGTGAGTGCTGATAGGGGATTGAAGATTTGACTGCTGCGACCGCTACTGAATTTTGTTGGGGACGAAACCACCTGGGAAATCTTCGTAGGTGACCAGGGAAGACGTCCAATTTTTGTAGAATTCTTCTGTTGCCGGTGATGACCTGGGTGGAGGTTCGAACAGAGCACCAGATTCTCAGACTGGCAGCTTCAGACTTCTAACAGCAGGTTACAGAGAATGCTCTGGTAGCTCCTGGACTCAAAATCAAGAACCGCCAGAGTTGTTGGAACCGTGGACGAGTCTTCTTCATAGAAAAACTGACGGGGAAGCTAAATGATGCCGGAGGAGACCAAGAGTCTCTGAACACTGAAGACTGGTTGGTGTAGACTGTGGGGAAGCAGATCCATGCAGCGGAGGGAGAAAATTGATAACTCCTGCTACTAGATGCCGAATGGAGTTCCGCTTCTTGATTCTGAAAGTAGACAGGGCGATGAAGAACTTTGTAGAAGAGATTTTGAGCTGGTTCCTCCAAGGTTCGTCGTGGAAGAGCTTCTAATCCGGTTCAGGTCTTCAGCAGAGGCAGCACTGCACAGTTGTGGGAGAACGGACCTCCCGGATGGCTCGGAGCTCGGATGGGGATAAAATAGCCGCCGTTGCGAAGAAGACAGGTAGACGCTTCCGTGGATGCCTCTTGGACCTTCAGATTCTCTGGGATGTGGTCGAGGTCGTCTCTGCAAACTGCTACTCTTCTGCTGCCTGCGAACTGAAAACTGGAGGTTGAAGATGGGTGGGGGAAATGGGGTATATGGGAGGGGAAATGGAGGTAGATGAGTGTGGGGGGAACCCTGGCTGTGAGGGGGTCTAGGAGGGGGTGTTCCAAGATGTGGGAGGGGAAGAATAGGGTCTGGAAGGGGGTCTAACAGGTGATGGGAGGAGGAGCTACGAATTTGGGCTTGGAGGGAGAAGGAGGAAGGTGGGGGGGCACAAGTGGGTGGAGGGCATGTGAGTTTGAATTTCCTTCAATGTGGGGTGATCAATGGTAGTCTTGGAGATGGGAAGAGGGGCCTTGGGAAGGTGAAGGGCTGCTTTGGGTAGTGGGAAGGGTGGTTGGGGAAGTGGGTGGGGTAGTTGGGGGTTGGGAGGTGGAGCTAGGATTGGTGGAAGCTCTCTTGGGACTAGGGGGTGGAGTAATGGGGTGTGTGGGGAAGGGGAGTGGCCTTTAATGGGGGTAGGTGGGAGAGTGGTGGTTGGGAAGGGAGGAGAGAGAAAATTTTTGAAATTGGGTGTGGAGGAGAGAGAAAGTGGAGTGAAAAAGAGAGATTAAGAGAGGGATGGGTGGGGAATCTCTCCCCTAGAGTCTCTCACCCAAAAAATAGAATCTCTCCACTAGATAAGAAGTGTAAACTCTCAAAATGGTAAGTTTTTCATTCATTGATTCATTAACTTGAAATGGGGGGGAATGGGGCCCTATATATAGGCAACCCACATTTTACAATAAGACCCTAACAAAAGAGTCAATGACAAATAACTGAGGGGGTAGTGGGGTGAATTTGGGCCAAACCCAATGAATTGTGCCCAATAACTAACTAAACAACATAATGACTCTCAAACTTAGGGAAATAAGCATAAGACCTAGGGAGGACTCAAGTAAAATGAAAATTACATCAAATGACTCAAATAAAAATTACATATGACTCAAAATTAGATAACTAGATCATGTCGGATGCAACAGGGGCGAGGAGACGAGCTGTGAACTTGGGCATGGGAGGTGATGTCCCCATCATACTCCCGGGGTGCGGAGAACTCGACTTCGTCGAGTAAATGTCCTTCCCTCCTCGGAGGGTGTAGAAGTGGTACTGCCCTCCGGTCTTCCGAATGAGACCGATCCATCCACCTACCGAGATAGCGCTCGTATACTTTGCTCCTGGTGGTAGTGACTTGTTCATCCAATATTCGTTCAATGCGCTCACGCTGGGCTCTCTTGACTGGTGGTCTCTCCTCACGGGTGGGTGCTCTCTCAACAGAGGGAATAGGCTCAATATTCTCACTAGGTACCACCGTGGGTCCCTTATAAGGTACTAGGTCGGCTACATTGAATGTGGGACTCACTCCATACTCCTCAGGGAGATCTAACTCATAGGCATTAGCGCCAATGCGCCTCAGGACCTGGAAGGGACCAGCCCCACATAGCCTCAATTTGGAGATGACTCCCGGGGAGAGCCTCTCCTTCCTCACCATCACAAAGTCACCCACGTGGAATTCTTGGTGACGCCGAAGGGAGTCAGCCTGCCTCTTATAGATCTCATTTTCCTTGCTTATGTGCTTGCAAAGGCTTTCATGCAATTTTGTGAATGTTGACATTCAAGGGGTGATGGGTGGACCTGGGCAACCAAAAGTAGACCAATCATGCTTTGACGCTAAGAAGACTTTGATGGAATGGGGAGGACCGGGGCATCCATAGGTGATCCGGTCATGCATGGGGGTGACAAATGCTGGGGGACCCGGACATCCATGAATACTCCTATCATGCCTACGACTCATGATGAGTGAAGGTGGACCACTACATCCGAATTTGGACCACTCATGCTTTCTACTTGACATGTGGTTGATATGAATGAATGGACCCAACATAATGTTCATGCCAATTGGTGTAGTAAGCCTAGACACATGCATGCTTTTCCCAAAGGTGACTTCCATGTGTATAGGTGTGGGACAACCCTTGAACTCTCATTGGAAAGGATCGAATGGATCTAAGAAGGTGGTCATCATGGGGTGGGGCACAACCTTATTACCTAGAGATATGTGGCCCAAGGTCATGGCTCCCAAGGTGTAACCCGGGTCTAGGATGGGGTGGATTGGGTCGAACATGGTGGGTTGGGATAGGGAAAGGTGGGTGGTGGATAAGGTGGTTGGGTCCCATGGGTTCTTTGACCCCCATTGGAAGGGATCAAAGGGATCATAAAAAGGGTTATCGAGGAGGAGGGGCCCTATGTCCTCAAGTTCCTCAAGTGGTGGTGGGTCATCCTCCTCTAATGAGATAATTGGGCCGAAGTTCTTTGTGAGTGGGTCGACCATGAGGGAAGGGCTTGACTTTCCACCCGATATAAGGAGCTCCAAATTGAGGAGAAGGTCGGGCTCCTCGGGTCTGGGGAGGAATAGAAGGAGGTCACTAGTGTAGCATCCAATGGTGCAAACCAAGGTGATAGACCCGACACAAAGGTGTAGGAGGTCAAAGCTCCTAGATTGGTGGGCCATGGGGGTCAACAAGCCGGTCAACTCATATTGCCAAGCTAAGCCCTTAAGAAGGTCCTCTAAGGTTTTCACTTGGTAGGATGTTTGGATTATGGTGTGATAGGAGGAGATGTGGATTATGGGAAGGTTTTCTTTTATGGGAAAGTAATCGTGGGCTGTGATCTCTCTTATTGGGCTCTTCTTTAGCCAACTAATTAAGGGTTCCTCTAAGATGAGTTTGACCCTAACTAGAGAGGGTGGTGTAATGTGAAGGTCACCATGTGATGCTTCTTCTTCTTCTTAGTCATGGGTTTCCTCCAAGGTAGGGAGTGGGTTTGGAGTGTTCACCACTATTGGATCGGGTATGGGTTCCTTCTCTAAGGTGGTGAGAGGGTCTTTTGGTGGTATGGTGATGAGGGTTGGTGTATGGCGCACCCAAGGTGGAAGGTAAAGGGCAACTTGGTTTGGGATAGGGAGGGGAAGTAGTGGGGGACTAGGACATGGGAGTTTTGGGGGAGGGAGTGGGAGATGGGTTGGTTGGGGTGGCTTGGGTTGGCCGATCTTGGGGGGAGTGTCCCTTATAGGGAAAAATGGAGGGGTAGTGGTGGTCCTTATTGGGGAAACTTGGTCAGTTAGGGGTCTCTTCCCCTTAGGATCGGCCAGTTGTGGGGGGGGGGGGGTGGAGGTGGGGGCCAATTGGGTTTGGATAGTGAGGTTTGTGGAAGGAGGTTTTGGTTAGGGTGTGGGGATCCTCATGGGATTTGGTGGAGAGGTGAATGCTTAGTTTATTTGGGTCCTAAGGGAGAGGACTTGGTCGCGAAGTGTAGCTATGATGGTTGAGAGGTGATTTGCTAGGAGTGGTGGGGGTGGAGACCAAAGGTCGGTCTTAAGTTGGCCGGGTGGGGATGGAGGAGTGGTAGTGCTCCTCGGGTTAGGGGTGCTTGAGTAGGAGGGGTGGGAATGTTTGGGGATGTAGATCTTTCTAAGTTCTTTCTTCATCTCTTCCCATGAGGAGATGGGCTCTTGCCCCCTAACCCTTCTTAATCCCTCTATATGTTCCCACTTACTTTTGGCTTGACCCCGAAACTGTCCCTTGGCCCTTCGGACTCTCGCGGATCCATATACACAATTCTTGTCAAAGTACTTTTCTATGGTAGCCTCCAACCTAAGATAGTCACTAGAACGTGATCCGTCAAAGGTAATATCCCTATCTAGGATGAAGTCTATGGGTGGTGAGTAGGCTAAGTAGGTGGCCATGATGATCGGGGGGATCAATGCAAGGGTCGGATTGATGATGACACCAATGCAAGCATGCCCTAGGTGATGGGGACATCACCTCCCATGCCCACGTTCACAGCTCGTCTCCTCGCCCCGGTTGCATCCGGCATGGTCTAGTCATTTAATTTTGAGTCCTATGTAATTTTTATTTGAGTCATTTGATGTATTTTCCCTTTTATTTGAGTCATGTTCCTAGGTATTGTGTTCATTTCCCTAAGTTTGAGTGTCATTAGGTTGTCTAGTTAGCTATTGGGCCCAATTCATTGGGTTTGGCCCAAGGGCTCTCCCCTACCATCTCGGTTATTTGTCATTGAGTCAATTGTCAGGGACTTTTGTAGAAATGTGGGTTTCCTATATATAGGACCCCATTCCCCCCCATTTCAACTTAATGAATCATTGAATGAAAAACTTGTCATTTTGAGAGTTTACACTTCTTATCTAGTGGAGAGATTCCATTTTTGGGGTGAGAAGCCCTAGGGGAGAGATTCCCCACCCTTTCCTCTCTTAATCTCTCTTTTCACTCCACTTTCTCTCTCCTCAACACCCAAATTCAAATTTTCTTCTCTCTCCTCCCTTCCCAACCACCTCCACTCCCCACCTACCCCATTTAAGCCTCTTCCCATTCCCCACAACCCTCATCAATACTCCACCCCTTCCCAAGACCCCCTCCACCAATCCTCTCCTCACCATCCAACCCCCAACTACCCCTCCCACTTTCCCAAGCACCCTTCCCACTACCCCAAGCACCCCTTCCCTTCCCCAACACAACCCCCCCATTCCCAAGACAAAAAATTAACCCCACCCTTAAACCTATTTTCAAATATCCTTTCCCTCTCTCCATTCCAACCAAATTCGCAGCCCCCACTACCACCATCTATTGGACCCTCTTCCAGACCTTATTCTCCACCTCCCACACCTTAGAACACCCCCTCCAAGACCCCCTTACAACCAGGGGTCACTCCCACACTCATCTACCCCCTTTCCCTTCTTCTTTCTTGGTCATTGGAAGCTACTTCGAAGTTGCAGTTTGCTGTCCAGAGGTTGCAGATGAACCAGCAACTTGCAACAGCCACCACGACTTCCTCCGGATGCGTTTGAAGACCCAAGAGCCATCGTCGGAAGTGACTACCAGTCTCCTTCCCAATAGAAGTGGTTTCATCTTCTTCTGATCTCCGAGCCGTCCAGGAGGTCCATTCTCCCACAACTGCGCAGTTTTACCTCGGCTGAGGACCTGAGCCAGATTAGAAGCTCTGCCACGACGAACCCCGAAGGAATCATTCCACGAGTTCTTCTTGAAAGTTCTTCATCGCCCAGTCTACTTCCAGAATCAAGAAACAGAACTTCATTTGGCGTTTGTGATCCAGAGTTCTCATTTTTCTCCCTCAGCTACGCAGATCTGCTACTCATAGTCTGCACCGACCAGTCGCCATTGTTATGCATCCCCTAGTCTTATCAAACATCGGTTGTCTTCCCTGTAAATTTTTCTGCGAATAGGACTCGTCCACGGTTCCAACGACTCTAACGGTGCTCGATTCCGAGTTCGGGAGCTGTCGGGGCATCCTCTGCAACCTGCTGTTGGAAACCAGGAGCTAGCTCTGTAGAGATCCTGATCCGGAGAGAAAGCATCACCACGACAAACCCCTAAGGAATCAGGCCACGAGCTCTTCTGCAAAGTTCTTCCTCTCACTGTCTAATTTCAGAACAAAGAAGCAGAACTCCGTTCGGCATCTGGCAGCAGAAGTTAGGAATTTTCTTCCCCAGGCGTGCGACTCTGCATCCCACAGTCTGCACCGACCCCCCACTCACTCTTCTAGGTCCTCTGATCTTCTCTGGCATCTTTCGGCTTCCCCGTCAGTTCTGTTGCAAAGAAGACTTGTCCAAGGTTCCAGCGGCTCTGGCGGCACCTGATTCGGAGTTCGGGAGCGGCCGAGGCAACCTCTTCTTTTTGCTGTTAGTAACCAGTTGCTGTCAGTCCGAGAATCAGCGTCCCTGTTCGAGCTCCTGCCCAGGCCAGCAGCGACCCCATAAGAATTCAAAAAAATTCAGAGGCACTCTAGTTCTAGTAACAAAGATTTTCCCACTGGTCTCGGCCTCGGAAAAATTCCTGTTCACGTTCTGCAGCCACAGTACCGACTATCTGTCCACAATTGCCGAGAGAAGGCAGATTCAGCATATTCACTTCATCATCGTTTTAGCCCTAGTTTTCCCCACCCCGCTTGGCCGGCTGAAGGCCCCTCCCTGTGTGGAGGTAGTTTTGATTGTAACTATCATCTTCCCTTCCCCACGATCCCCCCCTTGCATGGGGTGTAGTGTTGTAATAGCTTAAACAGGTCAAGCTACCCCGGCACGGCGTGTGGGGAACCCACGCTTCCCCGCTCGCCCTCGTCTCCGAGCGGGACCGGTTTCTTCAAACCGGTCGAGTAAGTGCTCCAAACTTTGCTCTAATTTATGCTTGTTCTTTCAATATTAGTTCATAAACTCCGCTGGCCGTGAATGAGAGCCCGATCCTTAAGCTCTTGTGCTATAAGTGATCACCGTGGGAAAAGAGAGAAACCGGTGCCTTTGGCACTTGGTCGGCCCCATTGTCTTGGGCTTCCACATCCATTGAGAATCAAGTCTTGGCCTTGCTAACCCTCTACTAGCAAGGGCCCAACCGCTCAACCTCACCTTGGCATTGCCAAGTTACCCCGGGCTTGGGTGAGCGACGAGAGAGCGGCGGCCCAAATTGGCCCATTTAGATTGCGAATGTGCTTGCTTGCTTAAGTCCAAGGTCGTGTCACATCACTAGGACTTGACTTGATAGAGATAAGTCAATGACTTGCTCTGATATCAATTGATGTGACACAACCTAGGACTCAACAAGCAAGCACAATTAAGCATTCAAAACGGACCGATAATGGCAACCGCTCACCCGATGCTCACTAAGACCCGGGGTAACTTGGCAATGCCAAGGGGAGGTTGTGTGGGCTGGGCCCTTGCTGGTAGAGGGCCAGCATGGCCAAGGTTTGATTCCCCAAGGGTATGGCTGCCCAAATCAAGGGTCCGATGAAGTGCCAAAGGGCACGGGTTCCACTCTCTTCCTACGATGATCACTTATAGCAAATGAGCTTAAGGATCGGGCTCTCGTCACGGCCAGCAGAGTTTATGAACTAATATTGAAAGAACAAGCATGAATTAGAGCAACGTTTTGGAGCACTCACTCGACTGGTTTGAAGAAACCGGTCCCGCTCGGAGACGAGGGCGAGCGGGGAAGCGTGGGTTCCCCACACGCCGCGCCGGGGTAGCTTGGCCTGCCCAAATGAATACAAAACTACGCCTCTCGCAGGAGGGGGATCTTGGGGTGGGGGTTAAGGTATATTACAACTAATACTACCTCCACACAGGGAGGGGCCTTCAGCTGGCCAAGCGGGGAGGGGAATTGGAGAAAGGAACATCGATGTTGGGAGGCTGCCGATTCTGCCAGGTTCTGTGAGTGCTGATAAGGGATTGAAGATTTGACTGCTGCAACTGCTACTGAATTTTTTTGGAGACGAAACCACCTGGGAAATCTTCGTAGGTGACCAGGGAAGACGTCGAATTTTTGTAGAATTCTTCTGTCGTTGGTGCTGACCTGGGTGGAGGTTCGAACAGAGCACCAGATTCTTGGACTGGCAGCTTCAGACTTCTAACAGTAGGTTGCAGAGAATGCTCCAGTAGCTCCCGTACTCCAAATCAAGAACCGCTAGAGTTGTTGGAACCGTGGACGATTCTTCTTCACACCAAAACTGACGGGGAAGCTAAATGATGACAGAGGAGACCAAGAGACTCTGAACACTGAAGACTGGTTGGTGTAGACTGTGGGGAAGCAGATCCATGCAGCGGAGGGAGAAAATTGATAACTCCTGCTACTTGATGCCGAACGGAGATCCGCTTCTTGATTCTGAAAGTAGACAGGGCGATGAAGAACTTTTCAGAAGAGCTTTTGAGCTGGTTCCTCCAAGGTTCGTCGTGGAAGAGCTTCTAATCCGGTTTAGGTCTTCAGTAGAGGCAGCACTGCACAGTTGTGGGAGAACGGACCTCCCGGACGGCTCGGAGCTCGGATGGTGACGAAATCACCGCCGTTGCGAAGAAGACAGGTAGATGCTTCCGTGGATGCCTTTTGGACCTTCAGATTCGTTGGGATGTGGTCGGGGCCGCCTCTGCATCTGCTACTTTTCTGCTGCCTGCGAACTGAAAACTGGAGGTTGAAGATGGGTGGGGGAAATGGGGTATATGGGAGGGGAAATGGAGGTAGATGAGTGTGGGGGGAACCCTGGCTGTGAGGGGGTCTAGGAGGGGGTGTTCCAAGATGTGGGAGGGGAAGAATAGGGTCTGGAAGGGGGTCTAACAGGTGGTGGGAGGAGGAGCTATGAATTTGGGCTTGGAGGGAGAAGGAGGAAGGTGGGGGGGCACAAGTGGGTGGAGGGCATGTGAGTTTGAATTTCCTTCAATGTAGGGTGATCAATGGTGGTCTTGGGGATGGGAAGAGGGGCCTTGGGAAGGTGGAGGGCTGCTTTGGGTAGTGGGAAGGGTGGTTGGGGAAGTGGGTGGGGTAGTTGGGGGTTGGGAGGTGGAGCTAGGATTGGTGGAAGCTCTCTTGGGACTAGGGGGTGGAGTAATGGGGTGTGTGGGGAAGGGGAGTGGCCTTTAATGGGGGTAGGTGGGAGAGTGGTGGTTGGGAAGGGAGGAGAGAGAAAATTTTTAAAATTGGGTGTGGAGGAGAGAGAACGTGGAGTGAAAAAGAGAGATTAAGAGAGGGATGGGTGGGAAATCTCTCCCCTAGGGTCTCTCACCCAAAAAATGGAATCTCTCCACTAGATAAGAAGTGTAAACTCTCAAAATGGCAAGTTTTTCATTCATTGATTCATTAACTTGAAATGGGGGGGAATGGGGCCGTATATATAGGCAACCCACATTTTACAATAAGACCCTAACAAAAGAGTCAATGACAAATAACCGAGGGGGTAGTGGGGTGAATTTAGGCCAAACCCAATGAATTGGGCCAAATAACTAACTAAACAACATAATGACTCTCAAACTTAGGGAAATAAGCATAAGACCTAGGGACAGGACTGAAGTAAAATGAAAATTACATCAAATGACTCAAATAAAAATTACATATGACTCAAAATTAGATAACTAGATCATGTCGGATGCAACCGGGGCGAGGAGACGAGCTGTGAACGTGGGCATGGGAGGTGATGTCCCCATCAGTAAAAGTATTTGTATGAATGAAATTGATAAATAGCCAATTCCAGTTATACATACTTGAAATTACGTTGCTTACTATTACTTGCTTGACATGAGTTCTTACCTTCTTGGAAAAATTGTTGTTAATTCCAATTATTGCTTGCTTGATATCTCTTGCTTATTGAAGTTGGAATCGATATACTCTCACTTGTTATTCCTATTCTGCTCTTGTCGATTTTACAATCCTTGTTATCTACTTGTCTACATGCATAGATTTACCAATATTAATTGAACTTGTAAACCACTTAAAGCATTTTAAATCTTGAGATGTAAATCCTACTGACTGATTCGCTCATCCAGTTGCTTCTAACATTTTCAGGTGATTTGCATGACAACCAGAACTCGGAAGGGAATGAGTCTGAGTGATGAGTGTAGAAATGGCGTCATCAATTGTCATGTTAATTGTGTTGTCAATTGTGTTATTGTAATTCCACTATTTTGTGTTACTTGTAACCCTAGGTATGTCAGTTGTATTATCCAGTTATGTCATTTGTATTTTCGTTGATCAAAACTAATAAATGAGTGAGGACTAATAGTTGATTCTACGAATTTGACATTTTGGTTAGTTGTAATAATCGATAGCTCGAACTATTTATGTTAGTTTCAAGTCTAAGCTTAGTAAATTGCTTAGTCATTTGCGCACTCTTTAAATTGTCTAAGGAAGATCTCCACTAATTAGCTAGATGGCTTTGCTTCTATATAAAGGACTGTCGCGCCACGGGTAAGCTTCCGCGCTCGGGACGTGACACCTATAAATAAGCTTAGATAGCTAAGTTTGGACCTGTTATCATGACTCTAAGTTTAGTTACTGATTCATAATCAAAAGTGCATGATTAAGACGTCTTAAGTTATTTTAAGTTATGTTAATTTAATGTGCCAAAATTCTATAGTTTTGTATCTAAATCATTATTTTCAAAGATGTATTGACGGAGTTTACCTTGGTTTCACGTTGCTACATATTCTCTCTCTATCTATAGAGTCATTTCTTTAAGTACATGGCACATATTCTTGTATGTTATCTATTAGTTTATATTTTGCACTATAGGAACATTATTCTTGGACATGAGGACCTCTCTATTAGATATTCCTCCCAATAGACTAGGAAATCTTGTTTCAAGGCCTCCGTAATTCTCTGCGAGCCTGAGATTCCCACTAGGACGCCGAGTTGGTTGTACCATTAAAGCCCATTTGGTAGATTACACTATCGATGTTTCTGGTTCTAGCAATGTAACGGATCCTTACTGGACCGTCAGGAGCATCTAACGGCCCAATATACGACCGTCACATTTCACTAAGTCTATTTTGCTATTTCTGGATTCAGACTAATGTAACGGCCTACTACTGGTGTGTCACATGAGTGTAACGGCCCAGTACTTGACCGTCACAATGCTTGAGCTAGTTAACCCGAGGTTTGACCCAAGGGTTGATATTCTAAAGTTCCTAGATGGCTTCATAATGGTCTAGGACTTATCATATTGATCAAGAAACTTAATATAATGAATGGAAGTTAAAGAAATGTACCGTTATGCTACTGATTTATTTCCATAAGCATAACCTTGTTTAAGTCATTCTTGACTCTCGCATTATTAAATTGAAGCGTTCATTCATTGTATAGTGTTATCATGAACTTATTGAATTGTACATTCTTGGCCATACTTTATTGTTACATGCGTTAGAGTAGCTTGATTTATACTTGAAGATGCGATCGAGCACTGATTGTGTTCAAGGGCTCTATGCTAGTCCCCTCATCTGATTGACGGAAACATACTATTATAAACCATGGGGTATGATGCTACTGGCGTCGCATTACGCTGGGAGTACTTTCTCTATAAATAAGTGAAGATCCACGATACGGCACGACATGACTTTCTTGCTTGATATTCCATAGAAATTCATGAAGTACTTGCTCATAAGTAAAAGATAATGGAGTGATGATTATGTGGCATTGCTAGTACATTCTCGATACATTCTTGTTCATGAAAGACCAATAACATGTTCTTGTTACATTCTTGCTAGTCCATTCTTGCTCTCATTCTATCTTACATGATCATCTTGTTACTTTGGTTTAACCGCGTGATTGATCGTATTTGCATGATTTTACCTTATTTCTTTAGAGCTAAAATGTTAATTAGTTTAATGATGCCTTCATGTTGATGCGAAGATACCTACTGGGCATGTGTGCCCATTACCTATTTCCATTTTTTTTAGGAAATGAAAGAGATTCGAATTCAGATTCGGGCTATACAAGTAGCGGGTCCGAGAGTGAATGAAAACGTTGTCAAGATGAGAGTGAAGACTTAAGAAAGTCTGTATTGTTTAGATCGAGTCTCTGTAATTTTCCTATTTCTTGAGTCTGATAGGTTGAAAGTTGTTGTATTTGAATATTGATTATCAATCAAATAAGTTGGAGTTTGATTAAAATAATGTGCAATTACATTTATATGTGTGATTATCTCGCACTCTGATCATTCTTGCTTGCAAGAGGCTTACCATGCCAGCTGTTCCTGTTTCTCGAGCGAGTCTTCCGCTGTCATAAAGGCTCGGGGCGTGATAGTTAAGTTGGTATCAAAGCCTAAGTCTCAGGACTTAAGGAAAAGAGTCATGTCATAGGATAAGTCCAAAGTTTAAGGACCCCTACCTATGAACTAAGGAACAAATGTTCACACCCATGTGAGAATTTGGTAGAACCCGGGATGAGATAGTTAATTAGTTTTAAGATTGATTTTCCTTCCAGTTTCACGAGAAATAACAAGTTGTTATTTTTCCCTTAGGTACCCTATTATTACCATGGCTCACCATGTAAATTGGAATGGCATGCAACAAACGGTTGCTGGCCTCACTCAGGCATTACAAACCATGGCGCAAGCTGGTGCAGGAGCAAGGGCTGGTGATTTGCATCGCAACTTTCGTAGCTTAAACCCTCCGCGTTTCTTCAGTTCTTCTAATCCTGACGAGGCAGAGAACTGGATAGACGAAATGAATCGTATCTTTGATGTTATTTAATGCACTGATCAGGAGAAGGTGCGTCTCGCAACCTTTCAACTTAACAAAGATGCCCGCACATGGTGGAAGTCGGTTCCGGCACCTCCGGCCGATGCACCTCATACTTGGGACGGTTTTCTTACCCTATTCCGTGCCAAGTACTTTTCTGAGCACGTAAAAGATAAAAAGGCTATGGAGTACACCGCTCTTCGGCAAGGAATGATGACGGTTGCCAAATATGAACTGTAATTCTCAAGGCTTGCACCTTATGCACCGCATCTTAGCAGCACCGATTTATTGAAGACAAATCGGTTCATGGACGGGTTACGGCCCAATTTCATTCAGCAGCTCGGGTCCCAAAACATCCGTACTTATGCGAAAATGGTTCAACGAGCGTATTTGTGTGAAAGGACCTTAGAGAAGGTCGAAAAATGAAAAGGGAAAGGAGAAGAATCCAGCCGACGCTCAGATCGGCGTTATAAGAAAGAAAAGTTTAAGCATCATGGAGCCCTACAAAAACCGTGATAGTAAGAAAAGATCCAGGAATGGGAATGGTGCAAGTTCCCATAAGTCAAGGAGGAGAAGGAGCAAGTTGCTACAGCTTGCACGTTTTACGAAAAATTCGGCCATTCGGCTGAAGAATGCTGGAAGCGCCTCGGTGCTTGTTTACGTTGTGGAAGTAGGAAGCATCGCATGCCAGATTGCCCCCTTTTGAAAGACCAATCATTTGGTGGAGGACGTAGGAGGCAGGCTCGCCTCAATGCCGTTTTAGAAGAAGAGGAAGCACCCAGGGATGGTGGGCTTATTGAAGGTACTCTTCAAATTTGTTCTCATCCTGCATTTGTGCTATTTGACACTGGTGCCTCTCATTCTTTTATCTCCACTACTTTTGCGAAAACATTATCAATTGCATCAGTCCCCTTACCTTCAGATCTCGCTATTTCCACACCCTTAGGTTCTGGAACAAAGCTTACCGACTATTATCCTGATAGCGAAGTGATAGTAGAAGGTCATAATCTCCCCGCAAACTTAGTATGTCTTGACATGAAAGGTTCTTATGCCACTTTAGGAGTAGATTGGCTTGTAGATCATGATGCTTATATCAATTGCCACAATAAGATTATATCCTTTCGAAAACCCGATCTTCCAAGATTTTCCTTCTTAGCATTAAGTACAAGAAGCATCCTACTAGCATATCTTCTCTTCACACTTGCAAACTTATCTCGCAAGGATGTGAAGCTTTTCTTGCTTCTGTCATTGTTAACGAATCCAAGGAGATTATCTTAGCAGACATTCCAATTGTAAATGAGTTCCCCGATGTGTTCCCATCCGAATTACCCAGTTTACCACCCAAGAGGGATGTAAACTTCACTATTGAACTCATTCCAGGAGCAGCACCTGTTTCTATAGCCCCTTACAGGATGTCCCCCACAGAACTCAAAGAACTAAAGAAGCAGTTGCAGGAACTACTAGATAAGGGCTTTATCAGACCTAGCACATCCCCTTGGGGTGCGCCGGTTCTATTTGTCAAAAAGAAGGATGGTTCTCTCAGGCTATGCATCGATTACTGACGACTGAATCAACTTACAATCAAAAATAAGTATCCGTTGCCGCGTATTGATGAGCTCTTTGATCAGCTTTCGGGAGCAGAATACTTCTCCAAGATTGACCTCAGATCAGGTTATCATTAACTTAGAATTAAAGAAGAGGACATTTATAAATCGGCTTTTCGAAGTCGTTATGGCCACTATGAATTTGTTGTAATGCCGTTCGGGTTAACTAATGCCCCAGCAACATTTATGCAACTTATGAACAGTGTTTTCCAGTCATATCTGGACCAATTCATCATCGTCTTCATCAATGACATCTTGATATATTCCAATACAAAGAAAGAACATGAAGAACATCTGAAGATAGCTTTACAAACACTTAGAGAACATAAACTTTATGCCAAGCTTAATAAGTGTGAATTCTGGCTCAAAGAAGTTTCATTCCTAGGCCACATTATTTCAAAAGAAGGTATCGCCATGGATCCTTCTAAGGTAGAAGCTGTCAAGAATTGGAGCGGGCCAACGACCGTATCGGAAGTACGAAGCTTTCTGGGTCTAGCTGGTTATTATAGAAGATTCATTAAAGATTTTTCAAAGATTGCAGTTCCTTTAACTAGACTAACGAGAAAAGAAATTCCTTTTGTCTGGTCAGAGGAATGTGAGAAGAGTTTTCAAACTCTTCAGAATCATCTTACTACAGCTCCTATTCTATCACTACCAGTGGAAGGTGGTGGATTCGAAGTCTATACGGATGCATCAGGTATTGGCTTAGGGTGTGTCATCATGCAAAGTGGAAGAGTAATCTGTTATTCTTCAAGACAATTGAAACGTCACGATAAAAACTATCCTGTGCATGATTTGGAATTAGCAGCTGTCATTTTCACCTTAAAAATTTGGCGCCATTATCTCTATGGAGAAAAGTTTACGGTCTACTCGGACCACAAAAGTTTGAAGTACTTATATTCTCGAAAAGAGCAAAATATGAGGCAGAGGAGATGGTTAGAATATCTCAAAGACTTTGATTTTCCTATTCAATATCATCCTGGCAAGGCTAATGCTATTGCGGATGCACTCAGCAGAAAACCAATGGGTATGCTATCAAGTCTCATGATTAGTATGACTAATCTTATTCCTCAATTTGCTCAGTTGAACTTAGATATTGACAAGAAGAAGGATTGTTTCCTAGCAAGTATTCAAGCTCAACTTACATTGATAGAAGATCTGGTCAAGCTGCAAACTGATGATCCTATATTATTAGAGATCAAGGCCAATGTTGAACAAAGGTCGGATTTTTCTATTAAGGATGGAAATTGCTATTTACAGACCAAATATGTGTACCGGATCATGAGGATACGAAGAAATTGATTCTAGAAGAAGCACATAAATCCAGGTATACCATTCACCCAGGTAGTATAAAAATGTATCAGGATCTCAAAAGAAATTTCTGGTGGCCCAACACGAAGAGAGAAATAGCTGATTTCGTGTCTCTCTGTCTCACTTGTCAACAAGTAAAGGCAGAGCATTTTAGACCCATAGGTAAACTGCATCCCTTGAATATTCCCGAATTGAAGTGGGAGAGTATAGGGATGTACTTCATTATGGGGTTACCTAAGATAAGAGGTGGACACGATGGTATATGGGTAATCATAGATCGATTAACTAAATCTGCATATTTAATACTAATCAAAAGTCGATGGTCTGTGGATATCCTGGCAGCATTATACATAAGAGAGATTGTTAAATTACATGGTGTCCCAGTCACTATTATATCTGATAGAGATCCTCGATTCACATCACAGTTTTGGAAGGGTCTACAACAGTCACTAGGGACTAGATTGAATTTCAGCACAGCCTTTCATCTACAAACTGATGGTCAGACAGAAAGAACGAATCAAGTGGTAGAAGACATGCTCAGGGTTTGTGTTATTGATTTTGGAGGTAGTTGGCATGATCACTTACCTCTAGTAGAATTTGCATATAACAACAGTTATCAGGCCAGCATATAAATGGCACCTTTTGAAGCTCTATATGGAAAAAGTTGTCGATCACCAATATGTTGGAGTGAAATTGGGGAAAGACAATTCCTAGGCCCCGATATTATCAGAGATTCTACAGAGACAATCAAGCTTATTCAAGAGAGAATAAAGATGGCACAAGATAGGCAAAAATCTTATGCTGATAATCGAAGACGCAACTTGGAATTTCAAGTAGGAGACCATGTGTATCTCAAGGTTTCTCCAGGTCGTGGGATTCAGAGATTTGGCATTAAGGGCAAACTAACTCCAAGGTTCATTGGACCGTTTGAAATTCTTGAAAGGGTCGGTGAAGTGGCTTATAGACTGGCTTTACCTCCACAATTAGCCGGAGTTCATGACGTATTTCACGTCTCTATGCTGAAGAAATATGTATATGATCCTGACCATATTATGACTTGTGACAATCTGGAGATTCAGAAGGATATGACGTACGAGCAAACACCAATAAAGATTCTGGAATGAGAAGTGTGTCAACTAAGAAATAAAGTTCTTCCTTTGGTCAAGATTCAATGAAAGAAAACATGGCCATATGAAGCAACATGGGAAACCAAAGCAGCCATACTGAAAAGATTCCCAGAATTATTTTAAAATGTAAGTACACTCTCCATAATCCATGTATTAAATTTGGGGACCAAATTCTTCAAAGTGGGGGAGGGTGTAGTGCCCCAGAAAATATGTAATAATTTTTAGATTATTTATAGAATTTTCTGGAATTTATTAGGAATTTATAAAGGCTAAATAGATTTATAAATAGATTATTGGATTAATAAGTCATTATGAGGCCCAATTCTGTCAAATAATCAACCTAGCCTATTTAAATAAAATCCAAAAGGTCTAAGGACCAAGACCATTAAGTTTGGCCAATATTCTAGAAGGTTATTTAGCCTATTTACGGATAAATACTTTTTTTATAGATAATAAAATGGATAATTAATAAAAGAGTTTGAGTTATGTTGAAATCTGTGCACGTTGGATGTAGCGGTCTATCGTGCGATCGCCATAGCCATGTAACGCACCAGTCTTGATGCGTTAAACCCTGTCAGTTTCGTGAATGGAAGAACGAGTAGAAAGATTGGATCTTTGGGATCCTATCTATAAGAGACCTAATTAGGAGAACTTGTAAGGTTACTACGGACTCTTAGGGATTAGGTTCTGGCAAATTAAGGACTCTAGAATCGATCTAATCCTCAAACCCTAGCCAAAACCCTATAAATAGGACCTCGTTCTCAACTGAGCGACCCTTACTTTTGGCTCGTGAAGAAACAAG
This sequence comes from Amorphophallus konjac, assembly GCA_022559845.1. Classification (NCBI taxonomy): domain Eukaryota; kingdom Viridiplantae; phylum Streptophyta; class Magnoliopsida; order Alismatales; family Araceae; genus Amorphophallus; species Amorphophallus konjac. Next base: position 61,759,459 of record CM040120.1, on the reverse strand, counting down.
GTAATGAGTCATAATTTCGGGTAAGTTATTTAGAAGATCTTGTTTAGTATAGTTTAGACTAATAGTTCTCCATATTTCATGCTAGGAGTTCAAGTAACTAAGGAGATTGAAGCTTCCAAAGTTGCTGGTTCGACCATAATAATCCAGGAAACTAAATGCAAGACCCCTGAAGATCATGAGATTAGGACGTCTAAACGAGGTAATTAGGGCTCAATCCTTTAGAACTTTTTGTTCACCTTAGTTTCATCTTCTTACCCTCAAAATTTTACATCTTTAGGTCAAGAGGTCATGGAGTTAGAGCATTAGGAAATTACTAAAAAATCACTGGAAAAGGAGAACTAGGGCACGATTTTCAGACTCAAATTAGAAGCTTAAAGACTAGTTAAGAGGTAGGTCATCTCATGATTGGCAAAAACAACTTGTTAGGGATAAAAGCCCTATGGTTTGGATTGATTTCATGCATGATAGATCATATATTTCATGTTTTAATAGTTCTATACATACATGCATCTCTTAGCCCTAAATGGAAAATAAAAAATATTATCTTATCTATTCATTAAAACCCATACATGTAGTTGGCCTATACTTCATTTATCATGTCTAGAACAGTTGTAGTATTTTGATTTCCTGGCATGTTATGTTTTCATAAGCCTTTACTTTATTTTACTGCCAACAGATGATCTGACGCATCAAGGTAAGACCATCATAATGATCTAACCGCCTTACGATAATCCGTCACAACCTATGCTGTATCTTAATTACTTTGTGGTCTCTGACGCATCTTAATAGGAGCGTTACACTACTGTAACGGACCTACGATAAACCGTCACAAGACTGTAACGCGCCTATCGTAGACCGTCAGACACTGTGTTCTGTCAGCCCGAGACAGAATGATAACCAGTTAAAGTTTACCTATAAATAAACTTAGATAGCTAAGTTTGGACCTGTTATCATGACTCTAAGTTTAGTTGCTGATTCATAATCGAAAGTGCATGATTAAGGTGTCTTAAGTTATTTTAAGTTATGTTAATTTCATGTGCCAATAATCTATAGTTTTGTATCTAAATCATGGTTTTCAAAAATGTATTGACGGAGTTTATCTTGGTTTCACGTTGCTACACATTCTCTCTCTATCTATAGAGTCATTTCTTTAAGTACATGGCACATATTTTGGTATATTGTCCATTAATTTACACTTTGCACTATAGGAACATTATTCTTAGACATGAGGACCTCTCTATTGGATATTCCTTCCAATAGACTAGGAAATCTTGTTTCAAGGCCTCCGTAATTCTCTACGAGCCTGGGATTCTCACTAGGATGCCGAGTTGGTTGTACCATTAAAGCCCATTTAGTATATTACACTATCGATGTTTTTGGTTCTAGCAATGTATCGGATCTACACTGGACTGTCAGGAGCATCTAACGGCCCAATATACGACCGTCACATTTCACTAAGTCTATTTTTCTATTTCTGGATTCAGACTAATGTAACGGCCAACTAATGGTGCATCACATGAGGGTAACGGCCCAATACTTGACCGTCACAATGCTTGAGCTAGTTAACCCGAGGTTTGACCCAAGGGTTGATATTCTAAAGTTCCTAGATGGCTTCATAATGGTCTAGGACTTATCATATTGATCAAGAAACTTAATATAATGAATGGAAGTTAAAGAAATGTACCGTTATGCTACCGATTTATTTCCATAAGCATAACCTTGTTTAAGTCATTCTTGACTCTCGCATTATTAAATTGAAGCGTTCATTCGTTGAATAGTGTTATCATGAACTTATTGAATTGTACATTCTTGGCCATACTTTATTGTTACATGCGTGGGAGTAGCTTGATTTATACTTGAAGATGCGATCGAGCACTGATTGTGTTCAAGGGCTCTATGCTAGTCTCATCGGCTGATTGTTGAAAACATACTATTATAAACCATGGGGTATGATGCTACTGGCGTCGCATTACGCTGGGAGTACTTTCTCTATAAATAAGTGAAGATCCACGATACGGCACGACATGACTTTCTTGCTTGATATTCCACAGAAATTCACGAAGTATTTGTTCATAAGCAAAAGATGCTATAGTGATGATTATGTGGCATTGCTAATAGATTCTCGATACATTCTTGTTAATGAAAGGCCAATAACATGTTCTTGTTACATTCTTGCTAGTTCATTCTTGCTCTCATTCTATCTTACATGATCATCTTGTTATTTTGGTTTAACCACGTGATTGATCGCATTTACATGATTTTACCTTATTTCTTTAGAGATAAAATGTTAGTTACTTTAATGATGCGTTCATGTTGATGCGAAGATACCTACTGGACAAGTGTGCTCATTACCTATTTCCATTCTTTTCAGGAAATGAAAGTGATTCGAATTCGGATTCGGGTTATACAAGTAGCAGGTCCGAGAGTGAATGAAAGTGTTGTCATGATGAGAGTGAAGACTTAGGAAAGTCTATATTGTTTAGATCGAGTCTCTGTAATTTTTCTATTTCTTGAGTCTGATAGGTTGAAAGAAGTTGAAAGTTGTTGTATTTGAATATTGATTATCAATGAAATAAGTTAGAGTTTGATTAAAATAATGTGCAATTGCATTTATGTGTGTGATTGTCTCGCGCTCTGATCATTCTTGCTTGCAAGAGGCTTACCATGCCGGCTGTTCCCGTTTCTCGAGCGAGTCTTCCGCTGTCATAAAGACTCGGGGCGTGACACTGGGGCGTGATGGAGAGTTGAGAAAATTGCTCAAGGAGCAAGGGGGAAATTGTGGAAGCTTGAAAGCAATCTGGAGAAAGAGTTATCAAGACCGCGGGTGGTCTGGGAATTTTGGAGATGAATAGTCTGGAGCACCAGAAGGTGATAAGTGACGGGTGTATAGAATTAAGAGAGAAAAGGTTGACCCATAGCCTGTCCACGGTGAAGCCTTCTTCGTATGGCACATCTGGCTCTCCAATATCTGTGTAGTTGCTTAACAACTGCCTCTTATCAGTAATCACTGTCGATTTTTCTATCAGCTCATGAATAAGTGGCGGCCATTCCGGATCAGTCAGCATGAATAGACAGCTTAGAGCAATGGTAATGTCATTCACATCAAACCATCTATACCAATCACATTTTGGGTCTTCCATCTTTCTTCTTTTGTGTGGCCTCAAAGACTCCAGAGCTTTATATGTGACTAGCGGTGCTATGTGGCAAGCAAACTGACGTGCATGTACATCTTGATGATCTAACATAAAAGTGTCCAATGTGGTTTGCTCATTATATTGAGTAGGCCCTTTCACAAAGTGTGTTTGTAGAGTCCATGTGAGGGGTTGTCTATCTGTTTTGAGAGTGGAGGTCATGATAGCCCATGGCTCCCTTTCATCTTTACCGTGTTGTTTGCCCAGTCCTTTGTATCCTAGGCCGCCTCGGGGAATAAGCTTGTGATGTTTAATGGGCTTTACCCTACCCTGGACGTTAAAACCTAGGCCTTTGCCAAATCTGTATCCCATTTTCATCAAAATGTTCCACCCTGGGGTATTCATCATATTCTTCTTTTTCTTCCTCTTGGAGGGTAGGGGTGATATCAAAACCGCTGCAGGTATTGTAGTTGGAGGCCTTAACAAATCCTGCCACGGATCAGCAAGATCTAACACTGATAACAAGGGCCTATTAGCCGGCTATATAGAAGGTACTGACGTTGCTGAATGTATATCCTCTGACGGCAAAATAGGCATGCTTGTGACTTTGATGATGCGCCCTTTGTGTGGAGACTTTATGCATTGGTGATTCGTGGAGGGCACGGCATCAAGTTCTTGGATATAAGGGCGACCCAAAATGTCATTGAAGGTTGGATCCATATCAAGAATGTGGAAGTCTACTGTGATCGAGATCGGACCAAGCCCAACTTTTATAGTAATCATGCTGTGATTGATGCCTTTACTCCCACTTATCATTTCGAAGGAGCAGATTGCCTTTGTTAAAGGTAGATATATCCTTGATAATGTGTCACTTGCTCGCCATCTGATGTTGGACTTAAATAGAAAAGTAAGAGGTCATAATGTGCTGTTCAAACTGGATATGGCCAAGGCCTATGATAGGATGGAATGGGATTGCTTATTTGCAGTCATGAGGAAATTTGGGTTTGGTAACAGGTTCATGTCCTATGTGGCTATGTTGATTTCCAATTGTTGGTTCTCCATTGCCTTCAATGGCAAACAAGTGGGCTACTTTAAATCTTCTAGAGGTCTCCGGCAGGGAGACCCTATTGCCCCTCTCTTGTTTATTATTGTATCGGAGGTTCTGAGCAGAGGTCTGAAAGACCAATTTCTTAATGGAAGAATTCAATACTACCATTCCATGAGAGGCAGCTATTATATCTCCCACTTGCTTTATGCGGATGATACACTTATATTCTCCAATGCTGACATAAGGAATATAAAACATATACTACAGTTCTTGGAAAGGTATGAAGCTTCCTCTGGTCAGAAGGTTAATGCTGCCAAAAGTTGTTTTATGATTTCCTCAAAAGCTACAGCTAGTGTGGTGCAAAGGATTCAGGGATGTACAGGGCATCGGTTCCACCAGGGCTCTATGCGTTATCTTGGTGTTCCTTTGAAGGCTGGTCGTCTTGTTGCAGCGGATTTTCACTTTCTCGTTGATAGCTTTACTACTAAGTTAGCTGGTTGGCACTCCAAGCTCCTATCGCAGGCTGGTCATGCTGTTCGTATTAAATCTGTCTTGAGGAGCTTGCCTGTTTATCTTGCTTCGGCTTTAAATATCCCCAATGTTGTCTGTAATCACCTGAATAGTTTATGTGCCAATTTCTTTTGGGGAGATACAGATGGCCTGCGTAAAAAGCATTGGGTAGCTTGGACGGACCTTCAAAAGCCTATTGCATTGGGTGGTTTGGGATTCAGAAGTTTCAAAGATATTCAAATATCACTCACTACTAAGCAAATTTGGAATATTATGCATGGGCAGTCCCTGTGGTCTTGTTTTGCTAGACACCGTTATCTGAAGCATCATCTTATGAATGAAATGGAGAAATTCATAGTAGGTATTACGACAAACAATTTTTGCCAAGCGAAGGAGTTAGTCCTATGCCACTCGAGATGGATTGTAGGAGATGGCAACAGCATTGACTTCCTGCGGGACACTTGGGTTGCTGATAGACCTCTGCTCCAATTTCTGAAGCCTCACCTAAGTGTCGACACCCAGCCGCTAGTAACTGTTAAAAAAATGCTCATGGATGCACATCACCCTCTATGGCAGAGCTTGACAATTTCCAGGAATGATCTTTGCATATATCTTTGCCATGAGAATGACCTTTGTGTTTGGACGGAGAGCAGCTCTAGTAATTTCACATCTGCATCTGCATATAGGCTGATTGCTCAACCAGGTATTCGACATTTTGCTTGGAGGAATCTTTGGCATAGAGCCCTCTTACCCCGAGCCGCTATGTTCACCTGGAAGGTCCTTCATAGAGCGGTTTCGGTGGATAGCCATGTAGCAGATTGTGGCATTTGCCTTGCCTTTAAGTGTAACTGTTGCAGTTGTCCGAATACTGAGGACATGAACCACATGTTTATTTACAGTGACCTTGCTGTGGACCTTTGGTCTTGGTTCCCTCCATTAATCAGCTCCAGGATCCATCTTAGTTGCCAACTGACTATCAGATGATGTAATTTCATTACTGCTTTCTCTACACAGTCACCGGTTCATTTTGTAAGCTCTTATGGTTGCATCTTGCTACTATGGGAGGTTTGGAAGGCGCGATGTGCTGCACGTTTTGAAGGTACACCTCCATCCTTGCAGAAGATAAAGAACTCTATTATTAACAATTTGAGGGTGGCTATAAAGGGTGTTCGGCTCAGTCAACCGATTTCTTATGGTGAAGCTCAGATCCTCCGATTTTTCAACCTTCACCCAGAGGTGAAAATTAGCCTTCCAAGAATAGTTAAATGGTGCCCGCCACATTCACATTTCTGTCTAAATGTTGATGGTGCTTCCAAAGGGAATCCTGGAATCTGTGGGGGCGGTGGATGCATCAGAGACAAGTTTGGCAACTTCAAACTGGGATTTTACTTTCCATATGGTACTGGTTCTAGTCTTTTGGTTGAAGCAAGGGCTTTACATGATGGTTTACTTATGGCACAGCAAATGGATTTCACTTTGACTGTTATTTATTCTGATTGTGCCTTGCTGGTGAATGCGGTGAACAACAAAGCTATCCCACGCTGGTCTATTTATCCATGGTGGTAGGGGATTCTTCAGATGCTGCAACTTCATAATTGTCAGATTCAACATGTCTATAGAGAAGGGAATACGGTTGCAAACCTCCTTGCCTCTGAAGCCTGCAGTTCGGGGGCTATTCAGATTTTTAAGAATGTCAGGGACCTTCCTCATAAAGCCAGAGGGGCTTTTATACTTGATAAAACAGGACTCCCCAATGTTCACTTATCACATTAGATGTTCGATTGATAGTTTTGTTTCCTTGTTAGGCCTTTGGCCACCTACGGCTTTATGTATTAAACTTTCTCACTTTAGCAATAATAAATTTAACCTTGGCCAGGACTGGGTAATGAATATCCATCCTTCTTAAGGGTGGATTGAACTTTCCCATGTTCTGTTTCGGGGGTTTGCGGATTAAAAAAAAAGGTTTCTTTGTATTATCATAAGCCGTCACTGTAATTGTAGATGGCCGGATCTGACTGTCCGGAATGCCATACTTCTTCAGAGTGCTTGGTAGAAACACATTAATGGACGCTCCAGTATCCACCAAGCATTGTTTAACTGCCACCTTGTTAATGTCAACTGTGATGCATAAGGCGTATTTCCTGGCTGGCTTCGGAGCTAACTCATGCTCATGGAAAACAATGGCCGGCTGACCACTTACTGGTGTCAAGACTGATGTAATTTGTTCTACTGGAATGTCGTCATTAACCATCACCTTATGTAAATACTCTTTCAAAGCTTACTGGTGAACGGTGGATCTGTTTATCAGTTCAAAAATAGAAATCCTTGCTGGGGTCTTGTCTAGGTGTTTTAGCAAGTCATATTGTGTGCCCAGTATAGATTCATGTTCTTGCTCTTGTTCTTCTTGCCCCTGTGTGGGCTCTGGCTCCCTTTGCAAAAATACACGATGGAACATCCGTCCACTACGGAGCACCATGGTTTGTGATGATCCTGCCTCTGTCGGGTTGTGTTGTGGCGAAGGCTTGATGGAAGAGGAAGATGGGATGTTGGGGTTAGCGGATGCTGGAGGGGTGACCAAAGGAGGAGCCTTTATGAGGGGCCTTGTCGGCTGAGGGATAGCGGTAGTTGGAGGAATAGGGGGTGCCTGAACAACTGAAGGAAGTGTAGGCCGAATGAGGAGGGGTCTAGGTAAAAATGAGAGATTTTCGGGTTGCGGTGTGGGAATCCTAACTGGCGGAGGGTTGATGGTAGCGGAGGGATTAGGGGTTGGTGAGGGGCGAATAAAAAGTGGCCTAGATGGCAAAGGTGAAGAGTTGGTAATTGGAGGGAGTGTTTGTTGTGGTGTGGAAGATGGTAGAGGGCGGATGAGGAGTGGCCTAGATGGTAAGGGATTAGTGGTGGTGCAGGGAATTTGGTTAGGGGTGCATAAAAGGGGACGGGTTGGTTTAGGAAAAGGCCGTTGGATGGAGAGGTGTTCTTAACAGACAGGGTGGTTGGGTTGGATTTTGGTTTATAGCCCCGACAAAGGAATTCTCCTCATGCCACCCTTGTCCTCTTTCCACTTCATGGAAGGAAGTAACAGGGTTCACTTGTTGATTCGAGGGGTGCTCCGGCAGTGGATTATGGACAATCCCCAAGTCCGGTTGAGGTGCGGGAGCTTGCTGCTGCTGAGGAGAAGGTGGAACTTACTGCTGAGGCGGCTGTTGAGCCTGCTGCTACCGAGGAGGTCTTCATGTCTTCAAAGTGGCAATAAATTGCCTCATTTCATCCCAATTAATACCACCCTGATCATTCAAATCATAGATATAATCTTTGAAGTGAAAGTAATGATCTATATTGTGACCAGGCTGTCGGTGGAAGACACAATACCGAGAGGTATCCAAGTTAGCAGGCCAGGCCGTTCTTTCTTTTGGCAAGGTGAGCAGGTTGGCGGCCATGAGGGCATTAAAGATATCGGGAAGACTTTCGGGTAATGGCAGGTATTGGGCCCTCTTATGGCCTAGTGGTCTTCTTGGCTGCTGGGGGCCATAATTGGTGGGTGGTGGCACTTGGTGGTATTGCTGAGGAACTGGTGGGTTTGGGTGGACGACTTGATTTTGTGGAGGAGGATGGAAGGGTCGAGGGGGAATATTTACTTGGGGAGCGGGATTAAAGAAGGGGAGTTGTTGTGGAGGTTGTGGAGGTCTTGGGTTAGGGTGGCGAAAAGGTGCGGGGTTGCCAACCACGCCCACCTGCTCATTAGTCATGGTGCCCTCGGTTGTCCCACTACTATTGTTAACATTAGTGTTCTTTCTCACCAGCCTTGGTTTTTGTTCAAACATGCCCATGATGGGCGAATCTTTCAATTGGGTCTATATGTATCTAGCTCTCTCATAGACCTCTTCCATGGTGCTCAGCCTATTCATGGCCAGAATATGACGGAACTGGTGAGTAGAGTTTGATATAATCATCTTAACCTGTTCCGTCTCCGAAAGGGTGTCTTTCAATTTTTCGGCCATAGCCCTCCATCTATCGGCAAACAGGATGAAGTCCTCCTCGGGCTTCATTTTCTTAGCAACCAGATCTGTTACTGACAAGGATAGACACACACTGTTCTTATATTTCTATAAGAACTTCCGTTGAACAACATCAAAATCACTGGCTTCAGCTGGTTCCAAAGAATAGAACCATTCAAGTGTCGGACCATCTAGAGACCTTCTAAATAAATAGGCCAGGGAGATCTTGTTATCTTGCCAGAAGGATGTTTCATACATAAAATCTTTCAAATGAATGAACGGGTTACCCGTTCCATTGTAGCACCGAAAATTTGGCATCTCGGAAGGAGACAAATGGAAAATCGGTAAAGTGGGGAGAGCAATCTCTGGAGCATTCTTCGGTGCCATGACATTCTTAAGCTGCTCCTCCATACTACCTATCTTCTGGAGGAGTATGGTGTTGGTATTAGACTCGATAAGGGAACGGATTCAGCATAGGCCTCCTTAAGGATTGGGGAGGTGGAGGATATTGGGGCCTAACCACGGAGTGGCTTGCCGGTTGAGCTGGAGTAACCATGATGGGAGTTGATGGACGCCAAGGATTCTTATGTAAGATTGCCTGGTCATTAGGAGACGAATGGCCACCCGCGGCCTAAGGAGGGTTCAAAGATGAAGGGACATATTTTCCTTTTAGAGCGGCCTGAAACGCCTAACGTTGGGAATCGTCCAATTGAGACAGAGCATGAATCAAATCATTAAGATTGAAAGATGGGGCAACGTCCCCGGATGTATTTTGTGTGGCAGGTTGAGCTTAGGAGGAAGGCTCCACCTCTTGGGTAGTGGTGTCTACCACATGGACTTGAGAGTAATACGCATGGGAGGGAGCATAGTTTCCCTCATAATGGGTAGAATCTTGAGGGGAGACCTCATAGGATGGGTCAAATTGACCCTCCTCATCACCATCATAAGAATACCCGTAGTTGGCCATGTTAACGATTTTACCTGAACGGAGTTGCATTTTTAAGGAAAAGAGAATACCTCAAGCCAACAAATATAAGTAAGAAATAATCACCCAATCAAGGAAATTGTTCACACAAGTTGTAATAAACCCAAGATTTTAGGGTTTTCTTTTGAGATTAAGGTGGATTTTTAAATGTGTAATATTCTCCCTCTTCAATGTGGGTCCTAGTTGCAAGTTTGGGTGTAATCTCCAGGTCAACTAAGTTCTTTCTCTCTCCTCACCAACGGATGGGTTAACTAAACTCCGGGTACTTCAAATGGTACAACCGGCCCGGTGTCCGTGAGGGAATCCACGGGTGCGGGGACTTACAGAGGCCTTGGAAGAGGAATTTTCAATCCAAAGAGACAGAATGCTCAATGGAGGGCCCTTCCAATTCCAAGAAAAGGGTGTGGGATCCTAGAAGTGTAGAGAGAGGAGGGCTCTCAACCAAATGCCCTAGAGTGTAAGCTAATGCAGGCATATCAAGCAGTAATAATCAAATAATCAATAAGTGCAGCCAACAGTGAAGATAGCAGTAATAATCAAGGTTATGTGAAAACAGAACAAAATGGTGACCTGACAGCAGTCGCTGTCTCAATAAACTGCAATTGTATGACAGTCGCTAATCATAGTAACAGTGGCAAACAATGAGCAACAAAGTAAAATAGCGCCTTGGTGTGAGGCGCTGAATACGTGAATAACGCCTCTGTGAAGGGGCGCCAATAGCAGTAAACAATGACCAGAGTGTGAGGAGAAACAACAGTAACTGAGAAATGACGCCTTGGAATTAGGTGTTAAATGAGTGAATGGCGCCTCTGTGGAGGGGCGTTGATTATGAAAAATAATAAAAAATGCCGCAAATAATAGAAATAATGCCTCTGTGAGAGGTCGCTGATTATGAAAATAGCGGCTTCAGAGAAGTCGCTAATCAGTTCCAGAGAACAGATGATCAACTGAAAACAAACAGAAACCAACTTTTCTTCTTAAAAATGCTAATGATAGTTTAAAAATCGGCTAATCCAGTGGGAGTTGTGCACGCGGTGCACAAAGGGAGTGTGCTACGTGGAGCACTAAGGAGGGGCACACGTGGGTGCCAAAGGAGGGGCACACGTGGGTGCCAAAGGAGGGGCACACGTGGGTGTCAAAGGGAGGGGCACACGTGGGTGCCAATGGAGGGGTAATGAAAATAAAAACATCAAGAGTTCCACCGTGATTGCCAATTTTTAAACGTGTCACATAGACATTAAAAAGAAAGAAAATTTAAATTTCTTAGGAGGGAATTAAGAAAAGATGGATAAGCTAAGCATGATATGTGGGAAATAAAAGAAAAGAGAATAAAAGGAGCATGTGATGCTCTAAGGAGGGTGATCGCTAGAGGGGTTACCTCAAAAATTAAGGGATGATCGCATGTACCTTGTGAAGAAGCGGGTAAGAGTGTGAGTCCTTCCTTCCTCCTACCGACCGGCCGATAAAGGGGGTCCTTACTTTGATTACCCTTGTGAAACAAGCAAAGACAAACAAACAAGATGGATTAGCCCAAAGTGTAGTATCAATGCTCTAAGGAAATAATACTATGCAACATAAACATGAACACACCATGTATGTTTTTGTTTAAACCCCTAAGAGAAGTAAAAGGTGGAGATATGTATGCTATGGATGCAGAGCAAGTAATATGATATGCAGAGATGATGTATAGTGATTCCTGATCCTAGCAAGAGTTTCTAGAAGGATATATGCATATGAGATGAGTAAAACTAAAAGTGGATAGCACCCTTTTGCTGTTGCTGCAGTAGTAAAGGGAGAAACAGAGTGAGAGTTTGGCTGCAAGAGGAAGGAGGCCGCCTGAGGAAGAAGCTCCTGTCGTGAAGAAGGACCTGTAAGAAATCTATTAGTGAAACACTAAAAGAACTCCTCTCTCTGGAAGTCTATATCGTAGGGATCTCTCTCTTATAGCTGAGGTCTCTCTCTCTCAAAGATCCTCTTTTTGCGGGTGGCCTTCAAGGAGGAATATTTATAGAGCTTAAAATCTAGTTCTAATAGGATTAAAACTAGATATAAACTTCCAGAATATGTATTGACTTCCAAGGAAAAGATCGAGATAAAATGATAGAAAGATTGCCTTCGCAAGGAAGAAGCAGCAGAAACGGACACGGAAGCTCAAATGACGACATTAGGGTAGTTGATAATTTAAATGACGACCGTGTAGACACGCCATTCCTGACGTCTCCTGAGAAAGTCTCATATTACTATACGACACCCCGCGACGGCTTACGCATTTTGAATCGCTCGAGTGCTTCCTTTTCTTGAGTCTTCTTCCGCCCTTTTCGGTATCCGGAATCGTCTCGTTGCAGCATTCGGACGGCATCAACACCGTTCAGACACGCCAAAAATTCCGGAACTAGGAAGGGTGCCTGCCGGGGAGCTGCCGACACCTTTTCAGCGGACCCGGGGGGTCTTAATGGAGGAGTCCAGCCTCCTGGACGCCTCCATTACTTTAATTTATTTTTTAAGACAAAAAATACATAAATATATATATATATATATATATATATATTTATGGAGGCGTCCAGCCTCCTGGACGCCTCCATGAAAACAAATATAAAAAATACAAAAATGCCAGCTTTGGCATAAAACAAAACAAAAATAAAAAATATATATTTTGGAGGCGTCCAGGACTCTCGACGCCTCCATCAACTTGCCCACCGGGCCCGTCCACCGTCCGACGGTTTGTCATGTGTGAAAAAAGCCAATTGTGGAAGCGTCCAGACAACTGGACGCGCCCATTTCTGAATCACGAGGCGCCGCTCACAAAACCACACGTTGTGCCAAACCGCGTGCGACTTTCGGTGGAGTTCGGTGGACCAAATTGAGGTGTCCGGGGCCCTGGACGCCTCCACGAAAATATTCAAAAAAAATGAATAAAAATAGAATAAAATATTACTTCGGCCCTGATGGAGGTGTCTAGGGTCCTGGACGTCTCCACCCTCCGGAGCCCTATAAATAGAGGCCCACCCCCTCAGTTCTGAAAAAGTAAAGAAGAGATCCGATAGGTTGCCGGAGCCCAGAGGCTACCGGAGTCATTTCTAACCCGTGGGGTCTTTTGTAGGTGGAGGTTCTGTCGGCTTCTCGGGTGCCCACGCTCGCAAGAGGGAGGTCATCTTCATCCACCGCGCTTCCACGTCGTCCCTACGCTGCCGGAGCTCCGCCGGATTTCACCATCGGCACATCCAATAAGCCAATCCTTTCCTTTTCTTCGTAGTTCTTTTGCATTTCTCATCTCGCACCCTCTATCCCCCTTCATAAGGGCACCTCTTCTTATATACTTCTTGCATCCATCATCTCATTCTCCTCCTACTCGAGTCCGAGAGGGGTTTAAAATCACACCAACCAGGTGTGTGTCCTGCCACGATTTCATTACTTTCATTGCAAGAGTTTGATACTACACTGCCATTTTCTAATTCCGTTTAGTTAATGTCTGTTGTTTTGCAAGGGTAACTAAAGAAAGCCCTCTCCGTCGGCCAGCCGAAGGGGGAGGAAGAAGCAACCCGCCACTTCCTGCAAGTGAGGTAGGCGCGATCACTCTTCCATTTTGGGGTCCTCGACCCCTGACGATCACATCATAATCTCGAGGCCGCGGCGAGTCACTTCCCGCAATGGCCGTTTGAATTCTGTCATCTATATATCTTGCTATATCTCTTATATTTTGCCATATCTCTCTTCTGCTATACTCTCGAGGCCGCGGCGAGTCACTTCCCCAATGGCCGTTTAAATTCTCGTTCTTATATTCTCTTTATATCCTGTTATATTCTGATCTGCCCATATTCTCGAGACCGCGGCGAGTCACTTCCCCAATGGCCGTATAAATTCCCGTTCTTCATATTTTCCTTACATTCTGTTATATTCTTATCTACCCATATTCTCGAGGCCACGGCGAGTCACTTCCCCAATGGCCGTTTAAACTCCTGTTCTTTGTATTCTCCTTATATTCTGTTATATTCTTATCTGCTCATATTCTCGAGGCCGCGGCGAGTCACTTCCTGTAATGGCCGTTTAAATTCTGCTCCTTTTTATACCTTGTTATATTCCTATTATGCTATACTCTCGAGGCCGCGGCGAGTTGCTTCCCGCAATGGCCGTTTCAATTTTTGTTATTTAATTTCTACACCCGCTCGCCCCGCCGGAGCAATCTCCCGTGGTGGCCCCCCTTCTCTCTCCTTTTATCTTTAACATATTGTGTTTGTCCCGCTCGCCCCGCCGAAGCAATCTTCCATGGTGGCCCCTTCTCTTTTCTCTTATTTCTGTGTTGCAGTAAACAAAAGGAGCCCGCGCGCTCCTCGTCTTCTTTGCTCCTCGAACCACGTGACGTCGCTCACAGATTGGCGATCACGGTGGGACTTCTACTGCTTCCTTTTGGCTACCCTTGCAAGTTCGGCACCGTCCGTGCCTCTCCACCTTGGCGCCCTCGCGCGCCCCCGTTGTGCTCACGGCAGCACTGTCAGTTGTGATTGGTTGGGTGTTTATTATATGTTTGTTATTTCTATTGTTTTCTTACTCTATATCTCTGTCAACATTCCATTGCATACATCCATCCCTCTTTTATATCGTTTTTCATTTTTTCTAAGGATCACCCTTTCCCGGTGAAGGAAGGACTCTCCGTTTGAGAATTCCTCTCAACGGACTAGAATCTCCTCCACTGGGACCTCCGTAAGTCCCCGACATCGAAGAATCTCCTCTTCGTTCACTGGGCTGGTTGTACCATTGAAGTTCCCCGGAGTTAGTCATCCCATTCGTGGTGAGACGAGAGACCCTAGCTGACACGGCGGTGAAACAAAAATAAACTAGGGTCCCTATTTTGTGTGAACTTCGGATCTCGCTAAAAACACAAAAAAATCATCAAAATTAAAACACAAAAAAGGCGTAAAGGCATCCACTTGTTTGATAATCTCTGCTACCTGCTTTCTAGTGTATGTTTTTGCGTTCTGGGAAAACTGTGAGCATGGCTCACGAGTCTTTTGAGGAGAACCACCCTAGTCGTGGTTTGTCAGCCGACCCGCGAGTCTATGCTATGGACTCGGGTCCTTCTCATGAGCCCTCGCATGAGGTGCAGGTTATTGCCGGAGACACATCCCCACCACAAGATATCTCTTCCTTACTGGGCATCCTCACCAACACGGAGCTTACCTCTGAACAGCTCCGGGCCTTCCAGGCCATTCTGAAGGGGAAATCTGTTTCCCCCACGCCCCAAGAATCAACTCCGGCCATCGCACCTCTCCAAGAGTCCATGCAGGCCATTCCATCTCCTTCATTGGCGCAAGCCATCCAGTCTCCCTCGCTTCAAGGACAAGCGAGCCAACAACCACCCTCATTCCAGTTCCCGTCACAATCTCAAACTCCCGTTGTTCCCCACATACCGCTTTAGCCGGGGCCGACTGTCGGCGGTCTGGCAGCTCCCTCTCATTCGGGGTTCCCCCCTCAAGTCTCCGGGAGACAGTTTCTCCCCCAGTGGCAAGTGCCACCTTCACCTCCAGAGGAGCTCGCCCAATCGCTCCTCAATAGGTTCAATCGCATGGACGAGCAGTTTCAAAATCTGAGAAGAATGGTGGACGTGAAAGCCACCCCGAAGGTTGCTTTGGCAATCCTTCCCGTCATTCATCTTCCTCCCTCCGAAATGCCCACGTACCGCAGATACAATGGTACCGGCAACCCCTTCATTCACCTCAAGGATTTCATGTATGAGTCCTCCTATTGGCAAAACGATCAGAGGTCCCTGGTGTAGACACGCCAAAATTGACGTTACGTTGATCAGATCTCATGTCGTTATGATAACGCCCCAAGTGGACTTCAATATTCCTATAACATGAAGTTTTTCTATTTTTGTGAATTTTATGCATTTTTTTGCATTTTTTTGATTCACGACCTGAATAAGGGCGTTACTTTCAAAAGTAACGGCCTGTCATAGGGCGTTTCAAAAGAAGGGACGACCATAGGTGAGGGCGTCAATTCCTGGTATTATCCGTTAATTTCTGGAATTATCTATTTTCAAAATAAAAGCATTTTCTGAATAAACGTCCTTCATCAGGGCGTGTTTTTTAAGAAACGCCGTTATCTCAGGCGTGTTCCCTTGATGCTAAAACAAAGAAGGTTTTATTTCCAAAATTAAATCCAGGAAGAAACGGCTTTTCATAGGTCATGTTTCAAGAAACGTCTCTGTGCAGGTCGTCAATTCATAAATAGACGCCCTGGCTTAAGTCGTGTTTCACTCCAGAGTCCTTCCTTTTTGCATCTTTCCCTCACAGTTCCCTACCATCCATGGACTCTTGCTCGATCTTGATCCTTCCCTGGACGCCTCATTGCCTGTTCTTATCACTTCCTTGTTTGATCACATCCGATTGAAGCTATAAAAGAAAATCTCATTCGATCAGGAAAAAGGTTGAGAGGTTAATTGTTCCACGAGCACGTTAAAAAAAAACATTCAGAAGGAAGGCGTTCGAAGCATTGGATTTTCTCCGTCCTCCTGTTGTTGATTTCTACATCCTTCTGCATCCTTTCAGCATCTCCACGGTTCCCCTTTACTCTCGTCAGGGAGAGCAGGGCTCTATCTAACGTGTTTTTGTTTCGTTCATCTCTTCTTAGCATATCATCATTGTCACCCTGTCGTTATTTCGTTATTTCATTAAGCATCATTTTTCATACCCTTTCCCTAGTTCTCTGCTAGGGGTTTAAAAAAAACAAAAAAAGAGGTGCGCCATTTATGTCTTTTCATCCTTTCATGATAGTTTTGGATTGATACTATTGCACTCTGGCTGATCCCTCTCTTTTGCTTGTTCTTTCTTGTCTTTTTTTTTACAAGGTAATCAAATAAGAAAACCCACTTCATCGGCCGGCCGATTGAAGTTGGAGGAGGAAATCCACACCATCCCGCGTTTCCATCTTCACTAGGTAATTGCGATCACTTTCCCCTTATTCATCTCCTCTTGAGACCCTCGTGTCTCTGGCGATCACACACTCTCTACATTAGCACCTCGTGCTATTTTATTGCTTCCACTATTATATTGCTTTTTTTATTATTAAAGAGCGGATTTTAATCCGATCTACAAATTGGCGATCACGGTGGGACTCCACTGTTTTCTTTATTGATTACCATCTCCATTGGCACCCTCGTGTGCCCTTTCCCCTTGGCACCCTCCTGTGCCCTTTCCCCTTGACACCCTCGTGTGTCCTTTCCCCTTTGGCACCCTCACGTGCCCTTTCCCCTCGGTACCCTTTCCCTTGTGCCCCTCGGGCACCCTCCACTGTGCACCCTGCACACTCCCCAGATCAGTCAATTGCTGCTTAGTAACGCCCTCCATTACGGCGTCTTTTGATTTAACGCCCCTCACAGGGACGTGTTTTGTTGATTAACGCCCCCTCCAGGGCGTGTGTTTATTGCACCTGCTAGCGCTTTGGTTGCTCATTTTATCGTCTGATATTTAACGCCCCTATCAGGGACATGTTTCCTTGAGTAACGCCCACTTCCAGGGCGTGTTTTATCATAACTGCTGTCTTCTGCATGCTTATCATATTGTCTGTGGATTAACGCCCTTCCCAGAGGCATTTCATTTATCATCAGCGCCTATCATCAGGGCGTTTCTCTGAGTTTTGACGCCCTCCCGTGGAGGCGTCCTTTCTTTATAACGCCTCACCTAAAGGCGTGTTTTCCTACCGTCTGTGAGCCCCTCACAGAGTTTACGACAGCCACGCTGCCGTGTTTCCATTTTGTCACGACCTACCGCAGGGCGTGTCTTTTCCTCCTGCTGTGAAAACGCCCTTCCCCAGGGCGTTTCTTTACTGTTCTCTTTCACAGATTAGATCTGATTCATTGCTTGGCATCTATCTTGATATTATATTGCTGTTTGGATTGTCTTGATTTGTTGGCTTGGTTGAGAGACCTCCTCTCTCTATCCTAGGATCCACACACCCTTCTTGGAATCGGGACTACCCTCCATTGAGCATTCCGTCTCTTTGGACCGGAAATGCCTTTTCCAAGACCTCCATAAGTCCCCGCACCCGTGGATTCCCTCACGGACGCCGGGCTGGTTGTACCCTTGAAGTACCTGGAGTTTAGAGAACCTATGCATGGTTAAAAAGAGAGAAAAACTTAGTTGACCCGGAGGTTACACTTGGGTCAAACTAGGTCTCATTTGGCAAAAGAGTGAACTTTCACAAATAATCCACTCTAATTCAAACATCAAACATTAAAATCTTGTGTTTCTTGCCAACCTTGTTTGCATAAACATAGTTGGGTGATTTGATTGCCTTGCTTGGATTAAATATTTTGTGATAGTTCCTTCATTAAACACTCTCTCTCTTAAGAATGAAACTCCGTTTAGGTAAAACCATCAACATGTCAGGCAACGAGTACTCTTATGATGATGAGAATGAGAACATATTTGGTCAATATGAGGACCCTCTCCAGGATTCTGTTTATTATGAGGGGAACTACCTTCCTCCTCACCCCCATTACTCACAAGTTCATGTGGTTGATACCACTAATCATGAGGCGGACCCTCCGTCTCAAGTTCCACTTTCCAACACTTCGGGGAACCCTTCCCCATCCATTAATATCACAGATTTGATCCAAGCTCTCTCCCAGTTGGATGACTCCCAGCGGCAAGCCATTCAGGCCGCTTTAAAGGGGAAGTCGGTTCTTTCGTCTTCTTCTAATCCCCCTCCGGCCGTGAGTTGCCATCAGATTGTTAATGACCAGGCGATCTTGCATCCCTCCTCCTCTCGTCCACAAACGCCTACTGCGGCCATGCCGGCCCAGCAGGCGAGCTATTCAGCGGTTAGGCATCAATCCTTCCAACCTCCTCGAATTCTACGAACGCCTATACCGCATTCTTTTGCTCAGAATCAGGCCCCGGTCGAGCCCGATACCAACACTCTCTTGCTTCAGAAGCTAGCCAGCATGGAGGAGCAGCTCAAGAAGGTTACATCGACTAAGAGTGCTCCGGAAATTTCTCTTCCTACATTGCCAGTGTTCCATTTATCACCTTCTGAAATGCCAAATTTCCGGCGATATAATGGGACAGGCAACCCATTCATTCATTTAAAGGATTTCCGATACGAGACTTCCTTTTGGCAAGACAATAAGGCCTCCCTGGCCTACTTATTCAGGAGGTCTCTTGAGGGGCCAGCCCTCAAATGGTTTTATTCTTTGGAGCCAGCTGATGCCGGCGATTTTGATGTTATTCAAAGAAAATTCCTGCAAAAGTACAGAGACCGGGTGGGACCTTCCCTTTCTGTTACAGATTTAGTTGCCGAGAAAATGAAGCCCGAGGAGGACTTCATTGTATTTGCTGATAGGTGGCGGTCTATGGCCGAGAAGTTAAAGGACACATTGTCGGAACAGGAGCAAGTGAAAATGGTCATTTCTAATGCAACCCCCCAATTCCGGCACATTTTGGCCATGAATCGGCTAACAACTATGGAAGAGCTCTATGAAAGAGCTCGTTATATACAAACGCAAATGAAGGACTCGCCCATCATGGGCATGTTTGAGCCGAAGCCTCGGCTATTTAAAAAGAATACAAATGTCAACAGCGGGCCCACGACTGAAGGCACTGTCACAAATGAGCAAGTTGGCGTAGTTGGCAACCCCCATCAAGCTAACTCACGTCCACCACCACCTCCACGACAGAACCCTCATTTTAACCCTACTCCACCACCCCAATTCGCGCCTCAACGCTCCTTCGCTCCATCGCAAAACCAAGCCCCCCGCATAGATCCTCCAGCTCCACCACAATACCATCAAGTGCCCCCACCTGCCAACTACGGCCAACAACAACAACGGAGACCGCCACTTGGCCCCAAAAGGGACCACTATCCCCCACTTCCTGAAAGTCTCCCCGATATTTTTAATGCCCTAATGGCCGCCAACTTGCTCGCCTTGCCAAGAGAAAGAACCATGTGGCCCGCTAATGTTGACACATCCCGTTATTGTGCCTTTCACCGCGCCCCTGGTCACAACCTGGATCGTTGCTTCCACTTCAGAGATTATATCTACGATCTAAATGACCAGGGTGACATCAATTGGGATGAGATGAGACAATTCATAACCGCTATGAAAGAAAGAAGGGTTTCTCGGCAACAACAAAATCAGCAAAATCAGCAGCCAGCTCCGCAACAAGTTCAGCCGCAGCAAGCTCCAGCACCCCAGCAGGATATGGGGATTGTCCGTAATCCATTGCCGGAGCACGCTCCTAATCAACATGTGAACCCTGTCACGTCTCTCTACGAGGTGGAGAGAGGGCAGGGATGGCACGAAGAAAACGCCTCTGTCGGGGCATTTCACCATGATCCAACTCAAAATCAAACTCCGCGCCTTTTGCGCACACCTCCTCTTTCTTCTATTCTCCTATCGGGACGTCCCCTCCTATGCCCCGTCAATCCTTCTACCTCCACCAATTCCACGGCCTTGCCGGCTCGCTCTCTTCTTACCCGCCTACCACCTCCACAACCTACCATTCCACCTTCCACCACCAATCCCACACACGCGCCATCCAGGCCACTCCTACTCCCTCACCGCCAGCACCCGCTACCCCCTCTACCACTCCTACACCGGCAAGGGTTCCTCCGCCATCAGTTCAACCACCTTTCGTGCCACGATCTCTCCTTATTCCACCACCTGCCAATGCTCCTCGCATTCGGATATCTCTCCCTTCTCCCACGCCTCCTGCGAGGGCACCTTCATCAAATACTCCTCCCATGCCTCCCGCGGGGGCATCTTTGTTAAACACCACTACCACGTCTCCTACGGAGGCGCCCTTTTTAGTGAATTCCCCTTTGATATCCCCTAGCAGGGTTTCTGCTACCAACATTCCTTCTTCTTCTTCCAACCCTCCTCCTAATGTTGCCCCGACAGAGGCGCGTCAAGGCGTAGCGCCGCTCCGTAGTGGACGGATATTCCACCGTATTTTCCCACAAAGAGAGCTAGAGCCTGTGCAGGGGCCACAAGAGCAAGAGCAGGAACAAGATTCAGTGCCGGGAACTCAGTATGATTTATTAAAGCACTTGGATCGCACTCCAGCCAGAATCTCCATTCTTGAATTAATCAAGAGGTCCACCACTCATCAGCTGGCCCTGAAGGAATACCTGCAGAAAGTCATGGTCAATGAAGACCTTCCGGTTGAACAGATAATTATAGTCTTGACCCCTGCTAGCGGTCAGCCGGCAATCACATTCCATGAACATGAGTTAGCACCTCTACCAGTAAGAAAATATGCCCTATGCATTACGGTCGATATCAACAAAGTGGCTGTCAAGCAGTGTTTGGTAGACATCGGTGCATCTATCAATGTGTTGCCGCCGAGCACTCTGAAGCTATGCGGTATCCCTGAAAGCCAGATTCGGCCATCTACTATTACTGTCACGGCATACGACAATACAAAGAAACCCCCTCTGGGTATGATTACTCTCAAAGTCAGTTTGGGTCTAGCCACCATTACAGCAGATTTTCATATTCTGGATATGGATCCGACTTTTAACGGCATTCTGGGTCGCCCTTATATTCAGCAGCTTGACGCAGTGCCCTCTACAAACCATCAGTGCCTCAAGTTTCCGCACAAGGGCCGCATTATCAAGGTGACCAGCGTGCCGATCTTGCCAGAGGAAGACATTCATGTAGCTTCATCAGTTCCTTCCATATGGCCTGCCAACAAGCCGTTATTATCTGTGCTGGACGTTCCCCATCCACGGCCGATACTATCTGAGACTGTTACCACAGTTGCTATGACACCCCTGCCTTCTAAGGGGAAGAAGAAAAAGAACATGATTAAAACCCCTGGCTGGAACATTCTATTGAAAATGGGATATCAAGATGGCAAGGGCCTGGGCGCCAAGCTCCAGGGCAGGATTAGGCCTTTTAAGCCTCAAAAGATGATTGCACGAGGCGGCTTAGGCTATAAAGCACCGGGCAAGAATGAAGGAGAGCCGTGGGCTGTTATGACGTCCACCTTCAAGCCAGATCGCCAGCCGCTCACCTGGACTTTAAAGACACATTTTGTTACCGGTGGCATTCAGAACAATGAGCAGACTACCGTCATTACTTCATTGCTTGATTGTCAAGATGTGCACGCCAGACAGTTTGCTCGTCACATTGCACCACTAACTACCTACAAAGCCCTGGAGTCTTTAAGGCCAGATAAAAGAAGAAAAATGGGTGATCCAGAATGCGACTGGTATAGGTGGTTTGACATGAACGACATCACAATCTCTCTGAGCCGCCTGTTCATGCCGACAGATCCAGAGTGGCCGCCGCTGATTCAAGAACTGATTGAAATGCCAGCAGTAATCACAGATAAAAGGCAGATGTTAAGTGACTACACAGATACGGGGGAGCCAGATGTCCCCTTTGAAGAAGGATTTTCCGTGGATAGGCTGTGGGCCGGCCTTTTCTCTCTCACTTCTGTGCATCCATCTGTGTTGGCTTCTCTCTATTCCCGTTGGTTTGGTCACGTGCCGCGACCACCACTGATCACCATCAACTTGTCTCCCGATTCAATTCAGATTTCCCTCCCGATTGCTCCTTCGCTCCTCGAGCGATTTTCTAAAATCTCCATCTCGCCCCCGCGTGGGCCATCTTTGATTAAATCTTTCTCCAATCTTGCAATCTCCACTCCTCCTGCTATTCTCCCTTCACATTGTTTTTTACTTGAAAAAGAAAATAAAAACAAAGGAAAAGCCAAAAACGAAAAAAAAATGCCAAATCTCCAATATTCCAATCCTCCATTTCTATTGAGGAGACCTCCTATTTTTATTCCGAGTGCGTCCCAACCCAGGGGCCGCTCTTCCAAGATTCCTTGGTAAGACTCTTCTCCCCCTCTGGTGAGGGGCCCTCCGCTATATCACCTCCTGTATCCGCTGTTTCATCTCCTTCCCCTGGTCAAGCTAGTTGTTCCTATTCTTCCTCCTTTCCTTCTAATAATAAAAATCAGGGGATAGTTCCACAAAAGAAGGCCAAGGGTAGGCAGATTCCTCGAAGATTTTTGTTGGAGTTGGCTGTCAGATGCCAAGCTTGTTTAGCAATCCCTGAGTTTGTGGAAGAACCGATCATCCTGCCGGAAGTAGAATATGAGGATTCTGTTGCTGCTTATGAGGGTTTGGGCGTTTATGAAATCATGAATGATGAAGACCCTATTGAAGAGGAGGAAGAAAGTTATGAAGACTATGAGGACGAGGCTGATGCCTTTGCTAGTGGCATGAGACGATTCGACGAACCATCAGCCTCTGTAGAAGAGCCAACCAAAGAAATCAATCTGGGTACTGAGGAAGACCCTAGGATTGTCCTCATCAGTAAGAATTTAACGCCCTATGAGGAGGAGGCGCTCATTTTGATTCTACAAGAATACAAGGACACGTTCGCATGGAGCTATGAAGATGTGCCTGGATTAGACCCTGCGCTCGTTGAACATCGCCTTACACTTAAGCCAGGGTCTGTCCCGGTCAAACAACGGTTGAGGCGTTTCCACCCTAACATGGCTTTGAAATTGAAAGAAGAGGTCGATAAACTCCATAAGGCTAGATTTGTTAGAGCCGTCCTCTATCCCAATTGGGTGGCTAACATTGTCCCGGTTATGAAGAAAGATGGAAAAGTTCGAATTTGCATAGATTTCCGGGACCTCAACCGGGCGTGTCCTAAAGATGACTTCCCCCTCCCTCATATTGATGTTCTGATCGACAACACGACAGGATTTGAAACTCTTTCATTTATGGATGGCTTTTCAGGTTACAATCAAATTCGTCTGTCTGAAGAGGATCAAGAGAAAACCTCATTCACTACACCATGGGGTACATATTGCTATGTGGTCATGCCCTTTGGACTTAAGAATGCTGGAGCCACCTACCAGAGGGCTATGATGGCGATTTTTCATGACATGATTCATATTTACATCGAGGTGTATGTGGATGACCTGGTAGTAAAATCAAGGACAAGGATTGAGCATCCTGGGGTTCTGGCCAAGGTTCTACAGAGGTCACGAGAATATCAATTAAAAATGAACCCCAAGAAGTGCGTATTTGGTGTTTCCTCAAGAAAGTTGCTTGGATTCATTATCAGCAAGCGGGGAATTGAAGTTGATCCCAACAAGGCGAGAGCCATTAGAGATATGCCTCCTCCCAAGAATGTGAAGGAAGTTCGAGGATTAATAGGGAGGTTGTAATTTATTCGCCGCTTCGTCTCCCAGCATTCACAAAGATGTAGGCCGTTCTACGAGCTTACCAAGCCGGGAGTCAAGTTTAATTGGGATGACAAGTGTCAGGCAGTCTTTGATGGATTGAAGGATTATTTGGCCAATCCCCCTGTCCTGAGGCCGCCAATTCCAGGCAAACCACTTATTCTTTATGTTTCAGTCCTGGATGACTCTGTAGGTGCTGTCTTAGCTCAAGTGGATGAAGAAGGTAAGGAGAGGGCAGCATACTACTTGTCTAAACTTCTTAACCCCTGTGAGTAGAAGTACTCAGCCATGGAGAAGACTTGTGCAGCTTTGGTTTGGGTAGTTCAGAAATTAAAACACTATTTCCTAGCTCACGAGGTTCACCTCATTGCACGCATGAATCCAATCAAATTCCTCCTTGAAAAATCTGTCCTCACTGATCGATTAGCACGCTGGCAAAGCTTCCTCTCCCAGTTTGATATCACTTACATCCAACAAAAAGCTATCAAAGGTTATGCCATCGCCGAACATCTTGCTCATCACCCTCTACCTCATTTTGATCCTGTCAATTCTGAGTTCCCAGATGAAGAATTAATGTCCATTAATCAACCCCTTGATCCTATGTGGACGTTACATTTTGATGGAGCTCTTAATTCTCAAGGAAGAGGGATCGGCATGGTTCTTTTAACACCTGAAGGGGTCACCATTCCATTTGCTGCTCGGCTTACCTTCCCTGTCACCAACAATATAGCCGAGTATGAAGCTCTTTTGGCCGGTCTACAAACCGCTCATCGATATGGTGTCACTCACTTGCGGATTGTCGGTGATAGTCAACTCATTCTGCGCCAGGTGTTGGTCAAGTGCCGCACTATCAATCCTAAGCTTAAACCCTACTAGGAACTCGCTTCAGCTTATGCCAAACTCTTCACCAAATTAATCTTCGTTCATGTGCCTCGCAGTCAGAACATTCTAGCTGACGCTCTTGCTTCTTTAGCTTCTGCTTTAGTCTTTCCCCCTGAGCGTGATTTCCATGTCCCTCTGATTCATCAGCGTGACACTCCAGCTATTAAGGATCGTGCTTTCCTTGATATTAGGGATCAGGTGCTCGAGAAGGCCAAGCAGAAAGAAACTCTTAAAGGCAAAGAGGTCATGCTTTTGGACTGGGAATAAGAGTTGGCTGATGAAGAGAAGCCTTGGTATTATGAGATTGCCAGATACTGTAATGATCAGTCTTATCCCGAGGAAGCCACAGCAGAAGAGAAGAAAGCAATCAGAAGAGTGGCTCAGCGTTATACTTTGGTTGGAGGTGTGCTCTACAGAAGAGGGCTCACCGGTGTTTTATCGAGATGCCTCGATGATGATGAATCTTGGAAAGTTGTGGAAGAGGCGCATTCTAGTGTGTGTGGTGGTCATGTGAACAGCCAGATGCTAGCTAAGAAAATCCTTAGGCTAGGTTTCTATTGGCCAACTCTAGAAGAGGATTGCTCTATCTACGTTCGTAGGTGTGTTAAGTGCCAGCTACACGCCGACAAGATTCATTCTCCTGCTTCTTCACTCCATCCTACGTCCTCCCCATGGCCTTTTTTCATGTGGGCTTTTGACATCATTGGACCTCTTGGTGACTCGAACCTCCTGACCAAGCAAAAATCATTCATTCTCACGGCAACGGAGTACTTCACCAAATGGGCGGAAGCGGAAGCTTACGTGGAAATTAAAGCATCAACCGTTTGCAAATTTATCATGAAGAACATCATCACGAGGTTCGGCATCCCGAGCACCATCGTCACCGACAATGGACCTCAATTTATCTCTCAAGATCTCAAGGATCTCTGCAACAGGTATAACATTGCATTGCATCATTCTTCTCCCTATTATCCGCAGGGCAATGGCCAAGTAGAGGCAACTAACAAAACTTTGATCAAGATCGTTAAAAAGACGTGTGAGACTAATAAATTTTTGGACTGGCCTGACAAGCTGGTTGAAGCTCTTTGGGCCTACCGCACTTCCATTCGCACTCCCACTGGGCAAACCCCTTTCGCCCTCACTTATGGGATGGAGGCAGTAGTCCCTTATGAGATTCTTATTCCCTCTCTGCGAGTACAATTAGATGAGGAACTTTCTATTGATGAACGTCGTGATTCACTCCTTGCCCAATTGGAACTCCTAGATGAGAAGCGTCTGGTCGCCGCTGAGCATGCACGCGTTTATCAAAATAGGCTCTCACGTTTTTACCAAAAGAAAGTAATTGAGAGAAAATTTAAAGTCGGTGAAATGGTAATCAAGAGAACTTTTGTTAAGCCGGGTGGCCCCCGTTCAAAACTCCAACCAAATTGGGAGGGACCGTTCGTTATAAAAGAAGTTTTTCCGGGCAATGCTTATAAATTAACTAATGCTGAAGGTGAAGAGTTAACTCACCCTTGGAACGGTTTATATCTTAAGAAATACTACCCCTGATTTTCCAAAAGTCTAAAATCCCACAAAAATGAATATTTTCCAAAATCCAACAAAAATGAATATTTTCCAAAATCCACAAAAAATGAATATTTTCCAAAATCCAACAAAAATGAATATTTTCCAAAAATCCCACAAAACAAAAAAATGAATATTTTCCAAATCCAAAAAAATTAGAATGTTTGCCAAAATCCAAATCCAAAAAAAAACAAAAAAAGAAAAGTGAGAAATTTCAAAAAAACAAAAAGGCTTTTTGTCATGGCACACAAAAGATCAAGGCCCGAAAGGTCAAAATTCAGAATTCATTTATCAGTCTTGGTAACTTAAAAATGGGGTTGACACCCACACACACCACACGCTTTATTCTTGAACTCAAGCAGTGCAAAATCTGATAGAAAGTCAAAAACCTGACTAAAAGTGAAAGACAATACCCGTTCTTTTCCTCTTCGGCCCATAAGGGGGGAAGGGAGACATCGAGGTAGATGCGCCGAGCCTGTCCGCCGCCCTAGTAGGTGGAAGTCAAGGTCCAAAAGGGAGCAAATGTCACAAAAGCCCAAGTACAATTAGGTTTATTTTTCATCAATGCAAATCAATTCCAAAGTGAAAGTCAAGTTTTGAAAAGAAAAGCATGTCAAGAGGGCAAAGTCCCCGCAAGGAAAACCTTGGGCGTATGCATGCATTAAAAATGGGCAAAAGGCAACAAATTTCCCTACGCCAAAGACCGAACCCCAACAGGCACAGGGCAGGGGAGTTAACTTTACTTTGAGCATCCCAGAACCCCTTATGGGCTTCCCTTATATTTTCTTCCATCCTTTCTATGTGGTAAAGTCGCGAACTGGCAGGATGGTCAAGACGAACTTAAGAAATTGCACTGTGCGAAATCTCGAATATAAGTCAACTTTGAGCACGTCGACTCCCTTTTAATTATTCAAGAAAGATTAATGAATCCTAGATGGTGACCGTGTAGGGCCCGCGATCTGGATAGCCTTGACAATCTTGTTTGAAGTTTCATATAATTCACGCCTTTCCTTAAGGCGTTTTTAATTTAATTCACGCCCTTGTGAGGGTCATCTTTATAAAATTAACGCCCTTGTTCAGGTCGTCTTTTCGTCAAATTCCAAAATCCTTTCAAAAGTGCACGCCGTCTGCGAGGGCGTCTTTCACTTGAGTCACGACCTAATCTAAGGCGCGTTTTTCAGGAAAATAACAAAAAAAAAATATAAAGATGCATTCTTCATTCACATGCTTGCATTTTGCATGTGCATATTTTGATTTATTGTTTGCATATGTGTGCTTGCATGATGCATATCCCCTTTATTGGTTATTTCACTTTACCTTATTTGATTAAAGGCTTGGCCCCTTGACCCGTCATTAAGGTCAGAATATTGCCACCCCTTGCTCATTGGGCAAGGGGCCAAGTCGAACAGATGAATTAACCTGTTTTATTCAAGTGAAAATCGCAGCTGCAGATACATGGCAAAAGCAAAGTAAACACGAAGGACGTGAAAAGAAAAGTACACAAACACAAGTCCACAACCACACAAGTGCTCATGTAACAAAAGCTCAAACTCATATATATATATATCATCATGTCTATCATGTACAGGTGTGAGGGTGGAGGAGTACAAGTAAGTCTCTCAGCTCTCGCCTCCACTCTCCTCTACTCTCCTACTCTCAACCTCCTCCTCACCGTCCCGAGCTGGTGCTGGTGGAGGAGGCATGGGCCCCCGTGAAGAAGCTGGAACTCGAGCCTGGCCCCCTGCCTCACTCCTCTCTCGAAGAGAAGAACCCGCAACAAAAGTGGAGCTAGTAAAGGAGTACCCCGCGGCCCGTGCTCGCTCATGCCCTCGCTGAAGACGCTCCTCGGATACTCGTAGCCACTCCTGAGAAAGGATCAACTGAGTCCTCGAGTCGGCTAGCTCTCGCTCCCGTACTACCACCTGCTCAAGGAACCGGGCACGCTCCGCCTGCTGAAGCTCCTAGAACTGGGCACGCTCCGCCTGTTGAAGCTCAAGGAACAGGGCACGCTCCGTCTGGTGCTCCTCTCGCTCTCGGGCACGCTCTCGCCTCTCCATCTCAAGAGCCACCCGCAGCTCGGCCACGTCCTGAGGAAGCTCCTCTCGTCGCCTCTGGGACCTCTCAAGCTCTGCGATCCGCTGGTCACGGATCGCCAACTCGGTACGTACCGCCCGAAGCTGAGCCACCTGCAAAAGGGTAAGCAAATCATCAATTCCACAATAAATGCAATAATTCAATAATTTAACGATGCATGATTGAATTACTCACCTGTGAGCTCGACGCTCGGAAGCCCTCGTCTACGCAAACAAGAGCAGCTCGAAGCTCTTCGGTCTGTAAGAATGAATTTTTATCAGTACACAATGCTATATTTAATCAATAATTGAACTGACTGAGTTTGAGTTCAGAATTTACCCGTGAAGCAAGGTCGCGCTCCGCTGCCTCGGCTCGTGCAACCGCTCCAGCTAGCTGCTCTGATAGCGCGGTCACCTCTGCGCTAGGTCCCCTTGAGCTGGAGGCCTCCCCTGGATCTCTCCTCACTATTCCTGCTGGGCACGCTGCATTCATTAAGATAGTCAGTGGCTAATCATCAATAATTCAACAAAAAGTTTCATTTGCATATAGAAGTAATTTAAACACTCACTAGGGTCTCTAGGTCTGTCCGCGTGGCAGCTAGCTGGTCCTCCAGGCTGTGTAGGTGGGCCTGGGCGTCTATCGCCGCTATGTCCCTCGCATCCTGCATCCACTACATGTTAGTCGCATGATAGAAACATAAGCATTTGCATTCAATTTAGGAATAAGTGCATTCATACATACCCCTAAGACCCTCATCTGGGGTCGTCCGGCGTGTACCTCCCAGTAGCGCCGGAGGTACTCGGAGCTATCAGTCGCGTGGGAGACAACTCGGATCCCGCCACGCTGCCAGTCGGCGTACTGCTCCTCGAAACGTACCCGCCAGTCGGTCGTCTTGGTGCGACCGCGGGTCTTCTTTCCTATGCCTCTAGGCTCTCCGACCTCGATCCACTCCTGGGGCAGGCCCAGGGTCCTCATCACCAACCAAAGCCGTAACGGCTCGATCTCGCTCAGGCAGTGCAGCCACAGCTCACGCCCAAAGCGAGGTCGTCCCGATACGACCCAAGGTTGGCCCTCATCTGTCATATCCTCGTAGGGCCTCCACCGCACCTGCATTCATACATATCATTATCATTTCATCATAATCAAATCAAATCAATTCAAAAGAAATACATATCATCCATTCATACATACCAGCGAGGGAGGGAAGTCGCGGAACTCTCTCCGTAGAACCCACAACTCATAGTCGAGCGGGGCACCGAAGATGACTGGTAACCAGCGTCGCGTCAGAGGAAAGGATCCCTCAGCCCCGGGCCATGGGTCAACGCGCCCCATCGGCATGTATAGGTGGCTCCACACCTGCATCCATGCATTGCATTAGTAAGGCATTCACATGCGTCATAATAAGAAGAAAAAAAAATAAAAGAAAAAGAGATAAAAATGAGAAAATTGCATACCTGAAGAAAAGGTGAGAAGCCACTGACGGTCGTCTCTTGCCCCGTCCCCGTGGACAAATCAGCTATCAAATGCGCCAGCAGCGCTGCACCCCAAGCGTAAGTGCCAACGGTCTCCAGGTCCTCCAGGATGCCCAAGAAGCGGCAGTTGATGACGTCGGCTTTCATCCCCAGCAATAATCTACCGAGCAACAGCAGCAGGAACCTCCTCAGGTCTCGATCCGCTCTCTCACGGTCAGTCGGGTCCTAGCAGCATGCCGCTCTCACCCCGTCAGTCAGCCTCTGTGCAAACTCACCTAGGGTCTCCCCTGACCTGTGCCTGGCATCCCCTAAACCCATAACCGTAGTCAAGTCTGTACGGAAGATGGTCCTACACTCGCTCGGCACCACATAAACCATATCCAGCCCTAGTAACCACTGGGCCATCTCCGTGTAGTCAGGATAGGTGAACCCACTCACAGCCTCACCATCCACCCTCAATCCCGTAATCCTAGTCACATCCTCCAGGGTAGGAACCATGTGCCCCCAGGGCATCAGGAAAGACCGGCTCACCCTATCCCAACGCTCCCGTAGAACCTGGATAAGTGCTAGGTCGGGTCTAAATGGTTCGATGGATAGGAAAGCCCCGAACCCCATAGCGTCTACCCTAACCCTCTGGAAGTCGGGGAGACCCTGGTATGCTGCCCAGACCATGACCCATGAGATACGGGTCCTCATCAGCCCCTGCACGCATTAAAAGAGAAGAATTTTGCTTAATTGTTTGGTTAATCATGTGTAATTGCGCTATGTTTTGCCTGGGCATTGATTTTAATATTTTGTAAGTCACGACCCTCCTCAGGTCGTTTCTTGGTAAATTCACGCCCCTAAAGGGGGCGTTTTTCTAAATGTGGTTTGAAGTAACGTCTTGTCTGAGGGCGTTTTGTATCTTTGAAACGCCGCTGTGTAGGGCGTGAGCATGTGGTTAATTTCTAAAAATCCTAAAATGTTTTTCAAATCACGCCCTCGGCTGGGGCGTTTTCCATTTAGGACCATTCAGTTTAAATGAGAATTAATGAAGAGACGCCCTCTGGTTTGGGCGTTTCCTGTTAAATAACGCCCTGGTGAGGGGCGTGGCTTTCATGATTTTTAGATAATTTAAATAAAAATGACAGCATGCGAAATAATTAATGAAAACATTTAATGGGCATGGAATTAATGGAAAATCATAATTTTTGAAGAAACGACATGCTGCCGGGCGTTTTTCATGGAGGTTAATTGATTTTCAGAAAATAAAATAAATTTACGCCCTTGGTCAGGGCGTTTCGTTTGTGAATAATGCCCCTGTGGGGGGCGTGTCTTTTCTGAGTTGCAGGTTTTGCCCCCGAGGGCTATGGAAAATCAGGAAAAAAATAAATAAAATAAAAATTTTGGAATTGGGGTGGGGGAACCTACCTTCTTGTGCTTCTGGGGTTGTGGCCGAGGCAATGGCCGCCTGGGTCGCCGGAGTTGACCCCGGGGAGCGATCGCCGCCGCGGGCGGTGGTCCCTCATCTTCCTCTCCCTCTTCTTCTCCACTTTCCTCTCCTTCTTCTCCTTCTTCTTCTTCGTCTTCTCCTCCTTCTTCTGCTCCTTCTTCACTGGCTCCGTCGCCGCCGCCGACCACTGCCGGTTCTTCAACCGCGATGATGGCGAGCTCCTCCACGGCGGGTTCTTGGGCGTGGGCGGCGTCGAGGTCGACGACCTCCGGGGCACTGACCCTCTGGCGTTTGGCCATGGCTCGGGTTAGGGTAGGAAGAGAGACAGAGAGAGATAGAGGGAGATTGAGAGAAGAGAACGAGAGAGGGAGATCGAAAGAGAATGGGCGGTTTCGGTTAGGGTTTGCAGAAGGGGGGAAAATGAAAACGGAAGGAGGAAGAAGAAAGGGGCCGATGACCTTTGGGTTTCGAAAAGAAGACACGCCCTTAAGCAAGGCGTTTTTAATGGAATTCACGCCCAGGAGTTGGGCGTTTCATAAAATCAGACGACGTATATTAGGGCGTTAATTTGTTTTGCATGGGGAATGATAACCGTCGTCAGACGCATTGAATGGGCGTTGATTGATGTGATGAGAGTCATCATGGCTGGCTTAGAGTCACGCCTCTGTTGAGGGCGTGTTATTTTTAAGAAGTGACTAAGGAAGAGGCGTTACTTTTGATGATTCAATGATTATATTCTTTGGGGTTTGAATATTCACGCCTTTCCTGAAGTCGTTATTTAAGTCACGCCCACTGTACAGACGTTAACTGTGGAGGATGGGCCGATTGAAGCGGCCTGAGGTAAGGCATTCCTTCTTGAATTCACGCCCTGTATTGAGGCGTTATTTGCAACAGAAACACAGGTTTTGGATGATTTTGATCATAATCACAGTAATATTGGCTCAATCAGAAAGTAATCTTTATTATTCGAAAGAATTCAATGACTAATGAGCCACTTTGGGCCTTAATTTTCTCAAAGAGATTACATAATTTTTCCACTGTTCTTTGTCTTCATCCAAGTCTTCTACAGGTTGATGAAGTTTGCTTAGCTTCCATAGAGCTTGAATGGTGATAGCCTCCTCCCCATCTCCATTACTGCCTAGGTCCCTTGATTTGATTGCAGGGAGATGGGAGATGTCTTCTAAGTGTTGCCTTGAAAGCCCAATTTGAGGAAGGCACCTGTGAGAGTTGTACAAGACGAAGTCTGAAGCGCCAATAAGACGAAGGTCCGTCCCGATGGAGAAGCGTGCACGAAGTTCCTGCATTTTGAATACACCCGGGGCGCAAGTAAAGAGATTCTTTGGCATTACCTTTAAGTGCTCCCTCCAATCCCCTCTCTTCTTGATTTGAGGAACCCGGTTAGTCACTCTATTGCTTATTCCTAATGAGCCGGTTATATAGGAGAGGGGGCTCTTTGAGAAAATTCTTGAAGGTTGTTGGGCTTCATGGCATGGGTCGAATTTGAAGTGTAGATCAATCCAACTAGAGAGTGCTAGCATGCACCCGTAGATGGGCCTTCCCATGGCCGCCGAGGTGAGCCCGCTATAAAGATATGCTAGGATCGTCGGTCCAACTCTTTCTTCCTCCCATAAGCTCACCACTGCGCTCAATTGGGACTCCTCTAGAAAGTCCTCCGTGGATGGGAATATGAGTGCTCCTGCTAAGCACACCACGAAGGCTTTGGTCACTCTTTCTATCTCCTCTTCCTCTTTAGCTTGATCCGCTCTCTTGTACACCCACGAGGCGAGCTTCAAGAGGTTAATTCCTTTAGTGACCTTGATTTGGTTCACTATATTTGAGCTAGGTATCAATGAGGTTAGCAACTCATGGGAGGAGATTGGCCTTGGCATGATGGCCATCTTTTCTTCTTCTCCTTGTTTCATCCTTTTCAAGCCTAGGATCGTCTCTACTTCTTCCAGCAAGATAGTGGCTTCGAATGTGGAAAATAAGAAGGTATGGGTGGAAGGATGCCATGTTTCAATCAATGCACCTATGGCAGCCCAATCAAGATGGATTTGGT
Source organism: Amorphophallus konjac (assembly GCA_022559845.1). Lineage (NCBI taxonomy): Eukaryota > Viridiplantae > Streptophyta > Magnoliopsida > Alismatales > Araceae > Amorphophallus > Amorphophallus konjac. The sequence continues at coordinate 61,726,099 of CM040120.1, read as the reverse complement.
CATAATGTTTAGCATGGGTTATCAACCCCAAGAGATGCCATCTAGCTACATATACCCTCATATCTGAAGTAAACTTGGAGAGGATGAGGGGCAACCATTTGATTCGGATGTACCTTCAAGCTCCCGGAAGGATTGGGTAATCCTGTGAAAGAACATAAAGCATGCAGAATAAGCATATGAAATATGAGATGAGAGTTCGGCCGAAGGCACAGTAAAGCAACTAACAGAAAGATAGCTTACCTGGCTCAAAGCAATTCGATTGCTTATGTGCCCTTGTATTTCAGTAATCCTGGGAGCAGAAATCCTAGGTTTCTTCATCACCCTGTCCATCACTTTCTTTGCAGAGGTAACTCGCGCAGAGGCCTGAAGAAGAACAGAAGCAGAAGAACGAAGGCTTGCAGATGAAGAAGGAAAAGAGGCAATTCGGCTGCAGAAAGATTCGATTGGTTTGTGAAAGAAAGCCTCCTTTTTATAAGGATTTGAAGAGACCTGAAGAGTCCCGAAGATAGAAGTTTGATTGGGTTAAGGACTGTGTTCTTAATTTAGAAACGGTGGTTCGTGTTGAATTAACGCCTTGTGTAAGGGCGTCACTTTTTGATTTGACGACCTGACTAGTGGTCGTGTTTTATGTAACGCCTTTGATGAGGTCATTTTTATTCTAAGCTCACGTTACTGTTTACGCCTTTGAGTAGGGCGTGTTTTAAGTGATTGATGACCTATTGCGCTGGCGTGTTTCATGATGTTAACGCCCTGTTCTTAGGCGTGTTTTTCCTGGATTACGGATCTTTGACCTCTCCATGCTTTTGATGAACTTAAGTGCTATTATTTGGTGAAATTGTTTGATTAAGCACTTATGATCATGTCATGTTCTGAATTGATAAATTTCAAAGTGCAGAAGTTTTGCAGGATTCGAGGCGCTTGGACCGCTCATGGGAGTAACATCTTGTCACCTTGTATCTGTTTCTTGTAAGCATTATTATTATATGATATCTACACTATTATAGTATGTCAAGGACCTTGTGGTTCTGATAAACTTGAAATTTGAGTTCCCCTTCATCAAAAACGATGACGATTTCAGGAGAATCTTGATCGCACGGATAAGCCGTTGAGTTGTTAAAGGTTTGGGATGATGGTTCCACTTTCTGAGTTGATGCGCGGACAAACGGGCCTCGGCTTAGTGTTAACTCAGAAATATGGATTCTTGACCAGATCTAAATAGCTTAGCAATATTATCCTTGATTATTTTCTATTTTAGTTTGGTTTAATCTTTTCTTTTAGCCCAGCATGCATCATGTAGGACTTTGAGTTTCATGCTGAAAATCTTCATATTATGGCAATAATGAAATTCACTCGCTCTTGATTGAGTTGACATGAGATATTCCACTTCAAATCAAGTACTTCATTCTATTTGAAGCCGTTCAGGCTGATTCCTTGAAAGTGTCCCTTTTGTTGGATTTCTATCCCAATTCTCTTAACTTTTCTGTAAAATTTACCTTGGTTGTAGCACGTCCACGTTGGCTGGTAATCGCTCTCCAATGGTCTTTCCCTGTCGTGCCCACGCGCACACCTTTTATTTACTTAGTTAAATCTCCTTTTATCCAACAAATCGATGTTTCCTTGGAACCACCCAGAGTTGTTTCATTCAGAATCTTGGAAAGATTTCAAATGCTTAATGTTCTGAGGCGTGTCACATCACACCTTGGCGTCTCCTTATCAGCTCATTCCACTTCATTCCTTTCATTACAATTCATTCCATTTCGTCTCACTCCCTTGCAAAGCAGACGCCAAGGCGGGGCAGCTGTAGACACGCCAAAATTGACGTTATGTTGATCAGATCTCATGTCGTTATGATAACGCCCCAAGTGGACTTCAATATTCCTATAACATGAAGTTTTTCTATTTTTGTGAATTTTATGCATTTTTTTGCATTTTTTTGATTCACGACCTGAATAAGGGCGTTACTTTCAAAAGTAACGGCCTGTCATAGGGCGTTTCAAAAGAAGGGACGACCATAGGTGAGGGCGTCAATTCCTGGTATTATCCGTTAAATTCTGGAATTATCTATTTTCAAAATAAAAGCATTTTCTGAATAAACGTCCTTCATTAGGGCGTGTTTTTTAAGAAACGCCGTTATCTCAGGCGTGTTCCCTTGATGCTAAAACAAAGAAGGTTTTATTTCCAAAATTAAATCCAGGAAGAAACGGCTTTTCATAGGTCGTGTTTCAAGAAACGTCTCTGTGCAGGTCGTCAATTGATAAATAGACGCCCTGGCTTAAGTCGTGTTTCACTCCAGAGTCCTTCCTTTTTCCATCTTTCCCTCACAGTTCCCTACCATCCATGGACTCTTGCTCGATCTTGATCCTTCCCTGGACGCCTCATTGCCTGTTCTTATCACTTCCTTGTTTGATCACATCCGATTGAAGCTATAAAAGAAAATCTCATTCGATCGGGAAAAAGGTTGAGAGGTTAATTGTTCCACGAGCACGTTAAAAAAAAACATTCAGAAGGAAGGCGTTCGAAGCATTGGATTTTCTCCGTCCTCCTGTTGTTGATTTCTACATCCTTCTGCATCCTTTCAGCATCTCCACGGTTCCCCTTTACTCTCGTCAGGGAGAGCAGGGCTCTATCTAACGTGTTTTTGTTTCGTTCATCTCTTCTTAGCATATCATCATTGTCACCCTGTCGTTATTTCGTTATTTCATTAAGCATCATTTTTCATACCCTTTCCCTAGTTCTCTGCTAGGGGTTTAAAAAAAACAAAAAAAGAGGTGCGCCCTTTATGTCTTTTCATCCTTTCATGATAGTTTTGGATTGATACTATTGCACTCTGGCTGATCCCTCTCTTTTGCTTGTTCTTTCTTGTCTTTTTTTTTTACAAGGTAATCAAATAAGAAAACCCACTTCATCGGCCGGCAGATTGAAGTTGGAGGAGGAAATCCACACCATCCCGCGTTTCCATCTTCACTAGGTAATTTCGATCACTTTCCCCTTATTCATCTCCTCTTGAGACCCTCGTGTCTCTGGCGATCACACACTCTCCACATTAGCACCTCGTGCTATTTTATTGCTTTCACTATTATATTGCTTTTTTATTTATTAAAGAGCGGATTTTAATCCGATCTACACCTGGCATACCTCTTTCGGAGATCATTGGATGGTCCCGCACTAGAGTGGTTCTATTCTTTAGAGCCCCGCGAGGCCGAGAAGTTTGAAATAGTCTAGAAGAGGTTCTTGCAGAAATATAGGGATAGGGGCGGTCCCTCACTCTCTATTACCGACCTAGTGGCCGAAAAGATGAAGCCCGACGAGGATTTTGTCCGCTATGCTGATAGATGGAGGTCTCTGGCGGAAAGAATAAGGGATACCCTCTCCGAGCCCGAACAAGTGAAGATGATTGTGTCTAATGCAACCCCACAGTTCAGACATGTCCTGGACATGAATAAACTTACTACAATGGAGGAACTCTATGAAAGGGCCCGGTACATCCAAACCCAGTTAAAAGACTCCCCCATTATGAACATGTTTGAGTCGCCGAAGCCCAAAGTGGTCAGAAAGACAGGCACTGGTGTCCCGGGCGGAGCCACAGAAGGGGTCGTGACAAATGAGCAAGTGGGTGCGGTCAACAATGCCAACTATGCAGTCAACCCAAGGCCTCCACAAATGCCCCGACTTCCCCTCCAACCAGGTCCTTTCCCTCTTCGTCCTCCACCCCAAAATAATCCACCCCAGGATAATATGCCTCCATTACTTCAACCCCAGCAACAACAACCATAACCTCAACAACAACAACAACCACCACTTCAGTACAACCAAGTTCCACCCCCGGGGAATTATGGTCCCCAACAGCAACAAAGGAGGCCGGTCGGTCCCAAGAGAGCCTACTATCCACCATTGCCAGAAACTCTAGCGGATATTTTCAACGCCCTCATGGCCTCAAACATACTTGTGCTACCCAGGGAAAGGCCCGTGTGGCCCCCGAATGTTGATACCTCCAAATACTGCGTCTACCACAGGCAGCCAGGACACACAGTAGACTACTACTTCCATTTCAAAGATTACATCCACGATATGAATGATGAACAACAAATAGATTGGGGTGAAATGAGACGATACGTCGTCGCTCTCAAGGCTAGGAGACCTCCTCATAGGCCACAGCAGCAGTTACAACAGCAGCAGTTACAATAGCAGTAGTTACAACAGCAGCAACAGCAACCACAACAACAACAGCAGCCTCAGCAGGCCCCACAACAACAGCCCAACATGGGCATAATCCAGAATCCATTACCGGAGCACCAACAGCCCAATCATCAGGTTAACCCCATCTCCTCCTTCCCAAAAGTCGGGAGAGAGCAGGTGTGGCACCCGGAAAGTACCTCCATTCTTTCTACCGCCAATCCTATCATCACGCAACACCCTTGCCTTGCCCGGGTAGCACCTCTCTCTCATCAACCCGTGTCAGTATCACCTTCACCATTTCCACTACCATTACGCCCTCTCATCCGCGCCCCGATCTCCTATCAACCGACACTCTCCACTACGCCTTCACACCCTCTCATCTTCTCTCACTCCCCCACTTTACCATCCACCTCTACCACATTTACCCCTACGCCTTCTAAACCCCTTATCATCCATCAACCATACATAACCCCGTCTTTCTCCACCATATCACCACTAATGCCTTCAAAACCACTCATTACCCATCACCCACCTCAAAATCATTGCCCGCTTCGAGCCCTACCCACTTCTACTTCGTCTCCACCTCCACCTTCCAGACCCCTTATCCTTCATAATCCGTGTGATATCCCCTCTACCTCCACCATGCCTCCACCTAATAAACCCCTCATCAGAATCCCTGCTCCCGTCATCACCCCTGCTTCATCAACCATTCCTCCACCACTCCCCCTCAAATCCCTGTTAAAACCCACTGCTACCCCCACAGAGGTACAAAAGTCGCAGACAATGGTGCTCCGGAGTGGAAGGATTTTCCACAGGGTTTTTCCCCACAACAGTCAGAATCCTTAGCAATCTCAGCCAGAGAAGGATGATGGAGAACAACCACAAAGAGCTATCCCTGGAACACAGTATGATCTATTGAAACACTTGGACAAGACGCCTGCTCGGATCTCCATCCTGGAGCTACTTCAAAGATCCACATCCCACCAGGCGGCCTTGATGGAATATCTTCAAAAAGTCATGGTTAATGAAGACCTCCCCGTGGAGAAGATTTCGACCGTCCTGACCCCAACAGACACACAACCGGCCATCATGTTCCACAACTACGAGCTCGCTCCCAAGGAAGCTCAGAAATATGCATTGTGCATTTCAATAAAAATTAATGGGGTATCCATAAACCTGTGTCTTGTGGTCACGGGTGCGTCCATAAATCTGATCTCCATGGACACCCTTCAGTTGTGTGGGGTCAACGAGGAACAAATAAGACCTTCCTCGATCACGGTCATGGCTAATGACAATAGCAAAAGGCCGCCGCAGGGGATGATTATTCTGAAGGCAGAACTAGGCCCTATGCCAGTTCTCACGGAATTCCATGTCCTCGACGTGGATCCCACATTCAAGGCCATACTGGGTCGCCCCTACATTGAAGCCATGGATGCTATGCCTTCCACCAACCATCAGTGCCTGAAGTTTCCTTACAATGGGAGGATTATTAAAGTGGTCAACACACCTGTCCTTCACACAGTGGATGCTATCAACACCTCTCTGCCCTCTGTTTGGCCATCTCATCGGCCCATATTGTCATTGCTGGACGTGCGTTGTAGCGACCCGGAATCCGGATACCCGGTGCACCCGGTATAAATACCGAATACACGTGATACCACATGGGACCAGCGAGGCCTCCCAAGCGCGGGAAAGCGCCGAAGGGAAAAAGGAGTGCGTGGAATACATTGAAGCCAGCAGATATAACAGTAAGCAATTAAATTTCATTACATTGGATTGCTAAAGTAGCAGAAATAAAATTACCTTTTCATTAATAATTTCAATAATTACAATTATACACCAGAGTCCAGCCCAAAGGAAAGACAACAAGTCTATCACAGTACAGTCCGACTGAAAATAAACGTACACAGAAGTCGGGGGAAGCCCGACGCAGGTACAGTTGGCAGCTACAGCGAACACGCTCCACCACAGACAGCAGAGGCAGACGGCGAAACCCACCTGAAAAGCAGGGTGAGTCTCAACAGGAACTCAAAAGGGGTCACGCGGATCCCCACTGGAAAACGTACAGAGCAACGGAAGCAACTACGGAAATAGCAAGTGCAGCAAAGCAGGAGAAGCTACACTAAAAAGTTGTAAACAGACAGGGTACAGCAGGAGTAGGGAACATGCTAAGAGCAAGGGGAGCTCAACAACAAAGAAGAGCGAGGCCGTAAAACACGGGACAACGGCCACCGAGGAGAACTCGGCACCCTAAGCTACTCCAAGCGGCAACAAACGGTCAACCCCAAACTCACACAGTAGGGTAACCCAGTCCGACAGCCAAAGCAAAGGCGAAGGCAGACGCCGACGCCAAAACACAGACAAAACATGACAGGAGACGTCGTGCACGCAGCCCCACGCATGACGAGAATGTCATGCCAACGATAGAACACTGACCTCGAGTACGGCCACGAGAGGGCAACTCGCGAAGGTCACAGCGCACAAGAAAACGCGAGAGTCACAGCACCGAGTGACAGGAGCACCCTCCTCCCAGAAGAACAGCCAGAAGCGTCCACTGACGACTTACACTGCGCCACAAGTGTCATGTCCATTCAAGAACAAGACACACCAAGAACCAGGTTGATGGAGGCATCACCCACGACTCCCTTTGGCTCGGGTCCACTTCTTCACATTCGGGAGCTAGTTGAGTTTGGGCCTCACTCTATTAAGGCCCCTTATCCATTTTGTAGTTTTCCTTTGAGTCATTTTGATGTATTTCCATTTTATTTGAGTCATTTCCCTAAGTCTAGCACTTATTTTCCTATGTTTGGTATCATCATGATGTCTAATGTAAGCTATTGGGCCCCATTCGTTGGACTAGGCCCATTAGCACTCCCAACCCCCTTGGTTATTTGTAGTTGTTTATTTTGTCAGGGACTTATTGTAAAGAGTGGGTTTCCTATATATAGGACCCCACTCCCCTCATTTGAAGTTAATAAATGATTACATCCTTTTGAGTTAAACTTGCCATTTGAGTTCAAATTGGAGTGATTCCTCTAGTTTTTGGGTGAGAGACCCTAGGGGAGAGATTCCCCACCCATTCCCCTCTTAATCTCTCTATTTCACCCCTCTTTCTCTCTCCTCCAACCCCAAATCCGAATTTCCTTCTCTCTCCTCCCTCCTCCCATCCACTTCCAACCTCCAACCAGCTCCTTTAATGCCCTCCACTTCCCCATGGCCTCCATTACTCCACTCCCTAGTTCCTAGGTAGAAGTCTCCCCATTCCAACACCTTCCTCCACCTTCCAACCAAATCTACCCCATTCCAATGCAAGCACTCCACTTCCCAACATAATCACCCACCTTCCAAGACCTTTTGAATTTGAAATCCACCCTTCCCTCCACTCACTTGTGCCCCCCTCACCTTCTCCTCTCACCCACCTTCCCCAAATTCGTAGCTCTTCCTCCTCCACCTGCTAGCACTTGCTTCCAGCCATTCTCCACCTCATTCCCCATCACCATTAGCTCCCTTCTCCACCCCACAAGAGCCCCCACTCTCCCTTAGGTCATTCCTACCATTTCCCTCCACCAAAGAAGCCATATCTCCCTCTCATTTCTTCTAGTAGGTTGGAGCTGTGCAGATCTGCAGAACAGCCCTTGTTGCAGCATCAACCACGGATTCATCCTAGTTCTTCAGAAGGCGTGGCCTACCTTTCTGGAAAGGCCTTCCAGTCTACTTCGCAGGCGAGGTGGAATCAACACGATCGGAGCTCGGAGCTGCCAGATAGAGCCATTCTCCCAACAGTGCGCAGAGAGGTCTTCATCCTAGACCAGAGCGTGGAAGATCCTTCTGCCACGACAAACCCCAGCGGATTCAGGCTGAAGCCCCTTCATCAAAGTTCTTCCTCTACCGGTCATCTTTCAAGATCAAGAAACAGAACCCCGTTCGGCCACCGGAGGAAGAAGTTACGAATTTTCTCCCCCGATCTATCTAGTTCTATTTTCTGCTGTCTACTCCGACCAGTACCCACTCTTCTGGGTACCCCGGCCATCCTCGACCTCTGAATGCATCTCCGTCACCTCCTGCTGAAAGCTACCTCGACCATGAAGATGATGCCGCTGGTTTTGTGCTGATCGGAGCTCAGGAGGGCGCTCAGTCACTTCTGCAACTTTCTGTTACAGTCCAGATAGTACCTGCGGCCAGACAGAGGAGGCTACTTCCTATTGCTGGTGCAGCCACCTCCGACCGTCTGAGCTTCCCCAAAAATTCTGGAGTCCACCTCTTCCAGTCAGGAAGCTTCAGGAGCTGGTTTCGATCAATTTGGAGTCCGGACAAGCCCGGCATAGCCATCACATCGACCCCCTGTCCAGAATTCCAGATTGAAGCTGCAACTTCCCTAGTTCTCATTTCTCTTCGTTTCGGTCCACCAACCCCTCCCCGCTTGGCCGGCTGAAGGCCCCACCCTGCGTGGTAGTAGTGTTTGAATGTATCATATTAACCCCTACCCCAAGATCCCCCCTCCTGCGAGAGGAGTAGTTTTGTAAGTGGTTTGGCAGGTCAAGCAACACCGCCACGGCGTGTGGGGAACCACCGCCTCCCCGCTCGCCCTCGTCTCCGACCGGGACCGGTTTCTTCAAACCGGTCGAGTAAGTGTCTCTTCCTTGCTCACCTAGTGTAGCTCTCTCAATATTTGATTCATGCAACGCTGAATTCGTGAGGAGCGCCCGATCCTCAAGTCCATGACTTAGAGTGATCGCCGTGGGTTAGTGTGACCCGGTGCCCGAGTGCACTTTGTCGGCCCCAATCGAATTGGGCAACCAACCTTGGGGAATCAATTCTTGGCCTTGCTGGCCCTCTACCAGCAAGGGTCCATTCCCATAAGTCACCCTTGGTATCACATAGTCACCCCGGGAATAGAGTGCAACGAAGAGAGCGGTGGCCCATTAAGGCCCATTTGGATGCTTAGATGTGCTTGTTTGACTAAGTCCGAGGTTGTGTCACATCAAGTGGTATCAGAGCAAGTCCTTGACTTGTCTCTATCAAGTCTAAGTCCTAGGACCTTTGCATTGTGTGTCCAACCACTTTGGCCCTTTGTCTTGCATGTCCACCCGTAGTGGTACTAGCTACCAACCCGGTTCTTCATCTTCGATTCCAACCATGGATCCCAATCCTCACCAACTCAACCAAGATGTTCCTAGGGAGGAACCCCAAGAAAGGGTAGAGGCTGCCCTCACAACCATCCTTGCCCAACTAGAGTCCCTTACCAACCGAATTGCTCGGTAAGAAGACCAAGGGTACCACCCAAGGAACAATGAGCCTAGAATTCCCCCTCCACAAGATGAACCTCATAGGGAAGATCCTCACCCAAGAATCAATGAGCCAAGAGTCCCTCCACCACATGGTGATTATCATAGGAATGGTTTTCCCCAAAGGAACCAAGGCCCAAGAGTCCACCCTCCACATATAGAGCCTCATAGGGAAGAGTTCCACCCAAGGAACAACGGCCCAAGAGCCCATCACCCACATGCTGAATTTTATAGGGATGAAATGGACTATGACCATTATTATGAGTATGAGATACCTCGCCCCCATCAAAACCATGACCGGCGTCCACGGGATGATCCGGATGACCCCCTTTTAAGGATGATCAAGGTAGAGGCCCCAAACTTTGACGGTTCACATGAACCTAGTGTTTACCTAGAATGGGAGACCGCCATGGACCAATACTTTGAATGGTACCCCATGTCCGACCAAAGAAGAGTTAGATTGGCTAAGATGCATCTCACTAAGTTGGCCAAAACTTATTGGCTAAATCAAGAGGGTCTAAGGCGGATTAGGAGGGATGAGCCTATTAACACTTGGGCAGATATGAAGAATCTACTTAGGAACAAATACCTTCCCTGAACCTACCACCAAATGCTCCTAGATGAATGGCAAAGCCTCACCCAAGAAGGAAAGACCGTGGTAGAGTACATTGAAAAATTTGACTCTTATCTTCTAAAGTGTGGAGTCCATGAGCATGCGGATGTCACCTTATCCCGCTTTAGGAATGGGCTTCAAAGCCACATCAAGAGGGAACTATTCATGAGAGATATTGATAACCTTGAGATAGCTTACCAAATTGCTAGAGATGTGGAAAGATTTTCTAGGAGTTCCCGATTTATCCCTCCCCGACCCACCGACCCCAAAAACATGGGACCACGTCCCATTCCACCCACCCCCATGAGAGCTCCTAGCCCAAGTGGGAATGCCCCTTTAAGGTCCTACAACCCTCCCCCACCCATCACTCCAAACAAACCCGCTCCTAGTCACCCTCTTCCACGGAAGGATGACAACCCCAAAGGCCCAAGTGTAGGAGCCACCCCGGGAAGTGGGCGCCAACAATGCTATAAGTGTCATGGGTATGGTCATTTTGCGGGGCAATGTCCATCTAAGGGGCTATCTAGCTTGCTTATTGAGGAAGAAGTCCAACCCCAAAAGGAACAAGAAAATGTCATTGAGGAACATGAAGCCTTAATAGATTGGGAAGATGAGTATGAAGCCCAATGTCTAGAGTCGGGTCTAGATCATTCCACTCCTTCAAACAACTCCCATCTAGGAGTCATTAGGTGCACTCTCACCCAACCTCAAGAAGAGGATTGGCGATGGACTTCAATTTTCCACACCTTTGTCAAGATAGAAAACCATGTGAGGAAAGTGATCTTGGATAGTGGTAGTTGTGTTAATGCCGTATCACCCGACACCGTCAAGCTCCTTGGGCTTACTCTCACTCCCCACCCAAGTCCATACCGGGTCTCATGGATCAACAACAACTCCATCCCGGTCAACACCAATGCCTAGTGCCTCTCACTTTCTCTTCCTACCATGGCCAAATATGGTGTGACGTCATACCTATGGAAGTGGGTAGCATCCTTTTAGGAAGACCTTGGCTCTATGATGTGGATGCCACCATTCTAGGAAGAAGCAACATATGCACCTTTGAGCATGAGGGTAAGACTATCCGTCTTAACCCTTCCCCACCTCGTCCCATGCCCAAGAGGGACACTCTCCCTCAAGGATCACACCCCACCACTCCACAAGTCTCAGGGAACTCCACCCCTCCAACTCAAGCCCTTATCCAAACCCCAAAACAAAGTAGAACCACGGGGTTGACCAAGGGTATTCATCTCATCACTAGGAGAGAGCTTGAAGAGGAAATTGCTCAAGGGGTGCCTTTGTGTGCGGTTGTCATATGCTTAAGGGAACCTACCCCTTCTAATCCCCATCCCATAGAGATCCAACAACTATTGGAAGAATTTCATGATGTGTTCCCGGAAGAGCTCCCGGACCAACTCCCTCCCATGCGTGATGTGCAACACGCAATCGACCTAGTGCCGGGAGCCACCCTTCCAAACCTTCCTCATTATCGCCTCAATCCTACGGAACATGCCGAACTTAGGAGGCAAATAGAGGAACTCATTAGGAAGGGCTTCATCCGCATTAGTAAGAGTCCATGTGCCGTCCCGGCCCTCCTTACCCCCAAGAAAGATGGATCGTGGCGGATGTGTGTGGATAGCCGGGCCATTAACAAGATTACCATCAAGTATAGATTCCCTATCCCTAGGCTTGGTGACATGTTGGACATGCTAGCTGGAGCCACCATCTTCTCTAAGATAGATCTCAAGAGTGGTTACCACCAAGTTAGGATAAGGCCCGGGGATGAGTGGAAAACGGCCTTCAAGACCAAGGATGGTCTCTTTGAGTGGTTAGTCATGCCATTTGGGCTTTCTAATGCCCCAAGTACTTTCATGCGTCTTATGACGGAAGCACTTAGGCCTTTCATTGGGAACTTTCTAGTGGTATACTTTGATGATATTCTCATCTATAGCCACACCCATGAAGCCCACCTCGAACACCTTAGGAAAGTTTGCACCGTCCTCCGGCAAGAGAGCTTATTTGCCAACCTAAGAAAGTGTCATTTCATGACCACTACTATCACCTTCCTAGGATATGTGGTGTCAACCAAAGGAGTCTCCATGGACCCCGACAAGGTCCAAGCTATCATTGATTGGCCTGAACCCCACACCCTTCATGAGGTTAGAAGTTTCCATGGGTTGGCCACATTCTATAGGAGATTCATTCGGGGGTTTAGCACTATCACCGGCCCAATAACTGATTGTCTCAAAAAGGGAACCTTTGTTTGGACCAAAGCCGCCTCTAAAGCCTTCCTTGAGCTTAAGAAAAAGTTGACCCAAGCCCCGGTCCTATGTCTTCCCGATTTCTCTAAAGTTTTTGAGGTCACTTGTGATGCATCCGGGATTGGGATAGGAGGGATTCTTAGTCAAGAGGGACACCCGGTCGCCTACTTTAGTGAGAAGCTATGTGATGCTAGGACTAGATACTCCACCTATGACAAGGAGTTCTATGCCGTGGTCCAATCCCTCCGACATTGGAGACATTATTTACTTCCCAAAGAGTTTGTCATCTTTTCCGACCATGAGGCACTCAAATACCTTAATTCCCAACAAAAGTTGAATGCCCGACATGCCCGATGGGTTGAGTTCATACAATCCTACACCTTTGTCATCAAACACAAGGCCGAGAGTGAGAATAAGGCCGCGGATGCCCTTAGTAGGAAGATGTCCTTGTTATCCACTATCCAAGTGGATGTGATTGGCTTTGACAAGGTCAAGGATGATTATCCTAGTTGCCCCGACTTTGGACAAATCTATGCCAACTTGACCACTCATTCTAGCAAGGAGCATGAAGGATTCATTTTAGAGGATGGGTTCCTCTTCAAGGGACCAAGGCTTTGCATTCCTCGGACATCTCTTCGAGACTTCTTGGTTTGGGAATTACATGCCGGTGGGTTAGCCGGTCATTTTGGGGTCCACAAGACCATTGCCTTAGTTGAGGGTCAATTTTATTGGCCAAGCCTCAAGAGGGATGTAGGCAAAATAGTGGGTCAATGTCGCACATGTGCTTCGGCCAAACAAGTAAAACAAAACACCGGCCTATACACCCCACTTCCCATTCCCGACCGCCCATGGCAAGATTTGAGCATGGACTTTGTGCTAGGTTTACCCAAGACCTCTAGGAAGCATGACTCCATCTATGTGGTGGTTGATAGATTTTCCAAAATGGCCCACTTCATCCCATGCTACAAAACCTCCGATGCCTCCCATATAGCCCGGTTATTCTTTGATGAGGTAGTCCGCCTCCATGGGCTACCCAAGACCATAGTCTCCGATAGGGATGTCAAATTCACTAGCTATTTTTGGAAGACTCTTTGGCACATGATGGGTACCCTCCTCAAATTCTACACTGCCTACCACCCCCAAACGGATGGCCAAACTGAAGTGGTCAACCGGAGTCTAGGGAACCTCCTTAGGTGTCTTGTTGAGGATCGGCCCGGAAATTGGGATCTCATCTTACCACAGGCTGAGTTTGCATACAATAATTCCGTCAATAAGTCAATAGGGATGAGTCCATTTGAAGCAGTGCATGGGTACAAACCAAGAAAGCCATCCGATCTCATTCCCCTTCCCCAGCATGCTAGAGTGTCCATTTCTGCCGAGTCTTTTGCACAACATATTAGAGAGTTGCATGAGGAAATCCGCAAGCACATTGGCATGAAAAATGAGGCGTATAAAAGGTTGGCCGACTCTCACCGGCGTCACTTAGAGTTCCAAGTGGGTGACTTTGTGATGGTGAGGACGGAGAGGCTCTCCCCAGGAGCCAACTCCAAGTTGAGACCACGTGGGACTGGGCCCTTCCAGGTCTTGAGGCGTATTGGTGCGAATGCTTATGAATTAGATCTCCCCGAGGATTATGGCGTAAGTCCTACATTCAATGTCGCCGACTTAGTGTCTTACAAGGGCCCCACGGTGAGACCTAGTGAGGAGATCGAGCCCACTCCCTCCTTTGAGAGAGCACCCACCCGAGAGGATAGTCCACTAGCCAAAAGAGCTCAGCGTGATCGCATTGAACAAATATTGGATGAGCAGGTCACTACCACCCGGAGCAAGGTCTATGAGCGCTATCTCGTCAGGTGGAAGGATCGGCCTCCGTTGGAAGACTCATGGGTAAGTCGGGAGGACCTACAGCGATTGGATCCAGATCTCCTCGAGCGGTACCTTAGCCGGATGGACCCTTACTCGACGGAGTCGAGCTCTTTGCGGCCCAGGGGATTTGATGGAGGCATCACCCACGACTCCCTTTGGCTCGGGTCCACTTCTTCACATTCGGGAGCTAGTTGAGTTTGGGCCTCACTCTATTAAGGCCCCTTATCCATTTTGTAGTTTTCCTTTGAGTCATTTTGATGTATTTCCATTTTATTTGAGTCATTTCCCTAAGTCTAGCACTTATTTTCCTATGTTTGGTATCATCATGATGTCTAATGTAAGCTATTGGGCCCCATTCGTTGGACTAGGCCCATTAGCACTCCCAACCCCCTTGGTTATTTGTAGTTGTTTATTTTGTCAGGGACTTATTGTAAAGAGTGGGTTGCCTATATATAGGACCCCACTCCCCTCATTTGAAGTTAATAAATGATTACATCCTTTTGAGTTAAACTTGCCATTTGAGTTCAAATTGGAGTGATTCCTCTAGTTTTTGGGTGAGAGACCCTAGGGGAGAGATTCCCCACCCATTCCCCTCTTAATCTCTCTATTTCACCCCTCTTTCTCTCTCCTCCAACCCCAAATCCGAATTTCCTTCTCTCTCCTCCCTCCTCCCATCCACTTCCAACCTCCAACCACCTCCTTTAATGCCCTCCACTTCCCCATGGCCTCCATTACTCCACTCCCTAGTTCCTAGGTAGAAGTCTCCCCATTCCAACACCTTCCTCCACCTTCCAACCAAATCTACCCCATTCCAATGCAAGCACTCCACTTCCCAACATAATCACCCACCTTCCAAGACCTTTTGAATTTGACATCCACCCTTCCCTCCACTCACTTGTGCCCCCCTCACCTTCTCCTCTCACCCACCTTCCCCAAATTCGTAGCTCTTCCTCCTCCACCTGCTAGCACTTGCTTCCAGCCATTCTCCACCTCATTCCCCATCACCATTAGCTCCCTTCTCCACCCCACAAGAGCCCCCACTCTCCCTTAGGTCATTCCTACCATTTCCCTCCACCAAAGAAGCCATATCTCCCTCTCATTTCTTCTAGTAGGTTGGAGCTGTGCAGATCTGCAGAACAGCCCTTGTTGCAGCGTCAACCACGGATTCATCAGTCTACTTCTCAGGCGAGGTGGAATCAACACGATCGGAGCTCGGAGCTGCCAGATAGAGCCATTCTCCCAACAGTGCGCAGAGAGGTCTTCATCCTGGACCAGAGCGTGGAAGATCCTTCTGCCACGACAAACCCTAACGGATTCAGGCTGAAGCCCCTTCATCAAAGTTCTTCCTCTACCGGTCATCTTTCAAGATCAAGAAACAGAACCCCGTTCGGCCACCGGAGGAAGATGTTACAAATTTTCTCCCCCGATCTATCTAGTTCTGTTTTCTGCAGTCTACTCCGACCAGTACCCACTATTCTGGGTACCCCGGCCATCCTCGACCTCTGAATGCATCTCCGTCACCTCCTGCTGAAAGCTACCTCGACCACGAAGATGATGCCACTGGTTTCGTGCTGATCGGAGCTTGGGAGGGTGCTCAGTCACTTCTGCAACTTGCTGTTACAGTCCAGACAGTACCTGCGGCCAGACAGAGGAGGCTACTTCCTGTTGCTGGTGCAGCCACCTCTGACCGTCTGAGCTTCCCCAAAAATTCTGGAGTCCACCTCTTCCAGTCAGGAAGCTTCAGGAGCTGGTTTCGATCAATTTGGAGTCCGGACAAGCCCGGCATAGCCATCACAGCGACCCCCTGTCCAGAATTCCAGATTGAAGCTGCAACTTCCCTAGTTCTCATTTCTCTTCGTTTCGGTCCACCAACCCCTCCCCGCTTGGCCGGCTGAAGGCCCCACCCTGCGTGGTGGTAGTGTTTGAATGTATCATATTAACCCCTACCCCAAGATCCCCCCTCCTGCGAGAGGAGTAGTTTTGTAAGTGGTTTGGCAGGTCAAGCGACACCGCCGCGGCGTGTGGGGAACCACCGCCTCCCCGCTCGCCCTCGTCTCCGACCGGGACCGGTTTCTTCAAACCAGTCGAGTAAGTGTCTCTTCCTTGCTCACCTAGTGTAGCTCTCTCAATATTTGATTCATGCAACGCTGAATTCGTGAGGAGCGCCCGATCCTCAAGTCCATGACTTAGAGTGATCGCCGTGGGTTAGTGTGACCCGGTGCCCGAGTGCACTTTGTCGGCCCCAATCGAATTGGGCAACCAACCTTGGGGAATCAATTCTTGGCCTTGCTGGCCCTCTACCAGCAAGGGTCCATTCCCATAAGTCACCCTTGGTATCACATAGTCACCCCGGGAATAGAGTGCAACGAAGAGAGCGGTGGCCCATTAAGGCCCATTTGGATGCTTAGGTGTGCTTGTTTGACTAAGTCCGATGTTGTGTCACATCACAGGTCCGAGGAACAACAGTTCCAAGGAAACATGGTACCATAGCACGAAACTACAGCACCAACTGCGAGTGACTAGTCAGGGCCACGCCCGTCAGCGCAAGTCCCCAGTCCCTGACCACGTGTGCACACACCGACCTCTACCTAGGTCAGGCCTTTAGCTAGTATTCCCCTCGGTAGGACGCTACCGTTGGCCGGGGCCTACGAAACTAGCTTAAAAACTGTACGTACCAAATGCAATAGGAAAACCGCTCCACCACTCCCGGTGGGTCGGCAAAAGCCTAGGGCTACAACTAGTGGAGGCTCACAAGGCACGAACTCCGAAACACAGGTGCTAAAGCACAAACAGTCCAAGAGAGGCCCGTCTCGTGCACCACAAAGCACCAAGGCAGTCAAGCAACCGCCAACAGACTCAGGACCAGGCAACTAGACCTACAACGTAACGATCCCTGAGTCGGATGACTCAAAGGCAAGATCGTCACAAATAGCGGAACGAGCCGCCAATCGGTCTAATCCTAAGTCAGAAAAACTACGCTCCGCAGAAAACAACACACGGAGACCTGAGGGAAACACCAAGAACCCTCAGACACGCCTGGACATGCAAACCGAGGTAGAACCACACCTTGAGGCATCCAGAAGCAGTGTCTCGAGCCGGACACAACCACCGAGACACACAAGGTCACCTGTCAACCCCTGGGTCACCCCGGGTTGACCGGAACCAGACCAAACACAAGCGAAGGTCACACGTCAACTATTGGGTCACACCGGGTTGACCTGAACCCAACAACAATGCTCGAAAAGTAGGAAAGAGAATCCTACCTTAAGCAAGAAGACTCCTGGCCACCTTAAAACGTAGTCTTAGCCCTCATAGGACGTCGGAAGACATCCACGGGACAACGGGTAGACCACACGGATAAGCCAAGACAAGCGGAAACCAAAACACGGGAAACGGAGCACAAGGGATGTAACGCACCACACCTAGACCGCTACAAGCATATGACGGTCTAGTCCATGGCCGTTACACACCAAACGACGGACGGACGACAAGCCGTCACTCACACCGCCCTAACCAACACTAAGACTCAAAACACACACGAGCCAAGTAACGCACTAGACTAAGCGCGTTACAGCCAAATGACGCACGGGAGCAGGCGCGTTATTCACAACGTGCACAGCCACCCACAACCAAAGCGAAGTAACGCGCAACGCCAGGCGCGTTACAAACAAACAACGCGGCAAGGGAAACGCGTCAGAGCCAAACGATGCACGGGGGCAAGCGCGTTATTCTCAATGGCACAGCCACCCACAACCCAACACAGAACAACAAACAACGGCCAGAGCCAGGCGTGTTATAACACAACGACGCAAGGGGGTATATCCGTTATATCTAACGGGCACAGCCACCCAAGCTCGGCCAAACAGAATGTAACGGCCTGGGGCAGGCGCGTTACACTCAAACAACGGATAGGGGCACCATCGTCAGAGGCACCGCCTCTAATAGTCAATGTCGGTCAAACAGCTAGTAACGGCCAGGACCAGGCGCGTCACATTCATCTAACGCGCTGGGTCAAGCGCGTTAGATCAACCGACACAACCCTAAAACAAAATAACGAAGACGAAGTAACGCGCTAGCCTAGGCGCGTTACAAGGAAGCGACGCGCCACCCTAGGGCCGTCACTCACCCAAAAGCCAGAAAGCTCAAAAACGCCAAACGAAGTAACGGTCTGTCGTAGGACCGTCAGAAGCAAGTAACGGCCACTGGAACGACCGCTACTTCCCATACGGCGGGAAAATAGAGGAACGGCCAAACCGGCCCGTTCCACGCCCCATTCATGCCGAAACGCAGGGGAAACACACCTAAACGACAAATAACAACATCTGGGGACTCCAAACCCCACATGCAAGCTCAAAAACGCAAGATCCGGGCGATTTAGACAAATCGACCCTAAGTGGGTCACCGAGGTTCCCAGGCTTCTACCGGCCTCGAATGAACACCAAATCACACGAAATCAACGTGGATGGGATCCTAACATCCCAGCGGTCAGTTAGAAACTAAGTACGCCGCAAATGGTCGCCGTTTACCGGCTGACCCTAAAAACCACGAAAATCACGGTATAGGCAAAACAAGCCCAAACTCGGCCGTTTCCTTGCCGAACGCCGTGCAATGGCAGGGAAAACGAAGAGGACGAAGTAAGGATCAGTCACCCTACTTCCACCGAAGAAACCGTGCCCCGAAGGGACTAAACCACGCTGAAATTCACTCGCGAACCGATTTCACCGGCTTTGAATCCACCGTTCGGGATCGCGCCAGAATCGATCCGATCCTTGCTCCATCGCGCACCCAGCCAGCTCCATCACGTCCCCAACACGTGCCTCTAGGTCCTCCGTCTGCAGCCGGAGCCGAGGAGGCGAACGGGAGAGAAAATGGGAGAGAGAGAGGCGACGGCGGCGAATGAGAAGGAAGAGAGAGGAAAAGAAAAGAAATAAAAAAGAAATTAGGAAGTCTTCCTAATTTCCAAAAATTCCGAAAATGCGCCGAAAATGCACAAATTTAGAAAAATACGCAAAAATAGCCAAAACGACCGGTTCGAAGAGTACATCATCGCTGTAGCATCCACGAGTTCGAGAATTGACAAACAAACTCACCGTAGGGTTACGTAACTAGTACGTGAGAAAAACCCACACGGCTCGTCAAACTCAACTCGGAAGCCACAAAAGCGAACCAAAACTCACCGAAACCAATCCGAAACAGATCCGAAAGATCCAGCAGAGATCCAACAAGACCTGCAAAAGATCCATCAAGATCCAGGGCATTACATCCTCCCGTCCTTTAAGAAATTTCGCCCTCAAAATTAAGGGCTAACAAAGGAGAAGTATGGAAGAACAACCCAACAATACAACCACGATAAACGACACAAATCTCGAAAAACACTGCTCAGAGGAACACCGTCAGATCACAATTACAGGTACACACTCTAGCTCCCAAGACAGCAAGTCCATAGCACGAGTATGGCACCAAAGTGAACACATCCGACACCTCCGAGGCAAAGGCAACGTCGTTTACGTCTCACTAGGGATGGAGACACGACTGCCACAAAAATAGACAATCGAGAAACACAACGACAACACGGCAAGCAGCAGCTTGCACAAGGAGACACAGTCCTCACAGCTTACAGCTCGCAACATCATCGGCTCCAGTGCCAAAGTTAACAGGGAACACCTGGCACACAGGACACCAACGACAACAACAACACTGGACCACAAACACAATCAAGTCAGCACTCAGCCAGCTATCACATCTGATCGAGTTGCAAGCTAACTCCACCAGGAAAAGAGAGCACAGCAAGCCAACTGACAAGACAAGACCATGGTCCAAGGCAGAGACACAAAATCATAAAGAAACAGCGCTCACAAAAACAACACAACGACAACACCTACAGGATTCCGGCTCCGCACAACACACAGAACCAAGGAACACACTGCAAGCAGGGTCACATCAAGGCACAAGAATAGCTGAGCACACGACCACAAGGGACAGGTCACGCATCAGACTGCTCACCAAGAGAAGACCCACAACAACGAGAAACGACAATACTCTTGGGGAACGCATCTCAAGGACTACGAACATGCCTCGAGAGCACCACACCCAAGAAAGAAATACAGAGCAGGGGGTACTCAATCAGCAAGGAATGCCGACAAATTCCCCAACACTCGCAAATGCCAATGCCAACACCAGAAAAACCACCAACAACGGCACGGTAACAGACGACATCAAGGCGCGAGAAGCCAAGACGAAGTCACACCGAGAAAGGACAAACCTCTCGACAAATGGGTAGCCAACCCACACACTTCCGCTGCACCCTCAACAATGCGCACAGGCAACAGAACAACATCGGTAATCGCATTTCAGCACATACCAGGCGCCATCGCAATCAACAAAAATCTCAATTAACACGCCACGAGCACCGATCTCGCGAACAACCGATCACAAGGAGCCTAAGTGCAACAAAGGAAGAGCACCAGCTTCAGCGCAGAGCAACAAAAGATGCTAATCTTAGCTTACCTTCACGTCCTGGAACGACAAATGAGCCTTCACAACACATCGCCGTCAGACACAACACGACAAATACGGTACACGACAGCTCTTAACACCATTATGGAGTCCAAAGCCAAGCAACCGTACAGCAAGGAGCAGATCAGGCTCAAAACAAAGCTGTCCACACTTAAGCAGACGCAGGACAAAGGCAACACTAAGACAGCAATTCCAAGGTTAACATCGAAAAAACTTCACCAAGAAGAACGAGAAGCAACAAGCTCAACAACATAAGCTCACCAGGAAAGGAAGATCCTAGCTCGCCTGAGCAACTTCTCAATCGAGGCAACACGATAATCGAGACAACCGAAACAACAATACATCAGGAGCTACACAGACTCAAGCTGGGGCAACCAAAGCAACGTAAGAACGTGCATGGCCATCACACCAACGCTAAAAGTCATAAGCCACCTGAGCAAAAGCACAGAAAATAGCTCGAACAATGCACTGCAGGTTCATGCCAACCGACAAACACTGCCAAGTGCAACACGATCGAGACCAACACCAAAATCGAACAAAGCACCTCGTCACACCCAGACGAGAGCAAAAACCATCTCGTACAGTGCCAACCAAAGCACGCACAAGACCACACACAGAAAACACCGCGATAAACATCGCAACACCTACGCCAGCAAGAGACTGTACTAGACCTTAAGGACTCTGGTAACTGTATATCTGGATTTCCATGTATTTCACACGACTGAGCTCTGATAATTCAGACAAAGAAATTCTGAACATCTCAGAACACCGCTCTGATACCATCTGTAGCGACCCGGATTCCGGATACCCGGTGCACCCGGTATAAATACCGAATACACGTGATAGCACATGGGACCCGCGAGGCCTCCCAAGCGCGGGAAAGCGTCGAAGGGAAAAAGGAGTGCGTGGAATACATTGAAGCCAACAGATATAACAGTAAGCAATTAAATTTCATTACATTGGATTGCTAAAGTAGTAGAAATAAAATTACTTTTTCATTAATAATTTCAATAATTACAATTATACACCAGAGTCCAGCCCAAAGGAAAGACAACAAGTCTATCACAGTACAGTCCGACAGAAAAGAAACATACACAGAAGTCGGGGGAAGCCCGACGCAGGTACAACTGGCAGCTACAGCGAACACGCTCCACCACGGACAGTAGAGGCAGACGGCGAAACCCACCTGAAAAGCAGGGGTGAGTCTCAACAGGAACTCAATAGGGGTCACGCGGATCCCCACTGGAAAACGCACAGAGCAACGGAAGCAACTACGGAAACTGCAAGTGCAGCAAAGCAGGAGAAGCTACACTAAAAAGCTGTAAACAGACAGGGTACAACAGGAGTAGGGAACAGGCTAAGAGCAAGGGGAGCTCAACAACAAAGAAGAGCGAGGCCGTAAAACACGGGACAACGGCCATCGAGGAGAACTCGGCACCCTAAGCTACTCTAAGCGGCAACAGACGGTCAAGCCCAAACTCACACAGTAGGGTAACCCAGTCCGATAGCCATAGCAAAGGCGAAGGTAGACGCCGACGCCAAAAACACAGACAAAACACGACAGGAGATGTCGTGCACGTAGCCCCACGCATGACGAGAATGTCATGCCAACAATAGAACACTGACCTCGAGTACGGCCACGAGAGGGCAACTCACAAAGGTCACAGCGCACAAGAAAACGCGAGAGTCACAGCACCGAGTGACAGGAGCACCCTCCTCCCAGAAGAACAGCCAGAAGCGTCCACTGACGACTTACACTGCGCCACAAGTGTCATGTCCATTCAAGAAGAAGACACACCAAGAACCAGGTCCGAGGAACAACTGTTCCAAGGAAACATGGTACCACAGCACGAAACTACAGCACCAACTGCGAGTGACTAGTCAGGGCCACGCCCGTCGGCGCAAGTCCCCAGTCCCTGACCACGTGTGCACACACCGACCTCTACCTAGGTCAGGCTTCTAGCTAGTATTCCCCTCGGTTGGACGCTACCATTGGCTGCGGCCTACGGAACTAGCTTAAAAACCGTACATACCAAACGCAATAGGAAAACCCCTCCACCACTCCCGGTGGGTCGGCAAAAGCCTAGGGCTACAACTAGTGGAGGCTCACAAGGCACGAACTCCGAAACACAGGTGCTAAAGCACAGACAGTCCAAGAGAGGCCCGTCTCGTGCACCATAAAGCACCAAGGCAGTCAAGCAACCGCCAACAGACATAGGACCAGGCAACTAGACCTACAACGTAACGATCCCTGAGTCGGATGACTCAAAGGCAAGATCATCACAAACAGCGGAACGAGCCGCCAATCGGTCTAATCCTAAGTCAGAAAAACTACGCTCCGCAGAAAACAACACATGGAGACCTGAGGGAAACACCAAGAACCCTCAGACACACCTGGACACGCAAACCGAGGTAGAACCACACCTTGAGGCATCCAGAAGCAGTGTCTCGAGTCGGACACAACTACCGAGACACACAAGGTCACCTGTCAACCCCTGGGTCACCCCGGGTTGACCGGAACCAGACCAAACACAAGCGAAGGTCACACGTCAACCACTGGGTCACACCGGGTTGACCTGAACCCAACAACAATGCTCGAAAAGTAGGAAAGAGAATCCTACCTTAAGCAAGAAGACTCCTGGCCACCTTACAACGTAGTCTTAGCCCTCATAGGACGTCGGAAGACATCCACGGGACAACGGGTAGACCACAAGGATAAGCCAAGACAAGCGGAAACCAAAACACGGGAAACGGAGCACAAGGGATGTAACGCACCACACCTAGACCGCTACAAGCATATGACGGTCTAGTCCATGGCCGTTACACACCAAACGATGGACGGACGACAAGCCGTCACTCACACCGCCCTAACCAACACTAAGACTCAAAACACACATGAGCCAAGTAACGCACTAGACTAAGCGCGTTACAGCCAAACGACGCACGGGAGCAGGCGCGTTATTCACAACGTGCACAGCCACCCACAACCAAAGCGAAGTAATGCGCAACACCAGGCGCGTTACAAACAAACAACGCGGCAAGGGAAACGCGTCAGAGCCAAACGACGCACAGGGGCAGGCGCGTTATTCTCAACGGCACAGCCACCCACAACCCAGCACAGAACAACAAACAACGGCCAGAGCCAGGCGCGTTATAACACAATGACGCAAGGGGGTATATTCGTTATATCTAACGGGCACAGCCACCCAAGCTCGGCCAAACAGAATGTAACGGCCTGGGGCAGGCGCGTTACACTCAAACAACAGATAGGGGAACCATCGTCAGAGGCACCGCCTCTAATGGTCAATGTCGGTCAAACAGCAAGTAACAGCCAGGACTAGGCGCGTCACATTCATCTAACGCGCTGGGTCAAGCGCGTGAGATCAACCGACTCAACCCCAAAACAAAACGACGAAGACGAAGTAACGCGCTAGCATAGGCACGTTACAAGGAAGCGACGCGCCACCCTAGGGCCGTCACTCACCCAAAAGCCAGAAAGCTCAAAAATGCCAAACGAAGTTACGGTCTGTCGTAGGACCGTCAGAAGCAAGTAACAGCCACTGGAACGACCGCTACTTCCAATACGGCGGGAAAACAGGGGAACGGCCAAACCGGCCCGTTCGACGCCCCATTCACGCCGAAACGCAGGGGAAACACACCTAAACGACAAATAACAACATCAGGGGACTCCAAACCCCACATGCAAGCGCAAAAACGTAAGATCCGGGTGATTTAGACAAATCGACCCTAAGTGGGTCACCGAGGTTCCCGGGCTTCTACCGGCCTCGAATGAACACCAAATCACACGAAATCAACGTGGATGGGATCCTAACATCCCAGCGGTCAGTTAGAAACTAAGTACGCCGCAAATGGTCGCCGTTTACCGGCTGACCCTAAAAACCACAAAAATCACGGTTTAGGCAAAACAAGCCCAAACTCGGCCGTTTCCTTGCCGAACGCTGTGCAATGGCAGGGAAAATGAAGAGGACGAAGTAAGGATCAGTCACCCTACTTCCACCGAAGAAACCGTACCCCGAAGGGACTAAACCACGCTGAAATCCACTCGCCAACCGATTTCACCGGCTTTGAATCCACCGTTCGGGATCGCGCCAGAATCGATCCGATCCTTGCTCCATCGTGCACCCAGCCAGCTCCATCACGTCCCCAACACGTGCCTCTAGGTCGTCCATCTGCAGCCGGAGCCGAGGCGGCGAACGGGAGAGAAAACGGGAGAGAGAGAGGCGACGGCGGCGAATGAGAAGGAAGAGAGAGGAAAAGAAAAGAAATAAAAAAGAAATTAGGAAATTTTCCTAATTTTCGAAAATTCCAAAAATGCGTCGAAAATGCAGAAATTCAGAAAAATACGTAAAAATAGCCAAAACGACCGGCTCGAAAAGTGCATCGTCGTTGTAGCATCCACGAGTTCGAGAATTGACAAACAAACTCACCGTAGGGTTCCGTAACTAGTTCGTGAGAAAAACCCACACGGCTCATCAAACTCAACTCGGAAGCCACAAAAGCGAACCAAAACTCACCGAAACCAATCCGAAGCAGATCCGAAAGATCCAGCAGAGATCCAACAAGACCTGCAAAAGATCCATCAAGATCTAGGGCATTACATCCTCCCCTCCTTTAAGAAATTTCACCCTCGAAATTAAGGGCTAACAAAGGAGAAGCAGGGAAGAACAACCCAACAATACAACCACGATAAACGACACAAATCTCAAAAAACACTGCTCAGAGGAACACCGTCAGATCACAATTATAGGTACACACTCTAGCTCCCAAGACAGCAAGTCCACAGCACGAGTATGGCACCAAAGTGAACACATCTGACACCTCCGAGGCAAAGTCGTTTACGTCTCACTAGGGATGGAGACACGACTGCCACAACAACAGACAATCGAGAAACACAACGACAACACGGCAAGCAGCAGCTTGCATAAGGAGACACAGTCCTCACAGCTTATAGCTCGCAACATCATCGGCTCCAGTGCCAAAGGCAACAGGGAGCACCTGGCACACAAGACACCAACGACAATAACAACACAGAACCACAAACACAATCAAGTTAGCACTCAGCCAGCTATCACATCTGATCGAGTCGCAAGCTAACTCCACCAGGAAAAGAGAGCACAGCAAGCCAACTGACAAGACAAGACCATGGTCCAAGGCAGAGACAGAAAATCATAAAGAAATAGCGCTCACAAAAACAACACAACGGCAACACCTGCAGGATTCCGGCTCCGCACAACACACAGAACCAAGGAACACACTGCAAGCAGGGTCACATCAAGGCACAGGAACAGCTGAGCACACGACCACAAGGACAGGTCACGTATCAGACTGCTCACCAAGAGAAGACCCACAACAACGAGAAACGACAATACTCTCGGGGAACGCATCTCAAGGACTACGAACACGCCTCGAGAGCACCACACCCAAGAAAGAAATACAGAGCAGGGGGTACTCAATCAGCAAGGAATGCCGACAAATTCCCCAACACTCGCAAATGCCAATGCCAACACCAGAAAAACCACCAACAACGGCATGGTAACAGACGACATCAAGGCGCGAGAAGCCAAGACGAAGTCACACCGAGAAAGGACAAACCTCTCGACAAATGGGTAGCCAACCCACACACTTTCGCTGCACCCTCAACAATGCGCACAGGCAACAGAACAACATCGATAATCACATTTCAGCACATACCAGGCGCCATCGCAATCAACAAGGATCGTAATTAACACGCCACGAGCACCGATCTCGCGAACAACCGATCACAAGGAGCCTAAGTGCAACAAACGAAGAGCACCAGCTTCAGCGCAGAGCAACGAAAGATGCTAATCTCAGCTTACCTTCACGTCCTGGAACGACAAATGAGCCTTCACAACACATCGGCCGTCAGACACAACACGACAAATATGGTACACGACAGCTCTTAACACCATTATGGAGTCCAAAGCCAAGCAACCGTACAACAAGGAGCAGATCAGGCTCAAAACAAAGCTGTCCACACTTAAGCAGACGCAGGACAAAGGCAACACTAAGACAGCAATTCCAAGGTTAACATCGAAAAAACTTCACCAAGAAGAACGAGAAGCAACAAGCTCAACAACATAAGCTCACCAGGAAAGGAAGATCCTAGCTCGCCTGAGCAACTTCCCAATCGAGGCAACACGATAATCGAGACAACCGAAATAACAATGCATCAGGAGCTACACAGACTCAAGCTGGGACAACGAAAGCAACGTAAGAACGTGCATGGCCATCACACCAACGCTAAAAGTCACAAGCCACATGAGCAAAAGCACAGAAAATAGCTCGAACAATGCACTGCAGGTTCATGCCAACCGACAAACACTGCCAAGTGCAACACGATCGAGACCAACACCAAAACCGAACAAAGCACCTCGTCACACCCAGACGAGAGCAAAAACCATCTCGTACAGTGCCAACCAAAGCACGCACAAGACCAGACACAGAAAACACCGCGATAAACATCGCAACACCTACGCCAGCAAGAGACTGTACTGGACCTTAAGGACTCTGGTAACTGTATATCTGGATTTCCATGTATTTCACACGACTGAGCTCTGATAATTCAGACAAAGAAATTCTGAACATCTCAGAACACCGCTCTGATACCATCTGTAGCGACCCAGATTCCGGATACCCGGTGCACCCGGTATAAATACCGAATACATGTGATACCACATGGGACCCGCGAGGCCTCCCAAGCACGGGAAAGCGCCGAAGGGAAAAAGGAGTGCGTGGAATACATTGAAGCCAACAGATATAACAGTAAGTAATTAAATTTCATTACATTGATTGCTAAAGTAGTAGAATCAAAATTACTTTTTCATTAATAATTTCAATAATTACAATTATACACCAGAGTCTAGCCCAAAGGAAAGACAACAAGTCTATCACAGTACAGTCCGACAGAAAAGAAACGTACACAGAAGTCGGGATAAGCCCGACGCAGGTACAGCTGGCAGCTACAGCGAACACGCTCCACCACGGACAGCAGAGGCAGACGGTGAAACCCACCTGAAAAGTAGGGGTGAGTCTCAACAGGAACTCAGTAGGGGTCAAGCGGATCCCCACTGGAAAACGCACAGAGCAACGGAAGCAACTACGGAAACAGCAAGTGCAGCAGAGCAGGAAAGCTACACTAAAAAGCTATAAACAGACAGGGTACAGCAGGAGTGGGGAACAGGCTAAGAGCAAGGGGAGCTCAACAACAAAGAAGAGCGAGGCCGTAAAACACGGGACAACGGCCACCGAGGAGAACTCGGCACCCTAAGCTACTCTAAGCGGCAACAGACGGTCAACCCCAAACTCACACAGTAGGGTAACCCAGTCCGATAGCCAAAGCAAAGGCGAAGGCAGATGCCGACGCCAAAAACACAGACAAAACACGACAGGAGACGTCGTGCACGTAGCCCCACGCATGACGAGAATGTCATGCCAACGACAGAACACTGACCTCGAGTACGGCCACAAGAGGGCAACTCGCAAAGGTCACAGAACACATGAAAACGCGAGAGTCACAGCACCGAGTGACAGGAGCACCCTCCTCCCAGAAGAACAGTCAGAAGCGTCCACTGACGACTTACACTGTGCCACAAGTGTCATGTCCATTCAAGAACAAGACACACCAAGAACCAGGTCCGAGGAACAACAGTTCCAAGGAAACATGGTACCACAGCACGAAACTACAGCACCAACTGCGAGTGACTAGTCAGGGCCACGCCCGTCGGCGCAAGTCCCCAGTCCCTGACCACGTGTGCACACACCGACCTCTACCTAGGTCAGGCCTCTAGCTAGTATTCCCCTCGGTAGGACGCTACCGTTGGCCGGGGCCTACGGAACTAGCTTAAAAACCGTACGTACCAAACACAACAGGAAAACCCCTCCACCACTCCCGGTGGGTCGGCAAAAGCCTAGGGCTACAACTAGTGGAGGCTCACAAGGCACGAACTCCGAAACACAGGTGCTAAAGCACAAACAGTCCAAGAGAGGCCCGTCTCGTGCACCACAAAGCACCAAGGCAGTCAAGCAACCACCAACAGACTCAGGACCATGCAACTAGACCTACAACGTAACGATCCCTGAGTCAGATGACTCAAAGGCAAGATCATCACAAACAGCGGAATGAGCCGCCAATCGGTCTAATCCTAAGTCAGAAAAACTACGCTCCGCAGAAAACAACACACGGAAACCTGAGGGAAACACCAAGAACCCTCAGACACGACTGGACATGCAAATCAAGGTAGAACCACACCTCGAGGCATCCAGAAGCAGTGTCTCGAGCCGGACACAACCACCGAGACACACAAGGTCGCCTGTCAACCCCTGGGTCACCCCGGGTTGACCGGAACCACACCAAACACAAGCGAAGGTCACACGTCAACCACTGGGTCACACCGGGTTGACCTGAACCCAACAACAATGCTCGAAAAGTAGGAAAGAGAATCCTACCTTAAGCAAGAAGACTCCTGGCCACCTTACAACGTAGTCTTAGCCCTCATATGACGTCGAAAGACATCCACGGGACAACGGGTAGACCACAAGGATAAGCTAAGACAAGCGGGAACCAAAACATGGGAAACAGAGCACAAGGGATGTAACGCACCACACCTAGACCGCTACAAGCATATGACGGTCTAGTCCACGGCCGTTACACACCAAACGACGGACGGACGACAAGCCGTCACTCACACCGCCCTAACCAACACTAAGACTCAAAACACACACGAGCCAAGTAACGCACTAGACTAAGCGCGTTACAGCCAAACGACGCACGGGAGCAGGCGCGTTATTCACAACGTGCACAGCCACCCACAACCAAAGTGAAGTAACGCACAACGCCAGGCGCGTTACAAACAAACAACGCGGCAAGGGAAACGCGTCAGAGCCAAACGACGCACGGGGGCAGGTGCGTTATTCTCAACGGCACAGCCACCCACAACCCAACACAGAACAACAAACAACGGCCAGAGCCAGGTGCGTTATAACACAACGACACAAGGGGGTATATCCGTTATATCTAACGGGCACAGCCACCCAAGCTCGGCCAAACAGAATGTAACGGCCTGGGGCAGGCGCGTTACACTCAAACAATGGATAGGGGCACCATCGTCAGAGGCACCGCCTCTAATGGTCAATGTCGGTCAAACAGCAAGTAACGGCCAGGACCAGGCACGTCACATTCATCTAACGCGCTGGGTCAAGCGCGTTAGATCAACCGACTAGCCTAGGCACGTTACAAGGAAGTGACGCGCCACCCTAGGGCCGTCACTCACCCAAAAGCCAGAAAGCTCAAAAATGCCAAACGAAGTAACGGTCTATCGTAGGACCGTCAGAAGCAAGTAACGGCCACTGGAACGACCGCTACTTCCCATACAGCGGTAAAACAGAGGAACGGCCAAACCTGCCCGTTCCACGCCCCATTCACGCCGAAACGCAGGGGAAACACACCTAAACAACAAATAACAACATCAGGGGACTCCAAACCCCACATTCAAGGTCAAAAACCCAAGATCCGGGCGATTTAGACAAATCGACCATAAGTGGCTCACTGAGGTTCCCGAGCTTCTACCGGCCTCAAATGAACACCAAATCACACGAAATCAACGTGGATGGGATCCTAACATCCCAGCGGTCAGTTAGAAACTAACTACGCCGTAAATGGTCGCAGTTTACCGGCTGACCCTAAAAACTATGAAAATCACCGTTTAGGCAAAACAAGCCCAAACTCGGCCGTTTCCTTGCCGAACGCCGTGCAATGGCAGGGAAAACGAAAAGGACGAAGTAAGGATTAGTCACCCTACTTCCACCTGTTGTGCCTCTTAGGCACAAGCATGTGCTATGTCACCTTGATGATAGCAATGCTATTGTGTTTTGATGATAGCAACATAACTTATTTTGTGGAGAATGCATGTGTATGACAGATATAGTGCTTGATTTCTAAGCAACATAACTTGTTTTGTGGAGAATACAAGTGTATGACTGATATAGTGCTTGATTTCTGATCTGTGCGTTGCTTTTCTATCTGCATGTAGTTTGATGACTAGCAAGTCTATACACTGCAGGGTAAAGCATTTCATTAGTCTATACACTCTTCATGCATGTGCATAGTCTATACATTGTGCATTTCGTTGACAAGTTTGCACACTCATGAAGTCTGCACATTGGACTCTTGATCAAGTCTACACATTCATTGTTAAGACAAAGTCTATACAACGTCAGTTCATGCATTGTCTTAGGCTAAGTGTGTACAGCGTCTTAGGCGAAGTCTGTACAGCTGTGTCATATGCTCCTAAGTCTATACATTGGTGTTGGGCATCAAAGTCTGTACATCGCCTTCAATCTTCAAGTCTACACATTGGTCTTTACTTGAAGTATATACACTGTTTCACTGCTCATCGCCTTTGGGCATCAAAGTCTATACAATGGCTTTGGGTCTCCAAGTCTATACAGCCTTCTGCTTCGTCAAAGTCTGTACAGCGCACTTCATATACAAAGTCCAAGTCTGTACAGCGTGAAGTCTCACCTCGTGTTGCTTTCAGTGCCACTTGAGTCACACTTCGTGTTGTTTCCCCTCACTAACACGAAAAGATTTCGTGTCGTCTGAGCTTACGACAGTTCGTGTTGATTTCCATGTTTGACAGGAAAAACTTGTATAAGGTTATACTTCGTGTCGTTTCTGTTTTTATGACTTCGTGTTGTATCCTTGTTGTGGTCAGCCCGTGTCATTTTCACCTCGTGCTCTTCTCATAACTTCGTGTCATGTTTCTGAGGCAGCTCGAATAGTTCTGATGAACTTCGAGTCGTTTCCCTGTAGACCTCGTGTCGTTCCTGTTTAGTAACCACACTTCGTGTCGGTTACTGTTGTTTCTTTGACTTCGTGTCGTTTTCCTTGTCTTTCATCTTCGTGTTGTTTTCAACCCGTGTCAACTTCTGTTTTCGTCTTCGTGTTGTTCTTCCTAGACCTCGTGTCTTTCGTATGATGAAACCACACTTCGTGTTGGTTTCTATTTTATCTTCGTGTTGTTCTCTGTGTAGTGTGTGTTTCTGTCACCTCTGCACCTCGTGTCGTTCTCATTTCACTTCGTGCTGTCTCTGCGTCTGAGTCTTCTTTGTTATTTCTATCTTCGTGTTGTTTCGTTCTAACCTCGTCCAGGTTTCTTCTAAAACGTTGTTCTTCTGATAAGTCTATACAGAGTTGTTCTTTAAACTGATGACTTATCCGATACTCTATTTAACAGGTGCTTTGATCGTGAAGCTTAAGGAGGGAACGTGATCCAAGGTTGAAGGACTGACAGAAAGCTGACACGTGGCCCGAATATCTGGGCGGGAAATGTGGAGGTCACACGTTGGGGTTGATCCTACTAGCTGCTGTTATAAAAGGAGGTCTCCTTCCACAGAAGGAGGTAGATCGAGTTGGCGAGAAGAAAAGTCCATACAGAGAGCCACGATCCAGATAGAAAGAGAAAAGAGAAGAAGAAGAAACGAAAGAGGGAAGAAGCAGAAGAGAAGAAGAAGAGAGGCAGAGAGCTCGAGAAGAGTGTGAAGAGAAGAAGAAGAAGAGAGAGAGAGAAGGAGTTCGTTCCTCAGATCTTTGGTTCAAAACCAGATCTGAAGTTGCTCATTGTTGAGCTCTATTTTGTGCTTAATTGCTTCAGCTTTCCGTTGCTGTCTTGTTCTATTTTCATTTTCCTTTATACATTTCTTCAAGCTGTTTGTCAGCGGTTTGCAGAGGTGCTGCCTCTGGACAGCAAGCTGTGTTGCTCAGCGGGCAGTGGAGGTTTCCACTGGACAGCAAGCTGTGTAGCTCAGCGGGCAGTGGAGGTTTCCACTGGACAGGTAAAGCTGTAATCCTCAGCTGGCGAGACTTGGTCTCGGACGGGTTAAGCTGTATTCCCCAGCGAGTTCAAGCTGTGAGTCAGTGATGGCTAAGCTGTATTGCCCAGCGGAAGCAAGCTGTGATGCTCAGCGGTTGGCAAGCTGTGAGGCCCAGCTGATTGTTGGCAAGCTGTGTTGCCCAGCGGTTAGTGAAGCCACACTCGGGTTGAGTGTGGGGTGGATGTAAGTCTGCTGGACCGAACCACCTAAAAACCCTTGTGCATTGTGGTTTGATTTGTTCATTTGTGCTTCCGCTAGATGAATGCATAGGGGCGCCCCATGTGTCTGCTAACTGGTAGAACAGAATAGTTGATTAGCTTTCAGATTTGGTAAATCTGTCTAGTTAGCATCATAGTTCCTTTTTGAGTGAAATTTTATTATTGGGTGAAAGTTTTTATAGGCCATATTCATTCACCCCCCCCCCTCTGAATACTAGCACCGAACCCAACAATTGGTATCAGAGCGGTCTCTGATCTATCAGATCTAACAATCTGCAGAGGATCCTGCTGATTTGTTTGGTGCATTTCAGAGTGTGCTTTCTGTGCTCGTTGTTTAGTTTCACTGAGTTAGTGCTTTGCCGTGCTTATCTGGTTGTGGTGTTTTCTTGTCGATTGCTTTGTGCTTTGAGTCTGCTTGTTATCTGCTTTGATGGCTAATCCTCCGATATTCAGAGGTGATGACCTTGGCCCATGGCTGGAAAAGTTGCATCGGTATGTAAGCACAACCGATCCTGACTTGTGGAAGGTAATAACTCATGGTCCATACAAACTGTCGAAGGATAAATCTAAATGGACCAAGAAGGATAAGCTGAAAGACTCTGTCAATAATAGAGCTGTAGTTTTATTAAAAGAGTCAATTGACAGATCTCTAATTGAATGCATTTCTTCTTGCAGGTCTGCCAAAGACATTTTGGATAAACTGAAGTCAATCAGGAATCACAGCAAGTGCTTAATGGCTGATCATAGAAATGCTGATGATGAAACTTCATCCGAAGTAAGTTCTGAATCAGAAGGATACTCTTTTGATGAATTGATAGAGATGTATGAAAACTTGTTAGAAGTTTCCAAGAAATTGAAATATGAAAATAAAAAATTGAAAAAGAAATGTGATAGAATAAATCTGAAAGATTCATGTGAAAACTGTCCAAATATGAAAAAGTCTTATGATGCTTGCATGCTAGATGTCCAGAATCTTAAGAAACAAAATGATTCTCTAAAAATGGAAAAACAAACATGCTTAGATAAAATGTCTGAACTTCAGAATCAACTGAATGATAAGAAAAATGAGCATCTAAAAGGCATGCAAGAACTAACTGAAGTTAATTCTGAATTGGACAAAATGAAATTGGAGAATGAGGATCTTCAAAAGAAGAATAAAACTCTTATTATCAGAATGAATGAAATCAATGAGGTTTCACAGTCCTCTTCTGCTAAATCAGATTGTAAAATATGCTCTGCTTTAAGAGAACGAAATGAAGATCTCTTTAGTGAGAATGAACGGCTAAATAAACAAATTGCCTCACTTAAAGATGATCACAAAAATCTGCTCGCTGAGAAAATTAAAGTGGAGGAAAGTGAAGAGGAATTAATTAAAAAACTGGAGCTAATGTCTGGAAGAGAGAGATGTGAGGGTAATGAATTTCAGACTAGAGATCTTGAGGAAGAAAACACTGAATTAAAAGTTGAAGTTGAAAAACTGAAGTGGTTAAACACTGGCTTGTCTGAAAGACTTCTCACCACAGAAAAAGGAAAAGCTGTTTATGATGAAAATTCAAAAGGTTTGAACAGTCTAGAACAAGAAATTGAGAAGTATAAAACTACAAACCAAGTTCTAAGCGAATGTGTTAATTACAGTGAACAGGAAATAGCCAGTTATGAACTTCACATAACATCTTTGGAGAATAAGATTCAGGATCTAGAAAAATTAGCATCCAATTCTGCTAAGAATGAAAGAAAAGTAAAAACTATTGTGAAAATGAAGGATGGCAATCCAAGAAAGGGGACAAGCTGTAGTCCTGATGTTAAGGAAACTACCAGAAACCAGTTATATACTACCTTTGTGCATAGTTCTAATGTAGCTGGTACCTCAAGGCAATCCCCAAAATAAAATGAAAATCATAAGTCACCTTCAAAACCTGTTTTCCAGTTCAGAGCCCAGAAAATAGAAAAATAAACAGAACCTGTTAAGGATAATCAGAAATTGAAAAGAAAGAGTCAAATAAAGAAGGTAAAGACTATTCCTGCTCACGAACAGAAAGCTGCTAGCTCGGTTGAGCCTGATGGTGTACACACTGTTCATGCTTCCTATACTCATTCACATACATCTAGGAACTCATATGATAGAAACCATGTTCCTAGGAAATCTGATGCCTCTTGTTACTACTGTGGTAGGCATGGTCATTATATGGATGACTGCAGAGTGATGATAAGTGATGATATGATGCATGATAAAACATTTCCAAATAATCATCACCACCCCAAAAGAAACATGTCTTCCTCAAACCAACATATCATTTGTTACAATTGTAACATACGTGGTCATAAAGCTGTTGAGTGTTGGTTTAGGCCTTCATGGGGATTTACTGGCTCAAGAGGTAAGCACCCTAGGTGCATTGAATGTGGCAAGTATGGGCATGCAGTCAAGGACTGCTGGTTTGTTCAGGGAAATCATTTTAATTCCAAATTTTTAAGATTCCCTCCAAACAAAAATTTCTTGGGCAGAAATAAAGCTGGTCTTAAAGAAAAGACTCTTGTTTGTTATGAATGTGAAAAACCTGGCCACCGAGCTTCTGAATGCTGGTGGGCAGGTAATGGTAAATCAAAAATTCATGCTTACAACAGAAAAATTCATGCTCAGTTTCATAGGTCTCATGTTGCTGTAGATATTCATCATAGGACCAGAAAATCTGTTGGTTCATGTCATTATTGTGGAAATTTTAGACATTCTATGTCTGATTGCTCTCTAATGGAATTTGATGACAATATTGCTAAGAAATTATTTAGAACACCTGATAGAGGTAATTCAGGACCCAAGACTTCTTGGGTTCCTGCAAAATCACATTGAATGACATGCTGCAGGTGTGCCTTGGAAATGAATAAGAGGGGTCAACCAAGGCACTCAAAAAGAAAACCCCATGATTCAATTCAGGTCAGTTCTGAAATCTGTTTTAAATTCCATTATCTGAAATTGTGAGCATGAAAATTGTGAGTTTCATGTTGATTTGCTTGGTTGATTTTTTTAATGAACTCTTCATGTCTAGCTGATCAGTCTGCATTCCAGACTCAGCTATTGAATTCAATTCTGCATATTTGATGCTCTTCTCTTGCTATATGTTGAACTGAATTTGAATGCTTCTTTAGTGTATACAGTTGATGCACTATATAGACTCTGTGTCCATGCATGTGTTTTGTGTTAATGCATTGCATGCTTGTTATTGAATGCATACTTGGACTGATTGTGTATAGACTGATTGTCATTGCATGTGTCAATGATGCTGTTCAATGCATGAAGGACTGCTTTATGTTGCATTGTCCTTATTAACCCTGGTATATCAAATGGTACGTTACTAAAAGGCAGGGAAATCTGCCCGGAGGTTCCTACCATGTGTGAGATGGTCTTTGAGACCAGGTCCTCCACCTAGTACCATGGGTCTAGTTTTCATGTAGAACAGTGTACTGCATCATATGTTGAAAAAAAATCTGAAAATTTAAAAGGAAGATGATGCATTTGATAAATTCTCTCTCTGATTGAACAAAGCATGAATTCTTCTTGAGCATATTCTAAAATTATGAGCAGTTCATTAATTCTATTTCATGCACTTTGTCAGGGGGAGTTTGACTAATGTTGCATAGTCTGCATGTAGAACAGTCTAATACATAGCATATTTTTGCATCATGGTGTCAGGGGGAGCTGAGAGTTCTATTCAATTCATTGAATCCTTGGTACTTCTCATTGTCCCCTTTCAACTCATTCATATTCACTGTCATCAGATGCTATGGATCATAATGCTTATTGCTATCCTTTCCCCATTTCTTCACCAAACAACAGCTTTGCATCTGGTTTAGTACATTGAATGGTGACTATTGCAACTGTTCACTTATAAGAATCACATTTACAAATTGAAAAGAACTAAAGGTTTAACCTTTATAAATTGGAGAGTTAAGTGTCTGCACTTCAGAATTTGAGATAAAAGAAAACTTTTATAGCTCTTAATCTTTGTCTCATAGCTAAAATAGAAAAAGTTTTTTGTAACGCCTAAATGTGTTGAACTTGATATGTCTAGAACAAGCTAATAAGAGTATGTACTGATTTTTTAAACAATCACTCTAAAAGAATTAAGGGCAGCAGTAAATAAGATCATAAATGTAAAGAAATGAATATTGTGACAGAGCAATAGTTAATTGCACTGAGAAACTGTGAACTCCTCCAATGAAGCAGGAAAATTCACATGTCATGAAGTGCCTCAAGCTAACTCTGTTCATAGGGTCAAATCTATAGGGGGAGTCCTCACCAAGTAACTGAGAGTACTGCCTCTGATCAAGGTGTACACCTAATGTCAACAGCATAAATGCCACAGGTCTATTCACTTAGTTCAGGTTCAGAAATCGAAAAATGAAAATCAAACTGCTGTAACCCTTTGAAAATCAAAAGTCTGAGTGAAAATTGTTTTTATTAATACATATTGAGGTTACCTTTCTTGAACTTCCATGTTTAGACACAAAAGGGTATTATTTCAGACTTATCTATTAATACCATGTGCCCTAGATTCATTGCTATAAATGGAATCTAAAACTCTTTTTCAAGGGTCAGGTTCTTTACTCTAGATTTATCACTGTTAAACCTGAATTTTTGAAAATTGTATGTTGATGATTCTTATACTTTAACAGTTGTTTATAATCATGCTTACTTTCTGAACCTATGATTCAGCTGTTATCAAGTGACCCTCTACCTTTTCTACCTTGGTTATCTGTTCATATTCCTTCTCAAAGGGGGAGCTTTTATTTAGGGGGAGAAATAATTCAGGGGGAGATTGTTCTAGAGGAATTTGCATGCATATTGCACTTTGCACTCATATTTTTACTGTTTTTCTCTTTTTGATCATGTCAAACGGGGAGAAAATCTTGTGTGTGACTCACTGTCACATTGTGTTGCCATCATCAAAAAGGGGGAGAATGTTGTGCCTCTTAGGCACAAGCATGTGCTATGTCGCCTTGATGATAGCAATGCTATTGTGTTTTGATAATAGCAACATAACTTGTTTTGTGGAGAATGCATGTGTATGACTGATATAGTGCTTGATTTCTGAGCAACATAACTTGTTTTGTGGAGAATGCATGTGTATGACTGATATAGTGCTTGATTTCTGATCTGTGCGTTGCTTTTCTATCTGCATGTAGTTTGATGACTAGCAAGTCTATACACTACAGGGTAAAGCATTTCATTAGTCTATACACTCTTCATGCATGTGCATAGTCTATACATTGTGCATTTCGTTGACAAGTTTGCACACTCATGAAGTCTGCACATTGGACTCTTGATCAAGTCTACACATTCATTGTTAAGATAAAGTCTATACAACGTCAGTTCATGCATTGTCTTAGGCTAAGTGTGTACAGCGTCTTAGGCGAAGTCTGTACAGCCGTGTCATATGCTCCTAAGTCTATACATTGGTGTTGGGCATCAAAGTCTGTACATCGCCTTCAATTTTCAAGTCTGCACATTGGTCTTTACTTGAAGTATATACACTGTTTCACTGCTCATCGCCTTTGGGCATCAAAGTCTATACAATGGCTTTGGGTCTCCAAGTCTATACAGCCTTCTGCTTCGTCAAAGTCTGTACAGCACACTTCATATACAAAGTCCAAGTCTGTACAGCGTGAAGTCTCACCTCGTGTTGCTTTCAGTGCCACTTGAGTCACACTTCGTGTTGTTTCCCCTCACTAACACGAAAAGATTTCGTGTCGTCTGAGCTTACGACACTTCGTGTTGATTTCCATGTTTGACAGGAAAAACTTGTATAAGGTTATACTTCGTGTCGTTTCTATTTTTATGACTTCGTGTTGTATCCTTGTTGTGGTCAGCCTGTGTCGTTTTCACCTCGTGCTGTTCTCATAACTTCGTGTCGTGTTTCTGAGGCAGCTCGAATAGTTCTGGTGAACTTCGAGTCGTTTCCCTGTAGACCTCGTGTCGTTCCTGTTTAGTAACCACACTTCGTGTCGGTTACTGTTGTTTCTTTGACTTCGTGTCGTTTTCCTTGTCTTTCGTCTTCGTGTTGTTTTCAACCCGTGTCAACTTCTATTTTCATCTTCGTGTTGTTCTTCCTAGACTTCGTGTCTTTCGTATGTTGAAACCACACTTCATGTTGGTTTCTATTTTGTCTTCGTGTTGTTCTCTGTGTAGTGTGTGTTTCTGTCACCTCTGCACCTCGTGTCGTTCTCGTTTCACTTCGTGCTGTCTCTGCGTTTGAGTCTTCTTTGTTATTTCTGTCTTCGTGTTGTTTCGTTCTAACCTCGTCCAGGTTTCTTCTAAAACGCTATTCTTCTAATAAGTCTATACAGAGTTGTTCTTTAAACTGATGACTTATCCGATACTCTGTTTAACAGGTGCTTTGATCGTGAAGCTTAAGGAGGGCACGTGATCCAAGGTTGAAGGACTGACAGAAAGCTGACACGTGGCCCGAATATCTGGGCGGGAAATGTGGAGGTCACACGTTGGGGCTGATCCTACTAGCTGCTGTTATAAACGGAGGTCTCCTTCCACAGAAGAAGGTAGATCGAGTTGGCGAGAAGAAAAGTCCATACAGAGAGCCACGATCTAGATAGAAAGAGAAAAGAGAAGAAGAAGAAAAGAAAGAGGGAAGAAGCAGAAGAGAAGAAGAAGAGAGGCAGAGAGCTCGAGAAGAGTGTGAAGAGAAGAAGAAGAAGAGAGAGAGAGAAGGAGTTCGTTCCTCAGATCTTTGGTTCAAAACCAGATCTGAAGTTGCTCATTGTTGAGCTATATTTTGTGCTTTATTGCTTCAGCTTTCCGTTGCTGTCTTGTTCTATTTTCATTTTCCTTTATACATTTCTTCAAGCTGTTTGTCAGCGGTTTGCAGAGGTGCTACCTCTGGACAGCAAGCTGTGTTGCTCAGCGGGCAGTGGAGGTTTCCACTGGACAACAAGCTGTGTAGCTCAGCGGGCAGTGAAGGTTTCCACTGGACAGGTAAAGCTGTAATCCTCAGTTGGCGAGACTTGGTCTCGGACGGGTTAAGCTGTATTCCCCAGCGGGTTCAAGCTGTGAGTCAGCGATGGCTAAGTTGTATTGCCCAGCGGAAGCAAGATGTGATGCTCAGCGGTTGGCAAGCTGTGAGGCCCAGCTGATTGTTGGCAAGCTGTGTTGCCCAGCGGTTAGTGAAGCCACACTCGGGTTGAGTGTGGGGTGGATGTAGGTCTGCTGGACCGAACCACCTAAAAACCCTTGTGCATTGTGGTTTGATTTGTTCATTTGTGCTTCCGCTAGATGAATGCATAGGGGCGCTCCATGTGTCTGCTAACTGGTAGAACAGAATAGTTGATTAGCTTTCAGATTTGGTAAATCTGTCTAGTTAGCATCATAGTTCCATTTTGAACGAAATTTTATTATAGGGTGAAAGTTTTTATAGGCCATATTCATTCACCCCCCCCTCTGAATACTAGCACCGAACCCAACACCACCGAAGAAACTGTGCCCCGAAGGGACTAAACCACGCTGAAATCCACTCGCGAATCGATTTCACCAGCTTTGAATCCACCGTTCAGGATCGCGCCAGAATCGATCCGATCCTTGCTCCATCGCGCACCCAGCCAGCTCCATCACGTCCCCAACACATGCCTCTAGGTCCTCCGTCTGCAGCCGGAGCCGAGGAGGCGAACGGGAGAGAAAACGGGAGAGAGAGAGGCGACGGCGGCGAATGAGAAGGAAGAGAGAGGAAAAGAAAAGAAATAGAAAAGAAATTAGGAAATCTTCCTAATTTCTGAAAATTCCGAAAATGCGCCGAAAATGCACAAATTCAGAAAAATACGCAAAAATAGCCAAAACGACCGGCTCGAAGAGTACATCGTCGCTGTAGCATCCACGAGTTCGAGAATTGACAAACAAACTCACCGTAGGGTTCCGTAACTAGTACGTGAGAAAAACCCACACGGCTTGTCAAACTCAACTGGGAAGCCACAAAAGCGAACCAAAACTCACCGAAACCAATCCGAAACAGATCTGAAAGATCCAGCAGAGATCCAACAAGACCTGCAAAAGATCCATCAAGATCCAGGGCATTACATGCGTGATCTATCTCACGTTCCACTAGCACCAAAGGAGCCGGTTAGGGCAACCGTAACATCATATCTCCCTTTTCACTCCAAAGGTTGGGAGATTATGAGGAACATCGGCTACCAACAGGGTAAAGGTCTGGGCGCACAGTTACAGGGTAGGCTCAAATCGCCAAAGGAAATTAGGCCGAACCGTAGGTTTGGCCTAGGCTTCAAAGGACCGTTCAAGGCGGATTGGAAGCCCCTCACATGGACTCTATCAAACCACTTCAACAGAGGGCCCGTTGTTCAGATGGGAGATTACCCACGAGAAGCATATGGGGGATCACATGCTGTATATTTAGCTGAAAAATATCCGAGGATCACCAAAAGAGTCAAGATCAAAGATCCGGAATGCGAGTGGAACAAATGGTTCAACATACGGGACATTTCCGTTGCACTAGAAAGGATGTTCTCGTCTCTACAGCTTAAAGGACCACCATTGATCTCCGGAATACCAGAGAATATTACCACTCTTGCCAAGGTTCCAAACTATCATCGTCCTCGCCAGAAGGACCCTGTCATCGACGGATCTTCATCCGTCCTCAACATTGCCGTCGACGGCTCATTAGCCGCCATCTTCTCCATCTACTCGTCTCAGCCTTTGCTGATATTTTCTTCCTGGGCCAGACAATTGTCTGATGATCTTCCCAGGTCCCCTTCTTTGCTTACATACCTACGCGGGCTTTTCAACCCGCGCCATGTCTTCAACCATGATCTGCTCTATGAGCCTCGCAATCCTCTAGCCATAACCACTTTTCTCTCTCCTCCGATCTCTTTTCACTGTTTTGTCATTAAAAATGAAAATGAAAAAAAAACGTCAATTTTTAAACTCCTCAACAACGCATCTTCGTTGAGGAGACCTCCTACATCTCCCACAGGTGCGTCCCGCCCTGCGGACCACCCGTCCAAGGTCCGATGAGCGACCTTCTCTACCCCTCCTCTGAGGGGTCTTCTTCTGTACATTCTACACCATCCTCTTCGTCTTCCTCTTCTTCTGTAAATATTGTCAGTCAATCTAGGAATGATAGGTCAAGGGTAGTACCTAGGAAGAAATCCAAGGGTAGGCAGA
This sequence comes from Amorphophallus konjac, assembly GCA_022559845.1. Lineage (NCBI taxonomy): Eukaryota > Viridiplantae > Streptophyta > Magnoliopsida > Alismatales > Araceae > Amorphophallus > Amorphophallus konjac. The sequence continues at coordinate 61,684,079 of CM040120.1, read as the reverse complement.
TCCCTCATCGATTCCTTCTGGATTTAGCCGCCAGGTGTCAAGCCCTCCTTGCCATCCCCCAGTTGTTAGAAAATCGCATCCGGCTACCGAAAATAGAATGTGAGGGCGACTGTGCATTTGATGAAGGGTATGGAGTCTACGAGATCACGGATGAAGAATGCCCCACTGACGATGAGGGTGAAGAATATAAGGATGCGGCGGGCGCATACGCTAGTGGAATAAAGAGATTCGACGAGCCGTCAACCGCCGTAGAAGAATCCACCAAAGAAGTCAACTTGGGAACTGAGGAAGACCCTAGGATCATCCTCATAAGTGACAATTTACCACCCTCTGAAGAAAAGGCATTAATTGAAGTTCTCAAAGAATATAAGGACACGTTTGTATGGAGCTACGAGGATATGCCGGGTCTAGATTCAACCTTGGTCGAACACCGTTTAACCCTAAAACCAAGGTCCGTCTCGATAAAACAAAGGTTAAGGCGTTTCCACCCTCAGATGGCTTTGAAAATGAAAGAAGAGGTCGATAAGCTCCACAAAGTCAGGTTCATTAGAGTCGTCCTTTATCCTCAATGGGTGGCGAACATTGTCCCGGTCATGAAGAAAGATGGGAAAGTCAGGATTTGCATCGACTTCCGGGACCTTAACCGCGCGTGTCCAAAGGATGATTTTCCCTTGCCTCACATTGATGTGTTGATCGATAACACGGCAGGTTATGAGACCCTCTCATTCATGGATGGATTTTCAGGATATAATCAAATTCGTTTGGCAGAAGAGTATCAGGAGAAAACGTCATTCACTATCCCTTGGGAAACATATTGTTACGTGGTCATGCCATTTGGGTTAAAGAATGCTGGAGCTATTTACCAAAGAGCTATGATGGCCATATTTCATGACATGATGCACATATACCTGGAAGTGTATGTGGATGACTTGTTGGTGAAATCAAGGACCAGGATGGAACATCCAGAAGTTTTGGCTAAGGTCTTGCAGAGGTCAAGGGAGTTCCAATTGAAAATGAACCCGAAGAAGTGTGTGTTTGGTGTGTCGTCGGGTAAATTGCTGGGTTTCATTGTGAGTAAAAGAGGGATCGAGATAGATCCCGACAAAGCCAAGGCTATTAGGGATATGCCGCCTCCCAAGAATTTGAGGGAAGTCCGAGGTTTAATTGGGAGGTTACAGTTTATTCGTCGGTTTGTGTCCCAACATTCACAAAGGTGTAGACCTCTCTACGAGTTGACCAAGCCAGGAGTAGAATTCCACTGGAATTCTAAATGTCAGAAAGCTTTTGAAGGGTTGAAGGAATATCTGGCTAGTCCACCCATTCTCATTCCACCCAAACCAGAAAAACCTCTGATCCTTTACGTCTCAGTCTTGGATGACTCCGTGGGAGCCGTCCTCGCACAAGCTGATGAAGAAGGCAAGGAACGGGCAACCTATTACTAGTCCAAACTTCTCAATCCCTGTAAGCAGAAGTACACCGTCATGGAGAAAACCTGTGCTGCCCTCGTTTGGGTAGTGCAGAAATTGAAGCACTACTTCTTGGCTCATGAGGTCCACTTGATTGCTCGAATGAATCCTATCAAATTCCTTCTGGAGAAATCCGTCCTTATGGATAGGCTAGCACGCTGGCAAAGTTTTCTCTCTCAGTTCGACATCACCTACATCCAGCAAAAGGCGATTAAAGGCTATGCCATAGCCGAGCATCTCGCTCACCATCCTCTTCCCAAGTTCGATCCCGTCCATACAGAGTTTCCAGATGAGGAACTAATGTCCGTCAACCAATCAGATGAGCCAATGTGGACGCTATATTTTGATGGAGCTCTGAATTCTCAAGGAAGAGGAATCGGCGTCGCCCTCCTGTCGCCTGAAGGCCTCACATTCCCATTGGCATACCAGCTTAAATTTCCAGTTACCAACAATATAGCCGAGTATGAAGCTCTTCTAGCTGGCCTAGAACTCGCTCATTATTTTCGTATCACTGAGTTACGAGTCGTAGGTGATAGTCAACTCATCCTTCGCCAGGTGCTCACTAAATATCGCACTTACGATCCCAAACTCAAGCCATACCAAGAACTCACTACTGCCTTTGCCAAACTGTTCACCAAACTGATCTTTGTTCATGTCCCTCATCATCAAAATATTCTCGCCGATGCCCTTGCCTCGTTGGCATCATCCATAAGGTTCCCTCTAGGAAGATGGTTTGAGTCCATTTCCATCTACAAACTTCACGCCCCTGCAATCGATGATGCTTCCTACGTAAATATCAAAGACAGGATAGCAAGGAAGATCCTGCAGGAAGATATCCTTGAGAAGAGGGAAATCATGTTGGCAGTGGCCGAAGAAGAACTGGCTGATGAAGAGAAACCATGGTTCTATAAAATCGTCAAATACTGCCAAGATCAGTCTTATCCTGGAGGGGCCACCACAGAGGACAAGAAAGTCATAAGAAGGGTGGCTCAGAAATACACATTGGTTGGAGGTCTACTCTATAGGAGGAGCCTTACTGGTATTCTGTTAAGATGTCTTGGTGACGATGAGGTTTGGAAATGTGTAGAGGAGATGCACTCGGGTGTGTGCGGTGGCCACGTGAATAGTCAGATGCTCGCCAAGAAGATCATTCACCAAGGCTTTTATTGGCCCACTATGGAAGAGGATTGTGCTGTCTATGTCCGTAGGTGTGTCAAGTGTCAACTTCACGCCGATAAAATCCATTCACCATCTTCCTCACTTCATCCAATATCCTCCCCGTGGCCTTTCTCCATGTGGGCATTCGACATCATTGGTCCCCTAGGTGATCCCAATTCCCTCACCAAGCAGAAATCTTTCATCCTTACTGCGACAAAATACTTCACCAAATGGGCCGAAGCCGAAGCTTACGCAGAAATCAAGGCGTCAACAGTCTGCAAGTTCATCATGAAGAACATCCTCGCCAGATTCGGCGTCCCAAGCACAATCGTCACTGACAATGGGCCACAGTTCATTTCTCAGGACCTGTACGACCTCTGCAAAAGGTACGCAATTGCATTGCATCATTCATTGCCTTATTACTCACAAGGTAACGGCCAAGTGGAGGCCACCAATAAAACATTGCTCAAAATCATCAAAAAAACCTGCGAGTCTAGTAAGTTTTTAGACTGGCCAGAAAAACTTATCGAAGCCCTATGGGCCTATCGTACTTCAATCCGTACCCCCACCGGGCAGACTCCATTTGCCCTTACTTATGGTATGGAAGCGGTAGTCCCGTACGAGACTCTGATCCCTTCTCTCAGGGTACAATTGGACGAGGAATTTCCCCTCGACAATTGTCGTAATTCACTCCTCGCCCAGTTGGAACTCTTGGACGAGAAGCGGCTGGCCGCTGCCGAACTCGCGCGTGTGTATCAAAATAGACTCGCTCGCTTTTACAAAAAGAAAGTCGTTAAGAGAAAATTCAAAGTTGGTGAGATGGTCGTAAAAAGAATTTTTACAAACCTGGAGGTCCGCGTTCTAAGCTCCAACCCAATTGGGAAGGACCATATGTAATTCAAGCCGTGTACCCTGGCAACGCCTACAAGCTAATCAACGCCGAAGGGATCGAGTTATCCCACCCTTGGAATGGGCTTTATCTTAAGAAATACTACCCTTAGCACAAAACAAAAAAATGATGAAAAGATAGAAAATATCAAAAACAAAGAAATATTGAAAACCACTAAAAATATGGAAAATTCAAAATGCCAATGCCTGGTGGTCACCATGTAGTCAAGTCACTGCATCTAACCTTCATGTTAGGATAGGGCCCATTAAGGCTTGGTAGGCACCGGGTCTTGGTTTGCCCGAACCGTGGAGATCCCTGTCAGGCCACGTCGGCCTATGCTCGCTCGAAGGAAGCTAACATGTGCTCACTTATGTATTTTATTCAAAAAAAAATCGGTAGCATCACCTACGGTGGGGCCCCACCCAGAAGATCTCCGGAAGCTGTAATCTTTATTCTTTTCTCTTCGACCAAATGAGACAGTCGGCGCCCTTAAAACGCTGAGCATGAGAAACCGAAACTCAAACCCCAAGGGCAAGAGTAGGATCCATTTCCTCGAGCATCGCTCAGAGCACGAGAAGAGGGCAGTGTCCCCGCAGGCATACGAAAGGGAGCCCACAAACGTCAAACGACTATATCTCCCTCACAAAAAGAAATACAAAATCAAAATCAAGAGCCTGGACGTGACCGTGCCTGATGCGATAAATGGAACCCCTCAAAGCAAAAGTTCGAATCCACAAAAGGGGGGGGGCTATGGAATGTAAATGCTCGAGATTTGGTCCGAAGTTTTCCGAAAGGAAAGAGTTAATGGGCCCTTATTCGCTCACCGGGTTAACGGCTTTGCCGGTCCTCTCAGGAGGTTTATGCCCTACACTCTTCCTTCTCCCTCTAAAGATGAAGGTTCGATGGAGTTTCTGAAGGGTGAAAACTGCCCAGGGTCTGCGACCTTATTTTAATATACACATTTGGTTGCCTACTTTGAAAAGCAAAAGCTATCGCTGCGAAGGAGTCTCCGTGTTTCTGGCTGGTCAAGACCCCTGTTTACCACCTTGATGTCTTCTTGTTTAACCTCGGGCTTAGGCCAATGCAAGCGCGTCACCTGTGGGTGCGACGGCGTCTGATTCCGAGTCAGCGTCGCGCGGTTGGTCATTGGGGTTCCAGGGTGTTCCATCATATTCCATCTAGAGTTGTGAGGAAACAGACCCGGGTTGGGCAAATCTCTTACCTCAAACACCTTTTGGGTGAATCCCTGTGGTCGGAAGCGACTGGGAGCCTAAGCATGACATGACGGTATTGTCATCAGGGTAAGTCTTAGCCGGCGGGATCATCATTCGAGGGGTCTAGAGGGCTAAATCAACCTAGATGTGCACTTAGGATACTTGGGAGGTTAGTAAGAAACCCCTGTTCTCGTATAGGTTGGGTGCCATTTGGGTGCTTGACAGGCATTAGCAACAAAAAAAAAATTTATAATAAAAGCAACAAAAAAAATGGAAAAGAGAAAATATACATATTTGCAAACAAACAAATATTTTTTATGATAAAACAAAAAAATGTCAAATATAAAAAAGAAAATAAATCAATTTTGCATGATTGCATTTGCGTGCAACATCTCACTTTTAATACCGCTTGCATTCGTGTGCTTGCCTGTCGCATTTATCATCACTGCATCTTTCTCTCGCCTTCCTTAAATAAAGGCTTGGCCCCTTGACCAGTTATCAAGGACAGTCAATGTGACCATTTGCTTATTGAGCAAGGGGCCAAGTCAGAACAGAAATTCTGATTTGTTTGTTTCAGTGATGTGTGCAGGGATTCGAGGCGACAAAAGTAAAGGTGAAAACCAAACAGACCAAACCTTGTATTTTATTCCTTTCCAAAATAAAAAATTACATCAAGTTCCGCCCTCTCTCTCTGCATCACTCGTCCCACTACTCTCCGAGTAAAACACTCTCAAGGGTGCTACCCAACTACGAAAAGTGGTACTCCTACCGCTCTGTATTCCCCTTCCTATTCCCACACACCGACGTTGATCCACGGAAACAGCAGAGAAGCTACCAACACGAAAGCCACGCTCTCGTGCTCTTCGATAGTGCTCCTCACCATCTCTCAACCATTGTTCAGCAAGACCAAGGCTGGTTCGGAGTTTGAATAGTTGGGCGTCCACGGCCCTTCGTTCCTCCCTTTCAGTCAATCTGTTGGCTCTTTCTCTCTCTGCGTCTCTTTCTCTCTCTACACGTTCTCTCTCACGGTCTTCCCTCTCCAACTGGAGAGTGATCCTCAGTTCCACGGCATCCCTAGAGGAGTCGTCATCAGGACGACACCGCAGTTCCCTCTCCAATTCTTCTATCCTAGCCTCCCTCTGCGTAGCTTGGGCAAGCGCTTCTTCCGTCTCCTTTTCCTGCCGAGTGTACCATCTCAGATACACGATAAGGCGTAAACAAAGAGAACTCAACACTGAAACTTTTACCTGTATACAGAGCATCCCTTCTGCCTCCGCAGCACGCTGCGTGGCGTGAGCAAGTTGCTCATGAAGCAAGTCATGTTCTGAGGTGGGAATCCACAAGCTGGAAGAGGCACCACCTACTCCCATCGCTGGGGAAGCCGCGCCAATCTGGGCATGCTGCGACCGCGTGAATTAGCAGCCAACATCTGGAATCTGGGGTTTTAATTAGGAACGCACTGTACACCTACCAAGGCGCTCGTAGCTCCGCGGGCATCGCCCAACCATTGCTCCATCTCTGCCAAGCGAGTTCGTAAAGTCGCTATCATCGTATCACGGATATCCTGCAGCCATACGAGTCAGCATTTCCACCAGGAAACCAAAAAAGGGAGAAAGAAGAAAAGATAAAAAGGGGAGACCTACCTCCGCAAGTCCCTGGGGTTGGAACCGCTCTACGTACCTTGTCTTGTATAGACGCAGATAATCCTCGCTATCCCGTGCCTGCGATTCCACGATTATGCCACCCCGTTGCCAGTCTTCGTACTGTTCGGGGAATCGCACACGCCAGTCAATGTAGGTCGCCGGTCCTCGCGTCTCTCTCCCAACGCGAGGTGACGTAGTTGAATCCACCCATTCTTGAGCCAGTCCCAAAGTCCTCATAACCAATCGTAGCCGAGGCGGCTCGATTTCATTCAGGCAGTGCATCCATAATTTCCGTCTGAACTGGGCATGACTTGCTAGAACCCACGGCTGGTCGGCATCGACCATGTCTGAGTAGGATCTCTAGTTTACCATCGCTGTAGGGAACTCCTGTAGCTCCCGTCTTAGCACCATCAGTTGATAGGTTAGGGGTGCCGCACTCATGATGGGTTCCCACCGCTTGGCTAGCGGCACCATCACGGGTCGCCAATGCCGAGCTCTCCCCATGGGGAGTTAATAATAGCTCCACAGCTGCTCGGCGCATGTCATCAGTACCTTGCAAAAATAAAAATAAAAATAAAAAATAAGCAAAACCAAAAATACCTGGATGAATGGTGTAAAACCACTCACAGCCATCTCACGATCCGCTTCTTGGAACAGGCCTGCAAACAAGTGTGCCAGCATGGCAGCTCCCCAGGCATAGTATCCTAATCTTTCAAGGTCTGATAGCAGCTCTAGGAAGCGACATTGGATACCGTCCCCTTTCGAGCTCAGTACCAATCTCCCAAAAAGGAAGAGTAGAAATCTCCTCAAATCTATGTTGCATCTTTCCCAGTTGCCGAAATCTGTGCAGTACACGGCACAGCATCCTATTTCCATCCTTTCCATGAACTCTTCTGAGGATTCATCGTCCCGCCGATGAGTGTCGGTGAGCCCTAATGCATCCATGAGGGACGCCCTAGCTACCGACTTGTTTTTTCGACAATCTAGGTCCAAACCCAGTAGCTTCCGGGCACCTTCTCGGTAATCCACGTAAGTGACCCCGGTCACTGCCTCGCCCTCCACCTTCAGGCTTGTGATCCGGACCACATCCTCTAAGCTGGGCACCATGTGCCCCCAGGGCATCAGGAATGCTCGACTCATTGGGTCCCATCTCTCACACAAGGCTTGTATCAGGACCAGGTCGAGCTCGAGCGGCTCGATCCGAAGAAAGGTGCCAAATCCCATCAGGTCTGGGAGACCTCGGTATGCTGCCACTACCAACTCCCATGAGATCTGTGATTTCATCACACTCTACGCATGCAGGGAATGGAGAGGAGGTTTGGTCAGAAAGAAAGGAAGAAAAAGAATGGAAAAAAGGGCAGGAAAACTTGGCTTACGAGTTGCGATCGGGTCCTTTCGCTGAAGTGCCCTTCGAGATCCGAGAGCTTCTTGGAACTGCTACCGCTAGACCTGCTCCTCTTCGAGGAATGGGAAGATTCACCCTCCATCTCGACTTCAGGATTTTGAATCCCTCCTCTTCTGTGGGAATCTGTACTCCTCGAGTTGGCTATCAAGGACCCTGGGAGAACAAAAGAGCGGATATTTATAGAAAAAGGGAGGAGTGCCGAGCAAGATCCCACCAATAGCCCTTGTGGTAAGGCACCTGCCATACGGTCCCACATGTGTTACTTCACCACTCACACAAGGCGATTGTTTGGACAAGATGCTCTATCCTTTTGAAGGTTGTCTGCAAAGGCTGGCAAACCGCCCGAGAAGAAAAGCTAGGGCCATCTTTGTTGACTCACGCAGTAGATTTCTGTAAAAGGGGATCGGAGCGAGACGCGTTTTTCCGTTCTAGGGCGAGGTTTCGGCAGGCACATCATGTTAGACTGTAAGGCCCGGATACAGAGGGGGGGTGAATGTATCCCTCTACAAATATGGCCTAATTAAAACTCTAATGCTCAGTAATGCGGAATTAAAACTGTTGCAGAAATAGCCTAAGGAACCTTAGAAGGATCAAAGCAAGACAGCAACTCAAGAAGCCCTCAAACGATCCTAAGCAAGCATCTAATGCACAACAATTAAGTGAACATATAAGAAACTCAATTAACCTCTAGGATATAGATAATCAATTAAATCACGGTCCTAGCATGCATCTAGCGGAAGCAGGAAATAAAACAAACCACTGCACGATGATTTTAGGTGGTTCGGTCAACAGACCTACATCCACCCCTCACTTCAAACCAGAGTGAGGCTTCCACTAGTAACACTAGCACAGCAGACTCAGTCTGCAACAAAGGCTGCCAAACAGCTTGACCAGGGGAACAACCTCCCCTCTTCCTCCCAACTGGAGGGACACCCCAAGTGACTCCCAGCCACTTGGAAACTAGAGACACACGGTCTCTCTTCCTCCAGACCAGGAGGGAACACCTGGACTTGCTACCCACAAGCCCAGAACCGGAGGAACAAACCTCCCATCCTCCAAACCGGAGGGGAACCTAGAGACCCAAGTCTCTCTTCCTCTGAACCCCAGAGGAAAGCACAACCGGAGAGAAATCTCCCTTCCTCCAACCCGGAGGGAAACAACAGATGACACCCTGTCAAAGGCAACCAGAGACGCAAGTCTCTCTTCCTCCACACCGGAGGGAACCAACCACAAGTAGCACCCACCTACTTGCAAACCGAAGACACAAGATCTCCCTTCTCCTGAGTCCACAGGAGGAACCCGATCCCCAACAGGCAATCGGAAGAACAACAAGTGAATAGTTCAAAAGAAAATCAAAACCCAGTAACAGAAAGCTGAAAAGATAAAATCAAATGTGGCTCTCGCAGGAGCTGGCAGGCCTGGATTTGATCCATGGTCCAGCAGGAACTTCTTCTACTGCTTCTCTCTTTCTCCCAGCACGAACTCTCTTTTCTTCTTCTTCTTCTTTCTTACTTCTTCTTCTTCTCACAACTTTTGCCTTCACCTTCTTCTCACTCTCTGTATCTCACTGTCTCTCTTTCTTTTTCTTCTTCTGCTCTCTAGATCTAGCTCTGAGCCTTCTCTATCTCTTCTTTCTCTTCTGCCCCTCTTCTTCTTTTCTGGCTGCTTCTACTTCAGTCACTCTCAACCACACCCCTTCTTCAGAGGAAGAAGACACATATATGTAGCAGCAGCAGATTAGGGCGGCGTGTGCTCTCCACGATTCCCGCCCAATTGCTTCAGTCCACGTGGAGGCTCCTCTGCATCTCGAATCACGTGCCAGATGATAGCCTCGTATCACGTGCCCACTCTGTATAGGCTTCACGAACAGTACCTGTCACACAGTCATAGGAGATTAATCAGAAGGATTGAATGTATAGACTTTGAAGACTTAGCCAACGAGTGTATTGACTTGAACAGCTAGCCACGAGTGTATAGACTTAAGATGTGATAACAAGTGTGTAGACTTGAACTTAGAAATGAATGTATAGACATTAGAACAGCAAAAGGTGCACTCTACTGAAAACGAAACGGGATACATAAGATGACTACAGCACGAGATAAACAGAGAACGACACGAGGTACATACAGTATCAAAGCTAACACTACAAGGATAACGACACGAAGTCAGATGAGAACAGCACGAGGTAAGAGAGAACGATACGAGATAAAACGGTAGTAAAACACGCGATCAGAGAAAACCTGGACGAAGATAGAAAGAAACAACACGAAGACATAAAAATAAAAGATAACACGAAGACATAAAAACAACAGATAACATGAAGACATAAAAATAAAAGATAACACGAAGACATAAAAATAACAGATAACACGAAGACATAAAAACAAAAGATAACACGAAGACATAAAAACAACAGATAACACGAAGACATAAAAACAACACGAAGACATAAAAACAAAAGATAACACGAAGACATAAAAACAACAGATAACACGAAGACATAAAAACAACACGAAGACATAAAAACAAAAGATAACACGAAGACATAAAAAATGACTCAAACACGAGGACGACTGGAATGATGCGTGTAACAGTTCGTTGTACATACTTCCATTGTACAGACCTCATATGATGTGAAGCGATGTGTGGACTTTGCGTTCAACTGGATGTATAGACCTTATGAGAAGGCAACTGACCACTGTACACACTTCCAATGTACAGACTTCATATGAACAGACCAATGTGCATACTTCCCTTCGATGCATCTACAGTGCAATGTATTGGCTTGACAAACATTATGCAATGTATGGACTTTGCGAACGAGATGCAATGCTGACCGATGTATACACTTGGCAAATAGATTGATGTATGAACTACCCTGTACAAACTTTAAGACTTAATGAGCAACAAAAAAAGGGACAAAGCAGCATGGCGTCAACCCAGCTGTTCCACTGCGTCAACGCAGCCATTGCACCGCACCCATATTAGTGAAAGACAGACATGCAGACATGATCTATGCCATGCTCACAGTTAAACTGTGTACCAATGAACTGCAACATGAACATTATCAGCAGAGAAGCAATGCACAGAACAGAGCACAAACCAATTTATCACAGCATGACTCAAGCATACACATGCATTCATCACAATTCAGACATGGCACACTCATGAAATCTCCCACAGAATAGATCAGACATATTCAAGACAAAGTGGTGACTCAATTATGTTGCTATCATTTAAACACCACATCATCAACAAAGCACAAGGGGCACAACATGTTCTGCTTATGCATCTTCTGAGGGGGAGCTGATCATTCTTGAATAAATCTACCAGATGATCTTCTCGGTATTTCTGACTCACCTTGACACATCCTTTGCTGCACTTCTTGATAGTTTTCTTTTGGAAGTGTCGACACCATGAGCTGTCACTTCTGATTGTTCTGAAGTGTGGATCTTGTGAGCAGATGTCGACACAATGAGTCGACACATTCTAGGATGATCTTCTGATCATGTTTCTACACTTGCTCTCTTGATTGGAATACTTGTCATATTCTTAAACTTGTTTTTCGAAACACTGCATATCTCCTAGACCTTGGAGATCTTGAAACATGCCTGACCTCCAGTTATCTTGCTTGGTGTACATATTCAAGACAAAGTGGTGACTCAATTATGTTGCTATCATTAAAACACCACATCATCAACAAAGCACAAGGGGCACAACACATCACATGGAAACAGTACAAATGAAGCATGGCGAAGAGGGAACACACAAGAGAATAAACAAGCAGCAGAAAATCAAATCATTCCATTCATAATTCTACATAAGCTGTCATAAACATCACAATCATAGAGAGGAGGCGGGTCCACTAGCTCGCCAACTCTTGCCATTATCTTCATGCTCGTCCCTCTAGGCGTCCCTCTCCTCTCCCCTGAGGTGAGGGTCCCTCTGAAGCCTCCTGGATCCCCGTGTAGTAGCACCCGCCTCGCCTCGTGGCGTCGGCTCCATAGTAATGACTCGCTGCTCCTCCCCTAGCGTGGCGAAGAAGCCACTAGCGGCAAAGCGACCAGATTGGCGCAGTCGCTCCCCGAACTCTCGCGCTCTCTCGTAGCGCGTCTCCATCGCTCCTAGCCTCTGCACCGCGACCTGAAGGCCCAGCTGGAGCTCCCACACCTGGGCCTCCAAGGCCCTCCTCTCAGCCTGATCTCGCCTTCGCTCGGACCTTCTCTCAGCTTTCTCTCTCTCTACCTCTCTCCTCATCATCTGCAGAAGAACCCTTAACTCTAGGATGTCTGGAGAAGGTCTCTCCTCACCGCGATATCGCAACTCTGCTACAGTCACCACCCAGGCATCACGCTCCTCTTCTGCCCGGGCAGCACGAGCCACCGCACCGGCAAGTTGCTCCCGGAGGGAGGCAATCTCATGAAAAGGGGCCGAGGAATTGGAAGATGTGCCGCCAGCCACTCCCACCATCGCTGTCTGCTGGGCACGCTGGAACGAACAAACAACAGCCGTCGGCTAAGCTCCACATTTAAAAATAGAAAATGCAGCACTTAACTTACCAGGAGCGACAGTTCCTGTTAGGTGACAGCCAGCTGCCGCCTAGCCTCTGCCAGTTGGGCACGCGAGCCGTTGACGTCGCACGTATCCCCGGCTTGGGGAAGCCCCGCATAACTCTCTCTCTGCTGCCGCAGGAAGTCGGCACTGTCCTGCACCAATACGCTCCCTTACTGTCCAGGGAGACGTGTGCGCCAATCCTCGAGCTTCGCCTTGCCATGACTCTCCTTCCTGACACGGCTCGGCTCATCTGCACTCGCCCATTCATCGGCCAAACCCGGGGTCTCTGCCATGTCCTGCATCAAGAAAGAAGGGCCTCGCGTCATAACGAGAACGCGTCTCCTGTCATGGACGCGTCCATCATTTGAGTGCAACACTCGCCAAAACCTTTTCCCCCCATGGCTCGCTTCAAAACTCAAAATGGATCAAAGAGGAAGAGTTCGGAGGACCTACCAGACCGTGTTCACCTCCCTCCGAGACATCGGGCCCCTCGGGTCCCTCGGGGGCTCGAAGCGGCCCTTCCTCCTCCATGGACGCCGTTCCGTGCTCTGGCGCGTCCCTCCTTGGGCAAGGGGTCCCGCGTCCCTCTCCACCTTCGCCGTGGTCCAGACCGCCGAACTCCATCGATCGAGGGGAAGAAGACAAAGACGGGCGAGCGAGTTTCGGCGGAAGGCGGGCTCGTTTGCGGGTAAGGCACGGGAGAAGAAAGGCCACCCGGCGCTTTAAATTTGAATTCGAGGATTAAGACGCGTCCTCGCGCCTGGACGCGCCCAAAAAAGGGAGAAAGGAAACAGAATCCCCCCCGTGCAAAGCGTAGTTCCCCGCTGTTCAGGGCAAAGTCTCGTAAGGCATGCCTCGAAACAACTCGGTGCAGCAGAAAAGTGAGAGAGGAAAGGTACACACAACACAAGAAAGCCATTTTCATTTCATATAATAGTCGAAAGTATATCATGCAGTAAGGAGGGTGGAGTGTACAAGTAACTCTCTAACTCTCGCCATCACCCTCCTGGTCATCTCTCTCCTCCCTCCTCTGACGGGGATCCCTAAGGGGCCTCTGCAAACCTTGAGAAGCCATGCTCGCCTCCCCAGGTGGCACCATGCCAACCTCCAAGGTGCGGCGATGCTCCTCGGCCGAAGAAACTAGAAAGCTGCCCACGGAAAAGGAGCCAGACTAACGAAGTCGCGCCCCACGCTCCTTCGCCCTCTGATACCGCTCCTCACTCTCCCGAAGTCTCCCCTCCGCCGTGCCAAGGCTCAGTCGGAGCTCCATCACCTGGGCCTCCAGAGCCCTCCTCTCGTCCCAATCTTGATGTCGCTCTGCCCTCCTGTACTCCCTCTCTCTCTCTACGCTCTACGCTCTACGCTCTCCGTCTCCCTCTCCCTCTCTCTCTCTCTCATCGCCTCTCTCCTCGATAGCTCGAGGGCAATCCGCAGATCCAACACGTCACGAGGGAGCTCCTCAGCCTCCCATCGTCGCTCCTCCTCCAGCTCCACAATCCGGGCGTCACGCTCCGCCACCCGAGCATCGCGCTCCTGCTCGACACGAACAGCACGGGCCAGGGCCTCCCGAATCTCGACCACCTGTCCAAACACGCATGCACCGTAAGAGAGCAGTGATAAAAGGAAAGCAGCTAGAAGAGGGTCAGGGCCAAGTAGGCACTCACTCGAGCCTCGCGGTCACGCTCGGCCTCCTCAGCCCGAGCCACCGCATACGCCAGCTACTCTTGAAGGGCAGAGATCTCCGGGGGAGGGCCCCACGAACTGGAACCCGCTCCACCAGCCATCCCGGCTGCTGCTGCGTGGTGGACCCGTTGAAACACGGGGCAAACGACAGTCATAGGCTAAGCATCGAAATCCAGGTCACAAAAAATGCATTGCATAGACTCACCAGGATCTCCAACTCCTGTCGGATGGCCACCAACTGCCACCTGGCGTCCGCCACCTGGGCCCGCAGGTCGGCGATCATGTCGTCACGAGCATCCTGCATGGCATATAAGTTAGTATCACATGCATATACACATAGAAGAATGAAGCATTTTCATTTCACACTTACCCCTGCCATACCACCGAGGGAGAGGCGGTCCCCGTACGTAGCTCGATACCGTCTCATGTAATCAGTGATGTCCTATACATGGGACACCACTGCGGCCCCGCCCTGCTGCCAGTCCTGGTACTGTGCTGGGAAGCGCGTACGCCAGTCCACAATCTTCACCTTCCCCTTGGTCTTCCGCCCGATGCGGGCCGGCTCATCTACATCAACCCACTCATGGGCTAGCCCCAACGTCCTCATAACCAGTCTGAGCCGCAGCGGCTCGATCTCGTTCAGGCAATGGACCCACACGTCCCGCCTGAAACGAGGAAGACCCGCTACAACCTAAGGCTGGCCAGCGTCGCCCATGCCGAGGTAGGGTCTCCACACCATCTGCATCACCATACATACATCATATTAGTTGCCATTCAGTCACATGTATAAAAAAACATTATATATATATATATATATATATATATATATATATACACATCATACCATGGCCTCGGGATACTCGCTCAGCTCCGGACGAAGCGACGCCAGCTGGTAGCCGTGGGGTGCCGCAACCACGACCGGCCTCCACCGCCACGCCAGAGGCACGGCTCTCCTGTTCCCATGCCTAGCCCTCCCCTTCGGGAAATAGTAATAGCTCCACACCTACATCCATCATACATCATTAGTATAATAATTGCATATTTAACTACGATAGAATGCATAAAAAATATTTAGCTGGAGAAAAGGTGCGAAGCCACTGACTGTCGTCTCCTTCTCCGAAGTCTGGGAGAGATCGGCGATCAGATTAGCAAGCAGAGCCGCTCCCCAAGCACAGTGTCCCACTCTATCCAGGTCCACCAGGATCCCGAGGAAGCGATAGTGGAAGCCATCCCCCTTCATCCCCAGCAGAAGGTGCCCTAGGAAGAAGAAAAGAAACCTCCGGAGGTCTAGATCTACAAGCTCCCGCTCGCTCGGGTCCTGGGTGACAGCTGCACGGGCATCTCCCTCCAGTCATGCCAGAAACTCCGCTCCAGTCTCGCTAACCCGCTGGCACGGGTCGACGAATCCGAGCGCCTCCATAATCTCCACTCGGCCGACTACCCTGCTGTCTCTGTCGGTCACGCTCGTCTCTAACCACAGCAGGTCCAGGGCACTCTGTCGGTAGTCGGGGTAGGTGACCCCGCTGACCGCCTCTCCGTCAACTCGTAGCCCGGTGATCCCAGCTACGTCTTCAAGTGTCAGCACCATGTGCCCCCAGGGCATCAGAAACGCCCGACTCGGCGCATGCCACCGCTCCCTCAATGCCTGGATAAGAGGAAGGTCGAGCCGGAAGGGCTCGATCCTGAGGAAGGGTCCAAAGCCCATGGCGTCCACACGCGCCCTCTGGAAGTCTGGCAACCCACGGTACGCTGCCACCACTAGAGACCAGCTGATCCGGCCCTTCATCATGCCATGCACACCACAAAACCAACGCGACAACACATCAGAATCATGGATAATAATAAACAATAACATTGTACATAATATTTATTATATATATATATTTAGAGGCGTCCAACCTTCTGGACGCCTCCTTCCTATTTTTTTTATTTCTTTTTTAAACAAAAATCAAAAAAATAAATAAATAATATATATTATCGTGGAGGCGTCCACCGCCTTGGATGCCTCCCTTTTTTTTATTTATTTATTTTATTTACGTAATAACAAAAAAAACAAATAATAAAAATAAAAATAAAATTTTTTGGAGGCGTCCAGGCCCCTGGACGCCTCCTTCCCTCACTCCCCGGCCTTCTCCACAAAGCCTCTCGTCCGCCCGTTTAGCCCAGTGAACCGATAGAATGGAAGTCTAAGGGGCTTACCGGATCGTGCTCGTCCTCTCCCGCGTCGCCAGCGCCCGCAGGGCTCTCCACGGCCAAAAGAGGAGCCTCCTCCTCCACGGCAATCTCCTCCGCCACGGCAGCCTCCTCGGCATCATCTCTCAGCCTACTCGGACGGCGACCCCGTCATTTCCGCTTCTCTCCACCCTGTCTCGGGCCTCCTTGCTCCATTGGGTCGGAGAATGGGTCCTTTAGAGTGAGATGATCGTTAGAATGAACAGTACAAGTGAGCAGGGGTTGAGGCCCCCCCTATATATAGAATCACCTGTCTTTGGGGCGTCCAGACGCCTGGACGCCCCAACCTCTTTTTCTTTTTTTTCAAAATTCAAAAAAATAGGGGCGTCCAGACGCCTGGACGCCCCCAAAATAAAAACAAAAAATTTAAAAATAGAAAAATTAGGGGCGTCCTAGACCCTGGACGCCCCCCCAAAATAAAATTTCAAAATTAAAAATAAAAAATTAGGGGCGTCCAGGGTCCTGGACGCCCCCAAAAAATAAAAAATTCCAAAATAAAAATAAAAATTTAGGGGCGTCCAAGACACTGGACGCCCCCATAATTAAAAAATATATATATATATAATATACATAATAATAAAAATAGAAAAATAATAATAATAAGAAAAAAGCATTCCAGATGATAATACAAAAAATATAAAAAAAAATCACAAAAAAAATCAAAATTAGGGGAACAGGAGGTCCAAAACATCCAAATGCCAGATTTTATTCCATCAGAAAGTAGGACGAGTTACATCAGGGGCTTAGGCGCCTTAGGCGTTAACTTCCCCAGTTCAGTTACATAAGCCCTCCACAGCTCGCATTCTTCCCCCACATGCGCTAAGGCCTTCCCCGCAACACTTGCCTTCCAGGGTGCTTTGACGGCCTTTGCTTCCTTCGCATCCGCTTCAGTGCCCAACTCTCTCTTCTTCAAAGGAACGATGCCAGTCGTTAGTGGGAACGAATGACGTGGAATGCCGATCTGGAGGCAGCACCGATGCGCGTTGTAAAGGATAAACTCGGTCACACCAATCAGTTGGAGATCAACTTCACAAGAAGACCTCATGAGGAGCTCAAGCAGGAGTGAACATGCCGGTGCGCAAGAGAAGAAGCTTTGTGTCACGGTTCGAAAGTGAGACCGCCAGTCTTCACATCTCTTTAGCCACGGAACACGGTTCGCCACGGTGCCACCGAAGCCTAACACGTCGGCTATGTGATAAAGGGGGATTTGTTGGAAGAGCTTCGAAGCTGTTGGCATTCCCTCACGGTGATCAAATTTGAAATGCAAATCCAGCCAGCAATTCAGGACAAGTGCACAACCAAAAGGAGGCTTACCCATGCTCGAGGCAGTAAGGCCACTATAGAGGTAGGCAAGGACAGCGGGTCCCACCCTCTTTCCACGCCAGATCCTGCAGATAGCACTCAGTTGGTCTTCCTCCACCATGTTGTCGGTATAAGGAAACAAGAGAGCACTCGCCAGACAAATGGTGAACCCTTTCATGATTCCCTCCAAATAGTCATCGTATAGTAACCCTCTCAGGGCCTCCATTACCCATTCCGCGAGCTTTTGCAAATCAATTCCCTTTTGAGTACGAACCTTTTGGGCTGCGTCGGGCGGCATGAAGCTTCCAAGGACGCTTTCGGAAGTCCCCCGTGTCAGCATCCGCATAGCCTTCACCTTCCCGTCACTCTTAAATTTCTTCAATCCGAGTAAAAGTTCCACCTCCTCGAGGAGGATGGTCGCCTCGAAGGTCGGGAAGATAAAAGTGTGGGTCTGGAGATGCCAGATCTCCACTAGTGCGCCCATAGCCACCCAGTCCATACGAATCTTCTCGTAGTGTTTGGCGTGAATAAGGAGCCCCTGCAGATGCCACTTCGAGAGTATGGCCCTCATGCCGATGGATATGTTGGAAGTTAACTTTGAAAGCCATGGCAATTTGGAAAACTTCCTCGGGCCCGAGAAGAGTGGATATGGCTGAAAAAGGAAAAGAAAGAAGGAGGAAGGGAGCAAGTGAGAAGAAGGTTCAAGAGGAGAAAAGTCGAAATGAATCAGCTTACCATATGCGACATGATCATCCCGCTGAGATGACCCTCGAGGTCGGAGAGTCGCCTAATCTCGCTGCCAGGCCTGCTCCTCTTCATAACACGGGAAGACTCTCCTTCCATCCTGAGATCTCTAGATTCTCCTCTCCTTCCTCCCCTGAGCTTCCAAAACCTACCTTGGTGCATTTGAATGAACTAGCCTAAGGGGAGTTCTTATAGGAAGGGAAGATCGCTACAGGACAGAACATGTCACATCAGCAGTCAGTGTCAGGATTTTGGCTAGATCTCCTTTCGATTGTGGTGCGATTCTATTACAATTCTCTTACTTTCTGATGTTATTAATCAATGCTGGCATGTGCAGATTTTACTAACGGACGTCTTTGTCCTATCTCCTGTCCCACCTTTCAATGGTTGGTCCCACCATGTCATGCATCGTAGTATATGATACCTACGCTACTAGAACATGTCAAGGACCTCGCGACCCGAACGAATCTAGGATTTGAGTTCCCATTCAACAAAAACAGTGATGATCCCGGAAGAATTTGGGTTGTACGGATAGGCCATTAACTTGTGATAGCATGGGGACGACGGTTCCATTCAGTGAGTTGGTGCGCGGATAAATGGGCCCCAGCCCAGTATCGGCTCATCAGATCGGTATCCTGACCCATTCTTAACAAGTTGACAATATTATCCTTGGCTATTTTCTATTTTAGTTTATTTTAAACTTTTATTTAAACCCAGCATGCATTCATACAGGACTTTGAATTTATTGCGGACGATCATCCAAGTGATTCGATTGTGAAAGCCGTTGTGTTTCGATTCCTACAAACATGAGATACTCCACTCCGAATGAAATACTGAGTTTCCTTGAAACGGCCCTACGCTGCTCTTCCAAAGGAGAGCCTTGTTTGGATAGACTCTCAGATATTTCTTTACTTTTTTACCTTGTTTGACCCACCTTGGCCGCATCACTTCCACATTGGCTGGTAACCGCTCACCAAAGGTGAAACCTACGGGTTTATGACCCAGGTACTTCCACACCGAGAAGTTGGTCTCCTTTATTTTTCGTGCTTGAGCACACATCTCACCCTCCGTTATTTGATCTCCGTCCAAGTAATCGTCAATATT
Source organism: Amorphophallus konjac (assembly GCA_022559845.1). NCBI lineage: Eukaryota > Viridiplantae > Streptophyta > Magnoliopsida > Alismatales > Araceae > Amorphophallus > Amorphophallus konjac. The sequence continues at coordinate 61,664,684 of CM040120.1, read as the reverse complement.
TGAAAGACCTTCTTCAAGGTCGCCTCATTGAAACTTCAGGAAAGATTCCAAACAGTAATGTCAAAAGCGTGTCTCATCACACCTTGGCATCAACTTATCAGTCCGCTCCCACTTCATTTCACTCCACTTCGATACCATTCCACTACGTGTCGCTCCCTTGCAAAGCAGACGCCAAGGCGGGGCAGCTGTAGACACGCCATTCCTGACGTCTCTTGAGAAAGTCTCATATTACTATACGACACCCCGCGACGGCTTACGCATTTTGAATCGCTCGAGTGCTTCCTTTTCTTGAGTCTTCTTCCGCCCTTTTCGACATCCGGAATCGTCTCGTTGCAGCATTCGGACGGCATCAACACCGTTCAGACACGCCAAAAATTCCGGAACCAGGAAGGGTGCCTGCCGGGGAGCGGCCGACACATTTTCAGCGGACCCGGGGGGTCTTAATGGAGGAGTCCAGCCTTCTGGACGCCTCCATTACTTTAATTTATTTTTTAAGACAAAAAATACATAAAAAAGAAATATATTTATGGAGGCGTCCAGCCTCCTGGACGCCTCCATGAAAACAAATATAAAAAATACAAAAATGCCAGCTTTGGCATAAAATAAAACAAATATATATATATATATATTTTTGAGGCATCCAGGACTCTGGACGCCTCCATCAACTTGCCCACCGGGCCCGTCCACCGTTCGACGGTTTGTCGTGTGTGAAAAAAGCCAATTGTGGAAGCGTCAAGAGAACTGGACGCGCCCATTTCCGAATCACGAGGCGCCGCTCACAAAACCACGCGTTGTGCCAAATCGCGTGCGGCTTTCGGTGGAGTTCGGTGGACCTTATTGAGGCGTCCGGGGCCCTAGACGTCTCCACGAAAATATTCAAAAAAAATGAATAAAAATAGAATAAAATATTACTTCGGCCCTGATGGAGGTGTCCAGGGTCCTGGACGCCTCCACCCTCCGGAGCCCTATAAATAGAGGCCCACCCCCTCAGTTCTGAAAAAGTAAAGAAGAGATCCGATAGGCTGCCGGAGCCCAGAGGCTACCGGAGTCATTTCTAACCCGTGGGGTCTTTTGTAGGTGGAGGTTCTACCGGCTTCTCGGGTGCCCACGCTCGCGAGAGGAAGGTCGTCTTCATCCACCGCGCTTCCACGTCGTCCCTACACTACCGGAGCTCCGCCGGATTTCACCATCGGCACATCCAATAAGTCAATCCTTTCCTTTTCTTCGTAGTTCTTTTGCATTCATCATCTCGCATCCTCTATCCCCCTTCATAAGGGCGCCTCTTCTTATATACTTCTTTCATCCATCATCTCATTTTCCTCCTACTCGAGTCCGAGAGGGGTTTAAAACCACACCAACCAGGTGTGTGTCCCGCCACGATTTCATTACTTTCATTGCAAGAGTTTGATACTACACTGCCATTTTCTAATTCCGTTTATTTACTGTATGTTGTTTTGCAATGATAACTAAAGAAAGCCCTCTCCGTCGGCCGGCCGAAGGGGGAGGAAGAAGCAACCCGCCACTTCCTGCTTGTGAGGTAGGCACGATCACTCTTCCATTTTGGGGTCCTCGACCCCTGGCGATCACATCATAATCTCGAGGCCGCGGCGAGTCACTTCCCGCAATGGCCGTTTGAATTCTGTCATCTATATATCTTGCTATATCTCTTATATTTTGCCATATCTCTCTTCTGCTATACTCTCGAGGCCGCGGCGAGTCACTTCCCCAATGGCCGTTTAAATTCTCATTCTTATATTCTCTTTATATCCTGTTATATTCTGATCTGCCCATATTCTCGAGGGCCGCGGCGAGTCACTTCCCCAATGGCCGTTTAAATTTCCGTTCTTTATATTTTCCTTATATTCTGTTATATTCTTATCTGCCCATATTCTCGAGGCCGCGGCGAGTCACTTCCCCAATGGTCGTTTAAACTCCTGTTCTTTGTATTCTCCTTATATTCTGTTATATTCTTATCTGCTCATATTCTCGAGGCCGCGGCGAGTCACTTCCTGCAATGGCCGTTTAAATTCTGCTCCTTTGTATACCTTGTTATATTCCTATTATGCTATACTCTCGAGGCCGCGGTGAGTTGCTTCCCGCAATGGCCGTTTCAATTTTTGTTATTTAATTTCTGCACCCACTCACCCCGCCGGAGCAATCTCCCGTGGTGGCCCCCCTTCTCTCTCCTCTTATCTTTAACATATTACGTTTGTCCCGCTCGCCCCGCCGGAGCAATCATCCGTGGTGGCCCCTTCTCTTTTCTCTTATTTCTGTGTTGCAGCAAACAAAAGGAGCCCGCGCGCTCCGCGTCTTCTTCGCTCCTCGAACCGCGTGACGGCACTCACAGACTGCGCATGCAATCGTTAATTCCTGGGTTAATTTAGAGAAATAAAGGACTTTCCATGTCTAAAAATAGGAAATGACGCCTTCATAGAATGGCGTTAATTAATCCACGCCTTAGAAGCTGGCGTCAATTCTTTGCATTTTTATTTTAAATGGATTTTGTAAAATCAGGAAATAACGCCTGCACACGTTGTCGTTGATTGATGAAATAACGACACCCAAACAGCCGTCAATTAAATAACACCCTTCTAACGGTTGTAAATTACAAATACGATAGAAAAATTAGAAAAACTTCATATTAAACCAATATTGAAGTCCACTTTGGGGCATCATGTGGTGACAAGAGATTTACTCATCATAGTATAGATTTTAGCGTGTCTACAGCTATGTTTATTTCATTCTAAAATTCATGAATCTTTGTTTTGAGATCATCAATGGTCTTTTCTAGATTCTCATTTTTAGCTCTCAAATCAATCAAAATAGTTTTATCATTCTCAATTTCATAAATAGAGTTTTTCAAATTTAAATTCTCAGCTTCTAGACATGCAAGTTTATCAGACATGGTAGAATCATTGACTAAGGAATTTACTTTCTTTTTCAGGTGTCTGTTCTCCCTACGCATGTCTTCATACTTCTCAAGCAGTTCAGTATAAACATTTTCCCATTCAGTTTGAGTAAAATTATCAAACGGGGAGGTTACCTCATCGTCGCCTTTTGCCATCAGGCAAATATTCTCATCTTTATCATCTTCAGAGGAGCTGCTCTGACTTTCCTCTTCCTCATCACTCTAGGTGGTCACCATTGCTCTTCCCTTTTTGTTTTTCCACCTGGTCTACTTTTCCTTGAGTTCAGGACAGTCCGCCTTGAGGGGTCCCGCTTTCCTACAGTTATAACAAACAATGGAGTCAATTTTCTTTACAGGTTCTGATTTATGTTTGGGATGTCTCGTTCCTGAGAAATACTTTCTTCTCAGCCCTTTCTCTTCTTTCCTCAAAAATTTCTTAAACTTCCTGGTGAGCATAGCAAACTCATAAGTTTTCTTAAGGTTCAGCTCATACGTCATGGGAGAACCTATAACATCATCTACAGTTGTTTTGGTTAGGTCCCTAGACTCTTCAACGACAGTGGCCTTGGTGTGCCAAATAGGCGTAAGGGACCTCAGAATCTTTCTAACCAATTCATAATCACTGTAGAACTTTCCCAGACTTCTGAGACTGTTGGTGATAACATTCAGACGAGCATACATATTTGAGACAGTCTCATCAGGCTTCATCTTGAAAGCCTCATATTCAGAGACAAGCATATTCGCTTTTGTCTCTCTGACCTGGGAAGTCCCCTCGTAGATTTCTTCAAGCTTATCCCACATCTCCTTTGCAGTCTTGCAGGATAAGACTCTGGAGAACTCAGTGGGATGGAGTGCACATTGTATCACATTAATTGCGCCCCAATTTAACGTGGACTTACGGATATGCTCCTTAGTCAAGAACTCCTCATCTGGAGGTAAATCAAAAGGTCCTTTACTCACTACCTTCAAGATCTCGTAGTCCTTAGCACGAAGAAATACTTGCATCATGTTCTTCCAATATGCATAATCGCTACCATTGAAGAATGGTGGCTTACTCGTAGAATGCCCTTCAGCAACCATTCCTTTAGAATCCATCTCTTCTCTCCGGGATGTGAAGCCCTACAGGAGAGTCTAGCTTTGACACCACGTGTTGGGAATGGATGAACTCTAAGATCTAAAGGGGGGGGGGGTGAATAGATCTACCCTTTAAAAAAAAAATTCTATCCTCTAAAGTTTAACTGCAATAAGTAAGCAGATGCAGAAATGAAAGAATTACTACTGCGGAATTAAGTTCAACCTAAAGAAGAATATGTATGCAAAGGAAAGTGATCAGGTTCTATATAATCGACTATATGATGTTGGAACCAAAACACAAGCACAAAGCATGCAAGCTACAGAGCGGAGATCACACAACAATCGCACAGGACACAAGAGGTTTTAGGTGGTTCAGCACAAGCATACATCCACCCCACACTCAAACCAAGTGTGGCTTACTGCTGATTCACAGCTTCTCACCGCTGATCCACAGCTTCGGGGATTATATCCCTACACCCGCTGAGCTTCACAGCTTGCTACCAGTGGAATCCTCCTCTGCCGCTGAGGCTTACAACTTCACGTTTCCGCTGACACACAGCTTGAAGAATAGTGTTTCAAAATAAAACAAAGGAAACCTAAAAACTAAAAACACAGCGAGAATGTAGCTCAAGATAATGAGCAAATCGGCTCTGGTTCTGAACCAAGAGACCGATGATTGAGACTCTCAATTGCTTCTTCTCTCCAATCTCTCTCTCTCTCAGCTCTCTCTAAATTTGCATGCACTGGCTTTCTTGGATTGTATTGTCTTTTGTCCTCTCTGCTTCTTTTTTTCTTCTTCTGCATGAACAGATTCTCATTTATATATGAGCAGCAGGAAGAGGGCCTGTGGAAAACACATTTCCCGCCCAAGTTCTTCGTCTAGACTTGAGGACCAAGGCCCACGTGGCAGCATCTGGGCTTAACAGCTTTCCACGTGTCATGAGCATAGCTCAGCTTTAAGTCTTGGATCACATGCCCTCCTTAAACTTTACAAACAAGTGTCATGTAAAGATGTTAGACACTCAGTCAGCATAAGATAGTTAGACAATCATAGGAATTGCACAGACATAATAGAGCATGAGAGCAAAAGTGCACGGACTCAAATATGCATGAATTATAACGTGCACCGACTTTATTAGGCTATAAGAGAATCATGCATAGACATTATGTCTGCAAGAATCGACGATTGCACCAAGCCAACAAGCTATAGACCTATCGTGCACAAACCTTGCGCTTGCAAGGGAAAAGGGATTGCACAGACCTTCTATGCTCATACAAGAAACATGCACCGACTCAGAAGTGCATTCAGTAAGGTATACACAGACTTCATTCGAGCAATATGAAGGTATGCACCGATGGGCTTATGCGAGCAAGGCTTTGCACTTACTGCTACAGCATGCTGCACCGACTGATACAGCATACTGCACGGACTTGCATGTGCTTGAGGAAGGCATTGTACTGACTTCTACAGTGTATTGCACCATCCTTGGTTGAGCTAGGGACAACATTGCACTAGCCATGCTTATGCCAAGGTAGGCAATGACCTTTTGAAGCTTCCCCCAACTATGCACCGACTTCAGCATTTAATGTGCTATAGAAACATGCACGGACCTTATCGACAACCTAGACCAACTAGCACAGACCTTATTCGCGCACAGGCAGAATGTGCACGGTCATGAATGCATAGACCTATATGCATATGAATAGTGACGTGCACTGAATTTAAGCAATGAAATGCACTGACTATAAATACAATGCATTGACTCTGTTTTGCACCCTACACACACGTATGATGGACATGCATAGACTCACTACGAAATAAGCTAGGAATTGCACCGACTCAATTCATACCAGTATTTGACATGCACTAAGTATGAGTGCAGTTCGTCAGGAGCTTGCACCGACTTATAATGAGAATGCAACATGAAGGTGTAGAGAAGTTTTAATGCAAGTGACTAATAATTATCTGACATTTATGAAAGACTCATCAAAATACACAACATCCTCATGGTCAAGGAAAGGTAATCAAAGTCAACCAAGTCAACTCAATTGTTTCCAATTAATGAAAATACATTCAGCACATGCAGTAGTACACACACTGCTGATCAATCCCAGAGGAGGCCCAACATCTAATGAACCATATCAACTGCGTCATGATCAGACCGAGTGGTCTAATGAGGACAATTCGAAGAACCGTGATAATATCACAGTTCTTAATATCTTGAAGGATGTAGTTGATATTGACATATATCCTTCTGTCTTGAAGGAAATCTTGGATAAAGTGATTGCCATCCATGCGAAGCAAGGGAAACAATGCTTGATGGCCAACCGAAGTGATCACAGCAGTGATCAAATGAATGAAACATCATCTCAAGTAAGCTCCGGATCTGAAAAAGTTTCTGTTGATGAATTGATGAAAATGTATGAAGAGCTTTATGATAGACATAGGAAAATGAAATCTGAAAATAAAAATTTGAAAAAGAAAATCAATCTGAACAATTCAAATTCTTCTTGTGAAAATTGTTTGAAATTGAAACAATCTCATGATATCTGCTTGTCTGATGTTCATATGCATAAGAAACAAATTTGCTTATTGAAAAATGAAAATCAAGAACTTGCAAATAAAATTTCTGAACTGGAAGAGAAACTGAAGTCATTGGGTGATGATCAAATCTTAATAAATGATATTATTCAGAATGAAAAATTGATAAATGAAAATGAAGAGTTGAAGCAGTCGAATACTACCATGTCTGAAGAGATGACGGAAGAGATTGAAAAAATGATACAATTAAATTCGGCTATGACAGATAGATTAATAATTCTTGAAAAAGGAAAATCTGTTTGCATAGATGAGTTTGAAAAATTGCACAATCTGGAACAAGAAATTAAAAATTATAAAACTACAAATAAGGTATTGAATGAATGTGTTAATTGCAGTGAACAAGAGTTTGTTAGCTATGAGATACACATTGCCTCTTTAGAAAATGAAATTCAGGATTTGAAGAATTCACTGTCAAAATTTGTTAATGGCCAAGAAAATTTGAATAGGCTACTAGGAGTTAAGGTAAATGTTCAAAAGGAAGGGCTGGGCAACAATAATGTTAACAAGAAAGTTTTTAAAAATAAGTTACTGACATCATTTGTAAAAGCATCAAATGTAGCCACCACATCTCAAGTGAAACAGCCTAAAAAATAAAAAAAATAAGGGCAAAAGAAAATTCAGAAACTGAATAATAAAACTCAGAAAAAGATTTTTAGCACGTCTAGCATGCATACCAAGAACTCTTATGCAAAACCCCATGCTTCAAAACAAAACAATGTCTCATGTTTCTATTGTGGGAAGTATGGACATCTGATATATGATTGCCTAATAATGAAAACTGATGAACAAAATGTTGGTAGGATGCATGCTAGAAATTTTCATCCTAGGAAACATCCTACCATTCAGAGCAAGAAAATTCATTGCTATTATTATGGTAAGATATGCCATATTGCTGCTAACTATTGGCATGCCCAGGGAAGAAAATTTAATTTTAAATCTGTAAACTTTTTTGCAAATCAAAATACTTTTGGCAGAAACAAATCTGGTTTTAAAGAAAAATCACTTGCGTGCTTTGAGTGTGGGAAGCCAGGCCACAGAGCTGTAAATTATTAGTTGACTGGTCATAAAAGATAAAATTTTCATGTGAGAACCAGAAACACTCATGCTCGTAATTTTCATAATAAACATGTCAAATTCCATGCAAATCATCATGTTTTTACTGAAAATAAATATCTTTCAAATGGCCAGCACATTATGTGCTTTAGCTGTGGAACACCAGGCCATAGGATAAATTAATGCTCGCTGAATGTTGATAGAAGAATTTCTCTTTCATGTTTTCACTGTGGAAAGTATGGCCATACAGTCAAGGATTGTTGGCATGCAAAAGAAAAGAAAATGTTTCATGATAACAACTCTAGTTATTCACAGAATTTCAGAATACACCCTTATCAAAAACATGTGAAAAATCTCGGATATTGTTATTACTGTGGGAAATCTGGACATTCTATGAATAATTATTTTGTAATGAAGTTTGATGATTCTTATTCTTAGAAAATGTGGAGATCACCCTTCAGTGGTGTCACTAACACTTTAGGACCCAAGAATTCTTGGGTACCTAGAAATGCAAAATAAGATTTGTGGCTTGCAGGTGTGCCTTGGGGCTGAGGAATAAAAGGAGTTCAATAAACCAAGACACCTGAGTATGGTAAAAACCCCAGTTCTACATTCTTCAGGTTTAATTATTTGAGCTTTTAATAATTATTTTTAGATAGATGCTTATCATGGTTGATGTGTTAATCAGAAATTCATGCATACTTGTTTACATCCTTGCATTATTGCATGACTTTGATACTTGCATAAGTCCATTGCATTTTTTTAAATGCATGTATATGTCATAATGCACATCTTGCACAGAATCTGAAAAGATCTGAACTACATAAGGTTGATATCTGCATACACATGTGCTTAGAATGCTGTCATTTAAAATCTTGAGATGCACATAGAACTGCATTTGCACTACATTGTATTGCATGACCTCAATGATATATTAATAGTGAGATACTGAAGGGCAGATGCAATCTGTCTTAAGGTTCTTACTATGTGTGAGGTGGTCTTTAGACCAAGTCCTCTGCCTGGTACTATAGGTCAACATTACACATAGAGCAGTCTAGACTCTTATGAGCATAATTCATTAAACTCTCTACATAGTTTTATTGCATATGTTGCATTCAAAGCTCAGTCATAAATGCACATACATAGGGGGAGTCCCTGCATTTCATAGTTTACTCATGTGCATATGTTATCATGCATATATTGAATTCAGAATTTATTGTCACTAAAAATCTGTTGCATACATTTTTCATCTGCATACATGTATGATTGCCAAAAGGGCATCAAAATTTAATATGCATAGAGGACTGAATCTGCACTGCATTTTCATGCAAAACTTTATGGTATAATAAATGGTGACATGAATAAGGACACGTTAAGCCTGTCTGTAAGCTTTCACCATGCAAGAGGTGATTCTAGGATCTAAGTCCTCCGCCTGCTACCATGGATCAAGTGTGTGTCTTGAGTCTTGCACATTTTTTTTGGCGGTCAACATGTTCATGAGCATGAGTCATCAAACTCCTTATATATTTTTCATTGCATACGTTGCACTCAGAATTCAGTCATACAATGCAATAAAGTCAGGGGAAGTCAGTCAAAGTAACTCTTGTGTTACATGCATATTTGTTTAGATTAAGTTCCTAATATGGTTTTCATGTCAAATATGATGGTTCAATGCATTTAGTTAAGGGGAGTCATTGCATATGCATACATGTATTCATTGCATATCATTCATATTAAAAATACCAAAAAGATTAATTGTCATGCATACTTTTAGGGGGAGCTCATGTCTTGATCTGAATTGTTTCATCTGTCTCTTATTTTATTATTGTCTATTTTGGTCGACCAAACCACTAATTTCGGTCAACCACTATTCACATCTTTGGATTGAGTTGTTCCTTCTTAAGTCTGAATCTCTCTTGATCGCTCTTTAAACCTTGATGTTTCTTGATGCAAGTGAAGTAAAATTCACTTTATTCTTGATTGATTCTTTATTCAAGCTTCATCTGATTTTCATTCTTATCTGTTATTGAATCTACTGTTTGCTGCTCCTATATTTTCTGAGCGGGAGATTGCCATCTATACCTGCTTCATTTTCAGTGTTATATCATTGATCTATCTGCTACCTGATTAGGATTCAATTACTGTATCCCTTGAATTCATATCTGACTGAAGCACTCTTGGCCATCTCTGTTGCACATCTAAAAACTTTTCTCACACATGATGTGTTGAGACTGGTGCGATAGATTTAGAGGGGGGTGAATGAATATATCCTTAAGAATTTTACCCAATTGAAAAAATAAACAAACAGAGATGCGGAATTAAAAATCCACGGACGCCTTAATCAGCTTAGATGCACTCTTCGAATGATGGAAGGAAGATCAGATAGACTGTACCTCTGATCTACTCCATATAAACTAAAGAGATGACTCAGTTCATCTAATCAACTAGACTCTATCAAGACCAGAATCAAACGCACGGTGTGCAAACCTATCTCTCACTAGATGTAAGAATCAAATCGTGCCTATGCATACATCTAGTGAATCGAATAAGGCAATCAAACCACAGTAGACAAGGGGATTTTTAGGTGGTTCGGTCCGCAGACCTACGTCCACCCCACACTCAAACCCGAGTGTGGCTTCCGCTGATACATAGCTTAAACAGCTGGGCCTCACAGCTTGCCTACAACCGCTGAGCAACACAGCTTACTGTCCGAGGTATCCACCTCGCCTGCTGAGCAACATAGCTTGCTGTCTAGAGGAATCCTCCTCTGCAACGCTGAGCAATACAGCTTAGCTCTGCTGACTAACAGCTTGAAATAGAGTTTCAAAAGAAAAATAAGAAGAACAAAGGAAACACAGAAGCTATAAATGATAGGAACAAGTTGGTCTGGATCTGATCCAAGAGCCAACAGATAACATATCTTTAATGAAGCTTCTCTTCTTCTTCTCCTCAAGCTCTTCCTTCACTCTCTCTCTCTCTCTCTCTCGATCTCTCTCGATCTCACGAGCTGTCTCACTTTCACTTCTGCTCTTCTCTGCTGCTACTCTCTTCTCCTCACTGGATTGTGCTGCTGTAGTTTTTTTTTTCTATCTACTTCTATCTTCCTCTTTCTGCATCGATCACTGTCTTCTTATATACTCTCACTGGGCATGTGAATGAAGAACTCCCGCCCATTAGCCTCCAGAAGGCTCTCAGCCACGTGTCGTGATCTAAGCGTTGTAGCCTTCCACGTGGCACTCATTAGGAGATCGATCTGCCTTGGATCACGTCCCCCTCCTCGGAGAGAAGTTCTGTCAAAAAAAAACACAAGGCCTTTAATCAAACGCTTAGCATAGTTTGCACCGTTATGTTCAAACATAGAATGCACTGAGTAGAGATATTCAAGTCAACCATTGTATTGACTAACACAACAGCTTGACATCATATGCACGGACATGGGTCCAAGAGGCACAAGAAGAAGACTTTGTACCAAGTCAAAAGAAAGGATCAAAGATATGCATGAACTCTTAAATCAATTGTGTAACACAGTTGATGCACCGAGTTGGATTTGCGAGAATTGCACCGAGATGAAAGAGAAGAATCATACGAACAAAAAACGGATGCAAGACAGACCTTGCACCGAGTCTGAAAGGGGAGACGCACAAAGATGCACAAACAAGATACGCATGAACCTAAAAGTGTATGTTGCAATGAAATACAATGAAATGCACTGAGCCAATTTATGTCTAGACATGTAATACACCGAGATGGAAACGGGGCTACAGTGTTTGTGAGTGAGACAGAGACTTGCACCGAATTGATAAAGAGAAGTACAAGACACCGCTTGCACCAAGACGTATTTGCACTGAGATGAAGAGACAAGATCTAACGGTCCATACCAGACGACGATTGCACCGACTAGAGCTTGCACCATCCTCGAGAGGTGAGATGCAAGGACATGTTATGCACGGACCTTAAAGCTATTACCACAGACTTCCTTCATGTTTTGAAACAAGTAAATGCACCGAATGTATAAATGTAAAAGACAACGATGCAAAAGGATGCACTGACTATGTTCACGAATGTATAGACACGTTAAGTCACCATGTGCAGACTTAGTGTATGTGCGAGACAAATCAATGCATAGACTATGTATATGCATGAAGACCACTGGCTGTACTGACTAGTAGAGTGAGACACCGGAGGTTGTACAGACTAGCCTCCAAGTAATGTACAGACTTGAGTTGATGCAGTCTAGGCAAAACTCTGTACAGACTTTAACCCTTGAACTGGCATGTACTAACTTATGGCCACATGAAACACAGTTATGAAATGCACAGGCCTAGACTATTAACCCTGCACTGATGTTGTATGCATAATGAACATGGATTGCACTGACTAAGTCACGAGCTGAGCTAACGGATTTATAGACTTGCTCAATTATCAGCTAATGGATGTATAGACTTAGTGTAGGCATGAGACAGACGAGTGCACTGACTATGGCTAATATATGCAAACAGGCGTTGATCAGAAATATGCACGAATTGGTCAATGCACCGACGCACTCTATATGCTCGGACCTGATGTGTGTGGTAGAGCTTGAAACGTGCTAAAAAATGACTGAGCATGAATTAATCTTTCATGCTCAGTCATTTTTTAGCACGTTTCAAGCTCTACCACACACATCAGGTCCGAGCATATAGAGTGCGTCGGTGCATTGACCAATTCGTGCATATTTCTGATCAACGCCTGTTTGCATATATTAGCCATAGTCAGTGCACTCGTCTGTCTCATGCCTACACTAAGTCTATACATCCATTAGCTGATAACTGAGCAAGTCTACATATCCGTTAGCTCAGCTCGTGACTTAGTCAGTGCAATCCATGTTCATTATGCATACAACATCAGTGCAGGGTTAACAGTCTAGGCCTGTGCATTTCATAACTGTGTTTCATGTGGCCATAAGTTAGTACATGCCAGTTCAAGGGTTAAAGTCTGTACACACACATCAGGTCCGAGCATATAGAGTGCGTCAGTGCATTGACCAATTCGTGCATATTTCTGATCAACGCCTGTTTGCATATATTAGCCATAGTCAGTGCACTCGTCTGTCTCATGCCTACACTAAGTCTATACATCCTACACTAAGTCTATACATCCATTAGCTGATAACTGAGCAAGTCTATATATCCGTTAGCTCAGCTCGTGACTTAGTCAGTGCAATCCATGTTCATTATGCATACAACATCAGTGCAGGGTTAACAGTATAGGCCCGTGCATTTCATAACTGTGTTTCATGTGGCCACAAGTTAGTACATGCCAGTTCAAGGGTTAAAGTCTGTACAGAGTTTTGCCTAGACTGCATCAACTCAAGTCTGTACATTACTTGGTGGCTAGTCTGTACAACCTCCGGTGTCTCACTCTACTAGTCAGTACAGCCAGTGGTCTTCATGCATATACATAGTCTATGCATTGATTTGTCTCGCACATACACTAAGTCTGCACATGGTGACTTAACGTGTCTATACATTCGTGAACATAGTCAGTGCATCCTTTTGCATCGTTGTCTTTTACATTTATACATTCGGTGCATTTACTTGTTTCAAAACATGAAGGAAGTCTGTGGTAGTAGCTTTAAGGTCCGTGCATAACATGTCCTTGCATCTCACCTCTCGAGGACGGTGCAAGCTCTAGTCGGTGCAATCGTCGTCTGGTATGGACCGTTAGATCTTGTCTCTTCATCTCAGTGCAAATACGTCTTGGTGCAAGCGGTGTCTTGTACTTCTCTTTATCAATTCGGTGCAAGTCTCTGTCTCACTCACAAACACTGTAGCCCCGTTTCCATCTCGGTGCATTACGTGTCTAGACATAAATTGGCTCAGTGCATTTCATTGTATTTCATTGCAGCATACACTTTTAGGTTTGTGCATATCTTGTTTGTCCATCTTTGTGTGTCTCCCCTTTCAGACTCAGTGCAAGGTCTGTCTTGCATCCGTTTTTTGTTCGTATGATTCTTCTCTTTCATCTCAGTGCAATTCTTGCAAATCCAACTCGGTGCATCAACTGTGTTACACAGTTGATTTAAGAGTCTGTGCATATCTTTGATCCTTTCTTTTGACTCGGTACAAAGTCTTCATCTTGTGCCTCTTGGACCCATGTCTATGCATATGATGTCAAGCTGTTGTGTAAGTCAATACAATGGTTGACTTGAATATCTCTACTCAGTGCATTCTATGTTTGAACATAACTGTGCAAACTATGCTAAGCGTTTGATTAAAGGCCTTGTGTTTTTTTTTGACAGAGCTTCTCTCCGAGGAGGGGCACATGATCCAAGGTAGATCGACCTCCTAATGAGTGCCACATGGAAGGCTACAACGCTTAGATCACGACACGTGGCTGAGAGCCTTCTGGAAGCTAATGGGCAGGAGTTCTTCATCCACACGCCCAGTGAGAGTATATAAGAAGACAGTGAGCGATGCAGAAAGAGGAAGACAGAAGTAGATAGAAAAAAGAAATCTACAGTAGCACGATCCAGTGAGGAGAAGAGAGTAGCAGCAGAGAATAGCAGAAGTGAAAGTGAGAGAGCTCGTGAGATCGAGAGAGATCGAGAGAGAGAGAGAGAGTGAAGGAAGAGCTTGAGGAGAAGAAGAAGAGAAGCTTCATTAAAGATCTGTTATCTGTTGGCTCTTGGATCAGATCCAGACCAACTTGTTCCTATCATTTACAGCTTTCAGTTGCTGTGTTTCCTTTGTTCTTCTTGTTCTTCTTTTGAAACTCTATTTCAAGCTGTTAGTCAGCAGAGCTAAGCTGTATTGCTCAGCGTTGCAGAGGAGGATTCCTCTGGACAGCAAGCTGTGTTGCTCAGCGGGCGAGGTGGATACCTCAGACAGCAAGCTATGTTTCTCAGCGGTTGTAGGCAAGCTGTGAGGCCCAGCTGTTTAAGCTGTGTATCAGCGGAAGCCACACTCGGGTTTGAGTGTAGGGTGGACGTAGGTCTGCGGACCGAACCACCTAAAAATCCCCTTGTCTACTGTGGTTTGATTACCTTATTCGATTCACTAGATGTATGCATAGGCACGATCTGTTTCTTATATCTAGTGAGAGATAGGTTTGCACATCGTGCGTTTGATTCTGGTCTTGATAGAGTCTAGTTGATTAGATGAAATGAGTCATCTCTTTAGTTTATATGGAGTAGATCAGAGGTACAGTCTATCTGATCTTCCTTCCATCATTCGAAGAGTGCATCTAAGCTGATTAAGGCATCTGTGGATTTTTAATTCCGCATCTCTGTTTGTTTATTTTTTCAATTGGGCAAAATTCTTAAGGATATATTCATTCACCCCCCTCTGAATCTATCACACCAGTCTCAACAATTGTTATCAGAGTGGGTTCCTGTGCATTGGATCCAACGATCCACAGCAGATCCTGAATCTTTTGTGGTGCATTTCAGAGTGGGTTTCTTGTGCTCGGTGTTTTGATTCACCGATTTAGTGCCTTGCTTTGCTCATCTGATTACGGTGCATTTATCATCTCTCGATGGCTCATCCCCCAATATTCAGAGGTAATGACTTTGATCCTTGGCTAAAAAACTTTCATCGGTATGTAAAATCAACCGATCCTGACCTTTGGAAGGTGATAACTCACAGTCCACATAACTTATCAAGGGATAAATCTAAATGGACTGATAAGGATAGATTAAAAGACTCTATCAACTCTAGAGCATTATATTTAATGAAAGCATCACTTGACAGAGCACTAACTTCATGTGTTTCTTCTTACAGATCTGCCAAGGAGATTTTGGAGAAACTAAACCTTACCAGGAATCACAACACATGTCTGATGGTTGACGATGGTGGACAGCAAGAAGAAAATGAAGAAGAAGATGAAGATGAGCTACCTTCTGAATTTGATAATTATAATGTGGATGATTGGATTGAAGCATATCATGATTTGCTTGGTTCTTGCGAACAGTTGAAAAAATGAAATAAATCTCTGAAAAAGAAGTTGAATGATCATGTGAACGCTAATTCTGGAGGTGAGGACATGGAACTCCTGAAGATAGAAACTGACATATTTAGAAGATAATTAAAAGATTTTGATTCTATTAATTCCGATTTAGATCATTTGAAATCTGAAAAAGAAACACTTATGAAACAAATTGGTTTACACAAAAAGGACAATCAAGAGCTTGTTTGTGAAATTTCTGAAATGAAGGAAAGACTTAGCTTGATTGATGATGATCAGGGTCATAACAATAATGTAGTTCAGAATGAAAAACTGATGAAAGATTTAGAGTGTGTCAGTTCTGAATTGGAAGACATGAAATCTGAAAATGAAAAACTTAAAAAATAGTCCAAGGAATTTGAACACAAATCAATGAATCTTGAAAAAGAAAATAGATTGATTTCTGAGAAGCTGGAGGCTGACAGAGTAATAAATCTAGAGGTTTAGAAAAATCTCAATAAACTTCAATCTGAGAAACAACAATAAATGTTTTATGAATTTCAGTTTTCCTTATATGATTGGATGCTTGATGATGATCTCCTAGAGCAAAACAATAAATTAAAAGAGGAAATCAACAAGCTGAAACATCTAAACACCACACTGTCAGATAGGTTATTGACAATTGAAAAAGGTAAGTGCGTGAGCATGGATAATTCTGATAGGTTGGTGGATGCAGAACAAGAAATTGAGAGCCTAAAAATCATCAACCAAATGTTGAGTGGAAATGTCACTTGCTGTGAAGAGAAGATAGCTGGATATGAGCTTACAATCACATCCCTTCAACAAGAAGTTGATGATCTTAACAAGTCCCTATCTGAAGCTGACAATGAATTAAAATTAAAACAGGAAGTTGAAAAACTCAAAAGTGTGAATGATGCCTTGCATCAACAAGTCATTTCTTGTGAAACAGATCTGTCCAGATATGAAGCTAATATTGTTGTCTTAAATTCTGAGATTCAAGATTTGAAAAATTCTCTATCAAAATTTATCAAAGGTAAGTAAAATCTGAATAAGCTTCTTAGAAATAATGTTAATTTTCAGAGAGAGAGACTAGGTTACAGTCCGACAAACAAAAGGATTAATGGGAATAAAACGTATACTGTGTTTGTAAAAGCTTCTAATCAAAACAAAACCTCTGCTCCTTCTGTTTTTCAATTTACTACACAAAAATCCACTATCAGTTCTAAAACTGTAGAACAAACTCAAAAATTGAAAAAGAATGAAAATCTACAGAAAAAGGACAAAGACACTCCTGTTGGTATGAAGAATGCTGCACACAAGTCACATGATCTCACACACACTCATACTAAAAAGGGGTCATGTTATTATTGTGGGAACGTAGGTCACGTAATGGAAGATTGTACATTGTTGTTAAAGGATGAGCATGCAAGTGAAACATTACATTATAGAAATTCTTTTGGTAGAAACTATGCTACTAGGAAGCCTGATGCTTCATGTTACTATTGTGGTAAGCATGGTCATCTCATGAATGCATGCTTTATCATGAAAGAAGACAATAAACTTCATGCCAGGTCTTCCATGCATTTTCATGGCCCATACGGAACTAAACCCAAGTCTAGTCAGCACACTGTGTGCTTTGACTGTAACAAGCCTGGGCACAAGGCTGTTGAGTGCTGGTCAGGAAATTACTGGAATGATTCTGAATCAAACAACAAGCATCTCAGGTGCTTTGAATGTGGTAAGTACGGGCATACAGTCAGGAATTGTTGATATGTTCAGGGAAGCCTTGTAAATGCAAAGTTTTCAAAATTTCCTACAAGGCTATCAATGAATAATTCATGCTTCAATTGTGGTAAACTAAGGCATAAATCTACTGATTGCTGCTTGTCAGATAATAAGAAACAAACTGTTCATGCATACAATAGAAAATCTTATGATCATGTTTATAGACCTCATACTGCCGTTAATATGCATCATAAGAACCAAAAACCAGTCATTTCATGTAGATATTATGGTAGAAATGGACATTCTATGGACAATTGTTACCTGATGGATCATGATGACAATGTTGTTAAAAGACTGTTCAGAACACTTGTCAGGGTTAACGTAGGACCCAAGGTTGCTTGGGTCCCTACAGGATCAAAATGATCAATATGTTGCAGGTGTGCCTTGGAATGAACAAAGAGGGGTAAATTAACCAAGGCACCCAAGTTGATAAAACCCCATTCAAGCACTCTTCAGGTAATACTTGCACTCTTCACATGTGGTTAATTGAATTCCTTAGTAATCTATTTTTAACTGCATATCATGTTTCATGCATACATGCTCCTTTATTTGTTTTGACACTTGCATTGAGCTTCATGGGCTTACTTGTTTGTACTTTGAGCTGTGTGTGCATATATGTGAATTGCATATACATGCATCTGACATATAGTCACTGAAAATCTGATAGGACTACATATGCCCCTGATGCATCCATAAGCATAGTTCATGACTTCCCATACATAAAGTACCATGCACCATCTTCATGACAAGTATGATAATTCAATGCATTTAGTTAGGGGGAGTCAATGCATTGCATACATGTTGCCAAATGCATACACTTATGTCATAATTCATTGCACATCACTCATATTGAAAATAACAAGGTTGTGTTCTGCTGGCTGTTTATCTAGCTATTTTACTATCTCATTCAGTCAACCATTGCTCCCATCTTCAGCTTGAGCTCACCCATTTCACGAGTCTGAATTTACTGTGTTCTGTTATAATGTAAGGCCCGGATACAGAGGGGGGGGGGGAATGTATCCCTCTACAAATATGGCCTAATTAAAACTCTAATGCTCAGTAATGCGGAATTAAAACTGTTGCAGAAATAGCCTAAGGAACCTTAGAAGGATCAAAGCAAGACAGC
The DNA here is from genome assembly GCA_022559845.1 of Amorphophallus konjac. NCBI lineage: Eukaryota > Viridiplantae > Streptophyta > Magnoliopsida > Alismatales > Araceae > Amorphophallus > Amorphophallus konjac. The sequence continues at coordinate 61,646,192 of CM040120.1, read as the reverse complement.
AACTCAAGAAGCCCTCAAACGATCCTAAGCAAGCATCTAATGCGCAGCAATTAAGTGAACATATAAGAAACTCAATTAACCTCTAGGATTTAGATAATCAATTAAATCACGGTCCTAGCATGCATCTAGCGGAAGCAGGAAATCAAACAAACCACTGCACGATGATTTTAGGTGGTTCGGTCAACAGACCTACGTCCACCTCTCACTCCAAACCAGAGTGAGGCTTCCACTAGTAACACTAGCACAGCAGACTCAGTCCGCAACAATGGCTGCCAAACAGCTTGACCAGGGGAACAACCTCCCCTCTTCCCCCCAACTGGAGGGACACCCCAAGTGACTCCCAGCCACTTGGAAACCAGAGACACACGGTCTCCCTTCCTCCAGACCAGGAGGAAACACCTAGACTTGCTACCCACAAGCCCAGAACCGGAGGAACAAACCTCCCTTCCTCCAAACCGGAGGGGAACCTAGAGACCCAAGTCTCTCTTCCTCTGAACCCCAGAGGGAAGCACAACCGGAGATAAATCTCCCTTCCTCCAACCCGGAGGGAAACAACCGATGACACCTTGTCAAAGGCAACCAGAGACGTAAGTCTCTCTTCCTCCGCACCGGAGGGGACCAACCACAAGTAGCACCCAGCTACTTGCAAACCGAAGACACAAGATCTCCCTTCTCCTGAGTCCACAGGAGGAACCCGATCCCCAACAGGGCAATCGGAAGAACAACAAGTGAATAGTTCAAAAGAAAATCAAAACCCAGCAACAGAAAGCTGAAAAGATAAAATCAAATGTGGCTCTCGCAGGAGCTGGCTGGCCTGGATTTGATCCACGGTCCAGCAGGAACTTCTTCTACTGCTTCTCTCTTTCTCCCAGCACGAACTCTCTTTTCTTCTTCTTCTTCTTTCTTACTTCTTCTTCTTCTCACAACTTTTGCCTTCACCTTCTTCTCACTCTCTGTATCTCACTGTCTCTCTTTCTTTTTCTCCTTCTGCTCTCTCGATCTAGCTCTGAGCCTTCTCTATCTCTTCTTTCTCTTCTGCCCCTCTTCTTCTTTTCTGGCTGCTTCTCCTTCAGTCACTCTCTACCCACACTCCTCTTCAGAGGAAGAAGACACATATATATAGCAGCAGCAGATTAGGGCGGCGTGTGCTCTCCACGATTCCCGCCCAAATGCTTCAGTCCACGTGGAGGCTCCTCTGCATCTCGGATCACGTGCCAGATGCCAGCCTCGTATCACGTGCCCACTCTGTATAGGCTTCACGAACAGTACCTGTCACACAGTCATAGGAGATTAATCAGAAGGATAGAATGTATAGACTTTGAAGACTTAGCCAACGAGTGTATTGACTTGAACAGCTAGCCACGAGTGTATAGACTTATGATGTGATAACAAGTGCGTAGACTTGAACTTAGAAATGAATGTATAGACATTAGAATAGCAAAAATGTGCACTCTACTGAAAACGACACGGGGTACATAAGATGACTACAACACGAGATAAATAGAGAACGACACGAGGTACATACAGTATCAAAGCTAACACTACAAGGATAACGACACGAAGTCAGATGAGAACATCACGAGGTAAGAGAGAACGACACTAGGTACACACAGTATCAAAGCTAACACTACAAGGATAACGACACGAAGTCAGATGAGAACAGCACGAGGTAAGAGAGAACGACACGAGGTAAAATGGTAGTAAAACATACGATCAGAGAAAAACTGGACGAAGATAGAAAGAAACAACACGAAGACATAAAAACAGAACTAACATGAAGACTCAAACATAAAAATAACACGAAGACATAAAAACAAAAGATAACACGAAGACATAAAAACAAAAGATAACACGAAGACATAAAAATAACACGAAGACATAAAAATAACACGAAGACATAAAAAATGACTCGAACACGAGGACGACACTGGCTAAAAATAACTCGAAGACGAAGGGGTGACACAGAAGGAGCGACACGAGGTGGCACAGAAAGCAGCACGAGATGCTGTAGGGTTCAGCACGTGATGGAACAAATAACGACACGAAGACAACTGGAATGATGCGTGTAGCAGTTCGTTGTACATACTTCCATTGTACAGACTTCATATGATGTGAAGCGATGTGTGGACTTTGCATTCAACTGGATGTATAGACCTTATGAGAAGGCAACTGACCACTGTACACACTTCCAATGTACAGACTTCATATGAACAGACCAATGTGCATACTTCCCTTCGATGCATCTACAGTGCAATGTATTGGCTTGACAAACATTATGCAATGTATGGACTTTGCGAACGAGATGCAATGCTGACCGATGTATACACTTGGCAAATAGATTAATGCATGAACTACCCTGTACAAACTTTAAGACTTAATGAGCAACAAAAAAGGGACAAAGCAGCATGGCGTCAACCCAGCTGTTCCACTGCATCAACGCAGCCATTGCACCGCACCCATATTACTGAAAGACAGACATGCAGACATGATCTATGCCATGCTCACAGTTAAACTGTGTACCAATGAACTGCAACATGAACATTATCAGCAGAGAAGCAATGCACAGAACAGAGCACAAACCAATTTATCACAGCATGACTCAAGCATACACATGCATTCTTCACAATTCAGACATGGCACACTCATGCAATCTCCCACAGAATAGATCAGACATATTCAAGATAAAGTGGTGACTCAATTATGTTGCTATCATTAAAACACCACATCATCAACAAAGCACAAGGGGCACAACATGTTCTGCTTATGCATCTTCTGAGGGGGAGCTGATCATTCTTGAATAAATCTACCAGATGATCTTCTCGATATTTCTGACTCACCTTGACACATCCTTTGCTACACTTCTTGATAGTTTTCTTTTGGAAGTGTCGACACCATGAGCTGTCACTTCTGATTGTTCTGAAGTGTGGATCTTGTGAGCAGATGTCGATATAATGAGTCGACACATTCTAGGATGATCTTCTGATCATGTTTCTACACTTGCTCTCTTGATTGGAATACTTGTCATATTCTTAAACTTGTTTTTCGAAACACTGCATATCTCCTAGACCTTGGAGATCTTGAAACATGCCTGACCTCCAGTTATCTTGCTTGTTGTACATATCTGAAAACATTGAGCTTCAAAATCACATATTTTTGCTGGATCTCTTCTACTAGTCATTCATGAAGATTTCAATGGGCATGTCTCGATCATAAGTCTGAAAACACTTGAACTAGGAATCTTCTATTATACGATTTTATGAATGTCTGAAATAACTTAGCTTGTTTAAGTTTAATGTATTCATTGAGTTTGACTTTAAATCTCTTAAAAGTATCTGAGTCAACTTTAATAAACTTTAACCAACTAATTCATGTTGAATCTTGTAAAATCATCTAAAATCTGAAAATGTTAAAATCATGGCTTTATTCGGTTAAATTATATGAAATCAGTATTGTTTTTAAGCATATGATGATTCTGAAACGTTCCTATAGGTAAATTCTGTCAGAGCAATGATTTTGGTCACTGAGAAACCATGTCCATTGACCAAGAAGTCTAGAGGACTATGTCATGAAGTGCCATAATTAACTCTGCTAAATAAAATTCATTGAATATCTAGGCAGAGTAATGGCTTGAACACTGAGAAATATACTTCACTTATCAATGAAATAAGGTAAAGTATGTCATGAAGTGTCAATACTATCTCTGAAGCATGACAGTTACTCACATTAAGTGCTCAGGGATACTGGCGTCCAAACAACGTGTATCTTCTAGGCACAAGGTGTGTACTGAACTTAATTGCACATGGTAAACTTGCTATGAAATCTTGTACTGTACATAAACAAAAATCTGAAATTATTTGAAGAAGTATGGCTGATCCTCAGGAACCAAATCTGAATTCTTTCATGATGTTTAACTTCAATACTAATGATTGTAATTTCTGAAGAAGTCATTGAAATTGACTGAGTAAGATGAAGGGAGGTTAATCAAGATATAAATATGAGGGCTTGGTTCACTTTTATTAAACATTGATGTTCAGATATGAGTATAAAATTTTATTGTCAAACTATGTATACATCATATTTAAACCATGATGTTCAAATAAAAATTCATAAGCCCCTATAATGGAAGAGTCTGAACCATCCGTTTATTCAGATTTATGAAATAAGTATCTTATTGAAAATCTTCTATTTCCTTGAAAGATCCTGTAGTCTGCATGCTACCATGTCATCCTTCCTGAATGTCTTCTTGACATATCTCTCACCTTACACTCATGAAAGCCTTGCTTCATTCAGATCAGGGAGCATTGGATTGTTTTTAAAGAAGAGGTTAGGTCTTGTCTAGATTGCACTTATTACTTTTTAAAGGGGGTGGTTCATTTGTGATCTTGTCAAAGGAGGAGGATAGATTGATTGGCTCTTGTCTCATCTGCATCATGTAAGCATCAGTTTCTCCATGAATCGCATTCATTATTCATAAGGAGAGAATACTTCTGCAACATAGACTTGATTGGTGCTTCATTTAACTGTCTCTATGATTTCTATGCCTAAATGATCTAGTCAAAGGGGGAGTGTTTAATTCAATCATGTCATGTATGTTTGTCTTTCTCGTCTCAAACTATTTTCTTTTTGATGAAGTCAAAGGGGGAGAATAGTTTGACATGAGTTAGTGTGACTCATAGTGTTGCCATCATCAAAAAGGGGGAGATTGTTGTGCCCCTGTGATTTTGATGATAGCAAACACTATGAGTCACACTAACTCATGTCAAACTATTCTACCCCTTTGACTTCATCAAAAAGAAAATAGTTTGAGATGAGAAAGACAAACATACATGACATGATTGAATTAAACACTCCCCCTTTGACTAGATCATTTAGGCATAGAAATCACAGAGGCAGTTAAATGAAGCACCAATCAAGTCTATGTTGCAGAAGTATTCTCTCCTTAAGAATAATGAATGCGATTCATGGAGAAACTGATGCTTACATGATGCAGATGAGACAAGAGCCAATCAATCTATCCTCCTCCTTTGACAAGATCACAAATGAACCACCCCCTTTAAAAAGTAATAAGTGCAATCTAGACAAGACCTAACCTCTTCTTTAAAAACAATCCAATGCTCCTTGATCTGAATGAAGCAAGGCTTTCAAGAGTGTAAGGTGAGAGATATGTCAAGAAGACATTCAAGAAGGATGACATGGCAGCATGCAATCATTCAATCTTTCATGCAAACACAAACATATGGGGACTCATAGTGTTTGCTATCATCAAAATCACTGGGGCACAACATGATGCATGTTCCTGTTGATGTTTCTATTGATAACTGAATGTTCTTAAAACTTCTTTGACCTGAAAATTGAGAAGATTTCAATCCGTATATCTTGATCATAAATCTGAAAACCTTGTCATTAAGGAATCTTCTATTATACAGGTCTATGAATGTCTGAAGAATCAAATTTGTTTAAGTTTAATGTATTCATTGCGTTTGGATATGAATATCTTGAAAATATCTAAATCTCTTTTTAATAAACGTCAACCAGATGCTTCATGTTATATCATGTAAAATCTTCTGAATTCTGAAAACCTAGAGATCATGACTTTCTTTGGTTGAGATACATGTAGTAAGTATTGTCTTTAAACATCTGATTTTTCTGAAATGTCTTAGGGTCAATTTATTCAGAACAATGACTTTGGTTACTGAGAAACTATGTCCAAAGGACTATGTCATGAAGTACCACGGTTATCCCTGCTAAAAAATCTTTAAAAGTTCATGGCAGAGTAATGACTGGGTTGCACCGAGAAACTGGGTTCTTCATCTGAGAAATGGAGTTAACCTATGTCATGAAATGTCTTAGTTATCTCTGTTCAATATGAGACATGACTGTCAGTCACACCAAGTGCTTAGGGATATTGGCATCTAAACAACGTATATCCTCTAGTTACAAGGTGTGTACTGAACTAGATTGCTCTTAAAATTCTTAGCATGAAAATTATTGTTGAACAAATGAAATATCTAAAAATTGTTGCAAAAGATAAATTGCAGAAACCCTAGACATAATCAAATGATTTCATGATTGTTTGACCTCAATACTACTTCTTGTAACTCCTAAAGGGGTCATTGAACTTTGAGTAAGTAAGATGAAGGTTAAACAAGACTATCATATGAGGGCTTGGTTCAGTCATATTAAGATTTGATTTCAGATATGAGTATAGAACTTTATTGATAAACTGTGTATACATCATATTTAAACCATGATGTTCAATAAAGATTCATAAGCCCTTATAATCGAAGACTCTGAAATATTTCTATTATTAGATTTATGAAATTGGTATCTCATTACAAACCTTTTTGAATTACCCAATTTTTTTGTTTGAAGCTCATTTGGAATCCCTGTGCACAGATTCATTTTCTACTGAAATTCTTTCTTCAGAATGCTCATCTCATCTACATATTCAATAAAATATCAGATTCTGCTCACTGTTCTTGATGCAATCTGTCATGACCTGAACTCATCTATGATTGTTCATGTGATTTTGCTGATACTTTCATTAAACTTATGTATGTTTAAATATGTATGTGTGATGATTTACTTCCATTCCTCATGGAGGCATCACCCACGACTCCCTCTGGCTCGGGTCATCTTCACACCCCAGAGTTGTTTGAGCTCGGGCATCACTCCATGTGGACCCAATTATCCATTTTAAGCTTTCTATTTAAGTCATTTGATGTATTTTACCTTTTATTTGAGTCATTTTCCTAGATCTTTGATTTATTTCCCTAAGTTTGAGTGTCATTAGGTTGATTAGATTAGCTATTGGGCCCAATTCAGTGGGCTAGGCCCAGGGGTGCCCCTACCCCCTTGCTTATTTGTCATTGTACCAAAAGTCAGGGGCTTATTGTAAAATGTGGGTTGCCTATATATAGGACCCCATTCCCCCCCATTTTATGTCAATGAAATTGCCATTTCTTTGAGTTCAACATTCAAGTTTCTTAGTGGAGAGAATCCATTAGTGGGTGTGAAGCCCTAGGGTGAGAATCTATCTCTTTTTTCCCTACCAAAGCTGCCACCTCCACCACCTCCCACTTCCCTAGGTGCACTCATTACCCCTCCACCAACTTCCACCAAATCTCTTCCCTCCCTAGGAGAATCTTGGTCTTCCCAACACAATCCTCCCTCTTCCCCATGCAATCTTCCAACTCCCAAGAGATGTTTGAATATTTTCCCCTCCACTCTCTCCTCCCACAAGCCCTAGAACCCCCCAAATAGGGAAACCATCATCCCTCTTCCCCTCCATCCTAGTCCCAAATTCGTAGCTCGCTCTCTCACCACTTGTTAGACCACCTTCCTGCCCCCATTCTCCCCCTCCCTCACCTTGGTTTACCCCTTTCCAGACTCCCTAACAGCCAAGGGTTGCCTCCACACCCATCCACCCCCTCTCCCCTCTCATTTACCTCATTTCCCACCTCCCATCTTCAGCCTGCACTTCCCGGTTCGCAAGCAGCAGAGCACCAGCGACTTGTAGAGCCGGCCACGACTTCATCCCGATTATTTAGGAAGCACAAATGCTATTGTCAGAAGCGTCTCCCAGTCTTCTTCGCAACGGTGGTAGCACTGTCCCCATCGGAGGTCGTGGCCGCCTGCAGGATCCGTCGTCGTCGGACTGCGCAACTTCCTCCTAACAGTCAACCAGAGGCAAGTTGCAGAGGCTCCCACGACCACCCTTCTAAAGTTCTGAAGGCAGGCCTTGGCTGAGTGTTTCTACGACGAGTCTACTTCCCGGAACTGGAAGCAGAACCCTATTCAGCATCCGGAGCTGTGAGTTCTCAATTTTCTCCCCCGGGTGCATAGTTTTATCTACTCTGGGACTAAACAGACACGTAATCACTGTTTGTACTGTCCCTGTCTACTCCGACCTCCTCCAGCATCCTCGTAGGTCTCCGTTCGAAGAAGACGCGACAATGAATCCAGAGACTCTAGCCTTGCCTGAATCAGAGCTCAGGAGCATCCGTGGCAACCTCGTCTTCCTGCTATAGTGATATAGTAGCAGTCAGATTCAGAGAACAGAGGTCCTGCTCACGACCCTGCCCCATCCAACGCAGGCAACCAGAAATCCCCCAAAAAATCAGACAACCTCCTGGGCCAAGCCAGGAGATTTTTCCGCTGGTTTCGTTGCAAACAGAGTCCGGGGCAATCCACAGCGACGTCTGAACCGACTGCCTATCTGCTGTTCCAGAGGGCGGACAGAACTGGCATCATCCTTTCAATTAGTTCTTACATCCCCTTTCCCCTCCCCGCCCGGACGGCTTACAGCCCCTCGCTGTGGGAGGTAGTGTTTAGATGTATGTGTGACTTCCTCTCCTATTGTTCCACCCCCTTGCATGGGGAGTAGTGTTGTAATCCATTAAATAAGTTCAAGCTGCACCAGCGCGGCGTGTAGGGAACCCACGCTTCCCCGCTCGCCCACGTCTCCGAGCGGGACCGATTTCTTCAAACCAGTCGAGTAAGTGCTCCAACCCTTGCTTTCCCTAGTGCTTGTTCTTTCAATATTAGTTCATAGCTCCACTGGCCCGTGAGAGTGAGTGCTCGATCTGCAAGCTCCTTTGCTTCAAGTGATCGCCGTGGGATAGAATGTGTAACCCGTGCCCTCGACACAACTTCGGCCCCATTGAATTGGGTCTCCATACCCTTGGGATAACCCTTGGTCTTGCTGGCCCTCTACCATCAAGGGCCCAGCCCTCACAACCTCCACTCGGCATCACCGAGTTACCCCGGACCTTGGGTGATTGTCGGGTGAGTGGCCGCTGATATCAGTTCGTGTCTATTACGAATTGTGCTTGCTTGTTAGAGTTCAAGGTGCATCGGTCATGTGATTATCACCCCCAAGGTGGTGTCACATCATTTGGTATCAGAGCAAGTTTAGACTTGTCTCTATCAAGTCTAAGTCCTAGGATCATTGCATTGAGTCAACCATCCGTCAAGTCTTTCCCCTCCCTTGCATGTCCACCCGTAGTGGAGCCATGTATCGACCCGATCCATCCTCTTCGGTTCCCCCCATGGATCCCAATCCCCAACTCAATGAAGATGCCTGTAGGGAGGAATCCCAAGGCCAAATGGACTAGGTGGATGCTACCCTTGCCACCATCCTTGCCCAACTAGAGTCCCTTTCCACTCGGCTTGCTCGGCTAGAAGAGCATGAGCTCCACCCAAGGAACAATGGTCCAAGAGCCCACCCTCCACATGCTGAAATTGATAGGGAGGATAGGAATGCTGACCCCTACTATGACTATGAGAGGCCTTGCCACCACGAACATAATGAAAGGCGTCCACGGGACGACCCGGATGACCCTCTCTTAAAGATGATCAAGGTAGAAGCCCCAAACTTTGACGGTTCCCATGAACCAAGTGCCTACTTAGAATGGGAGACTGCCATGGACCAATACTTTGAATGGTACCCTATGTCCGACCCAAGGAGAGTAAGGTTGGCCAAGATGCACCTCACCAAATTAGCCAAGACTTATTGGCTAAACCAAGAGGGGTTAAGAAGGGTTAGGCGGGAAGAGCCTATTGACACTTGGGAAGGTATGAAGAACCAACTTAGAAGCAAGTACCTACCCCTATCTTACCCCCAAATGCTCTTAGATGAGTGGCAAAGCCTCACCCAAGAAGGGAAGACCATGGTTGAATACATTGAGAAATTTGACTCCTATCTTTTGAAGTGTAGAGTTCATGAGGACCTGGCCGTCACCTTGTCGCGATTTAGGAATGGGCTCCAAAACTACATCAAGAGGGAACTTTTCATGAGAGATGTCGACAACCTTGAACAAGCCTACCAAATAGCTCGGGATGTTGAAGGGTTCTCTAGAATCCCTAGGTTTGCACCTCCTCGACCGACCGATCCCAAAAGCATGGGGCCCCGAACCACCCCGGCCCCCCCTATGAAGGCCCCTACCCCAAGTGGGAATGCCCCTTTATGGCCTTACTATCCCCCTCCCACCATCACTCCAACCAAGGCCGCCCCTAGCCACCCTCCTCCACGGAGGGAAGAGAGTTCGAGGGCCCAAATATAGGAGGGACCACCCCGGGTAGTGGGCGCCAATAATGCTATAGATGTCAAGGATTTGGGCACTTCGCGGGGCAATGTCCAGCTAAGGGGTTGTCTAGTTTGCTAGTGGAGGAAGAAGCTCCCACACCCCAAGGGGAACTTAAGAGCACGATTGAGGTCCATGAAGCCTCACTAGATTGGGAGGAGGAGTACGAGGCCCAATACCATGAGTCAGGTCTAGACCACACCATGACATCTACCGACTCCCATCTAGGAGTGATTAGGTGTACCCTTGCCAAATCCCAAGAGGAGGACTGGCGTCGAACCTCAATCTTTCACACCTTTGTTAAGGTAGGGGGTCATGTGAGAAAAGTGATCTTAGATAGCGGGAGTTGTGTCAATGCCGTGTCTCCCGACACCGTTAAGCTCCTTGGGCTGACTATCACTCCCCACCTAAGTCCCTACCGGGTCTCATGGATCAACAACAACTCCATCCCGGTCAACACTCGCCGCCTAGTGCCCCTCACCTTCTCCTCCTACCATGGCCAAATATGGTGTGATGTTATCCCCATGGAAGTAGGAAGCATCCTACTAGGGAGACCTTGGATTTATGATGTGGATGCCACTATTTTTGGTAGGACCTACACATGTACCTTTGAGCATGAGGGAATGACTATCCATCTTAATCTCTCCCTACCGCGTCCCATGCCTAAGAGGGACACACTCCCTCAAGGGCATCACCCCACTACACCGCAAGCCTCGGGGAACTCCACCCCTCCGACACAATCACTTACTCAAAACCCCAACCAAGGTGAGGCTTTGGGGTTGACCAAGGGTCTTCATCTCATCACCAAAAGAGAGCTTGAGGAGGAGATAGCTGAAGGAATGCCTTTATGTGCGGTGATCATTTGCCTAGGAGAGCCCACTCCCTCCAACCCCCATCCCATAGAAGTCTGGCATCTCCTAGAAGAATTTCATGATGTGTTCCCGGAGGAGCTCCTGGACCAACTCCCCCCCATGCGTGATGTACAACACGTAATTGATCTAGTTCCGGGAGCCACCCTTTCAAACCTTCCTCATTATCGCCTCAATCATACGGAACATGCCGAACTTGGGAGGCAAATAGAGGAACTCATTATGAAGGGCTTCATCCGCATTAGCAAAAGTCCATGTGCCGTCCCGGCCCTCCTCACCCCCAAGAAGGATGGGATCATGGCGGATGTGTGTGGATAGTCGGGCCATTAATAAAATCACCGTCAAGTATAGGTTCTCCATCCCTAGGCTTGATGACATGCTTGACATGTTAGCTAGAGCCACTATTTTCTCCAAGATCGACCTCAAGAGTGGCTACCACCAAGTTAGGATTAGGCCCGGAGATGAGTGGAAAACTGCCTTCAAGACCAAGGATGGCCTTTATGAATGGCTAGTCATGTCTTTTGGGCTCTCAAATGCCCCAAGTACTTTCATGCGGCTCATGACGGAGGTCCTTAGGCCTTTCATTGGGATATTTCTAGTGGTCTAATTTGATGACATTCTCATCTATAGTCAATCCCAAGAGGCCTATCTTGACCACCTTAGGCAAGTTTGCACCGTCCTCTAACATGAGAGTCTATTTGCCAACCTACGAAAGTGTCACTTCATGACCACACCCATCACCTTCCTAGGATTTGTGGTGTCTACCAAGGGTGTCTCCATGGACCCCGAGAAGGTCCAAGCTATTCTTGATTGGCCGGAACCCCACACCCTTCATGAGGTCCGAAGTTTCCATGGGTTGGCCACATTATATAGGAGGTTTATTCGGGGATTTACCACCATCACCGTCCCTATCACTGATTGTCTCAAAAAGGGGACTTTTGTATGGACCAAACCAGCCTCCAAAGCCTTCCAAGAGCTTAAGGAGAAGATGACCCAAGCCCCAGTCCTATGCTTACTCGATTTCTCCAAAGTCTTTGAAGTCACATGTGATGCATCCGGGATAGGAATAGGAGGGATCCTGTGGAACGCGGATTTTATCTTATTTCATTATATTATTTATTTATATTTTTATTTGGATTTTTGATTTATTAGGCGTGCCAGTCACGTGTGTGACGATTTCATTGTGCGCTCGATCTGACTTGGTCAGTCGATTGTGAAGTCCGAGTCGGGACCAGAAGTCCGTCATACCATAAAGGCTATGACGTTAATTACGCCCTTCCAAGGAAGGACAACCCTTGATTAAACGCCAAAATAGGAGGCCTCGAGAGGCAAACATGTATTCATGTGCGCAAAATGGAACTTCATACCAGAGCCAGGAAGGCAGGCAAGATAACAACATCAGCTGTAGAAGCAGACGGTATCGTTAAGCCAGCGGCTCAGAGACGATATCGTTAAGTCAGCGGTTCAAAGACTAAGCCGTGGCCATGATGGAGGTTTAAAGCATCGATCAGTATTTCGATAGCATTTCCCCTTAATCTGGATTATGCCCAGGGGGAAATAGGCTATCACCCACGGAGTGCCGGGATGAAAGCCGAGAGAAAGAGAGAGGCCAAACCTCCCTACCTATATATATATGCCATGGGGCAATGTTTGATTTTCCCTTAGGGAAGCCGACGGAACTCATGCAGTGGCATAGCCCTCCCGAGCTAAAAGGGTTACTCATAAATCCGATGCGGGACGACGGAATGTAAGTGAACGCTCAATGTTGCGCCCTCGCACGCGGGGATCGACCTGCCCTGTCAGGTCACGGGGGTCAAGGGGGCAGCGCCCCTTGCGGGGGTTTCCGGGGGCGGAGCCCCCGGAACAAAATTTGGATTGAAGACTCAGTAATACAATTTGAGTAGGTTATCGGTGCAGTTGAACCGTGCATAGGTTCCCGGCGCAAAGGCAAGATGGCCAAGGTTCCCGGCGCAGGAAGGGTGGTTCCCGGTGCGCCCAGGAGATGGGGTTCCCGGCGCGCCCAAGAGATGGTTCTCGGCGCGCCCAAGAGATGGTTCTCGGCGCATAGGGAAGCCAAAGGGGGGGTTTTCGGCGCAAGGGCCAAATGGCCAGGGGTTCCCGGCGTGCTAATAGCAAGGCTCTCGGCAGGAGGCCAAGGAGGTGGGCCTCTCGGCGTGGGGTTCCCGGCGCGGGCCGCGCCGGGAGCTATGGCGCCGACAAGGTTTGACGATACTCTTCTCTGGGGTTTGCTGGCGGGTCAGAGGATTTCCTGGAGATCCAGGTCAAAGTAGATGGGCCCTGGGTGATCAAAATGCATCTATTCATCGGGCCTCAACTGATTTTGGTTTGTGCTTCAAAAGAAGGCCAGAGGTTGAGAGGAACTGAGGAAGACCAATCCAGCATAGAAGACCTCTTTCACCATTGATGTGCAGAGTCCCGGGGATAGTTCAATATTGTCTTTCATCATCCCGGGAGAATTTTGGCAGCACCTCCCCCGGACTTAGCATTTGCCAGGGAATGATATAGGCTGACATCCACGGAGTGCCGGGATGAAAGCCGGAAGGTGAGGGAGCACTAAGGCTCAAAGAGACTGTACATGTCTCTAGCATCGGTCACTATTCCCCTTCTCGGAGATCGACGAAACCCTTGTAAAGAAAAGGTCCACCGAACCCGCGGGGTTGCCTGTGAATCCAATTCGGGACATAGGAATGTAGGGGAGGTCCTCCCCATTACTGTATCTCCTCGGGGCGTATGTGATGGTCTCTGAACATCCTCTGGACAGATGTGTGGAGAGATTAAAGGGATTGGGGGGTGATGGTGTGAAGGTGGATCTGTTGACACCTGGAAAATGAACAAGGGTGAAAACATAATTGAAAAGAGGGTCGGACCAACAGTGAAAGACCAATGGTGAAGCTCATCAACCGTCCACCCGGCTAAAACCCTTGTCGGAAAATGAACAAGGGTGAAAACATAATTGAAAAGAGGGTCGGACCAACAGCGAAAGACCAATGATGAAGCTCATCAACTGTCTACCCGGCTAAAACCCTTGTCGGAAAATGAACAAGGGTGAAAACATAATTGAAAAGAGGGTCGGACCAACAGCGAAAGACCAATGATGAAGCTCATCAACTGTCTACCCGGCTAAAACCCTTGTCGGCAAAGCTGATGCCCGGTGCCAATGTCACTCAGACGGCAGCACTGATAAAGCAGCAGTCACTCGACTGATGAGACCTTCCAGCCCTTTAATGAGAGCTGTACTACCGTTTCGTCCAAGAATCCACGGATGATATGTCAGGGTAAGTCAGATGTCGGCTTACTGATAGATGTAATATGAGATGAAGATGAAGCCGGTACCGGCAGATGAAGATTGCAAAGGCTTTTGCAAAGTCAGAACACAAGAGGAATCGTCTCCACAGATTATATACCCGGCTGAGGTCTTCCCAGACTAAAGCTGATGTCCGAGCTCGTCACCATTCAAGTGACGGTGTCGATAAGATAATACCCGATTTTGTCACCATTCAGATGGCAATACGGATGAAACCCCTGTCTACGGAATGATGAAACCCTTGTCTACGGACTGATGAGACCCCTGTCTACGGACTGATGAAAACCTTAATAATGATACAAGCTGTGTCACCAATGGAAGACCCCTTTTGGGTGATGATGCCCTTGAAAGACCCAAATGGGCCTGTGAAAGTGGCTAAAAAGCTTTAATTGGGCCTGCAAAGGATGGCGCCGAGAGCCACTTGCCGAAGCCCAAAAGATGGCGCCGAGAGCCACTTGCCGAAGCCCAAAAGAGGGCGCCGAGAGCCACTTGCAATCGCGCCGGGAAGCCCCATTTGGGGCGCGCCAAGATGAAGCCTGCCGAGAAGGGGGGAAACTGGTATAAAAACCCTCTCCCTTCAAACAGATGAGAGAGCGGACCAACTGAGGGGGGACGAACAGAAAAAGAGAGAGCCACCAAAAGAGAAGATAAGAGAAAAAGAGAAGATAGAAGAATAGAAAAAAAAGTAGAGAGAGAGTCTCCCTCGGCTGAGAGAAGAGAAGAAGCAGAAGAGAAGAGGAAGCAAGCTTCAGGTGGGCTATCCCGGGGAGGGAGAGGAGTCAATGCTCCGCCCTCCCCGCGCTGTCTTTTCTTTCTATTGATGTAATCTAGCGAGTTTTCTTCTCGATTTATCAGACGTAGTTAGCGAGGTTTAGGTCTCGAGCTCTGTCTGTCTCTCCACTTTGCATTTCTCTTTTACAGTCTGTGTAAAGCTTCGAGCAATGTAATGAAATATCAATGAGACCCATTCGGGGATCCACTTATTAAGAGGTTTGCCCCCTTTGGCTGAAATATCTGCTCTCCACTCCCCCTTGTATGATCATCATTTATGAGAAATGGCTAATGGTTCATACGAACCTTCTCTGCAGAGGCGTAGGAACAGAACCCCTAACCTTATCTAATAGGTTACTGGGTTCTGTCGCCTCCCCTCTTCCTGCCTCAATGGCAAATCCCTCGTGTCCATGCGAGCTTTCTTACAAGGCCCCTCAAGCCTCCTCCTTGTGCCGTTCAGGACCAGAGACATCAATCTCTTGGATTCCTGAACTGCTGGCTATACGAGAGGACATGTCAGACCACTGCTATCCCTCGGATTCTAACGAATGACGATTTCGATCTCCCGACCCTCCATTCTAACCCCTTGGATGACTAGGGTCTGGAGTTTCGGCGATAAAGGTTCCTCTGTCACCGATTTTTAGATGCCATTAGGTTCGTCCGGGGGATCAGAGACAGTCATCTCTTGATCCCCAGACGGCCGGCGGCAAAAATAAATGAAGTCTTCAAAGATCCTGATGATAGTCTCGATTCTCCGTCGATTCTACCTTCTAGATCCCCCTTGGCCATTCCTAACAGAAGCATCCTTGAAATCCCCCTCCTGCACTTCAAATCCGGCTTCAATCACAGTCAGAAAGCCCAGGAATCCCAGAAACAGAGTACCGTTTGAGCTCTGAAAAACCCTGAAATCCTTCCGCAAATCCACCTTCTCGGCGTGCAAAATTCCCCGCCGAGAGCTGTCCCGCCGAGAGACCCTCTCCCCCCAGCTAAACGACAAACCCTGCCATTCAAACCCTTTTCACGTGAGCCTCCATGCAAGCCTCCCGACGCCAGGCTCCCGGCGCAGCCAGGAGCGCGCCGGGAAGTTCCACGCCGAGACCCCTCCGCTATAAGCCTATTCAAACCCCCCAGTCTACATGCTCCCGGCGCCACCTTCTCAGCGCGGCCAGGAGCGCGCCGGGAAGCCACTGCCGAGAACCCCCCTTTTTTTTGAACCAATAAACCACCGCCGAGAGGCCCTTTGGCCAACCAATAAACCTCCGCCGAGACCCTCCTCTGGCCGATAGAAAGCCATGCCGAGACCCACCTTCTTGGCCAAATGAAGCCCAGTCAGGGGACCATCCCTGCACTACCATTTGTCAACCTTCTGATCTCTTCAGACATAGGCCCCGGGGATGTTCAGAGATCGTCATGGATGCCTTGAGAAGACACAGTAATGGGGAAGACCTCCCCTACAGTCCTCATTCTCGATCCGGATTTCACCCTTATGAACCCAAAGGGCCATGTCGTTACATGAGTTCTGAGGGGCTTAAAGGGGATATTAATCGATGGTATAAATGCAAGCGATGTGCCAGGGCCCGGTGCCCATCCTCGTTCGGTCGTCATCCCGGCATTCCGTGGATGATGACCTATTCTCTCTTGGCATAATCCAAGTTGAGCGGACATGCTGCCGAAATTTATGCATATCCTATTGGGTAACTGTGATGTTCTCCCTCTCAACCCCGTCGGCCCACGGAGTTATGCCTTTGCATGCCCTCCGATGGTCCCTCGAAGGGGGGTATAGATGTGCCATCGCACCCACATGGAGCGTGCCATGTCACGCCGGTCCCCATTCGGACTCTGGGTCAATTATGCCCGATCTTTTCCGGATCCTACTCTGCCACCGCATGGGTAGTTTCCTATTCCCCACTTGGCATAGTTCAAGCTGGTGGGAATATGCCGTCGGAGCTATCCCCTAAGATAACGAACCCCTGCTTCGTCTAATCCATTTAGCGTCTTGCAAACTAATGAATTCCGTTTCTTTTGAGTATGTGGCTTTACCGATGTCCTCCTCCTATCTTAGCGTTTAATCAAGGGTTGTCCTCCTTAGGGAGGACGTAATTAACGTCATAGCGTTCAGGGTATGACGGATTTCTGGTCCCGACTCAGACTTCACAATCGACTGACCATGTCAGATCGAGCGCACAACAAAATTGTCACCCCGGTGACTGGCACGCCAATAAACCAACAAACGAAAATAATAAATAGATAAGATTTAAGTAAGAGGATAATTAATAAAATCCGCGTCCACAAGTCTGGCACGCCCGGTGGGACTGAGTCTCCCTTCATCTTTACGCTAAAGTAGGAGGCCCAGCGGGCCCCCCTCAAAATTCTGATTCTGTGTACTTTCCTTATTTTCAGGAATCTACAATGACAGTCAGAATCATGTCCGTTTGGTTCGACCAGCAGCCGATTGACATGCATGTGCGGGAAGGCTACCTGGCGGTACCTCTCGCATTCGGATCGATGCCGCCTGCCATCGGGCTACCCAACTGCTTGGGCGTCGTCTTCACTGACCTTCTGCAGGTCGATGACAAGGAGCAAGGCACCGCTGCAAGTGCCCCGGTGAAGATCACTGACCAGAAGAATATCTTACTAGAGAAAACGGTCCCCACGGCCGTCGCCTGCTACGTCCATCATGTCCAAAAAAGGGGCATGGTCCCTGCTGCTGCTCAGAAGGGGAGAAGAACCATCCGGAGGAGCCGGTATGATGCTGTTGACCGTCGTCTTTCCAACTTTGGAAAGACCATGATGATTGGAGGTGTCCGGGCAAACATGAATGGTTGCCCAAGGGAGGTCAAGCCGGACGTGATCATCCCGATGGTGCCCACTACCAACAGATTCCAGACTCTGGCCGCCAGGCAGGCCAATTGGGAGGCTGATGAGAGGAAGCCGCTGGCGCCCAAGCCAGCGAAATACAAACAGGTCTGGCAATCGAAGAGGATTCAGAGCTGGGTTCCAGCTCGAGATGAGGAGAAGGCTGCTGAAGATGCTGTTGCCCGCTTCAGGGCAGAAAGCCGAAGAAGAGAGGGAAAAGAGACAAGAAATGCTATTGCTGCTCGCCCCAAAGCCTGGGACAGAAGAGATGAGAGAAATGATGAAGAAAGAAATTTGACTGCTGCTCGCCCCATGATGAGGGGCAGAAGGGATGAGAGGAAGGAAGACCTTACTGTCACCCGTCCCAGGGCTGGGGGCAGAAGATGGCAAAGAAAGAAATATGATGTTGCTGTCAACTGCTGCCGAAACGGCAATGTGGGAATGAGCGAACCAGTCACGGTCGCCATCCCAAGAAGACCAAGGGCCTGTGCCAGACAGGCCGACTTGTTCAAATATTCCAAAGCCTAGCATTTGAATGCTCAGGCAACAAGACTGGCCTATCAGCAGAGAAGCCAGGAAAGACTAATGCTCCAACCTGAGCCACAGAGGCACAATTCTGAAGAGATGAAGCAGATAGTCCAAGACTACTTCCACTACCTGGGGAGCTCTGCCCTCGGTCAACAAAGACTATCCCGTGCCTTGGGCACCAGAGGTGAAGAAAAAGAAGAAACACTTCGAGAGACGATGATCGGAGCCTCTTCCTCCGATTCAAATCACTATGAAGAAGGTCTCAGGGCCGGATATGACAAAGAAGACCTGTACCGGGAAGAAGCCAAAGAAAGAATATCGATCTTTGACCGGCTCAAATATCCTCACCAGGTGAAAAGAAAGGTCTACAGGCGGAAAGAAAAAATGCAAATCTTCGCCTGCAACATGGCTGGACTTGCCAGGGGGCAAGATGTATTACCAACTCGGCCAGATGAACTGCTCAGGTTGGCTACTAGACCTGGTCCTGTCACAAGAAGAGGCCAGGCCGCAAAAGATAATATGAAGAAATATGATGAAGCCCGCAAGATCACCACCATGACAATCAATGTGGTGACGACAGAGGATGAGGACAATCCCCTTATTGATGATGCTGAAGGGACTTCTGAAGATATGCAAATCCCATCAGCCTTGGATCCTATGGTCCAGATGATGTTCAGAAGATACCAGCAGGAGATCAGTGCTCTCCGAAGGCAGCTCAATGAGAGACATGAAGCTACATCAGTCTCAAAGCAAGCTGAACCTGCGGGGCAGACATCCAGCTCAGCAGAGACGGCTATCCCAGCTAACCCTCTCCTAGCTGATAAGGGCAAAACACCGAGCCAACCTATTCCACAGCAAACAATAGCTCAGCCCTCTGTGTCTCAGACACAGCCTACCGCGCCCATCTTGCGCGCCACTGTGATGACAACTCCTCACAGCCAGCAACAAGCTCACTTCTTTCCAGAAGACATAGATCCAGCTGTAGCCCACAAGCAGATGATTGAAAGAATTATGGAAATGAAGCTGTCAGAAAAGACTGGTGGTGATGCTGGTACCTATGATGTGTACAAGGTACCGTATCCTCCCCAGTATGCTGCCAAGAGACTACCCCCAGGCGTCAGTAAGCTGCCAAAGTTTGAGAAATTTAATGGCCAAGGCTCCCCTAGGGAGCATATAGCCTACTACACTACAATCATGGGCGACCTAGCAGTCGATGAAGCTTATCTGCTCAAGTTCTTTGGCTCATCCCTCACTGGGTTGGCCTTTGAATGGTACTCAAGCCTGCCAGCTGGGTCAGTGGTTGATTGGCCTGATATGCAGAGAAAATTCCGCGACAGATTTCATGTCACAGAAAGGGAAATCACGATAGCAGAGCTATATGCAACCAGGCAGAAGCAAGATGAAACTGCACTGGACTACATCAAAAGGTGGAGGAACTTAGCCATGAGATGCCGAAGACCTCCTCATCAAGAAGATGCGGTGCAAATATGCAAGCAGAGCCTCAGGAGGGAGGTGCTAGAAAAAATGATCTGTGCAGATGTCAGAACGTTTGACCGACTGAACAATATAGTGGCTGAAGTCGAGACGTTCTTGTCCAAGCGTCTGACCGCCGATGTCCCCACCATGCCGAAGGGAAAATCCAATGAGCGACGGCCATCACACTCTGAGGCCAACACCGTCGATTTCAGAACCTTCGAGCAACAGAAGGGGAAGAAAGGGGCAGATGAAGCTCCCCCGCTGGCAGATACAGCAGAAAGAAAAGATAAAGTCTCTCTGAGAGACAAGATGAGAAAAGCATATTCCTTCCCAAAAGATAAGATGGCCACACTGTTCAACTGGGCATACAAGTTCAATAAGGTAACATTGCTTGAACCCAAAAGACCAGCAGATGTAGCAAAGAAAGATGATCCGTTGTTCTGTCCATTTCACCGTGCGCTGGGGCACGCAATTGAAGATTGTTATGTCTTCAAAGATATCATGGAAGGAATGGTCAAGAAAGATGAGCTGCAGCTGGGAGATTACCAGGTAAAGCCGCCCCATCCACATGAGCCTCCACCCTGGAGAATGGCTGCCAATATGATCTCAGTCTACCAACAGCTGCCCAAGGAAGCCGTTGAAGAATGCACCAAGCACACCTATGAAGCTTGCTTCCTCACCCCACAGAAAGATTAGGAAGGATGGCAGATGATACCCATAAAAAGCAAAAAGAAGACTCCTGCAGCCAGTACCAGCGGAGCAGTTATCCGGGGTGTTACCCCAAGGCCCGAGCCGCCTCCGATAAAGCCAATATGGCATACAACTGAGACTGGACTAGTCATCCGGATCCCTACTCACAACCGGAGGAGACAAACTCCCCTCCCTACACATAAAGAAGTAAGCCCTGCAGCCAGGCGTCTGCAGCAATATATTAATGAGCTTGATGAGTACGAGCAGAAGAAACCCAAGCATCTGCTGATGAAAGACTGCATACCCTGGGAACAGCTCGAAGAATTGAAAATCAAAGAGCAGCCAGAGGCAGAACAAGAAAAAGCTGAGAATGAACCCTTCTGGGGGCAGGAGCTAGCAAAGCCAAATTCCCAGAAGAAGAGGAGACGACCCAAGTCCAAGAAGGGAAAGAAGGTCACGACAGTACAATGTAACACTCTGTCGGTACTCTTTTCCTTGCCCGGGGAGGATGATGAGACAGAAGCATCCGACGCCCCGCTAGAAGCTAAGCATGCCGAAGCCTCCACCTCGGCCCATGCAACACGTTCTGGGAGAAGATGGGGGCGCCCACCACCAGCCAACCATAATATTATGTTCAGAGGGGAGCAACCCTATCAAATCCCGGAACCAGAGATACGAGGTGCCCAGGTTCCTCCCCCTACCAGTCTGTACCAAGACAAAAAGAAGGCAGATGAAGCCCCTTCATTCCTGGAGTTTCTGTCCAGCTTAGAGAATGAGCAACCGACTCATACTACTCCAGCTAAAAGTAATAAATGCCAGCAGACAGCAGCTAGAAAGGAGAAACAGCATGAAGAAAATGAAGAAAGTAACCCTCTAGCAAAACCAGGGGCAGTCGCTACAGAAGAAGCCTTCCGGGAGACCGATGAAGAAGATGAAATTGGGACTGGGCAGCAAAGGCCACAGGCACCACATGAACCTCCAAGACCCCGATGGGCAGAGGAGATGAGACTATCTAATGTCCGGGTGGGCAGTCGAGTCATGAAAATGCTGAAGAAGCTCCCTACCAGATTCTCCATCTGGGAAATTCTCTCTCTGAGCGAAGAAGCTCGCCAAGCAATCGTGGATGCCCTGCAGTCTCTGGCACAATGTGAAGCACTCCTGGCAGAAGTGAATGATGGGCCATCGGTCACCTTCACGGAAGATGATATGCTAATCCCAAATACCGGTCACAACAGACCGCTGTATATGAGGGGCTCCCTGAACTGTCAGTCGTTGAGCAGGATACTGATAGATCCCGGGGCTGCTGTAAATATCCTTCCCTATCGCATCTATCAGAAATACTACTTTGACCTGCAGCTTACCAAGGTCAGAGATATGAAGATTGCAGGGTTCAATCAGAAATGTGAAACACCTCTGGGGGTGGCTGATTTCAACCTCACACTGGGCGACCTCACTACCGTGGTATGATTCTATGTAATCGACTCCAACACCACGTATAAGGCCCTGCTGGGAAGACCGTGGCTGCACGAATATCAGATAGTGCCATCCACACTACAACAATGCATAAAATACTGCCATGAAGGAAAAGAAGAAAGGGTGTTTGCAGACCTACATCCCTTCGAAGTGTTCGAGTGCCATATGCTCGATGCATCCTACTACACTGAGGTGTCACAAAAGGATAAGGGAAAAGAAGCTGTGGTCAGCCAGAAAAAGCCGGCGACGAAGACAAGAAACTGGTCTCCGCCGCCGCCAAAAGGCTACATTAAAAAGCATGGAGTATATCACATCTCTTATGCTGGTGATTTTGCTCGGATCACTCCTCCTGGCATACACCCAGATGATACTGAAGAAAAAATGAAAGAAAAATACACACAAGTGGAAGTTCCTCAGGGTCTAGTGTGGACGCCAAAAAAATGACGATGATGATCATGGCGACATTCGCGTCTACACATTAGAGCGCGAGTCAAAGACAGAAATGCCGAATAAACCTCATGCCTCGCCCGATCAGGACGAGAACTCACTTGGTGGTCCGCTACCCGCTAAGAAAGCCCCCTAAGCAGAAGAAACAACCACAACGCTCCGACCAGCCGTGCCGAGGGCTGAATCAGAGAAAAGTCAGGAACTCCGGCACAGTCTCGGCATGCACCGAAAGTCACGCAAAGTCTGGGACCGAGTCCCGGAGGCTGCGAACAGAATATTACGGAGGCCATGCATTGCAACCAGAATGTTATGGGAACGCCGACATTCATATAAACGGCCGCGACTTCGAAAAGAATCAATTTGAGGCTTAAAGCGGCACGGAAGGGACTTAAACCGGCGCGCCCCCCTTCAACATCTTAAGCCGGCGCGCCCCATTTTCTTTCACGTGCCCTTGCTTTGGCCTTAAACCGGCGCGCCCTTCTTCTTGGGTTAAACCGGCGCGCCCCTTTTCCCCTTCATCTTGGGCTAAACTGGCGCGCACCCTTTCCCTTGCATCTCACGTTAATCCGGCGCGCAAACAAGCTGTCCCATCTACATTCTGATGCTCTGTTTTGCATCACTATGGCGTGCAGAGAACATTCAATGCCAAGGGCTCTGCTTCTACCTTTGTTCGACAGCACACAAGCAGCAGCAGCAAGGCAAGCTCCGGCAGATCTCTGAGCGTCCCATCCTTAGACGAGCAGCAGTGTACGGGACAAATGAACAGTGTCCAGCACAGCCGGTCAACTCCCGACTTCGTTGCGGACGAGGTGGAAATGGCAGGAAGGCTCCCAGGCTGGCTGATGTATATAAGGGGCAGTATCGTGAAGCCAGAGAGGAGGAGGTCAACAGAAGGGAACAGAAGAAAAGAGAAGAGGGAAGGCTGCTGGTTCGGCTAGGGTTCCCAGCGTCCGAAGAGAAGAAGAAGCTACAGCCATCCGTTCACGCCTGCAAGGTGAAGAAAGAGAGGGAGAGGGTGAGAGCAAGAGAGGGGAGAGAGGGGGAAAGAGCTTGTGCTCTGTTCCTTCTTCTCCCCCTGCCGATGTATCTTCTTCCCCCACCTCGTTATTGAGCTTTTCTTTTATCTTCTCCGTTGTATTCTTCCTTCCTTTTCCCTTGAGGATGAATAAAAGAATGGCTTGTGAGCATGTGCAGTATTATATGGCTTTGATCCTTTCCCCCCTTTTTTTCTTCCGTTTTATTTCTTTGGTTCTCTGAATCACCTGGGGTCCTCGGGAGCTTGCCCTTCTGTGGCATGAACTCTGAGGGAACCCGTTCGAAGGGTGAATAGTCATGGCCACCCACGGCCTACATCCGTCCCGTTCCACGAATTCATCACCCGTGAGTGGTGAGAGCTCTTGAAGGCTAGTCCTCGAGCTCTCCAACACTCACATTTGGGTTTTTGGACCGCCATGAGGTCTAGATTTGAGGTGCACCCCGGAGTTCACCGTTTGGTGTTCCTTATTGCTCTCTGGCAACTCCCAGTCCAGGGGAGGTGCTGCCCAAATTTTGCCAGGATGAGAACACTCAAGAACAGACGAGCAAGCTAAGTCCTCGGAAGATAAGAACAGTTCATGCCTGAAGCCGCCCCTGAATCAAGCTAAACATCTAAGTTCTTGCATAATAAACCCCTCAAGTAAACATCTAAATACAAGTACTCATTCACCTTAACAAATGTTAAGAAGCATCATAATGATTTAAAATGTCAATTGAACAAACAATCAGCTCATTTGATCAATCTGCAAGTTGAAGAAATAAGAACAGAGGTAATAAGAATCAAACAGATTGAGATAAAACCTCGCAGAAGCTTAACCCGACGTGCTCCTAATCCGGCGCAGGCTAACCCGGCGCGGTACCCCCCCGCGTCGGTTCAGCCTTACACTCAAAACCACTTTTATTTTCTTTGCCACAAATCGGCGCGCCTCCCCTTTTTTAGCCTATTCCGGCGCGCCCCTGGCCCCTCTTCCTTCTTGCCATATACTGGCGCGCCCCCCCTTTCTTGGCCATTAGCCGGCACGCTCCGCCTTGGCCATTAGCCGGCGCGCTCCCCCTTGGCATCCATAACCGGCGCGCCCCATATTCCGGCGCGGCCCCTGTCTCTCCTTGGCATTAACTTAACCCGACGCCCCCCCCTTTACACCTGTATAGCCGGCGCGCCTCTTTTATATAAAGAGGGGGATGTAAATAATGATAATAAAAGGGAGAAGGGTTCAAACAAAAAATGCAAAGATCAATGCCAAATAAAAAAAAATGAAAGGAACTCTATTACCCGTGCTTCAATTAAAATTTTGTTCCGGGGGCGCTGCCCCCGAAAACCCCCGCGAGGGGCGCTGCCCCCTTGACCCCCGCGACCTGACCGGGCAGGTCGAACCCCACAACCTGACCACGCAGGTCGATCCGCGTGTGAGGGCGCACGTTATTGAGCTCGGGCTACGCATTTAACAATTCACTCCCTCGGACTGGGTGCAAAGAGAAAATCAACGACGCCTTATGGTATCGGACGTGGTTTACGGAACTTCCGACATGGCCATAATCCGAAATCATCTCCGGCCAACAGTCTATCAACTTGACCCATCCCTACCGGGATCCAATCCCGCATTCTCATTAAACTTGCCTTGTTCATGGCAGACATTCGCGCAGTTTTGCTACCATCTTTTATACTACAAACACGGACCTTCGTCCGAACATGAAGTGGCCCATGAGTGGCCGACATAGTCTTAGCATTCACGTCCCGATATGGGTTTCTAGCATAGTTCATCTTTCACTATCCTCCTGCATTATTAGTATTCTCTTTAGGCCGTAGGGCCCTTATTCCCGGCAATCAATCAAGGGTGTTCCCCCGTATGGGGGATGTAAATAACGTCGTGGCCTTTACGGCACGGCGGGTTTCGGTCCCGACACGAACTACACAATCGTCTGATTAGTCAGATCGAGCGCACCATGGGCTTCCATGAAGCCCGAATAAATCGTCACTTTGTGACTGGCACGCCCTCGCACTAAATAGAAGAATTAACCCCGATCAACAAACGAACGGATCCCCCCTCCGAATTTTAGTGCGTCCACAAGTCTGGCACGCCCGGTGGGACCTAAATTACCCTTCATCTCTTTGCCGGGACTAAGGGCCCTACGGCCCCTTTCATGTAATACTAATTGTTTGATTGGCAAATGCAGGTCGCATTCCGAACACGATGATGGCCACCACGTTCGGCCAACAGGCCGTCGAGAGCCATGTTCGAAATGGCTACTTGGCCGTCCCCCTCAGCTTCGGGAGCTTCCCTCCCGCGGTAGGCTTCCCCAACTTCCTTGGGGTAGCCTTCACGAACCTGCTGGACGTGGAAGCGTCTGACAGGACTGAAAGCAACGCTCCCATCCAGGGGGCCGCCAAAGCTGCTGTCGGCCGATCGATGGCCGAGACTTCCAAGACCGTCCCGACTGGGACGCTCAGCTGCAACGTGCACCACGTGCACCAAACTGCCGGCCCTTCTCACCCAGGGTCGGCCTCTCACCAAAGGAGGCTCCGAAGGAGCCATGCCACAACATCATACCGAGGCCGGTTCTCCAGCACCAGCAAGTCGGCTGTCATCGGGACTTTCCAGGTGCATCTTAACGGACAGCGTTCCGAGGTGATCTCGGATCGCATTGTACCTACCGTACCAGTGCGCAACTCTTTTCAGGCACTGGAGAAGATGAAGGGCAGGATGACACCCGCCATTCAGGCCCCAGCGCCGCAACATCAGTCAGCCTCCAGGCCCACCAAAGCTAAGCAAGTTTGGGTTCCCAAGGGGGCCCGGTTCACCTCACCAGCCCAGGCGAGGCCCAGCACCTTCCGCCCGACAAGGGCACAACAGGGAGATCGGGTCAAGACATCGGCCCCCGTCTACCAGACGACATTAACTACACCGGCCCCACCGGATAACATCCACCGTCGACACTACCGACGCCACTATCAGGCTGCCCGTGTGGAGCCTGCAACCCACATGCCCGTTGCTGCCAACAGGGCGACATCATCAGCTTCTCCTCCTGACCAGGACTGGGAAGGAGTGGAGCAAGCCATGAAGAACTACTTGCGGGGCCCGGGGAGCACTCCCCTGGGTCGCCGAAGATTACTGGAGGCAGTGGCCTCTGCCTTTGAAGAAGAAGAGACCCGGCCAGTGCCCACTGCCGAGTCAAGAAACTACTCTGGGGAGCATTATCAGTCCCCGGCAAGGGAAGAAGTGAAGCCGCGAGAGCGGTCTTTGACAGATTGGTCTTTCCAGGTAGGCCATCGAGAAGAACAACAAGAAGAGGCAGAGACCTAAGAGTTTATACCTGCAATATGGCAGGGGTATCTGGCCGGTACGGGGCTCTACCAACCGAGCCCGAAGAAGTAGCCAGGCTTGCCACAAGGCCAGGACCTCTTACCAGAAGAGGGAAAGCGGCAGCTGAAAAGACACAAGTCCACACTGGAGGAGCTAACTATGAGGAACCTTCAACATCCTTGGCTGCCAATGTTATTACAGAAGGCACGGCGGGAGGACCATCCACTTCATCCGAAGAGGTGCCGATCGAAGAAAGGGGGGGCACCCCTAGCCTTCCCATGAACGACCCCGCGGTATTGCACATGATGCAACAATATCAACGGGAGATCGAATTGTTGAAGAAACAACTGACTGAAAGAGCCGCTCAACCCTCAACATTCGGGCAGACTGAAGCATTACCAGAGACCCCTGGGGGCAACGGGCAGGCCTCGGAAGCTTCTCCACAGGCGACGGTGTCTCCCCCAATACCTACCTACACTGGAGGCGTACCCCTGCATCAGCCACAACATGTCACATCGGCCCCGCCACCGAACCTGCCATTCCAGGGGTCCACTATTGCACCTCAGGCGACAGTGTTAACAACACCGCTGATGCAACCGGCCCATTTCTATCCAAACCCAGTTGACCCGGCAACAGTAAGCAGACTAATGCTTGAACAAATGATAGATATGAAGCTGGCGGAGAGGAGCGATGGTGATCACACGCCATTCGACATATACCGGGTACCTTACCCGGCACACTATGCTGCCGAAAGGCTACCGGTCGGCATTACCAAGCCGCCGAAGTTTGAGAAATTTAATGGGCAAGGGTCTCCCAGGGAGCACATTGCCTATTATGTGAATGTTATGGGGGATCTAGCTGCGGATGAAGCCTATCTTCTCAAGTTCTTTGGCTCGACACTTACCGGGCTCGCTTTCGAGTGGTATTCGAGCTTGCTCGCCGGGTCCATTACAGACTGGCCTGATATGCAGAAGAAATTCAAGGAAAGATTCTACATAGCTGAGCGGGAGGTGACCGTGGCAGAGCTTTACGCCACGAGACAGAGAAACGAGGAGTCGGCACTCGACTACATAAAGAGATGGAGGAACCTCAGCATGAGGTGCAAACGTCCCCCGCATCAGGAGGACGCAGTGCAGATATGTAAACAGAATCTGAAGAAGGAGATCCTTGAGAGGATGATCGGTGCTGAGGTGAGGTCGTTCGACCGTCTGAACAACATAGTGGCGGAGATCGAAGCATTCCTTGCTCGATACTCTTCCGCTCCGGCTGCATCAAGTCAGAGGGTCAGGCAGGCCGAGAGGAGGCCAACACCGCCAGAAGTTCATACACTGGACTTCGAAGCTTTCGAGAAACAGAAAGAGAAAGCCAAAGAGATGGCCAACACCTCCACTGAACGGTGGGAAGGTCCCTCCCTGCGGGAGAAGATGAGGAACAAATTGTATTCCTTTCCTCGAGACAAAGCCCGAGTCCTATTTGAATGGGCCACCAGGTACAACAAGATCACATTACCAGATCCAAAGAGGCCTGGTGACTTGAAGAAGAAGGATGATCCTCATTTCTGCCCATACCATCAGATGCTTGGGCATACCATTGAGGATTGCTACATCTTCAAGGATGTCATTGAGTCCTTGATCAAGAAGGGAGAGCTGGACATGGGGGAGCTCAGAGTGGATCCTCCGCAACCGCACGAGATGCCGAGCCTTGGCACCACTGTCAACATGGTATCTTTATACCAACAGCTGCCTGAAGAATGGGCAGAGTCCAGTACGCAGGCCACTTATCAAGCCTTCGTCATGGCGCCAGCTCATGATCAAGGAGATTGGCAAGCCGCGCCAACGAAGAACAGAAGAAGAAGACAAGCTCCTCGGCCCACTCCAGAGGTTCGCATAAGGGGTGTTACACCCCAACCAGCACCGCCACCGGAGACACTTGTTTTGCATGACACAGCCCCCCGGCTCGTTATGAGACGGCCCACTCACAACAAGAAGAAACACATCCCGATGCGGGTGCACAAGGAAACCAGCCCTGCGGTAGAAAGGCTCCAGGCCATCATTGATGGGCTTGAAGACTATGAACAGCCCGAGATCCAGCCTATGGAGTTGAAGGAGTATGTCCCCTGGGAGGAGTTCGAGTCACTCGAACTCGCTCCAGAAGCGGAAGCCGAGATGAAAGAAGAGCCTCTCTTGTGGGGTGAGCTTCCCCAAGAGCAGTTGCCAGCCACTGAAGAGAAGAAGAAAAAGAAGAAGATAAGACCTATAAACAAGAAGAAGGTAGGGTTGTCCTTTCTTGCAACACCCTCTCAACATTGTTTGACACAGCCCTCTCCCTGAGAGAGGAAGAGCAAGAAGTGCCCGTCAAGCCGTCAGAGGTGAATCAAGCTGAAGCATCCACCTCCCAACATGCCACCAAGTCGGGAAGGAAGTGGGGACGTCCTCCACAGGCCGACCACAAAATCCTGCTTAGGGGTGAACAACCATATCACATCCCCGAGCCTAGGGTCCAAGGCATGGAGATCCCCCCTCCATCAGGCCTCTACCCCGGAGAACCAAGTGGCCAGAGTGCCCCATCATTCATTGAATTTCTTACAACTCAGAGGGGAGGACAGTCATGCCCCCGCGAGTCCCGGCAGACCCAAGGGGTAGGCAGCCCCTTGGCTCCGTCTATAGCAATCCCTCCTCGACCGAGGGAAGAGCCCGACAACGTCCCAAATCTTGTCGAGTTCTTGCAAGAAAAGGAAGTGACCCAGCAGGCCCCACAAGCTCAAGCGGCATCTGACCCAGTGGAGGAGGCACCCGTTGAGCCAGCTCCCCAGGCCCAGACTGGGGGCAGGCACAGTAGAGCCGAAGAAATGAAGTTGCTCGAAGTCCGAGCTAGCAACAGAATAGTCAAACACCTGAAGAAGATCCCAGCCAGGTTTACCGTCTGGGAAATCCTATCCTTAGATGAAGAAACACGGCAAGCTGTCATCGCCGCACTCCAGACACCAGCATATGTTGAAGCTTGCCTTGCAGAAATGTCACCTGAGGTACCTGTGGCCTTCACTGAAGAGGACATGCTTTTACCAACCTGCAGTCACAACAGGCCACTCTACATGAAGGGGCAGCTGAATGGGCATCCCATCAACAGAGTCTTGATCGACCCTGGGGCAGCAGTGAACATACTCCCCTATCAGGTGTATCAGAAGCATTACTTTGACGTACACCTGGTCGAGGTCAGGAACATCAAGATTGCCGGCTTCAACCAGAAGTGCGAAGTCCCTATGGGGGTCGCAGAGTTCAACCTCTCTCTCGGTGACTTCACCACCAAGGTCCAATTCCATGTGATCAACTCCAACACCTCTTACAAGGCGTTGCTCGGCCGACCTTGGCTACATCAAAATAGGGTGGTACCATCCACTCTGCACCAATGCATCAAGTACCCCGGCAACGGGAAAGAGGAGAGAATCTTCGCCGACCTCCATCCTTTCGAAGTGTTCGAATGTCACTTGTCGGATGCTAATCTTTATTTGGAAAAACCGAAGCAAGCCTCCCAAGCTACTCAAGACAAAGGAAAGAAAAAGGCAGAGCTTGACAGCTGGTTCCCCCCACCACCGCCTGGCTATGTGGTTCCCCCTCAGGTGTCATTTGTTTCTGAAGCAGAAGGGGTATTCCGGGCCACCTACCTTCCCATCTACCCTACACCGGGAACACCATACCTTGAAGACTTGCTGGAAGACATCAGGGTCCCTCCCGGGATCATCAAGCCTCTTGCAGAAGTCGACTGCCAGGTGGCTGAACCGTTAAGGACCTTCGAGGTGCCCAACCCCGAGGGTCTGCCTACCATCTTTTATGTGGCCAAGGAGCACCCGGTCAAGGGGGATGATGATTGTAGACTCCCCGATGAGCTGCACGACCCACTCGCCCCAATAATGGGACTTCCTGACACAGCCGGTCCTGTGGTCAAGATGGCCAGAAAGCAAGGGATCCCCTTCTGCCAGCTCTCCAGTCGGAACGAAATGTTCAAGAAAATGTGGAACCCGCCAAACCTGGACCGGCGGTTGTTACAAATCACCCGACATCCAGGATTGGGCTTTTCACTAGAAGATTCCTATGAAGTTGATGTGATATCAGTCTCGGCTCTAGGCGGCAATAGCCACGCAGGCACTGTAGGCCCATGGCAGGTTGAAGGCCGTCAGCATCTTATGCCTTTGGGCAACGAAGAACAAGATGAAGAAATATTCCTATGGAATCCACCTCCCTGCAGGAATAAGGGGAAGACCCCGTCCTCCTCCGGGGGACCAATCCCCAATGACCACAGCAGCGGGGTGCCATCACCCTCGTCTGACACTAACCCAAAGGATGGGGAAGCGGGCCGAGCCCCGAACATCACTTGGTGCGACTCTACCCTACTCGCCCTATACTGCAGGCAACAGCGAGAGATTGAAATGCTGAAGGTGCGCTTGGCCGAAATGACTGTACTCATTAGAGGCATCCTCTGTCGACAAAGCATCGGCGCACACCGATCCCCGAACACCATCCCAAACGCCCCCGGGCACCTGAAAGGGGAGGCTAGGGATGTAGCTGCTTCCCTGGTCAGGCGATCAGTCGAGCGAAGCCCCACGTTGCGGGAGAAGATGCAAAGACCCTACTCTTTCCCAAGGAATAAAACCCGAGGAATTTTTGAATGGGCCTGCTACTATGGCAAGGTCTCCCTCCCAAGGTCATAGAGGCCGCAAGATGCTCGTAAAAGCGGTGACCCCTCGTTCTGCCCCTATCACCAAATATTGGGCCACTCCATCGAAGACTGCTACGTCTTCAAGGACATTGCTCAAGACCTGATTGAGAGAGATGAGCTCAGAATGGGAGATTATATGGTCGCTCCGCCACGCCCCCATGTGGCAGGTGGCCATGAAAGAAGTGTTTACATGGTGTCAGTTCAGCACCAGATTTTTGAAGATGCAGCTGAGAATGGGCGGCCCCAGCCACCAGCAGAGAAACAGCCCCCAGTATGGCAATCAATCACCTTGGCCCCTGCAAGAGCCATCTATGACAATTACAAAGAAGATCCCGAAGAAGTCCTTTACTTCTCCACACAAGAGAGCCCCCCAGAGTCGCACACAGCAAGCCTAATAGAGGGGGAAATAAGCAAAGCCTCGTTACCTAATGAGGCAGAGCAAGAAAACAGCTATGGTGTCCTTGAAGCAGAAGATGGTGAAGACAAGGATTTCATTGACCTGCTACCAGCGCCTCCAGAATTTGAAGATGGCGGCCAGGCCACAGTGGATGAGCTCATTGAAATTAATCTAGGCACAGAAAGCGACCCCAGGCCGACCTTTCTGAGTGCCGTTCTTCCTCCACAGGAGAGGGGACAGTATGTCAAGTTGCTGCAAGAATTCCGGGACTGTTTCGCCTGGAACTACAAAGAGATGCCGGGTCTGAGTCCCGGCGTGACTCAACATATTCTGGCTATTGATCCCAAGGTGGAGCCGGTGAAGCAGCCCCCCAGGCGTATGAGGCCGGAGCTGCTAAAACTGATTTGTAAAGAAGTCGACAAGCTCATTGATGTTGATTTTGTAGCTGAAAACCAATACACTACTTGGTTGGCCAACATTGTGCCGGTGAAGAAGAAGAATGGATAGATCAGGATCTGCGTGGACTTCCGCGACCTGAATAAAGCTTGCCCAAAAGATGACTTCCCGGTGCCCATCACTGAAGTGATGATTGATGCAACTACCGGCCATGAGGCCTTGTCTTTCATGGACGGATCGTCCGGCTATAATCAGATATGAATAGCTGAACATGACCGAATTCATACGGCCTTCCAGTCACCTAAAGGGATATTCCACTACAAAAGAATGCCCTTCGGCCTCAAGAACGCTGGCGCCACTTACCAGCGGGCGATGACCAAGATATTTGACGAACTGCTATATAGCAAAGTCGAATGCTACATCGATGATCTGGTCGTCAAGACAAAGAAAAGGGGGGATCACCTGAATGACCTTAGAGTCATCTTTGAGAGACTCCGGCAGTACGAGCTGAAAATGAACCCAATGAAGTGTGCCTTCGGCGTCTCTAGTGGAAAGTTTCTCGGCTTCATTGTCCGATATAGGGGGATCGAGATCGACCCCTTTAAAATAAAAGCCATTCAGGAGCTACCTCCTCCGGAGAATTTGGGAGAGTTAAGGTCCCTGCAAGGTCGGCTAGCCTACATCCGAAGATTTATCTCCAATTTATCGGGACGCTGTCAACCATTCCACAAATTAATGATGAAGAATGCACCTTTCAACTGGAACCATGAATGTCAGAAGGCCTTTGATCGGCTGAAGGATTACTTAAAGACCCTGCCTGTGTTGGGGGCACCTGTCAAGGGGAGGCCGCTTATTCTATATATAGCTGCCACTGAATGTTCACTGGGGGCAATGCTCGCCCAGAACAATGATGAGGGGAAGGAGCAAGCTCTTTATTACCTTAGCCGAAGACTAATGGGGGCAGAAGCAAAATACACCCCGATTGAGAAGGTTTGTCTCGCCTTGGTCTTCGCAGTCAAGAAGTTGAGGCATTACATGCTCTCGCATGAAGTGAGCTTAATCTCTAAGGCTGACCCAGTCAAGCACATTCTCTCCCAGCCAGTACTGAAGGGACGTCTCGGCAAGTGGGCCGTACTGTTAATGGAATTTGACATCATCTACGTGCCTCAGGAGGCTGTTAAGGGTCAAGCCATGGCCGATTTCTTTGCAGCACACCCTATGCCTGAAAATTCCCCACTGGCCACAGAGTTGCCTGAAGATGAAACACTGGAAGTGGACCAAGCCCAACTGATCGCCTGGCAGCTGCACTTTGATGGAGCTTCGAGAACAGAAACAACCCCGTCTGGGCACACAAAAGTACGGGCCGGGGCCGGCATCGTCCTTAAATCCCCTGAGGGAGAAGTATTGCACACATCCTGCTCCATTAGCAAGCCCTGCACAAATAATGAGGCAGAATATGAAGCTCTGATCATTGGTCTCCAAGTCGCTTTACAGATGGAGATTAAAATATTACATGAGTTTGGCGATTCATTGCTGGTCGTCAAGTAGGTCCAGGGACAGTTTGACGTCCGAAAACCCGAGTTACTCCCTTACTACACTAAGGCGAAACGGCTCATGCAGCAGTTCTACCTCATTGAGATAGGCCACGTTGCCAGAGGAGAGAATGCACAAGCTGATGCACTGGCAAAATTGGCGAGTTCATTGGCAGTCCCGCCAGATGGATCCCTCAGCATCCGGGTGGTGAATCAACGCCAAGTGCCTAGCATGATAGAAGGGCCAGAAGAAGAAGAGCTCGAGGTCGCCACAGCGGAAGCCATCAGCCGACCCGACTGGAGGGACCCCCTTTTGCAGTGGTTTAAATATCAGCAGCTGCCCAGGAAAAGGGAAGAGAAGATCAAGTTAATCAAAATAAAGGACTCTTACGAGGTCTGGAACGGGATCCTATTCCGAATTATGGCAGATGCCAAAAGGAAGGTGCTCCTCCGATGTTTATCCACTGAAGAAGCTTGGAAAGTCATGAAAGAGGTTCACGCTGGAATAGCTGGTGCACATCAGGCAGGACCGAAAATGAAAATTGAAATAAAGAAGCTCGGCTACTATTGGCCGACAATGTTCGACGACTGCTGCAAGTATGCCAACTCTTGTCAAAAATGCCAGGAGCATGCGACGGTGCCCAGGAGACCGCCCGTACCCCTACATCCAACACTGCCCAGCTGGCCCTTTGCCCAATGGGGAACAGACGTTGTGGGTCCACTACCCGCATCATCAGCTGGGTGCAAGTACATCTTGGCCGCAACTGATTACTTCTCCCGCTGGGCGGAGGCTATTGCTTTGAAAGAAGTGACCGGGGAGATCGTCACCAGATTTGTCCGTCGCAACATCATATTCCGGTTTGGCACTCCGAACCGAATTATCTCAGACAATGGAAGTCACTTCCGCAATCAAAAGGTCTACCGGCTGGCAGAAAAGTACAAGATCGACTGGAGGATGTCAACCCCCTACAACCCACAGGCCAATGGCTTGGCCGAAGCTTTCAATAAGACTCTTTGCACTCTCCTGTCCAAAATTGTTAGTTCTAACAAGAGAGACTGGGAAGAGAAAATGTACGAGGCCCTATGGGCGTATCGAACTGTGTACAAAACTCTGACGGGTTGTTCACCATTTTCCCTGGTATATGGCTCAGAGGCAATTGTCCCTATCGAGCTGGAAATACCCTCCCTCCGGGTCACAGTCCAACACAGGTTGGTCCGGGAAGAGCAGACAAATGTCGAGCGAAGGCTCGAAGAGCTCTCCAACTTGGAGGAAAAAGGCTCCAAGCCCAGCAGAACATCCAGGTCTATCAGGCCCGGATAGCTCGCGCCTTCGACAAGCTTGTCAAGGAACGCGAATTCAAGAAGGGCAACCTTGTTATGGTAAAGAGAAGAGAAGTCATGGCTTCCAACCCCAAGGGCAAGCTGAATGAGAATTGGCTTGGACCCTATGTGATCCAGAAAGTCTACGAGGGCGGAGCGTATGTAATCGTCGACCATCGGGGGGAGGTCCAGTTTCCGCCTCTTAATGGTAGGCATCTGAGGTTGTACCATGCTCCGATTCCCCCATTCGAAGAATAATGCTTTTCTCTGCCCTGCCCCGGGCGAATTTGCATTACTATTGTCCAGATGGATTGGGCACTATTCATCGTGCATGTCAAAAAAAAGAAGAGAAAAAAATAAGAAGAAATAAAATATATATATATATATATAAGAAGAAAAAAAAAGAGAAAAGGAAAAGAAAAGAAAGAAAAAAGAAAGAAGAGAAAAAAAAAGAAAAAGGAAAAAGGGAGGGAGGAATCGGTCTCCCTTTATTAACACTCACTCTTATCTCCAAGAATATTTCAATAGACGAATCGACCATGTCAGCCTCTGACTTCCTGTCGGCACTGAGAAAGAACACCCCACCCGAACCTTTCGTTCGAGATCGGGGAATCAACATTTTCTCCTTGCGTTGGCACCAGGCCGTACCAACGAGTGTTTCAATAGACGAATCAGCCATGTCAACTCTTGACATCCTGTCGGCACTGACGAAGAACACCCCACCTGAACCTTCCGTCCAGGGTTGGGGAATAAACCTTTGCTCCTTACGTTGGCACCAACCCCGTGTCAATGAATGAATCACGTCGGTCCCCGACTCCTCGTCGGCGTCGATGAATAAACCAGTGGCCCAGACCTTTCGTCTGGTTCCATGAACAAAAAGACCTTTCCTTCGGCACTAACCCCGTGCCGATGAATAAACCACGTCGGTCTCCGACACCCTGTCGACATCAACGAATAAACCAGTGGCCCAGACCTTTCGTCTGGTTCCATGAATGAAAAGACCCTTGCTTTGGCACCAACCCCGTGTCAATGAATGAATCACGTCGGTCCCCGACTCCTCGTCGGCATCGATGAATAAACCAGTGGCCCAGACCTTTCGTCTGGTTCCATGAACAAAAAGACCTTTGCTTCGGCACTAACCCCGTGCCGATGAACAAACCACGTCGGTCTCCAACTCCCTGTCGGCATCGATGAACGAACCAGTGGCCTGGACCTTCTGTCTGGTGCCATGAATAAAAATACCCTTGCTTTGGCACTAACCTCGTGTCAATGAATAAACCACCTCAATATTACAACTCCAGTCCCACAGACGAATAAACCCTTGACTTGGACCTTCCGCCTAAGTCGATGAACAAAAAAGAAAACGCCTTTGCTTGGCTCGGATCTTTCATCCGAGTCGATGAACAAAAAGAACCTTCTTGCTTGACTCGGACCTTTCGTCCAAGTCGATAAAAAAAAAAAAGAAAGAACCTTCTTGCTTGGCTCGGACCTTCCGTCCAAGTTGATGAACAAAAAGAACCCTCTTGCTTGGCTTGGACCCTCCGTCCAAGTCGATGAGAAAAAAGAATCTCTTTGCTTGGCTCGGACCTTCCGTCCAAGTCAATGAACAAAAAAGAACCTCCTTGCTTGGCTCGGACCTTTCATCCAAGTCGATGAACAAAAAAAGAGAGAACCTTCTTGCGTGGCTCGGACCTTCCGTCCAAGTCGATGGACAAAAAGAACCTCTTTGCTTGGCTCGGACCTTCCGTCCATGTCAATGAACAAAAAAAGAACCTCCTTGCTTGGCTCGGGCCTTCCGTCCCAGTCAATGAACAAAAAAAAAGAGAAAAAAAAAGAAGAATCTTCTTGCTTGGCTCGGACCTTCCGTCCAAGTCAATGAATAAAAAAAAAGGGACCGCCTTTGCTTGGCTCGGACCTTCCGTCCAAGTCCATGAACATAAAGAAACCCCTCCTTGCCTGGCTCGGACCATCCATCCCAGTCCATAAACAAAAGTGCATCCCACTACTCGGCTCGGACCCTCCGTCTGAGTCGGTGACTGAACAACTTTCCTAAGCCCAGCACGAGTCAACAACTCCCACTTTGGGGTTGGCCTCGTCTAAGTTGTTTTGGGCCTTTTGCCTGAGACGACACATAGGCCCTTCATTCTCGCTTCGGTATTCACCCCATGCCGATGACTAAACCCTCACTCTGACATCTCAGTCCGCGTGCATGAGCGGTGAAGCGATCCCCTCATCCCTTCGCTGAAGGAGTGAGCGCTTTCCTGTGAATTTGCACCGGACCAACATCCCAGTGGCTCAGAAGAATAGACGTCATGTTGAAGAACTCTACACTCGCGGGCCCCGCGCAGTCATCCCTCGCTTGCGCCGCCCGTGAGTGGGGGGCATTTGTGGACGCCAA
The DNA here is from genome assembly GCA_022559845.1 of Amorphophallus konjac. Lineage (NCBI taxonomy): Eukaryota > Viridiplantae > Streptophyta > Magnoliopsida > Alismatales > Araceae > Amorphophallus > Amorphophallus konjac. Next base: position 61,608,579 of record CM040120.1, on the reverse strand, counting down.
AAAAATGACGATGATGATCATGGCGACATTCGCGTCTACACATTAGAGCGCGAGTCAAAGACAGAAATGCCGAATAAACCTCATGCCTCGCCCGATCAGGACGAGAACTCACTTGGTGGTCCGCTACCCGCTAAGAAAGCCCCCTAAGCAGAAGAAACAACCACAACGCTCCGACCAGCCGTGCCGAGGGCTGAATCAGAGAAAAGTCAGGAACTCCGGCACAGTCTCAGCATGCACCGAAAGTCACGCAAAGTCTGGGACCGAGTCCCGGAGGCTGCGAACAGAATATTACGGAGGCCATGCATTGCAACCAGAATGTTATGGGAACGCCGACATTCATATAAACGGCCGTGACTTCGAAAAGAATCAATTTGAGGCTTAAAGCGGCACGGAAGGGACTTAAACCGGCGTGCCCCCCTTCAACATCTTAAGCCGGCGCGCCCCATTTTCTTTCACGTGCCCTTGCTTTGGCCTTAAACCGGCGCGCCCTTCTTCTTGGGTTAAACCGGCGCGCCCCTTTTCCCCTTCATCTTGGGCTAAATCGGCGCGCACCCTTTCCCTTGCATCTCACGTTAATCCGGCGCGCAAACAAGCTGTCCCATCTACATTCCGATGCTCTATTTTGCATCATTATGGCGTGCAGAGAACATTCAATGCCAAGGGCTCTGCTTCTACCTTCGTTCGACAGCACACAAGCAGCAGCAGCAAGGCAAGCTCCGGCAGATCTCTGAGAGTCCCATCCTCGGACGAGCAGCAGTGTACGGGACAAATGAACAGTGTCCAGCACAGCCGGTCAACTCCCGACTTCGTTGCGGATGAGGTGGAAATGGCAGGAAGGCTCCTAGGCTGGCTGATGTATATAAGGGGCAGTATCGTGAAGCCAGAGAGGAGGAGGTCAACAGAAGGGAATAGAAGAAAAGAGAAGAGGGAAGGCTGCTGGTTCGGCTAGGGTTCCCAGCGTCCGAAGAGAAGAAGAAGCTACAGCCATCCGTTCACGCCTGCAAGGTGAAGAAAGAGAGGGAGAGGGTGAGAGCAAGAGAGGGGAGAGAGGGGGAAAGAGCTTGTGCTCTGTTCCTTCTTCTCCCCCTGCCGATGTATCTTCTTCCCCCACCTCGTTATTGAGCTTTTCTTTTATCTTCTCCGTTGTATTCTTCCTTCCTTTTCCCTTGAGGATGAATAAAAGAATGGCTTGTGAGCATGTGCAGTATTATATGGCTTTGATCCTTTCCCCCCTTTTTTTCTTCCGTTTTATTTCTTTGGTTCTCTGAATCACCTGGGGTCCTCGGGAGCTTGCCCTTCTGTGGCATGAACTCTGAGGGAACCCGTTCGAAGGGTGAATAGTCATGGCCACCCACGGCCTACATCCGTCCCGTTCCACGAATTCATCACCCGTGAGTGGTGAGAGCTCTTGAAGGCTAGTCCTCGAGCTCTCCAACACTCACATTTGGGTTTTTGGACCGCCATGAGGTCTAGATTTGAGGTGCACCCCGGAGTTAACCGTTTGGTGTTCCTTATTGCTCTCTGGCAACTCCCAGTCCAGGGGAGGTGCTGCCCAAATTTTGCCAGGATGAGAACACTCAAGAACAGACGAGCAAGCTAAGTCCTCGGAAGATAAGAACAGTTCATGCCTGAAGCCGCCCCTGAATCAAGCTAAACATCTAAGTTCTTGCATAATAAACCCCTCAAGTAAACATCTAAATACAAGTACTCATTCACCTTAACAAATGTTAAGAAGCATCATAATGATTTAAAATGTCAATTGAACAAACAATCAGCTCATTTGATCAATCTGCAAGTTGAAGAAATAAGAACAGAGGCAATAAGAATCAAACAGATTGAGATAAAACCTCGCAGAAGCTTAACCCGGCGTGCTCCTAATCCGGCGCGGGCTAACCCGGCGCGGTACCCCCCCGCGTCGGTTCAGCCTTACACTCAAAACCACTTTTATTTTCTTTGCCACAAATCGGCGCGCCTCCCCTTTTTTAGCCTATTCCGGTGCGCCCCTGGCCCCTCTTCCTTCTTGCCATATACTGGCGCGCCCCCCCTTTCTTGGCCATTAGCCGGCGCGCTCCGCCTTGGCCATTAGCCGGCGCGCTCCCCCTTGGCATCCATAACCGGCGCGCCCCACTCTTCTGAGGCTATTCCGGCGCGGCCCCTCTCTCTCCTTGGCATTAACTTAACCCGACGCCCCCCCCTTTACACCTGTATAGCCGGCGCGCCTCTTTTATATAAAGAGGGGGATGTAAATAATGATAATAAAAGGGAGAAGGGTTCAAACAAAAAAATGCAAAGATCAATGCCAAATAAAAAAAAAATGAAAGGAACTCTATTACCCGTGCTTCAATTAAAATTTTGTTCCGGGGGCGCTGCCCCCGAAAACCCCCGCGAGGGGCGCTGCCCCCTTGACCCCCGCGACCTGACCGGGCAGGTCGAACCCCGCAACCTGACCACGCAGGTCGATCCGCGTGTGAGGGCGCACGTTATTGAGCTCGGGCTACGCATTTAACAATTCACTCCCTCGGACTGGGTGCAAAGAGAAAATCAACGACGCCTTATGGTATCGGACGTGGTTTACGGAACTTCCGACATGGCCATAATCCGAAATCATCTCCGGCCAACAGTCTATCAACTTGACCCATCCCTACCGGGATCCAATCCCGCATTCTCATTAAACTTGCCTTGTTCATGGCAGACATTCGCGCGGTTTTGCTACCGTCTTTTATACTACAAACACGGACCTTCGTCCGAACATGAAGTGGCCCATGAGTGGCCGACATAGTCTTAGCATTCACGTCCCGATACGGGTTTCTAGCATAGTTCATCTTTCACTATCCTCCTGCATTATTAGTATTCTCTTTTGGCCGTAGGGCCCTTATTCCCGGCAATCAATCAAGGGTGTTCCCCCGTATGGGGGATGTAAATAACGTCGTGGCCTTTACGGCACGGCGGGTTTCGGTCCCGACACGAACTACACAATCATCTGATTAGTCAGATCGAGCGCACCATGGGCTTCCATGAAGCCCGAATAAATCGTCACTTTGTGACTGGCACGCCCTCGCACTAAATAGAAGAATTAACCCCGATCAACAAACGAACGGATCCCCCCTCCGAATTTTAGTGCGTCCATATCTAGTCAAGCCCATAGCCAGCATAGAATACCAGACGGTGCTGCCACTGAAGACTATGGAAATCCCTCGCTTCTGTGAACCCCCTATTATATTCTACACCGGGGAGCCAGTCGAAGAAGATGATCAAGACTGTATGGCCCCTGAAGAAGCTGCAAACCTGATGGTACCCATTACAGGCTTGGATTATACTACCCAACGGGTTTCACAAATGTTCTCCAAGATGCAAATGCCATCGATGCAGCCTGCTGCTCAGAAGAAAGCATTCAAGGAGCTATGGGATCCGCCTCGAGATAACAAGGAACTGAGGAAGATCACACAGCACCCGGGACTGGGTTATACCCTGCAAGAATACTATGAAGCCAAGGTGGATGTCATCTCTGCCTTCTACCAGAATGAAGATCCCCCTGAAGTGGGATATGATCAATACCCCTTTGAGGATGAAGAAATTATGTATCAATCCATAACAGACAATGAAGCCCAAGACAACCAGCCCGAGGCAAGGATGTCTGATGAGACTAAGAAGGGTTGGTGCTGGGAGAATCCATCTTGCAAAGAGGATCTGTTCCAGGCCGAAGCACAATTTGATACGGGAACCCCGGATGAAGATCAAGTAGCCAAAGAGCTGCAAGAGTGCCTGGAGTTTGGGCGCATTCTAGAATAATTCCGAGCTCTACATAATGATGACCTCTCAGGGGAGCCCACATCAGAAGAGCCTCTAAGCACGGAAGACTCCACTTTGAAGTTTTCTGTTGAGCCAGTCACGTCCTCGGGGCAGACTGAACAGAATCCGGCCATATTGGCCTTATACGATGCACCAGCATCTGCCGATGATCAGTATGATGAAACAGAAAATCATGAGAATGAAGAAGATTATATCCCGGGAGGCTTTATTGAGTTGCAAGAAGCCCCACCCGAAGTTGAAGACGGAGGCCAAGCCACCGTCGATGAGCTGATAGAAGTAAATCTGGGGTCAGCAGATGAGCCAAGACCGACATTCCTCAGTGCACTGCTGGAGCCAGCTGTCAAAGAACAGTATATTCAGTTTTTGAAAGAATTCCGAGACTGCTTCGCATGGACATATGATGAAATGCCAGGACTGAGTTCCGATGTGGCACAGCACCGATTGGCGATAAACCCAGAGGCAAGCCCTGTGAAGCAGCCTTCCAGGAGAATGCATCCCGAACTGATAAATCAGATCAACAAAGAGGTCGACAAGCTGATCGATGTGGGCTTTGTTGAAGAGAACCTGTATACTACATGGCTGTCCAATATAGTGCCCGTGAAGAAGAAAAATGGGCAGATCAGAATATGTGTAGATTTCAGGGACCTGAATAAGGCTTGCCCGAAAGATGATTTCCCAGTGCCGGTCACTGAAGTCATGATCGATGCAACCACTGGCCATGAAGCCCTGTCATTCATGGATGGGTCATCCGGATACAACCAGATCTGGATTGCTGAAGAAGACAGAGTGCACACTGCATTCCGCACCCCGAAGGGGATATTTCATTATAAAAGAATGCCGTTCGGCCTTAAGAATGCCGGCGCTACCTATCAGAGAGCTATGACAAAGATCTTTGATGATTTGCTCTTCAAGAAAGTAGAGTGCTACATTGATGACCTGGTGGTGAAAACCAGCAGAAGAGAAGATCATCTGCAAGACCTGAGGATAGTGTTCCAGAGGCTGCGCAAATATGAACTCAAGATGAATCCTATGAAATGTGCCTTCGGCGTGTCCAGTGGAAAATTCCTTGGGTTCATTATCCGTCATAGGGGCATTGAGATCGACCCATCCAAGATTAAAGCTATCCAGGAGCTCCCTCCACCAAGGAATCTCCACGAGCTGAGATTTCTACAAGGGCGTTTGGCCTATATCCGACGATTCATATCAAATCTGTCGGGGAAATGCCACCCTTTTCACAAGCTCATGATGAAAGATGTACCGTTCCTCTGGGACGATGGCTGTCAGGAAGCCTTTGAGAAGCTGAAAGAATATCTCAAGACCCCTCTAGTGCTGGGGGCACCTATTAAGGGCAGACCCCTGATACTGTACATTGCAGCCACACACTGTTCCCTGGGGGCAATGCTAGCACAGATAAATGAAGAAGGTAAAGAGCAGGCTCTATACTACCTGAGTCGGAGGCTGATTAGAACTGAAGAAAGCTACACCTATATAGAAAAGACATGCTTGGCACTAGTCTTTGCCGTTAAAAAGCTCCGGCACTATATGCTGTCACATGAAATCAGATTGATATCTGCAGCAGATCCACTCAAATACATACTGACTCAGCCAGTACTGAAAGGCCGGGTGGGCAAATGGGCGGTAATTCTGCTGGAATTCGATATTACATATATACCCCAGAGGGCAATAAAAGGACAGGCCGTGGCCGATTTCTTCGCAGAGCATCCTGTGCCAGAGAATGATATGTTGGGGACTGAGTTACCCGATGATGAGACACTAGAAGCCTGCCAGGCTCAGTCAACTATGTGGCAGCTATTCTTTGATGGAGCATCTAGAATAGAGACCGACTCCAATGGAAAGACCAGAATACGGGCCGGAGCCGGTATTGTGCTAAGATCACCAGAAGGGGAGGTTGTGCATACTTCCTGTTCTATAAACAAGCCCTGCACCAATAATGAAGCCGAATATGAAGCTCTGATAATCGGGCTATGTATAAGCCTCAACATGGGTATCCAGATGCTTCAGGTATTCGGGGATTCAATGTTGATAATAAAGCAAATCCAAGGGGAGTTCGAAGTGCGAAAGCCGGAGTTGAACCCCTACCACCAAGAAGCTGTGCGCCTCATGGCGAAATTCTATCATATTGAGCTCAAGCATGTGGGCCGTGGACATAATGCCCAAGCTGATGCACTGGCAAAGCTAGCCAGCTCAATAGCAGTCCCACCAAATGAAACACTGAACATTGTTGTTATAAACTGGCGGCAGGTCCCCAGCATGCTAGAAGAGTGCCCCGAAGAAGAAGAAGTTGCTACTATCAGTACAGAACAGACATCTGATTGGAGACAACACTTGCTACAATGGTTTTTACACCAACAGCTGCCGCAGAAAAGAGAAGAAAAGATGAAACTTCTAAGGATCAAAGATTCTTATGAATTCAGAAATGGAACTCTGTTCCGAATAATGGCAGATGCACGCAAGAAGATTTTGCTCCGCTGCCTGTCTACTGAGGAAGCTTGGCAAGCAATGAAAGAAACACATGCTGGGACAGCAGGTGCCCACCAGGCCGGTCCCAAGATGAAGATAGAGATTAAGAAGCTGGGCTACTATTGGCCCACTATGTTTGAAGACTGTTGCAAGTTTGCAAAGTCATGCCAGAAATGTCAGGAGCATGCTGTTGTGCCTAGAAGGCCACCTGCCGTTCTGCACCCTACAGTCCCTAGCTGGCCGTTTGCACAATGGGGAACTGATGTAGTCGGGCCATTGCCAACTTCCTCGGCCGGACATAAGTACATACTGGCCATAACAGATTACTTCTCCCGATGGGCGGAAGCTATAGCATTAAGAGAAGTGACTGGTGAGCTGGTCTCCAGATTCATCAAGCAAAATATTATCTTCCGGTTCAGGATCCCCAACCGAATAATATCTGATAATGGAAGTCATTTCAGAAATCAGAAAATTTATCGGCTTGCCGAGAAGTATAAGATTGAATGGAGAACCTCCACGCCCTACAATCCACATGCAAACGGATTGGCAGAAGCTTTTAATAAGACCTTGTGTACATTGCTGGCCAAAGTCGTCAGTTCCAACAAGAAGGACTGGGAGGAGAAAATGTATGAAGCTTTATGGGCATACCGCACCGTCTTCAAAATACCTACAGGGTGCTCACCATACTCATTGGTGTACGGCTCAGAGGCAGTAGTTCCACTAGAGCTGGAAGTCCCGTCACTCAGAGTGGCAGTCCAATATGACCTGGCCCATGGCGAACAAACCAATGCAGAAAGAAGATTACAAGAATTGGCTGAATTGGAAGGGAAGCGCCTCCAAGCTCAGAAGAATATCCAGATGTATCAGGCCCGCATGGCCACTGCATTCAACAAACTCGTAAGAGGATGAGAATTTAAGAAAGGTGACCTTGTCATGGTCAAGAAAAGAGAAGTCATGGCGTCCAACCTAAAAGGAAAGCTAAATCCTAATTGGGAAGGTCCTTATGTGACACATAGGGTCTACGAAGGTGGGGCCTATATGGTTGTCAACCATCGAGGGGAGATCCAATTCTCGCCGCTCAACGGTAGGCACCTAAAGCTGTATCATGCTGCACAACCGACATTCTCCGAATAATCGGGCCAAAAGCTACCCTTCTTTCTTGGTCTAGTGGCACTCCGCCCTAGCCAAGCTACCCTCTTCCTTGGTCTAGCGGCACTCCGCCCTAACTAAGGTACTTCATTCTTGGTCTAGCGACACTCCGCCCTAACTAAGCTACTTCTTTCTTGGTCTAGTGGCACTCCGCCCTAGACAAGCTACCCTCTTCCTTGGTCTAGCGGCACTCCGCCCTAGCCAAGCTACCCTCTTCCTTGGTCTAGCGGCACTCCGCCCTAACCAAGCTACTTCTTTCTTAGTCTAGCGACACTCCGCCCTAGCCGAGCTACCTCATTCTTGGTTTAGCGGCACTCCGCCCTAGCCAAGCTACCCTCTTTCTTGGTTTAGCGGCACTCCGCCCTAGCCGAGCTACCTCATTCTTGGTCTAGCGGCATTCCTCCCCAGCTGAGCTACCCTTTCTTGGTTTGGTGGCACTCCGCCCTAACCAAGCCACTCCTTATCACGGATTAATGGCGTTCCAATCTGTCACCCTCTAAAAGAAAAAAAATGAGAAAAGAAAAATGGGGTTAAAAATAGAGATACCCCGCCAGTCTTGTTCAGACATTCTGAACAAGGGCAAAAATGGCCGAAACCCTGCTGTGGTGAAAACCCGAAAGGGCACTGCAGGTAAAATCGGGTACCCCGCCACGTGAAAACCCAAAAGGGCGCGTGGGCAAAAGCAAGAGGGGGCTGGCTCCGGTGAAAACCCGAAAGGGCACTTGGGTCAGTAATGTGGTAATCCCAAAGAAAAGCCTCACCTCCCGCCATAAAACTCCTCGTCAATCGACCGGCGCCATGCCCGATCGACGATTAGACCCACTCAGTGTTGGCCCTACGTCTATCCTGATAAAAGCCCTCATACCTTGTCCCAGGTCCCACCGTGATGAAACCTGCTGCTGATCAATGGGCACACTCACCCGATCAGCAATGAAACCTGTCCGGTTTAGACCTTACGTCTACGCCGATAAAACCTATGAAATCCTTTGCACCGATATAAACCCAATATCGATGATGAAACCAACTGTTGATCGATTGGCACACTGCCTAATCAATGATGAAACCCATCCAGGCCAGACCTTTCGTCTATCCTGATGATACCTATGAAATCCTTACATTGGTATAAACCCAATACCGATGATGAAACCTGCTGTTGATCGATTGGTACACTGCCCGGTCAATGATGAAACCCATCCAGTCTAGACCTTACGTCTACCCTGATGAAGCCTATGAAATCCTTACATCGGTATAAACCCAATACCGATGATAAGAGCAGTCACTAATGGAGCAGCACATCGCCTGATCCGTGCTGAAGTCCCAATTCAAGAAATATATATACGTATATATAAAAAAAATGGGGTTAAAAATAGAGATACCCCGCCAGGCTTGTTCGGATATCCCGGACAAGGGCAAAAATGGCCAAAACCCAGCTGTGGTGAAAACCTGAAAGGGCACTGCAGGCAAAATCGGGTATCCCGCCACGTGAAAACCCGAAAGGGCGCGTGGGCAAAAGCAAGAGGGGGCTGGCTCCGGTGAAAACCCGAAAGGGCACTTGGGTCAGTAATGTGGTAATTCAAAAGTTCCATGCCAACAAGCACGCTACCTTTACCTCCTTTGCACTAATGAAACCTCCCGTCGGTCAGTCGGCTTCATTCCCCACCGATGATAAAACTCTTCCGGGATAGACCTTACGTTTACCCTGATAAAATTCACATACCCTCTTTCAAACGACCCACCGACAACGAAACCCATCACCATTCTGATGAAGCCTGTCCAGCTCAGACCTCACGCCTGTCCTGATGAAGCCTACGCACTTCTTGGCAAGCCTCACCTGCGATAAAACCTGCTGGAATAGACCTTACGTCTATCCTGACGAGACCTACGCCTCTACCGATGTCCCGCTGTTGATCGATTGGCACCCTGCCTGATCAATGATGAAACCCTAGCCAGTTTAGACCTTTCGTCTATGCTGATGAAACTCTTCCTTGCATCGATATAAACCCAATATCGATGATGAAACCAACTGTTGATCGATTGGCACCCTGCCCGATCAATGATGAAACCCTAGCCAGTTTAGACCTTTCGTCTATGCTGATGAAACTCTTCTTTGCATCGATATAAACCCAATATCGATGATGAAACCAACTATTGATCGATTGGCACCCTGCCCGATCAATGATGAAACCCTATCCAGTTTAGACCTTTCGTCTATGCTGATGAAACTCTTCTTTGCGTCGATATAAACCCAATATCGATGATGAAACCAACTGTTGATCGATTGGCATTTTGCCCGATCAATGATGAAACCCTATCCAGTTTAGACCTTACGTCTATTCTGATAAAACATATGAAATCCCCCTTGCATCGATATAAGCTCAATATCGATGATGAAGTCAACCGTTGGCTGATCGGTACATCGCCAGGCCAATGATACAATCTGTCCAGTTCGGACTTTATGGCCGTTCTGATGAAAACCCCATACCCTTTTTCAATGTCCCACCTGCTATAACCTCTACCCAGTCTAGACCTTTCGTCTAGTCCGATGAAACCTCTTCTTTCACATTTCTGCAAATTGTCTCCCTCGCAGCACATATTGCCAAGAGGGACGATTGCTGCTACCAACAGAACCCGGTTTAAGCACCTCCCCGGATGCCGTCACGCGGTGGAGCGAGTTCCCCATCCTTCCTCTGAGGGGGTGGACGCTCTCCTGCCAAGTACGGGCCATTCGCATGAGGAAATTGCTAGAACCGCTACCCCACTTCTCAAAGTGATAAAACCACAGGCAGAAGAAAATGGATACGCGTGAAGCCAAAGATTTCTTTTCATTAATAAGTGAGTACATAAAGGGCCCCGAGGGGACGTTGTATCGCAAAAGAGTACAAAAGAAAAAGAAAGAGAAGATGGTTCATGGCTGCCTGAAGATATCCTCGAAAGCCAGAAGACCCACATAAGGGGCGGCTCCCAGTTCATGAAGACGAGCCTCCTCCTCCTACAGTCGAACGGACTCGTCTTGAAAGGACGCCACCTGCCCCTCTAATAGAGCTGCTTCTTCCTCGAGCTGCGGTTGAGAAGTTGTTAGCTGCGGCAGCTCAGCTCGGAGATCGGACAGTTCAGCTTCCAGGGTAGTTATCCGATCGCGCACAAACTGCTCCCGCTCCGCCAAAGACTACATTTGGCACTGCCGCTCCTGAAGAATAGAGTTCGTCTTCGCCAGCTCGGATTTGCATTCCATTCTTTGCAACTTCAAAGCCGCCAGTTTGTCAGACATGATATGTGTCAAGAAATCCCGGCGATGAACAAATTTTAACAATAAAAGAACCCGCTGGGCCCATATTTCTGTGGGACATCCCATCGCCTGCAAGCCGGCGGTGAAGCGCTCAGCTATCTCCTTCAACTGTGGATAGGTTAGTCCAGGCTGGGACTCCACTAGCTGGCGCAGCATGCCCAGATGTTGCCAGACAAAACTCTCAGGTGAAGTAAAGCCAGGCAAAGGAAGAGGAGCTACTTCAAAGGTTACTTCACTATCAATGTCCGCCCATAGGGTAATATCCGACTGTGAAGAAGAAGATGGGAGGTCTACCGAAGGTACCAACTGAGCTCTCCCTGCAACCTCTGGCGTGGCCAAGAGATCTTCCACTTCCATCTCCTCGGAAGCGGCCGTCTGAATACTCCCGGATGCAACTTCAGGCACCTCCTCCTCATATTCTGAAAGTATGGAGATAGGATCCGGGGCGGTTACAGGCAATACTCCCAGTTCCGCAGCAGCTACCTCTCCTTCTTCCATCTCCGCTTCGGTGGCCAATTCCTTCAACGTCGAGGCCGCGAAGGCCACAGTCTGAAGAGGCAAAGGGTCACCCTCCATGATTGATGTTGTGGGAATTGTTGACTCAGGAGCGATGGTCATCACTGCGGCCGGTATGAAAGTAGAACTTCTGGCTAGATCAGCTTCAGATCTGAAATCTGAAGCCCTGATAGGAGTGCATCTGTCTCCTCAGGCCCCCAGGTCCAACGATGCTAAATCTGTTGAATACTGTATTCGCATTGGAACATGGCGAATGACCTCAGGAGCCCCCATGCAGGATAAAGGTAGAAAAGGGACAATAGCCCATTTTGCAGAAGAAGCCTCCATAAAAGTTGCAGTTGTGTCTGAGCTGACGGTGATAGGGCCCTGAGACCAAAGCAAAACAAGCTTCAGCACTAAATGAAGATGCAGATGAAGCAGCAAGCCTGAAAGGGGACCCACCTTTGAAGCAGGGTTCGCATCCTCGAAGTGGGGCGAAAGAGGAGGAAACTCCGAAGTTGAAGCGACAAAGAGTGAATATATGTCGATCTCGGTGTCGAGCCCTACAAACTCCTCTTGCAGCTCCTCCTCGGAAGATGGCACCAGCAGCTTAGCAGGCTGAAAAGACAGAGCACCTTTTGCAGGTACAGGCGGGGCTTCTGACTCAGGAGCATCCCCCTCACTGCCGCTGAAAGCCACTTCCTCCTCATCAGAGACGGTTGTAGAGCTACCCGATGATATTTCTACCCTGGCTACATGCTGTGGGGATGCCTCTAAAGCATGTCGGGATGTGGACCGGGTAATTATGCGCCTGGCCGGAACAGTACCCCGCTTCGACTGAGTCTCGTGACCCTCCGGAGGTTGAATCGGCACTTCTGTCATCCTTTCAACCTCAGCCTGCTCCTCGGCTGCCATTTCAACAGAAAAGTGATCTCTGAGGGTTATAGTAGAAAAAGCAATAGAAGTGTGAAACAGATGAGAAAGCACACTTACCCCCCGCCTCACTAGCCGGCGTGGGGGAAGGCAGCCTGGTCTCTGTGTCGGAGGGTGCCACAATTGGCTCTTGAGCTGCGCAAAAAGGGAATGGGTCAGAGTCGAAGACTTCTTTGGAAATCTGCAAAAGATGATGAAGAATGCAAATGCAAGCTAATGATGTTACCCTGAACCGATGTCTGAGCAGCCTCCCTTTGCAACTCAAACTCATCGAATGAGGGAATGTCGGGGAGAGGGGTCCCAGTGTCCATCGCCACCGAAGTCGACTGCTGAGCATGGGCCTTTTTGGCCTTCCTAGCCTTCCCAACTGCAGCCTTGACTGCGGAAGCCTTCCTCTTCTTGCCAGGATGCAGGGGAGTAGTGGTCGGTGCTGCAGCCGGGACTTCAAAATAAGTAGGCTTCTCGGCCTACGTAATAATCTTTCTATAGAGCCCCTGCCGCTTTATATCAGGCCGGTCTGTTGAAAATGGCAGAAGGGCGATGGGATCAGTGGGTGCAAAATTTAGATGCTAAGCAGAAAACACTACAATCAGAAAAGAAGAAATCTTACCTGCCGGGCCGTCGTAGAATACAGAAAGTGGCCAGTACAGATAAGCTACCTCCTTGGAGCGGGAAGCAGCCTCCTTGATGAGCCAGCACACATCACCAAATATCTGGCACTTCTATACTAAAGCTGCCAGATCATTATGGCCGTGAGAGTCAAGGCATCGAAATAAGTCAAGATGGTCCATGCCCCAACCATCGACATAATGAAATGATATAAATAGTGGCTTGTTCAATATGCCAGCTATCGGGCTTTCTGCAGATAATCCATGCAAATTCAGCAGAATGAACAGCCAGGATGTTTGCCTATAGTACGTCTGAGTTCTATCTTCTCGGCGTACAAACGTCCTATATGGATGAAATTTATCAATTGGACCGTTCCAAGGAGCTACTGTCGGGAGCGGCTCTTCAACAGGGAATGGGTACTGCTGCTCCTCCAAGCGAGCGCCTCCCACACGGCATAAATGCTTCAAGGTCTTCAGGAAAGTGTCCTCATTGATAGCAGCAAAGACAGGGACAAGCGGCTCAGAACTCTTTTCCTTCAATGCCCGACGTTGAGTCAGATAATTCTCCGCCTCCCTCGGGTGCTGTGAGTAAAGTTTCTTCAAGTGGGCCTCAGGAATATCAAACACCGGCCCAGGTTGCTGTTTCAGGAAGGAGCACTCTGCCACATCCCAGAAGGCACCCCTACCGTCCCTGTAAAAATCGGTCCGGATATTCCACCATTTGATATATTCTGGTGTTACCCGGGGAACACGGTTAGAAACAGTGGGCACCCTGAAAACTACATCATCCTGGCGATGATAGAAATCCCACCACAACCGGCCCTCGCCAACAATGATGGACCCGTGCTTGGCCGGGCTATCCAGGGCAAACTGGGCAACTGAGGTAGGAATATGCTGGTCGTAGCCGAAGTTTCACCCAAATCGGAACGTATAGTATGGCTCCAACAGAAGCAGGCCACCCTTCCTGTAGACCAAAACACTGGGCCGAATTGCGATGGCCCATCTCACCAGCTCCGGTTCCAGGATTGGCCGGGCAGTGTTGACTCCTGAGACAGGATGGATATATGTCTCTGTCTCTTCCAGCTTGCACTCTCTCTGAGGATCAATCAAAGGAGCTGAACCTGCCGCCAAGCTCCAGAAATGTATGCTGCCAGGGGCGTCCACTGGTACCCTTATCAGTCGGCCCCTTATTTTAAACAGCTGATCATAAAAGGGACTAGGCTCAGCGCTGGCAAATTCAACCATCCTGGGTAACACTGTATCCGCCTGCAAGGTTCTCGGAGCTAATTCAGGGAATATACTGCAGACCCAGGCGTTGAAGAAATGAAAAGGACCCACGGTCCTCAAAGAACGGGGAGTCCGATGCTTGTACAGGTCCCCCAAAGATTTATATATCAAACACAGGGCCATTGGGCAGAGCGACACCTTCATCCCCCATGCCATCTGACAAGCTGGATATATGGCCTCTGGCCGAATAACTGTCTCGTCCCCTTGTAGGAGAGCGAAAGTGCACAGCCAAAATGTGAAATAAGCCGCACAGTGTGTGATGGGGTCTACGCCTGCTGGGTTGGGACCACCGCTGCCTGCACAGCGCAATGAGGATGGCAGCGCCGACTTATAGCGAGGGGCCCTTATCTGCTTGCTAGCAGCCGGACCCATGGAAGGAAAGTCTGCATACTTCAGGGGACCGTCAAAGAAATACTGGATCCACTGCCCTATCTGGACCCTCAGTTTGCTGCCCTTCTCTCGGGGTTGATAGCCTTTAGAGGACCCTCTGCTATACGCCAGACAGATAGAGCGGTATACCTTCCTCAGATATCGATATGAGAAGCCAATGGAATACTTGCCCTCGCCATCAGAGCTATCCTTCTCGGAATCTGACAAGCAAACTTCCTCATACAGCTCGCCATCAATGGGCAGGCCGGAGAGCTGTGATAAACTCCAGAGGTCCAGGGATGTCTCCCCCTCTGCTGTATAGAAAGTGTTGAATAAGGGGCAGAACACTTCAAACATTCCACAGCACAACCCTCGGGATATGGGATACCGGAATCTAGAAGCGAAGACGCTGTGATACACCTCGGCTCTGATCAGCAGAGGGGCATATTCATTCAGAACAAATTCGGTAAACTCCACTGATCCTTCTCAGAATAAGTGCGCGTCAGTGATTTTGGTATCCCCGAACCAACCAGCGGCCAGATGGTACTTGAACTGAGCAGCCGAACAATTCAGCACGAAGGGCTCTTCGCGATATCCCCACTTCAATGGTGCCAAGAACATGCCATAGCTGGGCTTCTCCCTATGAACTCGGCCGCTAGCATTATCCCACCGGGCAGGTGTGAATTCCGGGGCCCGGGCCAGCATCTTCTTCTCTGGTTCCAGCTCCGATATGCCGAGGACTGCATCCCAGTCGCGCTTTTCCCCAGGAAGATAGATGGCCTTGCTGCGATACACTGATTCCTTCAGACTATCTCGCTCAGCAAGGATGGCAGCTTCAACTACGCGAGCTATCCGGTAGTCTCGCATGCCGCCTACTGTGAAAGTCCGGATGAAAGGCATCAAATGTCGGTCCTTCGGATGGTCTGGCCGATAGCCACCATCCCGCCTGAAGCATGTCTCGGTCGCCGTGGAGTATACCCGGGCCGTCGACACTGTGTCAGTCTCAGAGTCAGATGACTCATCGACTGAAGCAATCCTGTCGTATCCGAAATCCAGGCTGTGCACATTCAGCCAATTTACTGTGGCCCGAGATATGTCTGGCTGGGCCGATGATCTAGCACCAACAGCTCCGGAAGACGCAGCATCAGAGATGGAAGCCATTACAGTGCCTGCAGTCGGAGAAAAAGTGTGAATTAAAAGCCAGTCTTATAAAGATTGTAACATGAGACTCTATGAAAATTTCGGTAGCATCTCCCCTTATTCAGGGTCTGCCCAAGGAGAATAGGGAGTCACCAACCAAGAGGGGGTGATCCCAAAATAAAAAGGGATTAAATCCCAAACTAGCGTCCTACCCGGGCGAAATCCAACCAAACGGGAAGAAGAACGAGAGCGGCCGAGAGGAGAAGAAGCTCCCGCCGATGAAAGAAATATGAGGAAAGAGAAAGAAGAAGCAAGAATGAAGAAAAAAGGCTTTCGGCGCCTTAATATAGGGCCCGAGGCAGATGGGTTCTCGGCGCGGCCAAATGCACGCCGAGAACTGCCCAGGCCGAGAGCCCCCATCGGCCAGAAGGCGCGCCGAGAACCCCTAGGCCGAGAAGCCCTGGCCGAGGCCCCCTTCCGCCAGGGCGCGCCGAGAAGCCCCAGGCCGAGAGCCCCCTTCGTCCGCGCCGAGAAGCTCCGCGCCGAGAGGTCCCTCGCGCCGAGAAGCTTCGCACCGAGAGGCTCATGCCGAGAAGTCTATGGCCCTGTGCCGAGAAGCTCTGAATTGCTGAAAATAAAGAAAATATGAAGAATGAAAATATGAAAAGGGAAGATAGGTGTGCAAAATATTGTTGCATCAAGATGATCGGGTCTGAGAGCCCGATTAAAGACAAATTGAGGAAGATACCCTCGAATGATGAAAGACACCTGCAAGCCCCGTGCCGCTTATTCTGCGCTTACGCCGCCCGCAGGTGGGGGGCATTTGTTGACACCTGGAAAATGAACAAGGGTGAAAACATAATTGAAAAGAGGGTCGGACCAACAGTGAAAGACCAATGGTGAAGCTCATCAACCGCCCACCCGGCTAAAACCCTTGTCGAAAAATGAACAAGGGTGAAAACATAATTGAAAAGAGGGTCGGACCAACAGCGAAAGACCAATGATGAAGCTCATCAACTGTCTACCCGGCTAAAACCCTTGTCGAAAATGCACAAGGGTGAAAACATAATTGAAAAGAGGGTCGGACCAACAGTGAAAGACCAATGATGAAGCTCATCAACTGTCTACCCGGCTAAAACCCTTGTCGGTAAAGCTGATGCCCGGTGCCAATGTCACTCAGACGGCAGCACTGATAAAGCAGCAGTCACTCGACTGATGAGACCTTCCAGCCCTTTAATGAGAGCTGTACTACCGTTTCGTCCAAGAATCCACGGATGATATGTCAGGGTAAGTCAGATGTCGGCTTACTGACAGATGTAATATGAGATGAAGATGAAGCCGGTACCGGTAGATGAAGATTGCAAAGGCTTTTGCAAAGTCAGAACACAAGAGGAATCGTCTCCACAGATTATATACCCGGCTGAGGTCTTCCCAGACTAAAGCTGATATCCGAGCTCGTCACCATTCAAGTGACGGTGTCGATAAGATAATACCCGATTTTGTCACCATTCAGATGGCAATACAGATGAAACCCCTGTCTACGGACTGATGAAACCCTTGTCTACGGACTGATGAGACCCCTGTCTACGGACTGATGAAAACCTTAACAATGATACAAGCTGTGTCACCAATGGAAGACCCCTTTTGGGTGATGATGCCCTTGAAAGACCCAAATGGGCCTGTGAAAGTGGCTAAAAAGCATTAATTGGGCCTGCAAAGGATGGCGCCGAGAGCCACTTGCCGAAGCCCAAAAGATGGCACCGAGAGCCACTTGCCGAAGCCCAAAAGAGGGCGCCGAGAGCCACTTACAATCGCGCCGGGAAGCCCCATTTGGGGCGCGCCGAGATGAAGCCTGTCGAGAAGGGGGGAAACGGGTATAAAAACCCTCTCCCTTCGAACAGATGAGAGAGCGGACCAACTGAGGGGGGACGAACAGAAAAAGAGAGAGCCACCAAAAGAGAAGATAAAAGAAAAAGAGAAGATAGAAGAATAGAAAAAAAAGTAGAGAGAGACTCTCCCTCGGTTGAGAGTAGAGAAGAAGCAGAAGAGAAGAGGAAGCAAGCTTCAGGTGGGCTGTCCCGGGGAGGGAGAGGAGTCAATGCTCCACCCTCCCCATGCTATCTTTTCTTTCTATTGATGTAATCTAGCGAGTTTTCTTCTCGATTTATCAGACGTAGTTAGCGAGGTTTAGGTCTCGAGCTCCGTCTGTCTCTCCACTTTGCATTTCTCTTTTACAGTCAGTGTAAAGCTTCGATCAATGTAATGAAATATCAATGAGACCCATTCGGGGATCTACTGATTAAGAGGTTTGCCCCCTTTGGCTGAAATATCTGCTCTCCGCTTCCCCTCGTATGATCATCGTTTATGAGAAATGGCTAATGGTTCATACGAACCTTCTCTGCAGAGGCGTAGGAACAGAACCCCTAACCTTATCTAATAGGTTACTGGGTTCTGTCGCCTCCCCTCTTCCTGCCTCAATGGCAAATCCCTCGTGTCCGTGCGAGCTTTCTTACAAGGCCCCTCAAGCCTCCTCCTTGTGCCGTTCAGGACCAGAGACATCAATCTCTTGGATTCTTGAACTGCTGGCTATACGAGAGGACATGTCAGACCACTGCTATCCCTCGGATTCTAACGAATGACGATTTTGATCTCCCGACCCTCCATTCTAACCCCTTGGATGACTAGGGTCTGGAGTTTCAGCGATAAAGGTTCCTCCGTCACCGGTTTTTAGATGCCATTAGGTTCGTCCGGGGGATCAGAGACAGTCATCTCTTGATCCCCAGATGGCCGGCGGCAGAAATAAATGAAGTCTTCAAAGATCCAGATGATAGTCTCGATTCTCCGTTGATTCTACCTTCCAGATCCCCCTTGGCCCTTCCTAACAGAAGCATCCTTGAAATCCCCCTCCTGCACTTCAAATCCGGCTTCAATCACAGTCAGAAAGCCCAGGAATCCCAGAAACAGAGTACCGTTTGAGCTCTGAAAAACCCTGAAATCCTTCCGCAAATCCACCTTCTCGGCATGCAAAATTCCCCGCCAAGAGCTGTCCTGCCGAGAGACCCTCTCCCCCCAGCTAAACGACAAACCCTGCCATTCAAACCCTTTTCACGTGAGCCTCCATGCAAGCCTCCTGACGCCAGGCTCCCGTCGCGGCCAGGAGCGCGCCGGGAAGCTCCACGTCGAGACCCCTCCCCTATAAGCCTATTCAAACCCCCCAGTCTACATGCTCCCGGCGCCACCTTCTCGGCGTGGCCAGGAGCGCGCCGGGAAGCCACTATCGAGAACCCCCCTTTTTTTTGAACCAATAAACCACCGCAGAGAGGCCCTTTGGCCAACCAATAAACCTCCGCCGAGACCCTCCTATGGCCGATAGAAAGCCATGCCAAGACCCACCTTCTTGGCCAAATGAAGCCCAGTCAGGGGACCATCCCTGCACTACCATTTGTCAACCTTCTAATTTCTTCAGACATAGGCCCCGGGGATGTTCAGAGATCGTCATGGATGCCTTGAGAAGACACAGTAATGGGGAAGACCTCCCCTACAGTCCTCATTCCCGATCCGGATTTCACCCTTATGAACCCAAAGGGCCATGTCGTTACATGAGTTCTGAGGGGCTTAAAGGGGATATTAATCGATGGTATAAATGCAAGCGATGTCCCGGGGCCCGGTGCCCATCCTCGTTCGGTCGTTATCCCGGCATTCCGTGGATGATGACCTATTCTCTCTTGGCATAATCCAAGTTGAGCGGACATGCTGCCGAAATTTATGCATATCCTATTGGGTAACTGTGATGTTCTCCCTCTCAACCCCGTCGGCCCATGGAGTTATGCCTTTGCATGCCCTCCGATGGTCCCTCGAAGGGGGATATAGATGTGCCATCGCACCCACATGGAGCGTGCCATGTCACGCCGGTCCCCATTCGGACTCCGGGTCAATTATGCCCGATCTTTTCCGGATCCTACTCTGCCACCGCATGGGTAGTTTCCTATTCCCCACTTGGCATAGTTCAAGCTGGTGGGAATATGCCGTCGGAGCTATCCCCTAAGATAACGAACCCCTGCTTCGTCTAATCCATTTAGCGTCTTGCAAACTAATGAATTCCGTTTCTTTTGAGTATGTGGCTTTACCGATGTCCTCCTCCTATCTTAGCGTTTAATCAAGGGTTGTCCTCCTTAGGGAGGACGTAATTAACGTCATGGCGTTCAGGGTATGACGGATTTCTGGTCCCGACTCGGACTTCACAATCGATTGACCATGTCAGATCGAGCGCACAACAAAATTGGCACCCCGGTGACTGGCACGCCAATAAACCAACAAATGAATAAATGAATAAATAATAAACAGATAAGATTTAAATAAGAGGATAATTAATAAAATCCGCGTCCACAGGATCTTGGCCTGGGTTTTATTGGCCAAAGAAGGAACCTCGGCGTGGGTTTTATTGGCCGGGGGGAAGCTCTCGGCGTGGCTTTTATCGGCCAAGGGGTTCTCGGCGTGGGTTTTATTGGCCAAGGGGGGGTTCTCGGCACGCTCGTCACCACGCCGGGAACCTGGCGCCGGGAGGCCCCCGGGCCGGGAAGGCTGTATTACAAAGGGCTTTCTTGGAAAATGAATACGATTGAGGGTTTTGTCAACATACTGAAGGGAAGAGGGGGAAGCCCTCTCGGCCACATGGCTCTCGGCGTGGCAACGGCCGCGCCGGGAAGGTGAAAGGGCTCAAGGCCAGAAAGGGTTTATGGCTTGATTACGGTACTCTGTTCTAGAGATTTGTGGGATTACATGAAGATTTCTGCTGGAGGGATGCCAAGGGAATTGGAAGGCGAAGTCAGTAGATGAAATAAGACCCTCTCACAACGTCCTGTGGAAATTTTTATCTGTTTGCCGCCAGCCGTCCGAGGAGATCAAGGGATGACTGCCTCTGATCACCTGGACGAGCCCAATGGCATCGAGGAAACAAACCATCGATGGAGGAATGACACAACCCTCGGCACTGGAATTCTAGGCCCTAATCATTCACGGGTTAGAATGGAGGGCCCAGGGGTCGAGGTCATCACTTATCATAACCTCGTGGGGTTGCATTCATCTGTAGATTAAGCATATATCTCATAACCAGCAGTTCAGGGAACCGAGGAATCGATGTATCTGGTAGGAAAACTCGAAGGAAAACTCGAATGTATATCGGGGATCTGCCATCGAGACAGGAGGGGAGAAGGAAATAGAACCCAATAACCCATTAGATGAGGGTAGGGGCCCTATCTTCATTCCTCTTCGAAGAACAGACTCATAGAAACGACTCTGAAACCCGAATCGTCTGGACATTTAAATAAAAGATATATGCATAGAAAGATAGAGGGCAGATACTTCAATCACCCAGTGCCCAAACGGGCCATTGGAGCGTTTCATTTCATAATATCATTCCAAGACTCAGACCAATTACAAGGAGGGAGTGAGGGAAAGGAGATAAAACAGAGGCCGGGATATCCCGGTTACATCCGATGCATCGAGATAAAACTCGTATAATTACATGAAGAAGAAAAGAAAACATGGGGGAGGGCAGAGCATTGACACCTCTCCCTCCCCAGCTGCCTACCCACCTGGAGCTTCTTCTTCTTCTCCTTCTCTTCTGATTGATCTCTTCTCTCTTTTCTCAGCGGAGGAGGCTCTCTCTCTCTGTTGGTCTCTTTATCTGGCTATCCTTTTCTTTTTCTTTCTTTTCGATCCTCCTCCTCTCTTCTAGTGGGAGAAAAAGGGGTTATATAACCTGTCCATCGCAAGTGATTCTCGGCGCGCCTATAGCAGGGGTTCCCGGCACGCTCCCATGGAGGGGCTTCCCGGCGCGCTTGTGGCCATGGGGAGGTTCTCGGCGCGAGGGGTATCAGGCCCATCCTCAATAGCATGTTAACAGGCCCATTCAACAGGCCCATTTTTAAAGCCCATATTCTGTTCAGCCTTATTGATTTCCTAAAACATATCAGAACCGACGAAGGCCCCTTTCTTATGGTGACATGATCTCCCCGGAAACAAATCCAAGGTTCTCAGCGCTTCATCAGTATCGTCGTCTGGATGACGATAACACCGGACATCAGCCAGGCCTGAGAAGGTCCTGGCCGGGCAATTAGTCGGTAGTGAGGGTCCTTCCTCAATCCTAACTTTGCAGGCATCTTCCAGTCTTCGTTGCTGGTCTGGTCCCATCTTTATCTTTGTTCATATTTTAGCTGTCAACAGATCCTTAGTCAAGAGGGGCACCCAGTGGCCTTCTTCAGTGAGAAGCTATGTGATGCTAGGACATGGTACTCCACTTATGATAAAGAGTTCTATGCCGTGGTTCAGTCCCTCCGACATTGGAGGCACTATTTGTTGCCCAAAGAATTTGTCATCTTTTCCGATCATGAGGCCCTCAAATACCTCAACTCCCAACAAAAGTTGAATGCCCTACATGTCCGCTGGGTTGAGTACATCCAATCCTACACCTTTGTCATCAAACACAAGGCGAGAAGAGAGAACCGAGCAGCGGATGCTCTTAGTAGAAGGGTCTCTTTGTTGTCCACTATCCATGTGGAGGTTACTGGGTTTGAGAGGCTCAAGGATGAGTACCCTGACTGCCCCGACTTTAGGCACATCTATACCACCTTGACCACTCATTCTAGCAGGGAACATGAGGGCTTTATCTTGGAGGATGAGTTCCTCTTCAAGGGGCTAAAGCTTTGCATACCACGGACCTCACTCCGTGATTTCTTGGTTTGGGAGTTACATGCAGGAGGACTAGCTGGACATTTTGCGGTCCATAAGACCATTGCTCTAGTTGAGGGACAATTCTTTTGGCCAAGTCTCAAGACAGATGTGGCCAAGATAGTGGGCCAATGCCGCCCATGTGCTTCGGCCAAGCAGGTGAAGCAAAACACCGACTTTTATACCCCTCTCCCCATCCCCGACCGTCCATGGCAAGACATAAGCATGGACTTTGTGTTAGGCCTACCCAGGACTCAAAGGAAACATGATTCGATCTTTGTGGTAGTGGACAGATTCTCTAAGATGGCCCACTTCATCCCATTCTCCAAAACCTCAGATGCCTCCCGAGTGGCCCGATTATTCTTTGATGAATTTGTTCGCCTTCATGGGCTACCCAAGACCATAGTCTCCGATAGGGATGTCAAGTTCACCAGCTTTTTTTGGAAGACCCTTTGGCACTTGATGGGTACCCTCCTCAAATTCCCCACAGCCTACCACCCTCAAACTGATGGCGAAACTGATGTGGCACAGCCCTAGGGTGATATGGGATGACTTGTTGAACCTAAGACCTAGACCCGCAAGCATACAAAGTAGAAGTTGGACTCACGCTAGCGGATTACTCGCACAGCGCACACGATCTCCCGATGGTGATCGAGGGATGATGGCAAGGGTCCGAGGTGGGACCCAATCGATTCAAAAGACCTAGCGGGCTTAGGCTGACCCCTAAGGGCCTACGGTCCCAACTTTGTGGGAGGCTGGCACGCCGGGGCGTGGGTTGGGAGGCACTCACACACGGTCCGTGGTGGGCACACTTAAGGTGGTGTGCGAGTCTGGGCTCTCGTCTCACCGACCGACGGCAAGTAAAGACTGCTAAATAAGCAAAGATTGCAACCAGACAACGAGGTATCAGATGCTCACTTGATCGGTGTGAAAACACCGATCCCGACCGGAGATGAGGGCGCACCGGGAAGCGTGGACATATGCCCGCAAGCCACGGCGATGGCGCTTGACCTGAAAATAAGTGGGTTACAACACTACTCCTCTCGCAGGAGGGGGGATCTCGGGGTGGGGGTTAGGAGATTTACAACCAATACTACCTCCACACAGGGAGGGGCTGTAAGCTGGCCAGGCGGAGAGGGGAAGTGAAGTTAGAAATCATTGTGGCGAGTTCCGCCGATGCTGCCAGCTTCTGGGACCACCGGACAGACAGTCGAAGATGTCACCGCCACGGTCTCCACCGAACTCCAAATGGGCTGAAACCAGTGCCGAAAGTCTCGTACTTTACCCAGGAGGACGCCTGAATTTTATTGAATTCCCCTGATGATGTTGCTGGTCGGGGTAGGACCTGGAATAGGGCCAGACTGCTCTGGTTCTGGCTGCTTTAGCACCACTACAGTAGGAAGAAAAGGTCACCCCGGAGGCTGCTGGGCTCTTATTTAGGCGTGGCTAGAATGGTTGGATCTGTTGTCGAGTCCTCTTAGAAACAAGACCTGCGGGGATGCCATAGAAGTCGGAGTAGATTGGGAGAGCCCAAACAGTGGATAGGGGTCAGTTCAGTCCCAGAGGGGATAGAACTGCGCACCCTGGGGAGGAAATTAAGAACTCACTTGTCCGGGGTCCAATCGAGAAGCCGCTTCTTGGTAATAGAAGGTGACTTGTCGTAGATGATCTCGGCCAAACCCCGCCTCTAAATCCTTAGGTGGCCGGCTGTGGGAGCTTCTGCAAGCAGCTTTAGGTTGTCAGTCTGGAGGAAGACGCGCAGTCGGGGAAGATCGGCTCCACCGGGCAGCCACGAGCTCAGAACGGGACAAGACCACTGCCGTTGCGAAGAAGACATGGAGACGCTTTCAACGGTACCTCTTGGGCTTTCAGAAACGCTGAGATGATGTCGTGGCTGGAGCTGCAAGTGACTGGATCTCTGTAGGTCCACAGCTGTGAACAGTCCTCCGGTGTATCTCCAAGAGGACAAGAGAAGGGGGTGAAGGGATGATGCCAAATGGTGAAGAGGGTGGAGGGTGGACTAGAGGGGGATGTGTGGAGGGTGTGGAGGGGGCTAGAGTTGCTGGAAAGGGGGCTGGTCTGGGTGTGCACTAGAGAGGGGGGGAATGGGGGGAATTGGTGGGTTCTATCTTAGGGTGTGGGGGATGAAATTCAAATTTGAATTGGAGATAGGGAGGGGATTTAATTGGTATCTAGGGAAGGGTGAGGATGCCTTGGGAAGAGGGAAGGTTCTACTGGGAAGTGGGAAGGGGTCATGGGGAGTGGGAATAGAGGGAGATACAAATTTGAATTTTGAGTTGGGGATGGGGTGGGGAGTTAGTGGGTGCCTAGGGAAGGGTGGAGGAGACCTTGGGAAGAGGGAAGGGTGCCTAGGGAAGGGTGGAGGAGACCTTGGGAAGAGGGAAAGTGTCTTGGGATGTGATAGTGGAGGGAGATTCAAATTTAAATTCATCTTGGGAAGTGGGAGTGGAGAGAGATTCCAATTTCAATTCCTCTTGGGAGAGGGGAGTAGAGAGAGAGAGAGAGGAGAGAGAGAGAGAGAGAGAGAGGAGAGTCACACTCCAACTAGAGGGGAGGGAGGATTCACTCACAATAGACTCCAATCTCTCAAGCATCAAGTGTTACAAATGGGAGGGAGTTGAGTCCTATTTATAGGCACCCAAGTCTTTACATGACCGAAACGCCCTTAGCATTTACACAAAAGACCAAAGCTATCCTAAACAACCAACATGGGCCCAAACTAGGATGCAAAAGCCCAATTAATACAAAACAAGGGAAATTGGACTCATGACCACATGACTCAATAAAGGAAATATATAAATAAGACCTCAAAGAAATGAAGATAACATGCGATCATTATAGTCAGACATCCTTAAAGTGATGCAGGCGATTCGAGCCAAAGAGAGCGCTGTGAGATGCCCTCATCAAATCTCCCGGGGTGGGGAGAACTCGACTCCATCTAGTATGTGTCCGCCTGGCTATGGTAGCGCTCCAAAATGTTCGGATCAAGGTGCAGTAGATCCTCCAGACTCACCCAAGTGTCCTCTGTCGGGGGACGGTTCTTCCACCTCACCAGGTAGCGTTGATACACCTTGTGCCTGGTAATGGTACTCTGCTCATCCAGTATTGCCTCTATCTGCTCACGTCGGCCTCTCATGCTAGGAAGTGGTGTCCCACCGTGGGTGTCTCTCTCAAGGGGGGGGGGGGGGGTAAAGGCTCAAGCTCCTTACTGGGTCCCACCGCGAGGCCCTTGTAGGGTACCAGGTCTGCCACGTTGAAGGTAGGGTGTACCCCAAAACTCTCAGGTAGGTTCAGCTCATAAGCGTTACTGCCAAGTCATTTCAGAACTTGAAAGGGTCCCGAACCTCGTGCCCTCAACTTGGAGGCAGGCCCGGGAAGGAGCTGCTCCGTCCTCACCATCACCAAGTCTCCCACTTGGAACTCATAGTGATGTCGTCGAGCATCTGCTTGCCTTTTGTAAGCCTCATTGCTTTTCCCTATATGCTTGCGGATGTCATCATGCAACTCTTTGATATGCTGTGCAAAGGACTCAGCTGAGACTGACACTCTGGCATGTGGGGAAGGGGAATAAGATATGAAGGCTTTATAGGCCTATAACCATGCACGACCTTGAATGGACTCTTGCCTATGGACCTATTGACGGAATCATTATATGCAAACTCGGCTTGGGGCAAGAGGAGATCCCAATTCCTGGGGTGGTCCCCAACTAGACAACGGTGC
This sequence comes from Amorphophallus konjac, assembly GCA_022559845.1. NCBI lineage: Eukaryota > Viridiplantae > Streptophyta > Magnoliopsida > Alismatales > Araceae > Amorphophallus > Amorphophallus konjac. The sequence goes on along the minus strand of CM040120.1, from coordinate 61,582,551 downwards.
AAATTCATAAGACTTCGGTTGATGATCTCAGTTTGGCCATCGGTTTGAGGGTGGTAAGTAGTTGAGAATTTGAGGAGGGTTCCCATCAGATGCTAGAGGGTTTTTCAAAAGCAACTAGTGAACTTCACATCTCGGTCGGACACAATGGTCTTAGGTAATCCATGGAGTCAGACTACCTCATCAAAGAATAAACGGGCGACCCTAGAAGCATTTGAAGTCTTGGAGCATGGGTTAAAGTGGGCCACCTTAGAGAACCTATCAACAACTACAAAGATTGAATCATGTTTGCGCAAGGTCCTAGGCAGGCCAAGGATAAAGTCCATGCTCAAGTCCTCCCAAGGTCGGTCTGGGATGGGAAGGGGTGTGTAAAGCCTAGTGTTTTGCCTCACTTGCTTGGTTGAGGCACAAATGTGACACTGTCCCACAATGTTGGCCACATCCTTCTCGAGACTGGGCCAATGGAATTGCCTCTCAACTAGCTCTATGGTCTTTTGGACCCCAAAGTGACCAGCTAGGCCACCACTGTGCAACTCCCGAACTAAGAAGTCCCGAAGTGAAGTTCGGGGTATGCATAGCCTAGCTCCCTTGAAAAGATATCCCTCTTGGAGTATGAATCCCTCATGTTCCCTGTGCGGTTGAGTGGAGAGGGTGCTGTAGTGAGTCCCAAAGTCGGGGCAATTTGGATATTCCCCTTTGATTCTCTCAAACCCCGTGACTTCCACCTGGACAGTGGAAAGCAAGGCTACCTGCCTACTCAGCGCATCGGCGGTGCGATTCTCACTACCCACCATGTACTTGAGGACAAAGGTATAGGCATGAATGTATTCTACCCAATGGACATGACGGGCATTGAGCTTTTGTTGGGTATTGAGGTACTTCAAGGCCTCGTGGTCCGAGAAGATCACAAACTCCTTGGGTAGGAGATAGTGTCTCCAATGCTGAAGGGATTGAACCACAGCATAAATCTCTTTGTCATATGTGGAGTACCTAGTCCTAGCCTCACAAAGTTTCTCAGTAAAATAGGCTACTGGGTGACCCTCTTGGCTCAGAATGCCTCCAATCCCTACCCCGGATGCATCACAAGTGACCTCAAAGACTTTAGAGAAGTCGGGTAGACAAAGAACCGAGGCTTGGGTCATCTTTTCTTTGAGCTCTAGGAATGCTTTGAAGGCTGCCCTAGTCCATACAAAAGTGCCCTTCTTGAGGCAGTCAGTGATAGGAGCGGTGATAGTGCTAAACCCACGAACGAATCTCCTATAGAAAGTGGCTAGCCCGTGAAAGCTTCGGGCCACATGGAGGGTCTTGGGCTCGGGCCACTCAAGAATGGCTTGGACCTTCTCGGGGTCCATGGATACTCCTTGGCATGAGACAATAAATCCTAGGAAGGCTAGTTGATTGGTCAAGAAATGACACTTCCCGGGGTTGGCAAAGAGGCTCCCTTTCCTAAGAACGGTGCACACTTGTCTGATGTGATCGAGGTGGGCTTCCTTGGACTGGCTATATATGAGAATGTCATCAAATTAGACGACAAGGAAGATGCCAATGAAGGGCCGGAGAGCCTCGGTCATGAGGCGCATGAAGGTGCTAGGTGCATTGGAAAGGCCAAAGGGCATCACAAGCCACTCATAGAGATCGTCCTTGGTCTTAAAGGCGGTCTTCCGCTCGTCCCCGGGCCTAATGCGAACTTGGTGATAGCCACTCTTGAGGTCAATCTTGGAGAAGATGGTGGCTCCATCAAGCATGTCTAACATGTCATCTAGCCGAAGGATGGGGAACCTATACTTGATCGTTATCTTGTTGATGGCTCGGCTATCCACACACATGCGCCAAGTTCTGTCCTTTTTGGGTGTGAGAAGAGCCGGGACGGCACATGGGCTCTTGCTAATGCGGAGGAAGCCCTTCCTGATGAGCTCCTCAATTTGCCTCCTAAGCTCGGCATGCTCGGTGGGGTTGAGGCGGTAGTGGGGGAGGTTGGGTAAGGTAGCTCCGGGCACAAAGTCGATGGCATGTTGCACATCGCGCATGGGTGGTAGCTTATCCGGAAGCTCATCGGGGAACACATCATGGAAGTCCTCAAGGAGTTGTTGGATTTCTATTGGGTGTGGGTCGGTTTGGGTGGATTCCCCAAGGCAAATGACAATGGCTCACACTTGTCCCTGTTGGTTGACTTCTTCCTCAAGTTCTTTCATAGTGATGAGGTGTAGGCTCCTAGAAGTCCCAATGGTCAAACTAGGGTTAGGATTTGATGGGGTGGGGTGTGGGGTAGAGGGAGGGGTTGAAGATTCTTCTAGGAGAGGAGGTGTCTTCTTGGGGAGGGAGCGGGGTGGTGAAGGGTTGAGTTGGATTCTCTTTCCCTCATGGGTGAAAATGCAAGCGTTCGCCCTCCCGAGGAAGGTGACATCTACATCATAGATCCAAGGCCGCCCTAGGAGTATGCTCCCTACTTCCATTGGTAGAATGTCACACGAAACTTGGCCTTGGTCGGATTGAAATGTGATGGGGACAAGGCAACGAGTGCTAACGGGTATGGATGTAGCATCAATCCAAGCTACCCGATAAGGTTTTGGGTGTGAGGAAATGATGAGGCCTAGAAGTTTGACGGTGTCGGGGCACACCACATTCACACTGTCACGCCCCGAGCGCCTGGGAGGAACCCGAGAGAACGTGACGAGTTTATATCAATCATGTCAATCAGAGCAAGTAGAATTTCGATATCAAAATAGAGTGTGCAATAAGACGAGAATTTAAAACATAACCAAGAACCGATACCATTGATAACAACTTAACCATTAAACCAATCCATAAAACTCCAAGACTTAACAATACGAACCAGGCCCATAAGCCTTAACTATTACAACACATTGACATAATACAATATCCAACGACAAGACTCCAAGAATAAACTAAGGACGACAAGACACGATAAGTGGTAGTAGCATGACGCTTGCAGATTCTACGCTCGTCACTCTTGCTCCTACCCATCCGAGTCTGAGTCATGGTCCGTATTACCTGAAAAGTTTGGGGACAAGAACTTGATGAGCGAACGCTCAGTAGGAATTATATCTCAAGAACTAGCAATTGGTTTAAGTATTTAACTTTTTCAAATGAAAATGCAAGTCTATATGTAAAACATGTAAAATAAAATGTTATGGAATTGAACAGGATAACGAGAGGAAATAACATATGCTGTTGATCCAAGATAGGGAATTTCAAGTATTCAAGTATTTGAATGAGTACCAAGTATATCAACAAAGTCTTTCATGTCGTGAAATAATGGCTATTAACAAGCAAGTACTTTGCCCATTCCGGGCCACGCAAGTCATGTCAAGTCAATCAAGTCAAGTACGCGAGAGAGAGATAGAGATATAGTGGACTGTCGTAGATTCAAGCAAGTACTTCAGTGCAATGCCACACCGTGATCAATATAACTCCCATGGGCACAAGTACTTTCGGGTGCTCCTCCCAGTACCAGATCGGGCCCTATATGCGCTGACATTGTTACATGTAATATCTAGACAACCACTTTATGTATAACCATGGAATTCCAAGAACAAACTCATGTAAGGTATCAAGATAGATTTGTGGATAGGTTCCACGGAATTCAAGGAAATAGCTTTTAGAGTTCAAAAATCGATAATGACGGTATAATCATGAGTGTCGATAAAACTGGGTAGATTTTGTTCCCCAATTGGGTACCATAACAAATAGGTATCCATATACATGGATGGTCACCCATTTGATATAGAATTGAGGTCCACAAGAACTACATATCAATGATATGATGTCCACGTTCCATTAAGAATATACTCATGATATCCACATAGCATATCATGAGGGCCGGTATGCCATGTTTCTAAAGAGTGACATGGCAAAATAGTGTAAAGAGTTTTTATGGTACAACCTGCTCAGTCGGCCTTGAGGGAATCCAAGGCTCGAGGAGTCTTACGGAGGTCTCTATGACTAACTTGTTAGTCCAAAGGAACGGAGTGTCCAATGGAGAGCTTGTAGGTCACCGAGAATTGAGGGGTAATGCGATAACCATCGTGAAACATGGGACTATATTCACGGAATGGAACATAGTGCCGATATATATGTATATATAGATATAGAAGACCCTCGGTTCAAAGAAAGCAGTATGAAATAATTACACAGGAAATTAGCGACTTAATCTAAGTCATTGCTTATCAAATTAACGCCTTTTACAGGGGCGTTTATTTATAATTTGACGACTTATACAGGGGTCATCCATTATATAATTCTATTTTGCAAGAATTTCAATGTTCTGGAATTTTAACAAAACGCGCCTTGGACAGGGATGTTACTTTTAAGTTAGCGCCCTTTGGTGGGGCGTCTGTTCTATAAGAGACGGCCTGTATCAGGTCGTTAATTCAAGTTCATCCAAGATTTAACATGAACAGTGAAAATTTCCAGATAATACAATTTTGGGATAACAAGTTACATGGTCAGGACAAGAAAAATAGCAGGATTCAAGGGGTATAATCATGCATTTGATTGGGTTCATGGTTTCATAGATATAAAATTTTTAAACATGAGATTTTAATAATTTTAAAGAATTGACGACTCCTGGGTAGGGCGTCAGATCTTGAATTAGCGCCCTGGGCTGGGTCGCTTCGTTTAAATTAGCGCCCTTGGCAGGGTCGCTTATTTAAAAATCTTACAGAACCTTTGAAAATGCAATAAGACTATATGCATGAGATCATGGATGATATTATTACATAATCTATGCTAGTTTGGGCTACGTTTCTTGAGAAAACCTACAATATGATCATGATTTATGTTTGTTTGGGCTACGAGACTTGAGATAACCTACCTCTGTGGATGATCTGGTGAACATGATGAAGTTCTGAAGCTTTTACGATGGTCTGTCTCAAAGAACAGCAGGATGAAGGTCTGAAGCTTTTACAATGGTCTGTCTCAAACAACAGCAGGATGAAGGGGGAAGCAGAGGAACGCCTCCACACGTTCGTCAGCAGGAAGAAGAATGAAGAAGAGGGAGCTCCCCTTCACGTTGCAGTCAATAGGAAGAAGAGGAAGAAGCCTTCCTCACTTGCATTCACAGTAGCAGGATGGCGTCGATGCAGCAGTAACGTTGCTACGATCAACGGAGACGTAGTTTTATAGGGTTGTGTGGGTTCTGGGGGATTCAAATGCTCAGATACGAAAAGGATTTTTGATCAAGATTGGTAAGGTTTTAAACCTACTATGCATGGACCTCACCCCTTCCAAGATAGCAGCCGCCTGCTCCCATTTGCATCGGAGAACCCTAACACAGGCCATGCAGCGAACGAGCATGCCTTAATTTAACTCTCGGGGAAAGAGACGTCTGAGACAAGAGCGTCTTTTCATTAAGTAGCGCCCTCACCAGAGGGTGTGTTTTTATAAAATGACGCCTTAACTAGGGTCATCTTTTACATTTTCCATATTTTGGCGCTAAATTTCTATTTCTTTCTTGGTATGAATTAGCGCCCATGATCAGGGCGTTATTTATACAACTAACGCCTTAAGAGAGGGCGTTATTTAATTAGCGCCTTAAGGAAGGGCGTTATTTCTTTTTGGCCCAATTTTATGTATTTCTCTTGGATGGTTTTACGTTTATTAAGTACCTCTAATCATATATATCAATTATTTTTAATTCGTTTGGAATATTTTATTCCTTATTAATTATATGGGGTCTTACACCCTCCCCCACTTAAAAGAATTTGGTCCCCAAATTCAATTGCGTGAAATGGAGACATGGAGGGTATAGAGTACTTACGATTTAGAACAATTCTGGATATCTTCTTCGTATAGATTCCTCAGTTTCCCATGTAGCTTCTTGTTCCGAGCATTTGTTCCACTGTACTTTTACCATGGGAATGGTCTTATTTCTTAAGACTCGGACCTCTCGATCAAGAATCTTCATTGGCTTCTGTTCGTATGTGAAGTCCCTCTGAATTACCAAATTACTATGATCAATGACATGGAAAGGGTCGTGTACATACTTCTTCAGCATGGAAATGTGGAACACGTTGTGCACTTCCGACAATTAAGGAGGCAAAGCAAGACGATAGGCTACCTCGCCCACTCTTGCCAATATTTCGAATGGACCAATGAATCTTGGTGTGAGCTTGCCTTTAACTCCGAACCTCCTTATTCCTCGACCGGGTGAGACCTTGAGGTAAACATGGTCTCCGACTTGGAACTCTAATTCCCTTCTTCTATTATCTGCATAAGATTTCTGTCGGGATTGTGCTACTTTGAGTCTTTCCCGGATAAGTTCAACCTTCTATGTTGTATTTCTTACCATATCAGGCCCTAGTAGTTGCTTCTCGCCAACCTCATCCCAGCATATAGGAGATCGGCAACTCCTGCCGTACAAGGCTTCACATGGAGCCATCTGTATACTGGCTTGGTAACTATTGTTGTATGCAAACTCGGCTAGGGGAAAATGATCATGCCAGCCTCTGCCAAAGTCAATAATACAAGCCCGTAGCATGTCTTCAACTATTTGGTTTGTTCTCTCGGTCTGACCGTCGGTCTGGGGATGGAAAGCAGTACTGAAGTTGAGCTTCGTCCCCAAAGAGCGTTGTAGACCCTTCCAGAAAGGAGAAGTGAAGCGAGGGTCTCGGTCAGACACGATTGATGTTGGGACTCCATGCAATCTCACGATCTCCTTAATATATAATGCGGCCAAAACATCAACCGACCATCGACTTTTAATGGGCAAGAAATGCGCCAACTTGGTCAGTCGGTCGATGACTACCCAAATACCATCATGTCCGCCTCTAGATTTAGGCAATCCCATGATGAAATCCATACCAATTTCTTCCCATTTCCATTTGGGAATATCAAGGGGGTGTAACTTTTCGGCGGGCCTTTGGTGTTCCGCTTTCACTTGTTGGCACGTGAGACAGCGAGACACAAAGTCCGCTACCTCCCTCTTCATGTTCGGCCACCAGAAAGTTCTTTTTAGATCTTTGTACATCTTAGTTGCTCCAGGATGAATGGTATACCTAGAGCGGTGAGCTTCATCTAGAATCTTTCTTTTCAACTCAGGACAGTCCGGAACACATGTCCTTTCCTGAAACATTAGTCTTCCATCCATTGCTATCTTGAACCCGATTCTTTGATCTAGTTTCTCCCTGAGTTCAATCATTCCAGGATCTTCATCTTGTAACTTTTTGATTTCGGATAGCAAATCTGGATGTACACTCATGTGAGAGAGTGTAATACACCCATCTTTCTAGTCCGTGCTTATATTTAATCTAGAGAATTCCTCTAATAGTTTCCATTCCCGTATCATATAGCTGGCTATAAGGGTTCTCGGCTTTCGACTCAAGGCATCAGCTACCGAATTCCCTTTACCGGGGTGATATTGAATAGTGAAATCAAAGTCCTTTAAATATTCCAGCCATCGACATTGTCTCATATTAAGCTCCTTCTGAGAGAATAGATATTTGAGGCTCTTATGATCGGAGAATACTGTGAATTGTTCTCCGTAGAGATAATGTCTCCAGATCTTTAGTGCAAATACTACCGCGGCCAATTCCAAATCATGCACCGGGTAGTTTTCTTCATGCTTCTTCAACTGCCTGGAAGAGTATGCAATGACGCTTCCCTGTTGCATTAACACACAACCGAGGCCAATACCGGAAGCATTGGTATATACCTCATACTTCTCTCCTTCAATAGGAAGGGCCAAGACTGGAGCAGTGGTCAAATGGTCCTTCAATGTTTGGAAGCTTTGTTCACATTCCTCATTCCACTCATATGGCACCTCCTTGCGGGTCAACCTGGTGAGGGGTACTATAATCCTTGAGAAGTTTTTAATAAAACGCCGGTAATAACCAGCAAGACCAAGGAAACTCCTAATTTCTATTGCATTTGTTGGTTGTTCCCAATTCTTTACCGCTTCAACCTTTGCGGGGTCCACTGAGATTCCATCTTTTGAAATTACATGTCCTAAGAAGTTCACTTCTTCCAGCCAAAACTCGCATTTGCTAAATTTGGCATATAATTGATTATCCCTCAATATCTGCAATGCTATTCTTTAATGCACTTCATGCTCCTCTTCAGACTTTGAATATATCAGGATGTCATCGATAAAAACCACAATAAATTTGTCTAGATGTGGTCTAAAGATGCTATTCATAAGCTGCATAAAAGCTGCAGGGGCATTTGTTAGTCCAAAAGGCATAACAGTAAATTCATAATGCCCGTACCTACTTCGGAATGCAGTCTTGTAAATATCCTCGTCCTTGATCCTCAATTGGTGATAACCTAATCGAAGATCAATTTTTGAGAAATACTTTGCTCCAAAAATCTAATCAAAGAGTTCATCAATCCTCGGTAGTGGATATTTATTCTTGATAGTGAGGTGGTTCAGCTGCCGATAATCGATGCACAGCCTCATCGATCCATCCTTCTTCTTGACAAACAATACTGGTGCTCCCCATGGGGAAGTACTTGGTCTGATAAATCCTTTCTTCAATAGCTCCATTAGCTGTTCCTTCAATTCCTTCAATTCTATGGGGGACATTCTGTAGGGTGCTTTGGAAACAGGTCCGGCACCCGGAATAAGATCTATAGTGAATGAGACTTCTCTCTCTGGTGGTAGACCAGGCAAATCTTCAGGGAAAACATCGGAGAACTCCCGAACCACTAGAATATCTTCTAGTCTAGCTACCTTAGCCTCGGTGGCAGTTACAAATGCTAAGAATGCCTCGCATCCTTTGTTGATAAGTTTATGGGCTCGAAGAGCAGAGATGACTGGTGATCTCTTCCGGGGAGTAACGTAAGTTAACTCTGGGTAATCCACAAAAGTTACTTTTCCATTTCGACAGTCTACAGTTGCCCGATAGGTGGATAGCCAATCGGCCCCTAGAATTACATCATACTCTTTCAGATCTAAGCATATTAAATTTGTAGGTAAGTTGTGGCCTTTAACCATAATCTTACAATTAGGGTAATGGAAGGTGACATCAGACTCGTTCCCTAACGGGGTAGAAATCACTAAGTTTATCCATTCTGGTTCCATAGAGAATGAAGCAACAAATTTCTTTGAAATAAAAGAATGTGTGGCGCTAGTATCAAACAGTACTTGAGCAGATTTAGAGCAGACAGTCAAAATACCTTCCACCAACCCACCCTCGGTTGGTTCCGTCTCTTGGAGAGCTTGTAAACGTCCTTGCTTCTTTGCCGGATGCTTCTCTTCCTTTGTCTCCGGCTCACTTTGCTCATTCATCATCGGACAATCGGGAATACGGTGTTCTTTACTCCCACAACGAAGGCATGCTCCGAGCCTTCTCCAGCATTCCGCAGCCTGATGACCCGGCTTATCGCAATAATTACAATTCTCCTTTGGCGGTGTCGTGATGGAGAAAGGTTTGTTGTTGCCCTTCTTGAATTTCTTCACCTTGGAGGGTTCTCCTCCATTATTGGTCCCCTTTTTGAAGGACGGTTTAAAAGTGTTGGGGCTTGTGACATTCTCCCTTTTATCCTTACCACGGATTTTGTCAGACAATTCCGTGGTGTCTTCTAGCAACTGGGTACGACGCACCATCTCCGAGTACACTTGAATATCCAAGGGAGTGAGCTGGGTGATATACTGGGGTTGTAACCCATTCAAGAACCTTCTTGCCTTCATCTTTTCCGTGCATACTAAATGTGGTGCATATCTAGATAACCGGGAAAACTGTGCTTCATAGTCAGCTACCGACAGGGATCGTTGCTTCAAGGCAGCAAATTCCGCGGCCTTTTTCTCCTGAACACGGTCGGAGAAATACTTGCTATTGAAATGCTCGACAAATTCTACCCAAGTAACATGATTTTCGGGTAAGGTGGCCTCAACAGACTCCCACCAAGCACGAGCGTCCCGTTCCAGTTGGAACGTGGCCAGAAGCACCCTTTCATCATCTGCGCATTACATGACGCGGAGGATCCGTTCGATCTCTTTTATCCAATTATCTGCATCCTCAGGGTTTGATGATCCTACGAACCTCGGAGGGTTGAGGTTCCTAAAACTTCGATGGAGGTCGCCAGCTCCATGGTGTGCCCCACCTTGAGCCACCTGTTGCAAGGCCTGGGTCAAGCCTTGAACAGTTCGTTGCATCTCACGCCATTGTGCGCTTTCAGCAGCCATTGTCCTACAAGGAGTGAACCTTAATTAGTTTCATGTTGAAATTTGTAGTCGGATGCCCTACAAGGACTTATACCCACGGCACTACCCATCTTCAAAGTTTAGGGATAAACCTATCCTTGGACTTGGGTTTCCTAGGACTTGAAATCCTAGGCTCTGATACCACAAAAACTGTCACGCCCCGAGTGCGGAAGGAACCCGGGAGAACGTGACGAGTTTATATCAATCAGAGCAAGTAGAATTTCGATATCAAAATAGAGTGCGCAATAAGACGAGAATTTAAAACATAACCAAGAACCGATACCATTGATAACAACTTAACCATTAAACCAATCCATAAAACTCCAAGACTTAACAATACGAACCAGGCCCATAAGCCTTAACTATTACAACACATTGACATAATACAATATCCAACGACAAGACTGCAAGAATAAACTAAGGACGACAAGACACGATAAGTGGTAGTAGCATGACGCTTGCAGATTCTACGCTCGTCACTCTTGCTCCTACCCATCCGAGTCTGAGTCATGGTCCGTATTACCTGAAAAGTTTGGGGACAAGAACTTGATGAGCGAACGCTCAGTAGGAATTATATCTCAAGAACTAGCAATTGATTTAAGTATTTAACTTTTTCAAATGAAAATGCAAGTCTATATGTAAAACATGTAAAATAAAATGTTATGGAATTGAACAGATAACGAGAGGAAATAACATATGCTGTTGATCCAAGATAGGGAATTTCAAGTATTCAAGTATTTGAATGAGTACCAAGTATATCAACAAAGTCTTTCATGTCGTGAAATAATGGCTATTAACAAGCAAGTACTTTGCCCATTCCGGGCCACGCAAGTCATGTCAAGTCAATCAAGTCAAGTACGCGAGAGAGAGATAGAGATATAGTGGAGTGTCGTAGATTCAAGCAAGTACTTCGGTGCAATGCCACACCGTGATCAATATAACTCCCATGGGAACAACTACTTTCGGGTGCTCCTCCCAGGACCAGATCAGGCCCTATATGCGCTGACATTGTTACATGTAATATCTAGACAACCACTTTATGTATAACCATGGAATTCCAAGAACAAACTCATGTAAGGTATCAAGATAGATTTGTGGATAGGTTCCACGGAATTCAAGGAAATAGCTTTTAGAGTTCAAAAATCGATAATGACGGTATAATCATGAGTGTCGATAAAACTGGGTAGATTTTGTTCCCCAATTGGGTACCATAACAAATAGGTATCCATATACATGGATGGTCACCCATTTGATATAGAATTGAGGTCCACAAGAACAGCATATCAATGATATGATGTCCACGTTCCATTAAGAATATACTCATGATATCCACATAGCATATCATGAGGGCCGGTATACCATGTTTCTAAAGAGTGACATGGCAAAATAGTGTAAAGGGTTTTTATGGTACAACATGCTCAGTCGGCCTTGAGGGAATCCAAGGCTCGAGGAGTCTTATGGAGGTCTCTATGACTAACTTGCTAGTCCAAAGGAACGGAGTGTCCAATGGAGAGCTTGTAGGTCACCGAGAATTGAGGGGTAATGCGATAACCATCGTGAAACATGGGACTATATTCACAGAATGGAACATAGTGCCGATATATATGTATATATAGATATAGAAGACCCTTGGTTCACAGAAAGCAGTATGAAATAATTACACTGGAAATTAGCGACTTAATCTAAGTCATTACTTATCAAATTAACGCCTTTTACAGGGGCATTTATTTATAATTTGACGACTTATACAGGGGTCGTCCATTATATAATTCTATTTTACAGGAATTTCAATATTCTGGAATTTTAACAAAACATGCCTTGGACAGGGGTGTTACTTTTAAATTAGCGCCCTTTGGTGGGGCGTCATTTCTATAAGAGACGGTCTGTATCAGGTCCTTAATTCAAGTTCATCCAAGATTTAACATGAACAGTGAAAATTTCCAGATAATACAATTTTGGGATAACAAGTTACATGGTCAGGACAAGAAAAATAGCAGGATTCAAGGGGTATAATCATGCATTAGATTGGATTCATGGTTTCATAGATATAAAATTTTTAAACATGAGCTTTTAATAATTTCAAAGAATTGACGACTCCTGGGTAGGGCGTCAGATCTTGAATTAGCGCCCTAGGCTGGGTCGCTTCGTTTAAATTAGCACCCTTGGCAGGGTCGCTTATTTAAAAATCTTACAGAACCTTTGAAAACGCAATAAGACTATATGCATGAGATCATGGATGATATTATTACATAATCTATGCTAGTTTGGGCTACGTTTCTTGAGAAAACCTACAATATGATCATGATTTATGTTTGTTTGGGCTACGAGACTTGAGATAACCTACCTCTGTGGATGATCTTGTGAACAGGATGAAGGTCTGAAGCTTTTACGATGGCCTATCTCAAACAACAGTAGGATGAAGGTCTGAAGCTTTTACGATGGTCTGTCTCAAACAACAGCAGGATGAAGGGGGAAGCAGAGGAACGCCTTCACACATTCGTCAGCAGGAAGAAGAATGAAGAAGAGGGAGCTCCCCTTCACGTTGCAGTCAACAGGAAGAAGAGGAAGAAGCCTTCCTCACTTGTATTCGCAGTAGCAGGATGGCGTCGATGCAGCAGTAACGTTGCTATGATCGACGGAGACGTAGTTTTATAGGGTTGTGTGGGTTCTGGGGGATTCAAATGCTCAGATACGGAAGGGATTTTTGATCAAGATTGGTAAGGTTTTAAACCTACTATGCATGGACCTCACCCCTTCCATGATAGCAGCCGCCTGCTCCCATTTGCATCGGAGAACCCTAACACAGGCCATGCAGCGAACGAGCATGCCTTAATTTAACTCTCGGGGAAAGAGACGTCTGAGACAAGAGCATCTTTTCATTAAGTAGCGCCCTCACCAGAGGGCATGTTTTTATAAAATGACGCCTTAACTAGGGTCATCTTTTACATTTTCCATATTTTGGTGCTAAATTTCTATTTCTTTCTTGGTATGAATTAGCGCCCATGATCAGGGCGTTATTTATACAACTAACGCCTTAAGAGAGGGCGTTATTTAATTAGCGCCTTAAGGAAGGGTGTTATTTCTTTTTGGCCCAATTTTATGTATTTCTCTTGGATGGTTTTACGTTTATTAAGTACCTCTAATCATATATATCAATTATTTTTAATTCATTTGGAATATTTTATTCCTTATTAATTATATGGGGTCTTACACACACTACTCCCGTTGTCCAAGATGACCTTCCTAGCATGACTCCCTATCCGGATGTAGGTATGGAAGATGGTGTTTCTTCTCCAATCATGTTCTTGGGCTTGAGTGAGGGTACACCTAACCACTCCAAGATGAGGGTCGGTGGGTGGAGGAGGTTGTTCTAGATTGGCCTTTATGTAATGGGTCTCATATTCTTCCTCCCAATCGGGAGAGGCCTCAAACACCTCAACCTCTTCTTCAACTCCCGCTTGGGGTAGGAGATTAGCCTCCTCAATTAGCAAGCTAGATGATCCCTTGGTGGGGCATTAATTGGCGAAGTGTCCATACCCAAGGCACCTAGAGCATTGTTGGCCGCTTTGGTGGTTGGGGTTGGCCCTACTGTGAAAGGGGGTGGCTCCCGGATTGGGTCTATTGGGAGTGGGGTTGGGAGGGCCATTTGTGGGGTGATGGGGAAGGGTGCCACTAGGAGGGGCTGCCCTGGTGGGAGCAGCTCCCATGGGGTTGGGAAGGAGACCTCATTGAGGAGGTGGGGTGTTGGTCCGAGGTGCCAAGGATTTGGGATCCATCCCCCGAGGGGGAACCATTCGGGTATATCGAGAGAATTTCTCGGCATCCCAGACTATTTGGTAGGCTTGCTCTAGGGTGGTCACTTGACGCATGAAGAGCTCCTTCTTTATGTGGAATTGAAGCCCATTCCTAAAGCGGGATAGTGTGACAGCGGGATCCTCTTGGACTCCACACTTAAGAAGGTAGTAATCAAATTTTTCAATGTACTCCATCACGGTCTTCCCTTCTTGGGTTAGGGCTTGCCACTCATCTAGGAGGTTTTGATGGTAGGAGGGAGGGACATATTTGAGTTTGAGTTGTTCTTTCGTGGCCCCCCATCTGGTGATGGGAGGTTCCCTCTTAACTATCCTCAATCCCTCAACGTTCAACCAATGGGTCTTTGCTAACTTAGTAAGTTGCATTTTGGCAAGTCAGACTTTCCTATCCTCGGTCATGGGGTACCAATCAAAATATTGGTCCATAGCCGCTTCCCAATCTAAGTAGATGCTCGGGTGATGGGACCCATCAAAGGTGAGGGCATCAACTTTCACAAGCCTTACAAGGTGTTCATCTGGATTATCCCGGGGGGGTCTGTCATCTCTCCTTGGGGGTGGGTCCCTTTCTGGCTCGAGTGGGTGGCCACGGTTGAGCTCTCTTATGGTTGGTCCCTCACGTGGAGGAGGTTGTTGTGCATCCCTTAGTTTTTATGATGACAAAGGATATGTTTGACTAATCAACAATCTACTATCTTCATAACACGTGCAAGTCATTTGATTGATCCTTCAACATAAAGTAATGAACTCATGGCAAGTTGATGATGAACAAAAGATATGTTTGACTAATTCAATGTAAAAATGATAATTCAAGTCACTTCTGATAGTTCAAGTAATTTCAGGTCTACTGAAGTATAAGTGAAATCAGCAAATTAGAAGAAATGTCAAAGGTTGCTTGTCGACCAGAGAAGTGGTCATTGTCGACCAACGAATCCAACCAAGCACAGCTCAAGTCATTTCTCCTCTGTACGCACTCTGGTTGTCGACCAGAGCCCTGCTCGTTGTCGACCACGGAACAGACTGAGCATCAGACAGAACTGCCCGTCATCTGGACATTGCCTCTTGTCGACCAGCGATAGGGCTATTGTCAACAATGAGGGATACGAACATCAGCCTGAAGAACCAGCCGTCTGGACATCGCTCATTGTCGACCAGAGACAGGGTCGTTGTCGACCACAAGCGGTTCAGCGTCCAGAACCGAAATCCAACCGAATTCAGTTTCGGTTCCTTGAAACCTGCAGGTTGCTGTTGCAGGTTGTTGGGCTGTTCAGAGGATAAGATTCCTCACGGGATTCAAGGAGAGAATCGTGCTAAGAATCCGTCAAACCTCTTTTAGATTTTACTTAATCTTCTCCCTATTTTTTAGCGGGTAATCGAACAGGTTTGCACTTGCACGGGAAACAACTCCGGGCTTGATAAGAACTGGTGCAAAAAGGAGAAGAGAACAGAGAACTGAATATGGGAATATAGAGAAGAAGCTAAGGAAGATAAGCATCAGAAGCTTCTCTAACCAGAAAAGGAAGAGTGGCTCTCCTACAATCAAAAAGCTGCAGAAGACAGAAGTGCTCTTCGGTGCTGCAGAAAGAAGACCTGGCTCAAGGCGTTGCATGTTCCAGCAGCAAGGCAGCTGAAGGCATCCTGCTGGAAATCCTACAGGGAGTCTTGCCTTGTTATCTATGTGATTGAGTCCCAAGCTGAACTCTTTAATTACTCTGCTACAAACGTCTATGTTCAGCCTTGTTACATTTGTTTTACTCATCTTTACAACTAGTGTCAAGCTGTGAGGCAGCGGGTACAAGCTGTGTGTCAGTGGGAAGAAGCTGTGTATCAGCGGTGTATTGGTTGAGATCAGGATTTCTCATTTAGTGAAGCCTTGCTCAAGTTGAGCGAGGGGTGGATGTAAGTCTCGGGAAGAGACTGAACCACCTAAAAATCCTGTCTTGTGGTTTTGCTTGTGGTGTGTGCTCTTCGTATTGCTTGCTGTCGCTGTAGTTATCAGTTTTATCTTTGCAACCCATCGTTTGCTTAAGGTCTGGTTGATCTTTGGTTTATAAATTGAAAAAAAGGGGCTAGATCTATTCACCCCCCCTCTAGATCTATTCAGTCCGTACTCAACACGTGGTATCAGAGCTAGACTCTCCGAAAATGTGGTCTAACAACCAGGAGAGACCTAGCGGACTGAACTCTAGAAGTCTAATGGCTGAGGGACACTCAGTGACTAGACCACCATACTTTGATGGAAATGATTACTCATACTGGAAAAATCGTATGCAGGTGTTCTTGAGAGCACAAGATCATGAGATGTGGAGAGTAGTGAGCCGCGGACCCTATGAGCTGCCCGAAGACGAGGATACCTGGACCAGAGAACAGGTCAGAAAATCAACCATCAACTGGGGAGCTATGAACGTAATGCAATGCGCACTTCATCCCACGGAGTTCTCAAGAGTCTCACAATGTGCAACAGCCAAGGAGATGTGGGATCGACTCGGAATCATCTATGAAGGTACGTCAGAGGTAAGGGAGTCAAAAGCAAATATGTTAGTCTCAGAATATGAAATGTTTAGAATGAAAACTGATGAAAACATTTCTGATATGTATGCTAGACTAGTGCAACTAACAAATAGCTTAAAGAGTCTAGGGAAAACCTACAAGGAGCAAGAGGTAGTGAGAAAAATATTAAGGTCCCTCACTCCTATGTGGCATACCAAGGCCACAGTCATTGAGGACTCAAAGAACCTCACTACTATGACTGTGGATGAACTAGTAGGTTCCCTAATGGCCTATGAAGTCAATCTAAAAGGAAAGGAAGACGAGGGCAAGAAAAAGAAGCAGCTCACCCTGAAGACTAAAATAGGCACCTCTGAATTATCTGACACTGATAACTTATCTAGCACAGGTGAGGAAACTGGCGAGCTAGCCATGCTAACAAGAAAGTTCAGAAGGTTCCTGCGGAAGGAAGGTAAGGGATTTAAAAATCCTAAGGGCACGGTAAGGAAACCATCCCAGTTTAAGTATGACAAAAACAAAGCTTCATCTAACAAGCTTGTTTGCTACAACTGGAGGAAACCAGGACACATGAAGGCTGAATGTCTAGAGGCTCCTAAGAAATCAAGCTTCAAGTGGAAAGGCAAGAGACCAAAGGCAATGATAAGCACATGGAGCGAGGAGGAGGAAAGAAGCGAAGAGGAAACAACCTCCGAAGAAGAAGAAGGAAACACATGTTTAATGGCCAAAGGAGACAGCAACGACCTTGAGGTAACCTCCCAGTTTCAAGACTTTTCTAGCTCAGATTGGGAAGAAGCCTATTCAGACTTACTTGATACATATGAAACAACAAGAAAGGAAAATAAAAGGTTGAAGAAGAAAGTTAATCAGCTCAATGATGACAGCAACTTAATTGCTAACAGAACTAAACTAGAATTGGAAATCACCACCTTGCAAAATAAGCTGAATCAACACAAGACAGATGAAGAAAATGTCAAAGAGCTATTAGAAGAAAATGAGATACTAAAAAACACAATTGATGAGTTAAAACTAAAGACTCAAGAATATGAACAGGAAACTAAGCTAACTCAAGAAAGAAACAACTCACTCAAGGAAGAAAACAATCAACTTCTGAAAGAAATAGAAAGAATCCAAAGTGAACTGAAAAGCAAACAGGAAACATTGGAAAAAATGACTAAGGGTGAAGAAAACTTGAACGCTGTGTTGGGAATAAAAGTAAATTTTCAGAAAGAGGGGTTAGGGTACAACCCAGCGGCTAAAAAGGAATTCCAAGTAAAAACTTTAAATAAAACAGCTGACTCTAAAGGAAAAGGCCCCTTGATAAACTTATATCAAAACAAACAAAAGGATATAGCTGAAAGTTCCTCTAAACAGACTAATGTCACCTTGGAAGAGAGGAATTCTAAAGGGAAAATGGTCAATCTACATCAACTTAAAAACAACAGCCATATCAGACGAGAAGTTCAAATTCACAGAAGTAACCAGACAAACAGAGCATTAAATCATGTTAATAAACCCAAACCTGTAAAACAAGGTGTCTGGAAACAGGCTGGTCGACAACAGACTCCTCCTATGTCGACCAGAGGATCTGCCAGAGCAGGTGCTGGCTTCTGGAGAAACCCTGGTCGACCACAGACATACCAGATGTCGACCAGACACACAAACAGAAACCACAACTTCTCTCAGCTGAAACAGAATGGCAATTGGAATTTAAGAAAATGGACTCAAAATAGAGGAACATTAAATCAAAAGGAACACAACCTGAACAAGTTAAGAAATGAAAAAATAAACTGCTCTAACAAAATGTGGGTTCCCAAAATGTTATTACAGCACTTTCATGATTTCACAAGCTATCTTGGACCCGGGTACCATTGGGGTCCAAAAGTTTCTGTGTAATTTATCATGCAGGAATGTCTGGCAGCCATGCACAACAAGTGGTACTTAGATAGTGATTGCTCAAGATACATGACGGGAGATAAGACCAAGTTCTCCCAGCTGAGCTCAAAGGATGGAGGATATGTGACGTTTGGGGGAAATAACAAAGGAAAGATCATTGGGATAGGTAAGATAGGTAAGGAACCTTCAAACTGTATTGAAAATGTATTGCTGGTGGATGGACTGGAATACAATTTATTGAGCATTAGTCAACTGTGTGACAAAGGCCATAAAGTGATATTCGACTCCAAGATCTGCAAGATTGTTGAACCAAATTCAGATACAACCAAGTTTATGGGCAAGAGAGTGAACAATGTCTACATGATAGACTTGGATGATCCAGCCCACTCCAACTTGTGCCTAACCGCCAAGAAGGAGGACTTAACCTGGTTGTGGCACCGAAGGCTAGGGCATGTTAGCTATAGGGTGCTGCACAAACTTGTGAAAAATAAAATGGTTCTTGGTTTGACTGAAATTTCGTTTGCTCAAAATGTCAAAGTATGTAAAGCATGCACCCAAGGAAAGCAAACAAGAAAATCATTCAAAGGTAGAACTGAAAGTCAGTCATCTAGACCCCTAGAACTTGTACACATGGACCTTTTTGGCCCAACCAGAATTGCCAGTCTGAGTGGTAAGAAATATGGTTATGTTCTAGTGGATGATTTTTCCAGATTTACATGGGTAATGTTCTTATCACATAAAAGTGATGCCTTTCATGAATTTCAGGAATTTTACAAAAGAATGAAGCAGGATGGTAAGTCCAAAGTGTGTACAATCATATCTCATTTGATGAAGTCAATGATCTTATTAAAAATGAACAGGTCAGCAAGGAGGAAGAAGATGGAGAATTTCTGAAAGACAAAGAAGAACCGATGGAGAATGAAGAAGCACAAGATCAAGAAACAAACCAAGGTAATTCTAATGATCAGGCCGAAGGAGAGATCATCTCAGGTAACAATCTTGAAAACTTGAGACTTCTTAGAGATCATCCCTTAGATAACATTATTGGTGGAATACATGATCCTAGGAAGACTAGATCCCAAATTAAGGCCATTAATGAACTGGATCAACTTGCTCTTGTGTCCCAAATAGAGCCCAAATCTGTAGAGGAAGCCTTAAAAGATGAATCATGGATAAATGCTATGCATGAAGAACTAAATCAATTTGAAAGAAATCAGGTGTGGAGCCTTGTCCCTAGACCTACATCTCACCCTGTAATTGGAACCAAATGGGTATATAAAAACTAGTTGACTGAAGAAGGGGTTGTAATGAGAAACAAGGCTCGGCTTGTGGCTAAAGGGTACAACCAGGAATTTGGGGTTGATTTTGAAGAATCATATGCTCCAGTTGCTAGATTAGAAGCCATCAGGATATTGTTAGCCTTTGCAGCATCTCATGGAATCAAATTACAACAAATGGATGTAAAAAGTGCTTTTCTAAATGGCATTATAAAAGAAGAGGTCTATGTGGAACAACCCCCTGGTTTTGAAAATGATGAACTTACTAATCATGTTTTCAAATTGCACAAAGCCTTGTATGGATTAAAGCAGGCTCCTCGGGCTTGGTATGAAAGGTTGAGCTCCTTCCTCACCAAAAAGGGATACTCAAGAGGTAAAATTGATCAAACATTATTTTCCAAGACCCAAGGTAAGCATATACTGATTGTACAAATCTATGTGGATGATATTATGTTTGGATCTACTGAAACCTCCTTGTGTACTGAATTTGCAAATTTAATGACCAATGAGTTTGAAATGAGCCTAATGGGTGAGTTACAATTCTTTCTTGGATTGCAGATCTCACAATGCAGAGAAGGATATTTCATAAATCAATCCAAGTACATAAAAGAAATGTTGAAGAAATTTGGCATGGAAAGCTGCAAGCCAAATGAGTCACCCATGGGTACAAGTGCAACCTTGGAAGCAGATATAAAAGGTAACATGGAAGATGCCAAGAAATACAGAGGTATGATCGGATCCTTACTATACTTAACTGCATCAAGGCCAGATATTCAGTTCAGTGTATGCATGTGTGCTAGATATCAGTCTAGTCCTAGAGAATCACATTTAGGAGCTGTCAAGCGCATCTTTCGATACCTTGCCGGCACCCAAGAATTGGGTTTGTGGTATCCTACCTATTGCAAACTAGATCTGATCTCATATTCGGATGCTGATTATGCTGGTTGCAAAATTGATAGGAAGAGTACTAGTGGATATTGTCAATTCTTAGGTGGATGCTTAATATCATGGGCTTCTAAGAAGCAACACTCTGTGGCACTCTCCACTACTGAGGCTGAGTATGTCGCAGTAGGGAGTTGTGGTACACAGGTTATGTGGATAAAACATCAACTCCAAGACTACCATGTAGATCTTGGATGTGCACCCATTTTATGTGACAACACTAGTGCTATTAACTTGTCTAAAAACCCCATTCAACACTCTAGGACAAAACACATTGAGATCCACCATCATTTTCTAAGAGATGAGGTATCCAAAGGTAATTTCATGCTTCAATTTGTAGAAACTGAAAAACAATTGGCAGATATCTTCACTAAACCCCTTAACAATGACAGATTTTCCACTTTAAGAAGGGAGTTGGGTTTATGCAGAATATCATCTGAAAATTCTTGAAATATTGATATGTTCTGTTTATGGCTTTCTGTCATTTCTGCAAGTAGTTGTGTCAGTTAAGTGTCTGCTACTGGTATGGTTGGGGGTTCAACTGATTACTGAAGCAAGCCTGCAAACTCCTGGTACTGCTACTGGTTAGCTCTGGTGGTCGACCCAAGACAAGGCATTGGTCGACCAAGACATCAGGACAGGAGACTGTTTGGTTCTGTGATTCTGCAGGTGTCGACCATAGGCAGTCCCATAGTCGACAACAGACTTGTCAGCAAGCAGATGTCAATATCAGGCAGGCTCTGTGACTGCGCAGATGTCGACCAGAGACAGCTCCATGGTCGACAATGGAAGGTAGGAAATCTTCTGGTTTGATTAAACTAAATTGGACACTGATCCGTCTTCACTCAATCATCTTCATCCATACTTTTCATTCCCTGTGTCTTTCTATCTCATCCTGGCCAACATAATTGTTTATTTCAACATGGATTCTCAAATTGAGGGGGAGAAAAAGTGTAAACTCATTCCTTGATAAAACATTGAATAACCTAACCATATCTTCCAATAAAATCACCAAAGTAATCGATAAGAGTAGAGGTTGAGTGTAGTAATGAGGATTTGGACTGTACTACTTCAATAAAGTCAAGCCATAACTATGATTCTGTCACATGATTTTGAAGACTTATGATTTTTAGTAGTAAGTCGGTTTCTCTACCTGTGCTAATGCTGAACAGTTAATATAAATTCCAAAATATAGCATGAATGCACGTGGAATACGCCATAATTCTGTCTTCATGGTAGAGCAATGGATTGGATTCTGAGAAACTACTGCCTCCCATTTTAAAGAAAAAATTGGATGAAAAATAAGTGAGAGGCATGTGTGTCATGAAGAATCAATCTATCTCTGCTGCTCTCAAAAATTATTGAGATTGGGCATACTGAGTAACTGGGGATATTGGCGTCTGATAAACGTATATCCTCACGGATAAAAGGTGTGTCCCAGTTAACAGTGGAATGGTTAGACATGCTAAGTAGCCGAGGTTTCTGGCGTGTAAAAAGCGTGTCTCCTCATGTAGAAAAGCATGTTATAAACCTGACCACAGCTTTCAAAATGTTTCAAAAGGAAACACTCAAAATTATCTAAATGACAGAGGAACATGGTTGACCAAAGGCATGACATGCAAAGACGAACTGAAAACACTGTTCAGCTAGCACAGTTAGTAAAATAGCCTCATGAATTCTATTATAAGTTTGAGAAGTCATATGGAGGAAAATTAGATATGGGGCGCAAGTTTATTGGTGCAATACCTTCAAATTCAATGAACCACAAGGCCCACTCTACTTGTTTACAAGGTGGTCTTTACTATGAGTGGATGGGTTAAATAAATGCTTCATTAAGGAAAGGGTGTACACTTTAATAAAACCCCCAATTTTATTTTCGGCTGATTTATTCCTGTCCTCTCGTTTTCCACATCGCGTTGGTTCCACTACCCTAGGTTTTAAGACCCCGGTCCTACTCTCTGATATCCTGCCCTATAAATTGAACCGACTGGGTCCCCAATCTTCTCACCCTCGCCGTTTTCACCATTCACGGTCGTCCTCCGCCTCCAGTCCCCTTTCGACCCCTTGTGCATCCCTCTCTCTCGCCTCCACACACTCTCTCGCTACCTTCCACCATGAATCCATCGCGTGCTCAGAGGTCCTCCAAGCGAGCAAGGGATCAGGCTCATGCCGAAGCGTCGCCGCCGTCCAAGCACTCCAAGCAGAAGACCACGCAGGGTCAGCCATCGACCACTCGACGGTCGACAACGGATGCGACAGCAACTTCAGATATGCCCATCGTCCATCCAGTATCTGGTTCATTGAAGCCCCGGACCATCCTGCCACCAAGAATAATAGACTTCTCCGATCAGAAGCTGATGGAGATGTTCCCAGAGCTGCTGGAAGTTTTGGACGCCCAAGGCTGGACAGAGTTTGTCTCTGCACATACCATGTATTCCCCACAGCTTGTGCAAGAGTTCTACCACAACCTACAAGTCGTGGATGACAAGGTCTATATAGTAGTTCAGGGTGTCGTCGTCAGCCTCGACTTCAAGCTACTCCACAAGGCGCTGCACATTTCCCGGCATGGTACTGCATTCAATCCTGAGGATTTTGACTTCAAAGCAGCTTATGCCGTGGTCACCGGCCAACCAGTCCCTGAGGTCCTCCCAAAATCCCTCAATGCCAACACTTTTCCTCCTCTTCATCGATTGCTCCATCACCTTCTAACCACCATCATCCAACCACGAGGAGGCGCCAGGGAACATGTCAGTAGACTTCACCTATTTCTTCTCCATGGCCTCATCAGACGCCAACCAATCTGCCTTCCCAAGCTCATGCAGAACACTTTCAAAACCCTCTTGCATTATCCCCTGAATTCTCTTCCATATGCTGCCCACATAACTGCCATTTTGGAAGCAGGAACTATACCCATTCCTCACGCTCCGCGCGTTGTCATTCCCAAACGGCACGTATATTCGTTCCATTACGTGACCACATTTTTGGGCTATAAGAAGATAGGAGATCAAGTCCAGCGCACCCTACCATCCAAGGGTAAATCCACAGCACCATTGCCTCCCTCTTCTCCACCACAGACACCAATTCATGTTAGCCCTGCTGTAACCCCTCCACCTGTGGTGATTCCCACTCACACTCCCACTTTTACCACCACTGCTACCCATCCTCCACCTTCACTCGCTATTGTGCCATGGCAACCAGGCACTGCAGCCCCTCATATTCCATCTACGTCTGTTCCACCTACCCATGTTCCCTTTACCTTCGCTCCGTCTACTTCTGCTCCACCACCTCCTTCCACCTCCAACACTGAGTCCCACGGAGTGCTTCTCCAGATAGCATCTCAGCTGACCTCACTCACAACTCAATTCCAATCCTTTCAAGAAAGTATGAATGCTGCAACCGGGCGCTTGGAGCTGAAAGTCCAAAGACTAGAGCAGCAGATGGAGACCAGATTTATCAAGCAACAAGAACACTCAGAACATGCTAGCTCTCGGTTTAACAGACTGGTTGCCACATTAGCTGAAGTGTCAGCAGAGATGGGTACACGCATTGAGTTCACCAACCAGCAGATTAAACAGAATCACCATGCTACTATCTTCGAGATCCAGAAGCTAAGGCTTTCTTATGCCCACATAGTTGACAAGCTGGATCGGATGGCAGAGAATGTGAAGCCCGAGACTTCTTCGTCCTCCTCAGAGTGAATGTCTGGATACTCCTCTTTTTGCTGTTGACAAAGGGGGAGAGAGAGTCTTTGTGTGTCTAGGTGTCCTTGCCTTTGTTTTTGAGTCATTCATGTAACTCATGTTATGATACTTTTGAAAGGCATATCAAATGAATTTTTTGGCTGAAATCTGTGATAATGATACATGTTATGATAGTTTCTGAATGGCATATCAAATGCATTTTCTGGTTGAAATAATCTCCTGATTGTCACAATGACTCATGGTTGTCATCATCAAAAAGGGGGAGAATGTTGTGCATCCCTTAGTTTTGATGATGACAAAGGATATGTTTGACTAATCAACAATCTACTATCTTCATAACACGTGCAAGTCATTTGATTGATCCTTCAATATAAAGTAATGAACTCATGGCAAGTTGATGATGAACAAAAGATATGTTTGACTAATTCAATGTAAAAATGATAATTCAAGTCACTTCTGATAGTTCAAGTAATTTCAGGTCTACTGAAGTATAAGTGAAATCAGCAAATCAGAAGAAATGTCAAAGGTTGCTTGTCGACCAGAGAAGTGGTCATTGTCGACCAACGAATCCAACCAAGCACAGCTCAAGTCATTTCTCCTCTGTACGCACTCTGGTTGTCGACCAGAGCCCTGCTCGTTGTCGACCACGGAACAGACTGAGCATCAGACAGAACTGCCCGTCATCTGGACATTGCCCCTTGTCGACCAGCGACAGGGCTATTGTCAACAATGAGGGATACGAGCATCAGCCTGAAGAACCAGCCGTCTGGACATCGCTCATTGTCGACCAGAGACAGGGTCGTTGTCGACCACAAGCGGTTCAGCGTCCAGAACCGAAATCCAACCGAATTCAGTTTCGGTTCCTTGAAACCTGCAGGTTGCTGTTGCAGGTTGTTGGGCTGTTCAGAGGATAAGATTCTGCACGGGATTCAAGGAGAGAATCGTGCTAAGAACCGGTCAAACCTCTTTTAGATTTTACTTAATCTTCTCCCTGTTTTTTAGCGGGTAATCGAACAGGTTTGCACTTGCGCGAGAAACAACTCCGGGCTTGATAAGAACTGGTGCAAAAAGGAGAAGAGAACAGAAAACTGAATATGGGAATATAGAGAAGAAGCTAAGGAAGATAAGCATCAGAAGCTTCTCTAACCAGAAAAGGAAGAGTGGCTCTCCTACAATCAAAAAGCTACAGAAGACAGAAGTGCTCTTCGGTGCTGCAGAAAGAAGACCTGGCTCAAGGCGTTGCATGTTCCAGCAGCAAGGCAGCTGAAGGCATCCTGCTGGAAGTCCTACAGGGAGTCTTGCCTTGTTATCTATGTGATTGAGTCCCAAGCTGAACTCTTTAATTACTCTGCTACAAACGTCTATGTTCAGCCTTGTTACATTTGTTTTACTCATCTTTACAACTAGTGTCAAGCTGTGAGGCAGCGGGTACAAGCTGTGTGTCAGCGGGAAGAAGCTGTGTATCAGCGGTGTATTGGTTGAGATCAGGATTTCTCATTTAGTGAAGCCTTGCTCAAGTTGAGCGAGGGGTGGATGTAAGTCTCGGGAAGAGACTGAACCACCTAAAAATCCTATCTTGTGGTTTTGCTTGTGGTGTGTGCTCTTCGTATTGCTTGATGTCGCTGTAGTTATCAGTTTTATCTTTGCAACCCATCGTTTGCTTAAGGTCTGGTCGATCTTTGGTTTATAGATTGAAAAAAGGGGCTAGATCTATTCACCCCCCCTCTAGATCTATTCAGTCCGTACTCAACAGAGGTGCCCTTCTATCATCCACCCTTGGGGCGGGTCTATTCTCCTCAAGTTGCTCAAGCCGGGCCGTTATGTCATCAAGCCGCCCTAAGATACTAGCCATACCCTCCACAAGGAATCTCATGTGATCGGGAAGCTCAAGCTCATTGGGGGCGGGATTCCCATGGGGATTGGGATTCATTGTGGAACTTGAAGAGGATGGATTGGATTGATAATGAGCTCCACTACGAGTGGTCATGCAAAGTTGGGTGGGCTATGCACGGGTGTGAGTGGGCACCTATGAATGACCTAGTGTGAAGATTCCCCAAGACAAGACTTGTGAGAACAAGCCTATGACCGCTCTGATACCACTTGATGTGGCACAGCCCTAGGGTGATAAGGGATGATTTTTTGAACCTAAGACCTAGACCCGCAAGCATACAAAGTAGAAGTTAGACTCACGCTAGCGGCTCACTAGCACGGCGCACACGATCTCCCGATGGTGACCGGGGGATGATGGCGAGGGTCCGAGGTGGGACCCAATCCATTCTAAAGACCTAGCGAGCTTAGGCTGACCCCTAAGGGCCTGGGGTCCCAACTTTGTGGGTGGCTAGCACGTCGGGGCGTGGGTTGGGAGGCACTCACGCACGGTTCGCAGTGGGCACACTTAAGGTGGTGTGCGAGTCCGGGCTCTCGTCTCACCAACCGACATCATGTAAAGACTATACTAAATAAGCGAAGATTGCAACCAGACAACGGGGTATCAGATGCTCACCTGATCGATGTGAAAACATTGATCCCGACCTGAGACGAGGGCGCACCGGGAAGCGTGGGCATACGCCCGCACGCCGCGGCGATGGCGCTTGACCTGAAAATAAGTGGGTTACAACACTACTCCTCTCGCAGGAGGGGGGATCTCGGGGTGGGGGTTAGGAGATTTACAACCAAATACTACCTCCACACAGGGAGGGGCTGTAAGCCGGCCAGGCGGGTTGGGGAAGTGAAGCTACAAATCATCGCGCCGAGTTTCGCTGATGCTGCCGGCTTTTGGGACCACCGGACAGACAGTCGAAGATGTCGCCGCCATGGTCGCCACCGAACTCCAAATGGGCTAAAACTAGTGCTGAAAGTCTCGTACTTTACCCAGGAGGATGCCTGAAGTTTATTGAATTCTGCTGACGATGTTTCTGGTCGGGGTAGGACCTAGAATAGGGCCAGACTGCTCTGGTTCTGGCTGCTTCAGCACCATTGCAGTAGGAAGACAAAGTCACCCCGGGGGCTGTTGGGCTCTGATTCAAGTGTGTCTAGAATAGTTGGATCCGTTGTCGAGTCCTCTTTGAAACGGGACCTGCGGGGATGCATGAGGAAGTCAGAGTAGATTGGGAGAGCCTGAACATGGACAGGGGTCGGTTCAATCCCAGAGGAAACAAAACTGCGCACCCTGGGGAGGAAATTAAGAACTCACTTGTCCGGGGTCCAATCGGGAAGCCGCTTCTTGGTACTGGAAGGAAACTCGTCGTAGAAGATCTCGGCCAAGCCCCGCCTCTAAATCCTCAGATGGCCGGCTGTGGGAGCTTCTGCAAGCAGCTTCAGGTTGTCAGTCTGGAGGAAGATGCACAGTCGGGGGAGATCGGCTCCACCGGGCAGCCACGAGCTCAGAACGAGACAAGACCACCGTCGTTACGAAGAAGACAGGGAGTCGCTTCCAACGGTACCTCTTGGGCTTTCAGAAACACCGAGATAATGTCATGGCTGGAGCTGCAAGTGACTGGTTCTCTGCAGGTCCACAGCTGTGAATAGGCCTCCGATGTATCTCCAATAGGACAAGAGAAGGGGGTGAAGGGATGATGCCAAATGGTGAAGGGGGTGGAGGGGGGACTAGAGGGGGATGTGTGGAGGGTGTGGAGGGGGCTAGAGTTGCTGGAAAGGGGGCTGGGCTGGGTGTGCACTAGAGAGGGGGGGATGGGGGGAATTGGTGGGTTCTATCTTGGGGTGTGGGGGATGAAATTTAAATTTGAATTGGAGATAGGGAGCGGATTTAATTGGTGTCTAGGGAAGGGTGATGATGCCTTGGGAAGAGGGAGGGTTCTATTGGGAAGTGGGAAGGGGTCTTGGGGAGTGGGAATAGAGGGAGATACAAATTCGAATTTTGAGTTGGGGATGGGGTGGGGAGTTAGTGGGTGCCTAGGGAAGGGTGGAGGAGACCTTGGGAAGAGGGAAGGGTGCCTAGGGAAGGGTGGAGGCTTGGAAAGTGAGAGTGGAGGGAGAATCGAATTTAAATTCATCTTGGGAAGTGGGAGTGGAGGGAGATTTGAATTTAAATTCATCTTGGGAAGTGGGAGTGGAGGGAGATTCGAATTTGAATTCATCTTGGGAGAGGGGAGTAGAGAGAGAGAGAGAGAGGGAGAGAGAGAGAGAGGAGAGTCACACTCCAACTAGAGGGGAGGGAGGATTCACTCAAAATAGACTTCAATCTCTCAAGCATCAAGTGTTACAAATGGGAGGGGGTTGGGTCCTATTTATAGGGACCCAACTCTTTACATGATCGAAATGCCCTTAGCATTTACACAAAAGACCAAAGCTATCCTAAACAACCAACATGGGCCCAAACTAGGATACAAAAGGTCAATTAATAGAAAATAACGGAAATTGGACTCATGACCACGTGACTCAATAAAGAAAATACATAAATAAGACCTCAAAGAAATGAAGATAACATGCGATCATTATAGCCGGACATCCTCAAAGTGATGCAGGCGATCCGAGCCAAAGAGAGTGCTGTGAGATGCGCTCATCACAAACCGAAGTTGTCAATCGGAGTCTGGGAAACCTCCTTAGGTGTCTTGTTGAGGATCGACCAGGGAATTAGGATCTCATTCTACCTCAGGCTGAATTTTCCTATAACAACTCTGTCAATAAGTCCATAGGGATGAGTCCGTTTGAAGCTATGCATTGGTATAAACCAAGAAAACCTTCAGATCTCATTCCCCTTCCCCAGCATGCTAAAGTGTCTATTTCAGCTGAGTCATTTGCCAAACACATTAGAGAATTGCATGAAGAAATCCGCAAGCACATTAGCAAGAAGAATGAGACTTATAAAAGGTAGGCCGACTGTCATCGACGTCACCAAGAATTCCACGTGGGTGACTTTGTGATGGTGAGAACAGAGAGGCTCTCCCCAGGAGCCATCTCAAAATTGAGGCCTCGTGGGGCTGGTCCCTTCCAAGTTCTGAGGCGCATTGGCCCTAATGCCTATGAGTTAGATCTCCCCGAGGAGTATGGAGTAAGCCCCACATTCAACGTGCCCGACGTAGTGCCATATAAGGGTCCCACGGTGGTACCCAGTGAGGATATTAAGCCCATTCTCCAAATTGAGAGAGCACCCACCCGTGAGAAGAGTCCACCAACCAAGAGAGCCCAGCGAGAGCGAATTGAGCGAATATTGGATGAACAGGTCACTACCACCAGGAGCAACGTATACGAACGCTATCTCGTCAAGTGGAAGGATTGGCCTCCTTCGGAGGATTCGTGGCTGAGTCGGGAAGATCTCCAGCAGCTGGATCCCGACCTTCTCGAGCAGTATCACAGCAGGATGGACCCCTACTCGATGGAGTCGAGCTCTTCGCAGCCCAGGGGATTTGATGGAGGCATCACCCATGACTACCTCTGGCTCGGGTCATCTTCACACCCCGGAGTTGTTTGAGCTCGGGCATCACTCCATGTGGGCCCAATTATCCATTTTGAGCTTTCTATTTAAGTCATTTGATGTATTTTCTCTTTTATTTGAAGTCATTTCCCTAGGTCTTTGATTTTTTTCTCTAAGTTTGAGTGTCATTAGGTTGATTAGATTAGCTATTGGGCCCAATTCAGTGGGCTAAGCCCAGGGGCGTCCCCTACCCCCTTAGTTATTTGTCATTGTACCCAAAGTCAAGGGCTTATTATAAAATGTGGGTTGCCTATATATAGGACCCCATTCCCCCCCATTTTATGTCAATGAAATTGCCATTTCTTTGAGTTCAAAATTCAAGTTTCTTAGTGGAGAGAATCCATTAGTGGGTGTGAAGCCCTAGGGTGAGAATCCCTCTACTTTTTTCCACACCAAAGCTGCCACCTCCACCACCTCCCACTTCCCTAGGTGCACTCATTACCCCTCCACCAACTTCCACCAAATCTCTTCCCTCCCTAGGAGAATCTTGGTCTTCCCAACACAATCCTCCCTCTTCCCCATGCAATCTTCCAACTCCCAAAAGAATTTTGAATATTTTCCCCTCCACTCTCTCCTCCCACAAGCCCTAGACCACCCCAAATCAGGAAACCATCATCCCTCTTCCCCTCCCTCCTAGTCCCAAATTCATAGCTCACTCTCTCACCACCTGCTAGACCACCTTCCTGCCCCCATTCTCCCCCTCCCTCACCTTGGTTTGCCCCCTTCCAGACCCCCTAACAGCCAAGGTTTGCCTCCACACCCATCCACCCCATTTCCCCTCCCATTTACATCATTTCCCACCTCCCGTCTTCAGCCTGCACTTCCCAGTTCGTAGGCAGCAGAGCACCAGCGACTTGCAGAGCCAGCCATGACTTCATCCCAGTGATTCAGAAAGCAAAAGTGGTATCGTCGGAAGCGTCTCCCAATCCTCTTCGCAACGGTTGTAGTTTAGTCCCCGTCTGAGCTCGTGGCCGCCTGGAGGAGCCGTTGTCGTCGGACTGCGCAACTTCCTCCTGACAGTCAACCAGAGACGAGTTGCAGAGGCTCCCACAACCACCCTCCTAAAGTTCTGAAGGCGGGCCTTGGCTGAGTGTTTCTACGACATGTCTACTTCCCGGAACTGGAAGCGGAACCCCGTTTGGCATCCGGAGCTGTGAGTTCTTAATTTTCTCCCCCGGGTGCGCTGTTCTGTCTACTCTGGGACTGAACAGACACCTGATCACTGTTCGGACTGTCCCTATCCACTCCGACCTCCTCCGATGTCCCCATGGATCTCCGTTCGAAGAGGACGCGACAAAAAATCCAGCAACTCCAGCCCCGCCTGAATCAGAGCTCAGGAGCATCTGTGGCAACCTCGTCTTCTTGCTATAGTGATACCGTAGCAGTCAGATTCAGAGAATAGAGGTCCTACTCACAACCCTACCCCGTCCAACGCCGGCAACCAGAAATACCCCATAAAATCATACAACCTCCTGGGCCAACCCAAAAGATTTTGCCGCTGGTTTCGTTGCAAATGGAGTCGCAATCCGCAACGATGTCTACACCGACTGCCTATCTACTATTCCAGAGGGCGGACAGAACCGGCATCATCCTTTCAATTAGTTCTTAGATCCCCTTTCCCCTCCCCGCCCGGCCGACTTACAGCCCCTCCCTATGGGAGGTAGTGTTTGGATGTATGTGTGACTTCCTCTCCCCTTGTTCCACCCCCTTGCATTGGGAGTAGTGTTGTAATCCTTTAAACATGTTCAAGCTATAGTGGCGCAGCGTGTGGGGAACCCACGCTTCCCCGCTCGCCCACGTCTCCGAGCGGGACCAGTTTCTTCAAATCGGTCGAGTAAGTGCTCCAACCCTTGCTTTCCCTAGTGCTTGTTCTTTCAAAATTAGTTCATAGCTCCGTTGGCCCGTGAGAGTGAGTGCTCGATCCACAAGCTCTTTTGCTTCAAGTGATCACCGTGGGATAGAGTGTGTAACCCGTGCCCTCGGCACAATGTCGGCTCCATTGAATTGGGTCTCTATACCCTTGGGATAACCCTTGGCCTTGCTGGCCCTCTACCGGCAAGGGCCCAGCCCTCACAACCACCACTTGGCATAACCGAGTTACCCCGGACCTTGGGTGAGTGTCGGGTGAGTGGCCGCCGATATCCGTCCGTGTCTATTGCGAATTGTGCTTGCTTGTTAGAGTCCAAGGTGCATCGGTCCTGTGATTATCACCCCCAAGGTGGTGTCACATCAATTCCAATCCCTCTGTCCAGTCAAAGGGGGAGAATTGCTTCATCATCATTTTATTAGTTAGCTTGATCTACTTAAACTTGATTGTCCCTGTGGTTTGCTGATAAATTTTCATTCCACTCCTTCTGCTTTGTCAAAGGGGGAGATTATTTGTTTAGGGAGAGTATAGTTGAAAGAGAATCATTGTGCATAATTGTAAAAAGGGGGAGATTATTCCGTCGGCATCATTTTGTAACAAGGGGGAGAATCCTTGAGAGTGTATGGACACTAAAAATTCTCACCCCATGTTTACATGCGGGGGAATAAAGAAGAGAAGAACAGAGAAGAGAAGATGAAAAGAAGAGAAGAAAAACACCCTGAAGTGCCCCAGCGGCACACTCCCAGTTGCCCCCAGCGGCACGCTCCTGTGCCTCCAGCGGCACACCCAAACAAGCCCCCAGCGGCACACTCTAGTTGTCGTCTCAGCGGCACACTCACAATTGCCCCCAGCGGCACACACACACTAGTGCCTTCAACGGCCCACCCCCAGGTTCTTTCAATGGCACACCCCTTGGTACCTCCCATCGGCACACCCCTTTGTGCCTCTCAATGGCACACCCCGGTGCCCTTCAACGGGACACTTGTGCCCCCTTCCAGCGGCACACTATCCCCAAGCACGCCAGCGGCACACCGTCAATGCCCCTTCCAGCGGCACAGTCCTCCTGCCTTTCTAACGGCACGATGGTTGTGCCCTCCAGCGGCACAGTCTCTCTGCCCCTTCATCGACACACTCCCTCTTGCTTGCCCAGTGGTACAAGCTGATAGAAGACAGAATGGTCACTGCGTGGGACCCTTGGTGCGTAGCTTGGCCACCTTGGAGCCAGCTAACACCTGCCACGGTGTCGTCCCCTGGTTCGAGCAGGCAGAGCCCCACCTGACAAGGACAAGACCGGGGTCAACCTCGGACGAAATGGTCATCATGCGTCCCCCCATCAACGTGGCTGGACATATAAGAACCCCTCACGACGAAGAGATCTGGGGGCAAGAAGTGAAAAAAAAGAAGGGGAGAGTTCTCTCCGGCAGGCTGGCTCTCCACAGAGGCAGAACGAGGAAGGCAGAAGAGAATAAGAGAGAATAGGGAAAGGCCTGCTGTTCGACCACCACCGTCTATGTGAAGAAAAAAGAGAAGAAGAGAAGAAGAGAAAGGGGGGGTGAGTGAGAGAGGAGTCTAGCCTGGGAGGGGAGGAGCTAGTGCTCTTTCTCCCTCCCCCACTATGTATCATCCCTTTTTCCCTCTTCCCGTTTCGTTTCCTCTGTTTGCCATGAACTTCTGTACATTTCTTTCGCAAGGAATAAAAGAAGGGTTTTGAGATGTGTTCATTCTTCGCATTTGTGTCTCCCCTCTGTCCATATTCCTCCGTGTTTCCACGTGAACTTGATTTTCGGAGCATCTCAGCTGGCCTTAGCTATGCCATGTGTCCCTGTAAAAGTTTCATTCTCACCACATTCCAACTAGCCTATTGGAGGTGTCCACGAGTCCCTGTCTGAACCCCCTCCACCTAGCCACGGTTTCTGAAGTGTTGACGGCTCTGCCGGTCCCCTGTGCACCCATTGCGCCCTTCGCTCGACACACTCGTGCCCTAGCTACCCGGCACATTCGTGACCGTGCTCACCTGGCACACCCCGTGCTGCCTTACCCCGGCACACCAGTACGGTGCCCCACCCGACACACTCCCAACGGCCCTTGGTCGGCACACCTCCTAGCCCTCCTGCCAGGCACACTTGTTAGCCTGTGCCTTGGCCGGCACACTTCCTAGCCTACGCTGCCCGGTGCACCCTCCATGCCTTAGCCGGTACACCTCCCAGCCTTCCTTGGCCGGCATACCCTTGGCCCGTTCTTGCCGGCACACTTAGCATGTTCTAACCCAGTGTCTTCCGCTCGCTGGTTTCTCCGGGCTTTCCTAAGTTTCCTTAAAGGTGTCGTTGCCTTGGCACACATCTCAGATTGTCGCGTTCCGCCACTCCTTGTGGGTGCATTCCCTGTATCTCCCTTACCGTCCGGGTCAAGGGGAGATGCTGCCGAATTTTCGTCAAAACTAATGAACCCATTAAAAGACAAAAGGAAGCAACAAATAAATAAAATAAAACCCCCTCATGTATCTGATTTGTGCTTACGTACCGTGAATTAACCCATAAACCCAACTAAGCCGCTTGCATGCCTGAATTCGTGTGTGCAACCTCTACATTTAGCCTAAACAAATTAAACATAAAGTCATGCATTTTATAAATAAAAGAAAACCACGAATAAAAGAAATTCCTCACATGCATTTCATGAATAAAAGAGAATCAAGTCTAAACTCCTCACATACGCCTCATGAACAGAGGGAACTTCCCCAACCCAACCTCATCTGTATTGACCTTGGCAAACCTTGCCCTCCACACATCCCTAATGTGCATAGACCTTGGCAGACCCTGCTCCTTACCCGGCACACTCGTGCCTCCTCGCCCGGCACACTCCACCGTCACCCTGTCCGGCACACTCGTGCCTCCTCCTCCGGCACACTTCGTGTGCCTCTATCCGGCATAGTCTCCACTGCTTCCAGCGGTACACCCTTCCACTGCTTCCAGCGGTACACCCCCCTCCACTGCTTCCAGTGGTACACCCTTCCACTACTTCCAACGGTACACCCCTCCACTGCATCCAACGGTACATCCCTGAATCATCCTCCAACGGTACACTCTCCGCCTCTCCACACACGTGCCAAATGCAACAAATAATAATAATAATAGCAGACTCATAATAAAAAAAGGGATAAATAATAATAATAATAAAAAAATTATAATAATAAAAAAGGGGTAAATAATAATGATGACAAACTCAATAAATAAATAAATAATAATAATAAAGCAATAGGTAATAATGATGATGAAACTTAACAACAACAATAATAAACTTAATATATATATATATATAATAGTAATGAATAATAAATGAATAATAAATAATAAAGAAATAATAAATAAGTAATAATAACAACATACTCACTCCAAAAAATATATAAAATAACAAATAATAATGATAAAAAATTCAAATAAAAAAAAATGATGAGATCCGCTCTGCAGCCTCGTCCGCCTCAAAACCCGGTATAAAGGGAACATTAACGTCGCCTCTCTAATTTGGGTTCGGACCTTGGGAGCCATCCCAATATGGCCATAATCCGACATTGCTCTGGGCCGATAGTTCATCAGCCCAGCCTCGTTCTCATTGGGATTCGTTTTCGCTCTTTCATTAAAATTGATGTAAACTCGGCATACGTTTGTACGGGTTTATTTCCATTTACGTCGTACCTTCAATACGGACCTTTGTCCGGACATAAAGTGGTCTATGAATGACCGACAACATTTGAATGGAACGAGACGACTTTCGTCCCCCGGACCCTTTGCATGGGAATATTGATAAGACCTTCCTGGGTCATGCTTAGACCATAGGTTCGCCCTAATCATGGCCATTGCCTGACCCACATCCTAGGCCTATAGCCAGCTATCTCTGTACACATCTTTGTTTTGGAATCTAGTCCCGTGACACTTTCCCGTTGCCCTTCGGCAACGAAAATAATAACGACGCCTACGCAAGCCTCGTTTGGACCACGGGAGGCGCCCCCGGAATGGTCCTGACTCAGTCTTGCACCGGGCTGACAAACTTATTTGTTTCCAACCGCTCTAACCGGGATTTTGTTGTGCCCCTGGTTTTGATGATGACAACCATGAGATATGGGTGATGTATTCAATTCAATGATGAATTAAAGTTTGATTCAATAAATGCTTTCACTTGATTTCATCCTTGTGCTCGAAAGGAACAGGGTCGACGCTGGGAACTTACAGCGTCCACGTAGCAGTCGAAGAAGCCTTCACCAATATCTTCACAAGTTGCTCCACTACGTCAACGCCAAGATAGAGCTGCGTCGACGCAGCAGTTACAAAGGGAGAGGCAATGGCTTACTGGTATACTCTGATGCGTCAACGCCTTGATCAAGCAGCGTGAACGCAGCAGCTCAAGCATTCCTTGTCGTAGCCTCTGGAGTACCTTGGCAGCGTCGATGCTGCAGTTCGATGAGTCGATGCTGGAGTACGATGGATTGCCACAACTATATAAAGCGTAACTAATGAGTGGACGCAGCTGCTTCTTGCGTCAACGCACTCAGCATGAAACCTGAAGCTTGAAGAAGGGTGCGTTAACTCCTTGGGGCAAGAGGGTCGACGCCATCTAATCCAAGTTGCAGAGCACGATAAGTGGATCCCACCTTCAGTCACTATCTGCCACATCAGCCAAAAGCGGATAAGGTCTCGTAGCTTCTACCACTCCAGAAGGTTCCCCACGTCAGCAATCATAAGGATAACCTGAAAATAAGGGTGGTGGCCCACCTGCCTCACGTGAACTATGTTGTGCGCGGGAAGACCATAAAATAGGATCACCCGAGAAGAAAAGAAAATATACGTGAGAGGAAAAAGTGTAGGAGAACGACATAGGCGAATAGCAGAACGAGAGAGGCTCAGAGCAGAACTGGACGAAGGCTGCTGAAGAACCAGATCAGAAGATCATCGCGCCACCAAGACTCTTCTACATTCCAGATGGAGGAGATTCAAGGATCGAAGCTCATGCGTATGGACATGGATCTCTCTGCTGGTGATCTAAATTCCGCTGCGTCGAAGTGCTGAAGTTTGATTTCTTATCTTTTAGTTTTCCTATTATTTTTGAACATTGTATTCCTCTCCTTCACTGGATTTAGTGAAGAGAGGGTGATTCTGATTCAGCGGGCTGTGCTGAGATCAGGGTTGTCGAGGCTGTGTGCCTTCAAGCTGTTTGACAGCGGATCTGAGGATTTGTTCCTCGTTGTCTTCTGTTGGGGTAGTCAACAGTGTAGAGGAATTACTTCCTCGGTTTAGCAAAGCTGTGAAGCTCAGCAGGGTTCCTCACTAGTTGAGTGGGGAGGTGGACGTAGGTCTCCATTGGGTGACCGAACCACCTTAAAATTGCGGTCTCTTGTGTGGTTTGGGTTAATCTTCGCAATCTGTTCCTCGCTATTTGCATGATAGGCACGTTCTCTGATTGGCTTGGTTCAGTGTTTCAATTAATCATCTAAGTGTGATGCTTCTGATTCAAATTGCTCTACTATAATTTTTATAAGGTCAACCTATTCACCCCCTCCCCCTCTAGCTTGACCGTCCTCTCGATCCAACACGTGGTATCAGAGCGCCAGGCTCTCTTGCAAAGGCTTCACAGCCTAGAGAGAACTAATGGAGAACAGAGGACTCATGCCTGAGGGGTACGCAGTGAATAGGCCACCATTTTTTGATGGGACTAATTATTCGTACTGGAAAAATCGCATGCAAGTATTTTTAAGAGCGCAGGATCATGAAATCTGGAGAGTAGTGAGCAAAGGGCCATACCAACTTGAAGGCGATGAAGAACTCTGGGTGAAGGAGCAAATTCGAAAGTCAAACGTAAATTGGCAAGCCATGAACATTATGCAGTGCTCACTCCATCCCAAGGAATTCTTGCGTGTATCCTCATGCTCCAGCGCAAAAGAAATATGGGATAGACTCGAGGTAATCTACGAAGGTACCTCAGAGGTAAGAGAGACAAAAGCTAACATGTTAATTTCAGAATATGAATCTTTTCGGATGAAACCTGAGGAAAGTGTATCTGAAATGTATGCCAGACTAACTCTTCCTGTAAATGGTCTTAAAGGTTTGGGAAAGATCTATAGTGACTATGAGGTAGTTAGGAAGATTCTTAGATCCCTAACTCCAATCTGGCATACCAAAGCCACGGTCGTTGAGGAATCAAGGAACCTTCCCACCACCAAACCAGATGAGCTAATAGGTTCTCTTATGGTTTATGAACTGAACTTAAAAAGAGCATATGAGGACATGAAGAAGAAAAAACCCCTTGCATTGAAGGCTGGTTCCAGCAGCAAGGAAAGCTCAGATGATAGTCAGTCACCTTCATCTGATGATGACTCAAGTGAAATAGCCATGCTTACTAGAAAATTCAGAAAATTCTTAAGAAAGGGAGGTAAGACTGATAGATATAAAGGATATCAGGTAAGAACTAGCTCAAAACTCAAGCCAGATAATCCTAAGAAATCTGATAAAGTTGTTTGCTACAAATGCAGAAAACAAGGACACATCAAGTCCGAGTGTCCTGAGAATGTGAAAAAGACACAGTCAAAGTGGAGAAATAAAAAGCCCAAGGCCATGGTAAGCACTTGGAGTGATGAAGAAAAAGATGAAGATGAAGAAAGCACCTCTGAAGAAGAAAGCGAGGTGAAAATGTGCTTCATGGCAAATGGTGATGATCAAGTCGAGGTAACCTCTCCCTTTGCAGACTTCTCCTGTGATGATTGGGAAGAAGCTTTTAACGAATTACTGGATAAGTATGAAGATGTTAAAAAGGAAAATAAATATCTAAAGAAAAAGAAAACTCAAACCAGTCCAGAAGATGATTTGAATGAAAGAGTCAAAACACTAGATGCTGAAATCGTGTGTCTAAAAAGGGACTTGGAAGAAAAAGATGAGTATAAGAGACAGCTAATTGAAATAAAGAGAGAAAATGATTTTCTATTGAAGATGCATGATGAATTGAAATTAAGAATGCAGAGATTGGAAAAAGAAGTAAAAATTACTGAAGAGAAATATGAGGCCATTTGTGGAGTCAATGCAAAACTTCAAGAAAATCTGAAGAAATTAGAGGAAGAGAACTTAAGCAAACAAGCATCCCTCGAAAAAATGACACAGGGTAAAGACAACCTTGATGCTGTTATGGGAATTAAGTGCAACTTTGGAAAAGAAGGGCTTGGATTCAATCCTACTAAAAAGAAAGAACTGGGAGCTAGATTGGTGGCATTTGTCTCTGGGAAGGACACATCTGAAGAGAGGCAAATGGATGAAAACAAAAAGGATGAGAAGAATGAGAAGAATGAGAAAGGATCAAAACAATCTAATGAAATAAGAAAAGAAAAAGGAAATGAGAAAGGGAAGGCAACATTGAATGTTAACAAACAGAAAAGTACATTTATGTTCAAATATGCCTCTTCAGGTCAACATAGGAATCCTAGATTTGATTCATCAACCCAACAGCAATCCTATAGAAGATCAGAAGGATTAAGACGTGGTAGAAGTCAACCGCATCAACGCACTGCTCACATGGCGTCAACGCACCTAGCCTTCTAGAAAGGGCATTCGGTTAGAAATACTCAGATGCGTCGACGCAGTCACTACCATGAGTCAACGCAGTACATGTACTAGAACCCTCATGATAGTTATGGCAGGTGGATGAGTCAATGCAGCAACACTAAAGGGTCTATGCACTCAACTCTCAATCAACCCAGAAGCATGCATTCATCTAGAGTCCTTAAGTCAAATTTCCCTAATACTTCATGGAGTCATCACTATCAATGGCACAGGAATAATCACAAGTCTGTCAAATCATTGAACTCACGATATCAAAGACCCTCACAACAGCAACTATGGATCCCCAAGAGCTTGATATCCTACCTGAACACGTCCTATGGTTTGAAGGGACCCAAGTATTTCTGGGTTCCA
Organism: Amorphophallus konjac; assembly: GCA_022559845.1. Lineage (NCBI taxonomy): Eukaryota > Viridiplantae > Streptophyta > Magnoliopsida > Alismatales > Araceae > Amorphophallus > Amorphophallus konjac. The sequence continues at coordinate 61,543,015 of CM040120.1, read as the reverse complement.
AAATCTCTTGTGTAATGTGTTTTGCAGGAGTGTCTTGCAGCTGTACATAATAGGTGGTATCTCGACAGCGGCTGCTCAAGGCACATGGCGGGGGATAAAGCAAAATTTTGTGTCTTGATGGAGAAAGACGGGGGTCATGTTACATTTGGTGAAAACAATAAAGGGAAAATTATTGGAAAAGGCAAGGTAGGTAAAAATCCTTCGAATTTCATTGATGATGTGTTACTTGTTGATGGCTTAGAATATAATCTACTTAGCATAAGCCAGCTGTGCGATAAAGGAAATAAAGTTGTGTTTGATGGTCACACTTGCACCATTTTAGAGATGAGTTCTGATAAAGTTAAATTCATTGGAAAAAGAATAAACAATATGTATGTGGTAGATTTAGATGACCCTGCACACAACAATCTGTGTCTTGCTGTGAATAAAAGTGAACTTGCTTGGCTATGGCACCGCAGACTAGGGCATGCTAGCTATAGCGTCTTGCATAAGTTAGCAAAGTTTAACATGGTGAAAGGTCTGCCAGATGTATCATTTAAACGAAATGACAAAGTTTGTAGCGCATGCACTCAAGGTAAACACACCAGAAAATCATTTTAGTCCAGACTTGAAACTCAATCATCTAAACCTTTTGAACTCATTCATATGGATTTGTTTGGACCAACTAGAACAGCTAGTGTGAGTGGAAATAAATATGGATTTGTTCTAGTGGATGATTTCTCTAGGTTTACTTGGGTGTTCTTTCTAACTCACAAGAATGATGCATTTGAAGAATTTCAAGCATTCTTCAAGAATGTGCAACAGGATGGTAAGTTTGCCATTTCATCTATCTTGTCAGATCATGGAGGAGAATTTGACAATTCTGAATTTGATGATTTTTGCAGAGTCACAAGAATTTCACACAAGTTCTCATCTCCAAGAACTCCTGAACAAAATGGGATTGTAGAAAGAAGAAATAGAACCCTTGTGGAGATGGCAAGAACTATGCTGATTGAAGGACAACTCCCAAGGAAGTTCTGGGCAGAGGCGGTAAATACAGCTTGCTATATTGTGAACAGGGCAATGGTAAGACCTCAGTCCAAAAAGACTCCATATGAATTAATGAAGGGTAAGAAACCTTCTGTTGCTTATTTTAGAGCCTTTGGATCAAAATGCTTTGTTCAAAATAATGACAAACGGACGTTGGACAAATTTGAACCTAAAAGTGAACCTGCCATCCTTCTAGGATATTCTAGTCACTCTAGGGCCTACAGAGTCCTAAATCTAAAAACACATGCTGTTGAAGAATCACCTCATATTGTGTTTGATGAAATGAATGAAAATTCTAAGATTGAGGAATCATGTAGGGATGAAGATGAAGGGAATTTCCTTAAAGAAAAAGAAGAACAGAATCTCCAAGATGAAGAGACAAGGCCAAATGATGATCATGCAGAATCAACCCACCATGGTGATGCAGGTATAAATGAAGGTAACTCTCTAACCGATGTCAGGATGCTAAGGGATCATCCTTTATCCAATGTCATTGGTAACTTGCATGAACCTGTTAGAACTAGATTTCATTTTAGAGGTGTTGAGGAAATGGATAATCTAGCCCTTGTCTCTCAAATTGAACCAAAAAATGTTGCTGAAGCATTGAAAGATAGTAATTGGATAAACGCAATGCATGAAGAATTACATCAATTCAAAAGAAAAAAGGTGTGGTATCTTGTGCCAAGACCCAAAGAGCTTGCTGTAATTGGAACTAAATGGGTCTTCAGAAATAAACAAAATGAAAATGGAATGTTAGTTAGGAATAAAGCTAGGCTGGTAGCACAGGGTTATAATCAAGAATTTGGCATTGACTTTGAGGAATCCTTTGCTCCAGTAGCTAGATTAGAAGCCATTAGATTATTACTTGCTTATGCTTGCTGTCATGTAATAATGTTACATCAAATGGATGTGAAGAGTGCTTTTTTAAATGGGTCAATAAAGGAAGAAGTTTATGTTGAACAACCCCTTGGTTTTGAATGCACATAAAATCCTAACCATGTGTACAGATTGGACAAAGCTCTATATGGACTCAAACAGGCACCTCGAGCGTGGTATGATAGACTCAGCTCCTACCTCACAGAGAAAGGCTACTCTAGAGGTAAAGTGGATCAAACTCTATTCACCAAGGTAAGAAATTCAGATATTATTCTGGTTCAAATTTATGTTGATGATATAGTTTTTGGTTCCACTAAAATCAGCATGTGTGAGGAGTTTGCCAGCTTAATGACCACTGAATTTGAAATGAGTCTAATGGGTGAGCTTAAATTCTTTCTAGGTCTGCAAATCACTCAGAGCAAGGAAGGATGTTTCATCAACCAGACAAAGTACATCTCTGAGTTGCTTAAGAAATACAAAATGGAAAATATGAAAGCAATCAGCACACCTATGAGCACCACTACAAACTTGGATGCAGATTTGACAGGTAAATAGGTTGATGCAAAAACATATCGAGGTATGATTGGATCACTCCTCTATCTTACTGCATCTAGGCCAGACATTCAATTTTGTGTATGCATGTGTGCTCGTTTTCAATCTGATCCTAGAGAATCCCACTTAAGTTCTGTCAAGCGTATCTTTCGATACCTTGCTGGAACTCGAGATTTAGGGATTTGGTACCCTACGTCTTGTTCTTTTGATCTTGTATCCTATTCAGATGCAGACTATGCTGGATGCAAACTGGACAGGAAAAGCATGAGTGGCTATTGCCAATTTTTGGGAGGATGTTTGATTTCTTGGGCCTCCAAGAAACAGCACTCAGTGGCACTATCCACTGTAGAGGCAGAATATGTCGTTGTAGGGAGTTGTGGTACTCAAGTGTTGTGGATCAAACACCAACTCCAAGATTATCAAACTGATCTTGGGTGTGTCCCCATATTGTGTGATAACACAAGTGCCATAAACCTAGCCAAAAATCCTATCCAGCACTCTAGGACCAAACACATAGAAATTAGACACCATTTCTTAAGAGATGAAGTGATAAAAGGAAATTTTAAACTCATATTTGTTGAATCACAATCTCAATTGGCCGATATTTTTACCCAGCCTCTGAATAATGATAGATTCTCTTATCTTAGAAGAGAGCTTGGTCTGTGCAATTATAATATGGATGCCTGATTTGTGTGCCTGACTTATCTTCTAGAATATGAATGATTAAATTTATCTTGGTTTGAAGTGTATCTGTCATAAACTCAGGGGGAGCTTAGTCTTCTGTGCTTGGTATGTCTATCTTTCCATCAATAAATTCATAATTAATATAGTTTCAGCATGATACTCATTTTATTGGCTGTTACAATTTCATTCATGCATGGTCTGAGGGGGAGTTAGCTTCAGACACCTTCTTGGTGTCAAAATGATGAACAAAGTGCAGAGTTGTTATTGCTGGTTGGTTGGTTGAGTTAACGCAGTGTGGAAATAGGGTTAACGCACCAGACAGCTTGTTCTTTGAGAATCTGGTGTGAAGTGTCTCTGGCTGGTTGAATGAGTTGGCGCAGCAATGAGACTGAGTTGACGCTGTGTTCAGTATTTTTGGAAACAGAACCCATCTATGAGCGGCCTTGATGGATGAGTTAACGCAGTTATAAGGCTGGGTCAACGCAGTAGTGTTATATGCTCTTCTTTTGGAGACTTCCCTATCTCAAATCAACTTGCTCTGTTCATTTATCTCGTCCCTTCCGTTCTTATCTCTCAATAAAGCCTCCTTGACATTCTTGTATGAGGGAAAAACTCTAGAGAACTGAGACATGTAGACGATGTCTTAAATTCAGGGGGAGTTACAGTGAAAATTCCTATTGAGTTGAGATATGTTCTGAACAGCTCTATGAAAAGCTAATGATAGGAGATCCATAATTCTTATGGTGTTTGAATTCAAGAACTTTTGAACCCAATAATGCACTATGTATGAAATAAAAGCTGAACAATTTAATAAAACCAGGACCTTGTCATCTCTCAAACCTTATATTGTTCAACAGTAAAGAAACCACTGTGTGTAGAGGAATTTAGTATTTGTATTGGTAATAAAACCAAGATATTGAGTATAAAAGCTATAGAAACAATCTCTTACACATGTTATAAAATGCAGAGCAATGGTGGCTATTCACTGAGAAACTAGCCCTATGCACCAAAGAAGTGCTAAAGAGCAAGTCATGAGGTGCGCCACTATCTCTGTCTTCAAGTGAAAAATAAACCATTTCAGAGCAATGGTAACTATTGACTGAGAAACTACCTTCAAGCACCTATGAAGTGTTGATAGGCATGTCATGACGTAAGTTGCCAACTCTGATCCATCTATGCAGAATAGTTTGCTATGCTGAGTAACCGGGGACTCGGGTGTCTAATAAACATGTGTACCCATGTCAAAAGGCTAGCCATACTTGACTGCAAATGAAAACGTAAAATAAGTTGAAAATGCTGCAAATGTGAAAAATAATGAAAACATGTAAGTGTGATTGATCTGAAGCTCATTATTCAACTTGGTCTGTTATCAATGCCAGTTAAATTTCTCTCTCTCTCCAAAAGGCAACTTGAAATTGACAAATATAAGGAACAGAAATGAAAATGGTTCTAGTGTGAAAAGAGTTCCTCTTTTTCTCCAGGCAGGTGCCTTTGGTGGTTCATATTTTTCTTAATTCAATGCTTTAAGATTATTTATTCTCTTTATCATTAATTGAATTGGAGCCTATTTACACATCTCTCTCATGGGAACTCGATCTGCAACACTTAAAAATCCTTGACTATGAGCATCTCTACTCCATATCTCAGTATCTTAAGAAAACTCCAAGTACAGATGACCTTCTTGCTACTCTTCTTGCATATATTCATTTGTTTCTGCTTCACTGCGTCGACGCTGTATCCTTTGGCGTCAACGCAACGTTTCCAGAACCACTTTTACTTTTTCCGGTTCGCGGACTTGAACCGGGTGAACCGCTCACTGAAAAGGGTTTCGAAACTCCTTTAAAAGCGGAACGTGACCGCCGTTCGTCTTCATTTCCTTTGAAAGCCTTTGTCGTTCTATCTTCCGAGCTCTCCCAAACCCTTTCCTGTTTCATTCTTCCTCCTCCCACTGCCATGGCTCCTCCGACATCTACTCACAAGGGAAAGAAGAAGGCAGAGGATCATCCAAGAAGCTCAGCTTCAACTGAAGATAATCTGGAGCCCCGCTCCAAAGCTGCTCACGATAAAGGGAAGCGGAAAGAGATGCGTCCACGTGCTCCGAGCCCGCCAACCAAAAAGAGAAGGGAATCTGATGTCAGGTCAGACAAGAAGGGTTCATCTGCAAGTGCTGCAGCGGGACAGAAAGGTGCGGCCAGCTCACTTACCGTCACTGTGGACGAACCTCTGAAGGTTCTTATTTCCCGGTATATTGCTGCTACCGACCATCAAATGCTTGACGTTTTTCCGAAACTGTTTCCTACCTTGGACTATCAGGGATGGTGGTCCTTTGTTACAACCCACAAGGTATATTACCCCACCCTGGTCCGAGAGTTCTACAAAAATTTGAAATATGAACCTCAAGTTCCAAAACTCACATCAACTGTCCGGAATGTCAGTTTTGAGTTATCCAATAAATTGTTTGCCAGAGCCTGGAAAATCCCCAAGAATGGAGTTCAACTACATAGCTTTGAGTATGATGAGCATGAAGCTTATGCTCTCTTGATTGATAAACCGAGTGATCCTTCCGATGTCAGGGAAACTTATTTGTCCAGTCTTAAAGCAAATCAATTCCCTCCATTGAATAGACTGCTCGACCACATTTGCACATCAATGGTCACACCACAGAGCAGTGGTAGGGAAAGGGTGACTGAGATGCAGAGATTTCTACTTTACTATATGCTGAAGAGAATACATATTTCCCTGTCTGATGTAGTTATTCAAACCATGGGGTCATGCTTGACACAATCCAGAACATTTCCATATGCTGCTCCCTTGACTGCTATTTTTCGAAAAGTGGGAGTAGACTTTGGTTCTGAGAAGAAAATAATCATTCCTCAAGGGAATGTTTACACACTTTCTTATATTCAGAAATTTATGGGTTTTAAAGTTATTGATGGTAAGCCAGTTCGAACTCTTCCTAGTCAGCAAACAGCTCCATTAGAAACAGGCACTGTGGATGCTAGTCACGCAAACAGGACAGAGGTACCAATTCCTCCTGTGGTGAGAGAAGATAGACAAGAGGGTAGTTCACCAAGAGAAGAGCATGGTTTTGAGGAACCATTTGCTCGATCATCAAGCCCTCAGCTGGAAACTGGGCAACCAAGTGGCACTGCACCTACATTGGAACCCCTTATGACTGGAGCCATTGGAATTTATAGAAGACCTTTTCCAACTTCTGATGAAGCTCCACCTCCAGCCACTGTTGAAGAGATGTTTGCACACATGACTATGATGCTGCAACGTCAGGATGCAAAAATGGACAAACTAATGGAGTTTACAAATTACCATCTCAACAAACTGACTTCTCGGATTATCCAATTTGAAGTCTTTATCTTATCTGAGTGGCAAAAATTCTTACTCACCAAGATGTTATCTGACCAAGCTACAAGGAAAGTCTTGCAGAACATATCATCTCTTCTTGACAAGTTATCTACACTGGTGAATGATATGCACAGTAATCAAGCTTCATTTTTTCAATCCCTTGCCAAGATTACTGATTTATGCTTTGATGTGAGGATAGCCGTTGAAACCATCAAAGGTCCTTTCAATGCAGTTCCCCAATGTCTCAAAGCAATGCTAGAAAAGATTGATAAAGTGACTGCAGTAATTCAGTCAATTGGGGACAAGTTTCAAAACAAGGACTCTATCACAGCTGATCTCCCTTCTGCCATTGACAGTATACGCTCCACTGTAAGTCATCAGCTGGGTGAACTATCTCAGGATATCCGAGATTTACTAGCCAGAGATCCATCTGGCCAGCAGCAGCCTCGCCAGCCAACTACTCAAGGGCAATCCTCTCGTCAGCAACAACAACCTCCTTCTGCCAGAAGATACAATCGCTTCTTCCACCCTTGAGATAGCTCTTCCACGTTTCCTCCCCTTCTTGATGAAGTCAAAGGGGGAGAATGGTAGGAATGCATCAATCATGAAGTCAAGATGGAAACTTGACCAAAGTACATTGCATCTGCATCAATCATATTGACTAACTTGAATGAATGTTTTTCTTTTTGTCTGGTTCTATAATGTAAATTTTTGAACTTGAATGAATGACAAAATTATACTTTGATTTAGTCAATGATTTGATTTCCTGTTAATCTGAAGCTTTTTGCTTGATCTGAATAACCTTGACTGTTTAGATGCAATGCTATGAATGGCATTCACCTCATAGTTGCCATCATCAAAAAGGGGGAGATTGTTGTGCCCCTGGTTTTGATGATGACAACCATGAGATATGGGTGATGTATTCAATTCAATGATGAATTAAAGTTTGATTCAATAAATGCTTTCACTTGATTTCATCCTTGTGCTAGAAAGGAACAGGGTCAACGCTGGGAACTTACAGCGTCCACGCAGCAGTCGAAGAAGCCTTCACCAATATCTTCACAAGTTGCTCCACTGCGTCAACGCCAAGATAGAGCTGCGTTGACGCAGCAGTTACAAAGGGAGAGGCAATGGCTTACTGGTATACTCTGATGCGTCAACGCCTTGATCAAGCAGCGTGAACGCAGCACCTCAAGCATTCCTTGTCGTAGCCTCTGGAGTACCTTGGCAGCGTCGACGCTGCAGTTCGATGAGTCGATGCTGCAGTACGATGGATTGCCACAACTGTATAAAGCGCAACTAATGAGTGGACGCAGCTGCTTCTTGCGTCAACGCACTCAGCATGAAACCTGAAGCTTGAAGAAGGGTGCGTTAACTCCTTGGGGCAAGAGGGTCGACGCCATCTAATCCAAGTTGCAGAGCACGATAAGTGGATCCCACCTTCAGTCACTATCTGCCACATCAGCCAAAAGCGGATAAGGTCTCGTAGCTTCTACCACTCCCGAAGGTTCCCCACGTGAGCAATCATAAGGATAACCTGAAAATCAGGGTGGTGGCCCACCTGCCTCACGTGAACTATGTTGTGCGCGGGAAGACAACAAAATAGGATCACCCGAGAAGAAAAGAAAATATACGTGAGAGGAAAAAGTGTAGGAGAACGATATAGGCGAATAGCAGAACGAGAGAGGCTCAGAGCAGAACTGGACGAAGGCTGCTGAAGAACCAGATCAGAAGATCATCGCGCCACCAAGACTCTTCTACATTCCAGACGGAGGAGATTCAAGGATCGAAGCTCATGCGTATGGACATGGATCTCTCTGCTAGTGATCTAAATTCCGCTGCGTCCAAGTGCTGAAGTTTGATTTCTTATCTTTTAGTTTTCCTATTATTTTTGAACATTGTATTCCTCTCCTTCACTGGATTTAGTGAAGAGAGGGTGATTCTGATTCAGCGGGCTGTGCTGAGATCAGGGTTGTCAAGGCTGTGTGCCTTCAAGCTGTTTGACAGCGGATCTGAGGATTTGTTGCTCGTTGTCTTCTGTTGGGGTAGTCAATAGTGTAGAGGAATTACTTCCTCGGTTTAGCAAAGCTGTGAAGCTCAGCAGGGTTCCTCACTAGTTGAGTGGGGAGGTGGACGTAGGTCTCCATTGGGTGACGGAACCACCTTAAAATTGCTGTCTCTTGTGTGGTTTGGGTTAATCTTCGCAATATGTTCCTCGCTAGATGCATGATAGGCACGTTCTCTGTTTGGCTTGGTTCAGTGTTTCAATTAATCATCTAAGTGTGATGCTTCTGATTCAAATTGCTCTACTATAATTTTTATAAGGTCAACCTATTCACCCCCTCCCCCTCTAGCTTGACCGTTCTCTCGATCCAACAGATTTAACCGAATGTTTTTCATCCCTTTGAATAATAGATCTGCCGTGCCCCGACATACATACGCTCCGGTTTTCCCCGTGACGATTACGATTTTATGAAGCCGGACGCTCGTCCGAATATCAAAATGGTCCCTTGAGTGATCGATATATTTCGAATGCTTGCTTCCCCAAACATAGGGCTTTCCGACTGATTCGAGACCACTATCGTCTTGCTTCTCTCGATATAATTTCTTGGCCATGAGGCCCTGATTCTCGGCGATTAATCAAGGGTGTTCCCCTCTCCGAGGGGATGTAAATGACGTCATGACCTCTATGGCGCGGTGGGTTTTGGTCCCGTCCCGAACTGCACAATCGTCTGATTAGTCAGATCGAGCGCACCATGGGCGTCGATGAAGCTCGAACAAATCGTCACATTGTGACTGGCACGCCCACGCACTTAATAAACCCAACAAATAAATAAAATAAAGATCTTAACGAAAAGTGCATCCACAAGTCTGGCACGCCCGGTGGGACGGAACCACCCGTCATCTCTTCGCCGGGATTTAGGGCCTCATGGCCTCCTAATAAACAATGTTTGCATGCTTTGATGAGTTGCAGGTGTTGCCTTCGCCAGCCCTACGGGGAGAAAAGTCGGACCAGGCGCAATTGTCTTCGTGGCCTCGGAGATGCTACTCCGAGGCACCCACAACTTCCAGGAGTCATGAGAGTTGCTAAAAAAAAATGAAAGAAAAGGAGAAGAAGAGAAGAGAAGAAAAGAAAGAAACAATAAGGAAGAGAAAGAAGTGGCGAGAGAGGGCTGTACGACCAGACCCGTCGAGACCCGTGCTGAACAAAGATTACCATTGTGGGGTTGATGCGTTGGAGCGAACCACTCATCCCCTCCCTGAGGGGGTGAGCGCTCTCCTGCGCACCTACCTTGGTCTATTACACAAAAAAGGAAGAAAAAAAAAGAGAAAAGACAAAAAGAAAAGCTGGCGAGCATTACCGACCAAAAGGACAAGGAGAAGACCGGCCTCCTATCCGACTCTAGGAGGGAAAGTCCGTGGTGCAATGCCCCGGTCCATTCCACCTTTCTGCTGCCTCTCTCAGGCATAAGACAGCCCCTTGAGTGGTTGTTGGAAGATCCAACAAGCCACAATTGTAACTTGATGAATTCCTGCCCGCTGTGGGGAATGCTTTATAGCTATGAGGCCAAGCACGGCCACCACTCCCGAAGAGAGCATGAATACATCCCGCCATGGGGGGGTAAAAGAAGAAATAGACCCCACCATGGGGGGGCATAGGAGGCAAGAGAAGAATACACCCGGGCCTAGGGGCATTGGAAGAAAAGACATGCCCCGCTAGGGGGCATAGAAGCCAGGAAGAATATGCCCCGGCTTAGGGGCATTTGAAGAAGTTACATCCTACCTCGGGAGCACAAGAAAGAGAAGAATACACCCTGGCGTGGGGGCTTCGAAGAAGAAACACACCCCCTCCATGGGAGACAAAGCTACACCCCGGCTCCGGGGTATCTGAAGAGAGATCACCCCGCCATGGGGGTAGAAGAAGCAAGAGAATACACCCCGACTCAGGGGTATCTGAAGAAATATCATCCCACCACGGGTAAAAGAATACACCCCGACCTGGGGGCACATGAAGAGAATCCACCCTGCTCTGGGGGCACAAAAAAAAGGAGACACACCCCGCCTCAGGTGCATAAGAGGCCAGGCTCACCCCGCAGGGGGGCATGTGAGACACAACTACGCCCCGACTCAGGGGCACTCGAAGAGAAGTCTACCTCGGCTTAGGGGCACAAGAAGCAAAGCATGCCCCGCCCGGGACATAGAAGCCATAGAGATCCCACCCCGACTTAGGGGCATTTGAAGAAGAATCTACCCCGACCTTGGGGCACCGCAAGCAATAGAGTTACACCTCGGTCTGGGGGCACAGAAGCAAAGAGACATACATCCCGACCTGGGAGCGTATGAAGAAAGGTATATCTCGCCCAGGGGGCGTTGGAAGAAGCAAAACATACCCCACCTAGGGGCATAGAGGTCATAAAGAATACACCCTGTCTTAGGGGGCATTTGAAGAAGAAATACACCTCGGTCTAGAGGCAGAGGAAGCAGGAGAATTCACCCCATCCTAGGGGTGTAAAAAGTAACACATACCCCACCTTGGGGGCACATGCAGTAAAACATGCCCCCGAGTGAGGGGCATATGAAGCCAAGAGTCGAACCCTCTCCCAGGGGGGGCATAAAGAAGCAAAACACACCCCACCTTGGGGGGCATAGAGCATATAAAGGATTACACCCCACCTTGGGGGCATCAAAAGGTAGCAATACACCCCGCCTTGGGTGCACAAGATGCAAACATCCCCCCAGTGTGTCGGGGCAGAAGAAGAAGAATCCACCCCGCTCTGGGGCATAAGAAGCAAAAGATACACCCCGCTTAGGGGGCACATGAAGGGAATACACCCCGACTCTGGGGCATGTGAGAAGAATCTACCCTGACTTGGGGGCATAGGAAGAAACAGAGTCGCACCCTGGCCTAGGGGCACATGAAGAGAATCCACCCCGATTCGGGGGCACATAAAGCAAAAGTTACACCCCGACTTTGGGGCATTTGAGAAGAATCTACCCCGACCTGGGGGGCATAAAAAGAAACAGAGTTGCACCCCGGCTTAGGGTCATTTGAAGAAGAAATGTACCCCGATATGGGGGCACATGAAGCAAAAGACATACCCCGCTATGGGGGCTTAAGAAGAAAAGAATTCACCCCGGCCTGGGGACACTCGAAGAAAGAAGCACATCCGGCCATGGGGGCACACGAAGAAAGAAACACCCTCCGCCCTGGGCGCATAAGAAGCAGAAGAGTCTACCCCGATATAGGGGCATAAGAAGCAAGAGTACACCCCGAGCTAGGGGGAATATAAAGAAAGAAACTAGACCCCGCTCCGGGGGGACATATGAAGAGAAATATGCCATGCCCCGAAAGAGGTAGAAGAAGCTGAATCCACCCTGATCCAGGGACATAAGAAGCAAAAGAATACACCCTGCGAAACGGTATAAGAAACATGAAGAATGTACCCCAGCCTGGGGGCACAAAAAAGAAAGAAATACACTCCGCCCTTGGTGCATAAGAAGTAGAAGCATCTACCCCGCCGAGGGGGCACAAACAAAAAAAATACACTCCGCCCTTGGCGCATAAGAAGCAGAAGCATCTACCCCCACCCGGGGCACAGAAGCGAAGAGACATACATCCCGATCTGGGAGCATATGAAGAAAGATATACTCCGCCCAAGCGACATTCGAAGAAACAACGTACCCTGCTCCGGGGGCACAGAAGCCGTAAAGAGATGACATACATCCCGATTTAGGAGCATATGAAGAAAGATATAATCCGCCCAAGCGGCATTTGAAGAAACAACATACCCTGCTTCGGGGGCATAGAAGTCGTAAAGAGACACACCCCCACCGTGGGGGCATAAGAAGCATAAGAATTCACCCCCGCTCGGGAGGCATCAGAAGCAAAGACGCTACCCCGCCACGTGGACATAGAAGCCATAAAGAACTCACCCCGCCTGGGGGCATGATAAGCAACAGAGTTATACCCTGATCTAAGGGCACGTGAGGAAAAGACACATCCTGCCTTGGGTGCACAAGAGGCGAAACACACCCCTCGTGGGGGGCGCTTGAAGTAAGATACACCCCGATCTAGGGGCATAAGAAGCAGAAGAATCCACCCTGCCCTGGGGGCATAAGAGGCGAAGAATCCACCCCGTGCCGGGAGCATGTGAAAATAAGTTTACCCCGCTACGGGGCATAAGAAGCAGTAGAACCCACCTCCGCCATGGAGGCATAAGGAGCCAAGACTCCACCCCGCCGTGGGGGCGTAAGAGGCAAAGACTCTACCCCGTGCAAATCTGCCCTGCATGGAGGTATAAGAAGCAGAAGACACACCCCGGCTGGGGGCACAGAAGCCATCAAGAATACACCCCAGCTTAGGGGAATCTAAAGAAGAAACATACACCCCGCCTGGGGGCATTGAAGCCGTAAAATGTCCACCCTGGCCTGGGGGAACAGAAGCAAAAGAATACATCCCGACACATGAGGCATACATGGTCTTTGAACCCACCTCTTTACATAAAATAAGAAGAGAAGAAAAGGAAGTGAGCCTTGAGGCAGACATGGTCTTTCACCCTCGACCTTCGGCCTTTGGCCATCCAACAAAAATCAAGAGACCTTTCCTTTTGTCGGCACCATGACCTTTCGTCTAGGCCAATGCATCAACGCATTGCCAGCATCATGACTCCTTCATTTAGGTTGGCACATAAACCCATTGCCGGTGGCACTCTTGCCATCTAAGTCGACAAATATCTCACCTTCGGCCTTTGGGCCACTAAAAAAAAAAGAATCAACCTTTCACTTTGGTTTAGATCCTTTCCCGGCCAGAGAATTAAAGAACCAACCCTTCACTTTGGTTAGGATCCTTTCCCGGCCAGAGAATCATAGAATAAACCTTTCACTTTGGTTCGGATCCTTTCCTGACCAGAGAATTAAAGAATCAACCTTTCACTTTGGCTCGGATCCTTTCTCGGCTAGAGAATCAAAGAATCAACCTTTTACTCTGGTTCAGATCCTTTTCCCGGCCAAAAAATTAAAGAATCTGTTGAAACCCTGGTTTTGCTAATGACATGCTATGAGTCATGGTTTAAGGTCTATGCATCATTTGCTTTAAGTGTTCATCTGTCATATGTCCTCGGTGCATTAACAGTAGCTGCATGCCATAGCACAATTGCATTGAGCATACAGTCAGTGCACTGCATGCAGAGTCTGCACACTTGTTGATAGCATGTTCATGAATTCATTCTCATTGTGCACACTTTGTTCTAGTGCATTCTACATTATAAACCAGCAAGTCTATACATTGCTTCTAGCATGCACACACACACCCAAGTCTATACATCATTTCTTCATCACACACAAAAGTCTGAACATTCTTCGGTGAAGTCTGTGCACACTTCAGTGGCTACATGAGCATCGTCTGTACATTGCATACTTCTTCCATATGCATTTGTACACATCTCAAGACAAAGTCTGTACATTCGCCACTATGCATTCAAGTCTATACAACTCCTGGTGGCAAGTCTGTACAACGTCCTTTGCATGCATTACTTAAAGTCTATACATTGTCGCCTGCTTGTGCATCTCTTCTGAGTCTATACATTGCCTCTATGGCTGTGCATCATTTAGCAAGTCTATACATCCGTCAGCCTTGTCTCTTGCTCGCAAAGTCTATACATTCATGAGCTATGGCTGTGCATCGTTTGCATATTGCACACTAAGTCCATACATCACTGCACAAGCAAGTCTGTACATTCTAACGTCTCACTTTGCGTCTTTGTGCATGGAGCATTCAAGTCTGTACATTGGCAAAGTCTGCACATCGTCTGCTCTCCATGCATATGCAAAGTCTGTACAGCCACTGAGTCACAAGTCAGTGCATGTTAAGATCCGTCTCACTTAGCGTTTCATGTTGTGTCTCAACATGCCCAGCATCTCATGCATTTAAAGTCTGTACATCGTCAGTGCTGTTCATGCATATGCTTTGTCCGTGCATTAAGTCTATACATTCGCTGTGGCTTGTTCATGCATCATCTCATCAAGTCTATACATTGCTGCATGAACACAAGTCTGTACAGTGGTTGACTGCATGTCCGAGCATCCATGATTCAATGTGTAGACTTCCCTATCTGCATTTGTGCAACCTCACAAATGAAGTCTATACACTCGTTATCATGCATTCAAAGTCCATACATTCGCTGCATGCTCATCGAGTCTGCACACTAATGGCATGTCAGTGATACACAAAGTCTGTACAGCCATGCACTGCTTCGCTTGCATAAATGGAGTCTGAGCAGGGTTCATTGCAGTATATGCATTGCTGCATCACATAGTCTGTGCAGGACATGTACTAAGCATAACCATAGTCCATGCATTCATTTCATGTCTGTACATTCTACAAGGGCATAGTCCATGCATTCATCTCAAGTCTATACATTGCCTTACATGATGCACGCAGACAAAGTCTGTACAATCCCATCCATGCACTCATAGTCTATACATTCTTTGATGTTATGCTCGTGCATCACTTTAACAAAATTGTACATCGTCTTGTTGTAGGCACAGCAAGTCTATACATCATCTGGTCGTCTGCACGCAAAGTCTGTACATTGCAAGTCGGAACATTGCTGCTTGATATGAAGTATGTACAGCCCGTGTTCTGTTGATCGACTGAAGTAACTCTGTCATTAAACTGGCAAATGTTTAGGGCACGTGATCCGAGGTTGGCACCTGGCACGTGATCCGATGTTATATCTGGACAAAGAGGGCACAAGCCCTACACACGCCCTAGTTGCTGCTCTATATATATGAAGCTTCTTCCTCAGAAGAAGACTGATCGAGCAGAGAGGCAGAGAGCAGAAGAAGAAGAAGAAAGAAGAAGAGTGAGCCTGAGCAGAAGAAGAATAGAGAGAGCAGAAGAGAGATCGAGAGATCCAGTTGCAGAAGAAAAGGAGAGAGAGAGAGAGAGAGCTCGTGAAGATCGAGAGAAAAAGAGAGAGAAGCATAGAGAATTGAAGCCTTCTTTGAAGATCTGTTCTTCTAGTATTTGGATCAGATCCAAACTAGATTTGCTCCTGTGAGAGCTACATTGTGCATTTCATTTTCCAGCTTTCAGTCGCTGTGATTTTTATTATTTCTTGTTTTTCCTTTTATCTATTCACCGTTGTTCTTCCGATTCTCTGGTTTTGAGGTCGGGTTCCTCCTGTGGACTCAGGAGAAGGGACACTTTGTGTCTCCGGTTGCAAGTGGCTGGGTGTCACTTGTGGGTTCCCTCCTGGGTGGAGGAAGAGAGATGTCACGCCCCGATACGGAATATCGGGACGTACAGTTAGAAACGAGCTGGAAAGAAAGAGAACTAATCTAAATATATACAAATGCTAAGAAATGTAAATAACTTACTGACCATTAAACAAAACATAACTGGTGCATAATCCTCAAATCAACTCAATACAACTGGGATAACAGCTCTAAACCACAATAATATAACTGAAGCACAACACACTCTAAACACAACTAACTGATACACTCAAAACATCACTCCTGCCCTTCCCCATCGGTAAGCGCGTCACCTAAAAAGCCTGGAAAGGGGGGAAACAACAACTATGAGCTAACGCTCAGTAGGAAATAACAGATAGGTATAAGTGATTAGCAGTTTAATTACATTTTCAAAATATCATGCTACAAAGGATAATGCAATAAAAGAGTAATGATGATATAATGAAACAAAATTTAAAGATCTTGCAAGGTCACGAAATATAAAGGAACAGAATGGTAATACTTAAGAGGAATAACAAAAATAAGAATTTACTACAGGAGATAACGATAAAGAGTTGGCCATATCAAGATAATTCAAGTCATGTCAAGCACGTGTGTAGTTTCATTTCCACGTCCAAGTAACAGCAAGTAAGTAACAACAAGTAGAGTATAGAACAATGAAGAGTGGAAAGTGAAAAGTAGTAGAGAGTAGTAGAGAGTAGTGGCCAGTCCTAGATTTAACCCATGTCATAGTACTGGTGCCAAATGCCACACCTAGTCAATCACCTCCCCGGGGGTACACGTAGTGTTCGGGCGCTCCTCCCAGGACTAGACCGAGCCCTTAATTATTTGCCAAGCATTGATTTCTTTGGATCAAAGATCCCACGAATCTAGACTTCCACAATTTATGGCCATAATTCCAAGGTTTGAACCATGTAGCAATAACAATTTCAAGTAGGAAGGAGATTCATTTCAGAATTTCAAGGTAAGCACAATCATCAAGAAGATTGAAAACCAAGTCACAATAAGAGTTAATCATGCTGCGCTACTGTAGTACAGCAGCTATCCAACAAGCTAATCAACATATTAATCCTAATTATCAAGTTAACATGTCAAAGATTATCCATTATCATTTGCATTAAGACAATTGCCAAAAACTGATTCAAGATGATAAGGTAAAGGAACAAGCTTGTACAGGAAGGAAAAAGAATGCATTAACAGAGATTTAATTACACCATTAACCACTAATTATGTGGGTTTCTATTTAACCAATGTATGAGTCGAAATGAAGATGATAAACGGCATGTTTTTACACTATATTTGCAAGTAGGAACCAATGTAAATTGAAATCATAAGGTTTCCAGAACAGGTCACTGGTTCTTCAAAAGTATAGTTTTCAATTGGTCTAAGTTCAATGGGTCGATCCCCTAATGATCCGGATCGATCCACGGGTCGTAAAACGATGAAAACCGGGTTTCTAGTACATGGGTCGACCCATTGGGTCGACCCTCACGCTGGGCCGAATGGGTCGACCCCATGGGTCGACCCTCGGGCTGGCCTTTGCTGCTAGGGCATGGGTCGACCCCTGGGGTCGACCCCTGCAAGCCCAGAAAAGGCCGGGGCCTCCGGAAAACATGTAAACTTACCCATTTGAGGTCCAATTGAGTTGAAATCAAAACCACATGCTATAGGAATCTTACTAGACATATGAGGGTCATAATACATGAGTTTTAAAACACGAATTTCATCAGAAACCCATTTAATCACAACCTATTCTATGTAGAACACAAGAAGACCTAATTCTTGACATACTTCCACTAAATCTAAAAATTCTCCCAACATACACAACGGAATTTGGGGATTTTGGTGTCAAAAGAAAGCTAACAAGCTACTGATTACATTCATGTATATTAATTAGAAGTTGGGCTGTTATAACCTACCTCAAATCGGAGAAAGACTTCGAAACCTTAGAATGAAGAACAAGCTTGACAGCAGCTCACAAAAAGCTTGATATCTCCACGGATACCTAATGAAATTTGGGACTTTTAGTCCCATTGGATAGCTCTCGTCGAGCTGATCAAGATACTATATTTACAAATCTCAATTGGTTAAGGGTACCTACCTTAATCGACGGATTAAAGGGCTAGAGATGAAGAACGACGAACTACCAACACCCTCCACCAAAACGACGAATGCTCCCAGATCTGGACTCCTCGTCGGCTGACCCAGCTACCAAATGAAACTAGAGTCGAAGAGCTACATTTCTATAGGTCATGGGGCTTCAGCCTTCGGAGTTGGGAGTATTTGGCGCTGCAAGTTTCGTGTTAGAAACGGCGCCGGAATCCTTGACTCGACCAAATCTATGTCGGCAGCACGTTTTAGGGCTAGGTTTACCTCAAATTGATTGAGGGTAAATGTTCCTTACCTCGTGGCCTTCCATTTGCCCTTGATTTCAGATCATTTGGTTGAGTAGTAAGGTCGAATTTCACGTTTTAAGTTACGATTAGGTAAAGGGTAGGTGAAAGTCAAATTCAGGATTAATCCTCTAATTAGACAAGGTTACGTAATTAATTTGGGTCAAGTCCAGAAGACAAAATTGCTATAAAAATGATCTTTTACCCAATTACTATTTTTTACAGATTTTTCTATGGTAGTCGAATTTTATAGGTTCTATTTTCTAATGAATTAAATATCAATATTTTGAAATTCAAACATTAATTCATTTTAATTCACTTTTTAATTAATAAAAGCTCAATAAAACTTAATAAATAATCGGGGTATTACACCCTCCCCTACTTAAAGAATTTGGTCCTCCAAATTCACTGCACTATATACGGAAAGTAGGGAAAAGATAGATCACCTAGAATAGGTCGGGATACTGCTTCCGCATAGTATCTTCCGATTCCCAAGTAGCTTCTTCGGTTCCACGCCGACTCCACTGAATCTTGACCATCGGTATAGACCGATTCCGGAGTTGCTGCTGTTTCCGGTCTAGAATCTTGATAGGTCTTTCTTCATAAGTCAAATCTTCCTTTAACTCAAAATCCACATGTTGAATGATGTGAGTGGGATCATACACATATTTCCATAACATAGACACATGGAAAATATTGTGTACGCAAGATAACTTAGGCGGTAATGCCAGTCTGTAAGCAACTTATCCCACTCTATCTAGGATCTCGAACAGACCGATATACCTCGGACTCAGCTTGCCATGAATGCCAAATCTGCGAATCCCTCTCGAAGGGGAGACTTTCAGAAACACATGCTCGCCAACTTAAAATTCTAATGCTCTTCACCTTGTGTCGGCATAACTCTTCTGTCTTGACTGAGCCACTTGTAACCGGTCTCGGATAACACGGATGTTCTGTGATGATTCTGATACAAGATCCGGTCCAAGCCATTGCTTCTCGCCCACCTCGTCCCAACACAACGGGGAACGACAGCTTCTTCCATACAAAGCTTCAAATGGAGCCATTTGTATGCTGGATTGGTAACTGTTGTTGTAGGCGAATTCAATCAATGCCAAGTGATTACTCCAACTGCCTCCGAAATCATTCATGCAAGCTCGCAGCATATCCTCCATTATCTGGTTGGTTCTTTAAGTCTGTCCATCTGTCTGTGGATGAAAAGCAGTACTGAAATTCAGACGAGTACCAAGAGACTCTTGCAGTCCCTTCCAGAAATATGAAGTAAATCTCGGGTCTCTATCAGACACAATGCTGACAGGTATACCATGGAGCCTGACCACTTCCTTCAAATATAAAGCAGCCAATACATCAACTGTCCACTTGGACTTAATGGGTAAGAAATGAGCCGATTTTGTCAAGCGATCGATGATCACCCATATCGCATCAAATCCACCACGAGTCTTAGGTAGACCCATAATGAAATCCATGTCAATGCTTTCCCACTTCCATTGGGGTATGTCGAGTGGTTTCAACTTTCCTGCCGGTCTGAAATGTTCAGCCTTAACTTGTTGACAAACCAGACATCTACTCACGAAATCTGCAATTTCCCTTTTCATATTTGGCCACCAAAAGGACCTTTTCAAATCCTTGAACATTTTCGTGCCTCCAGGATGAATAGTGTATTTGGATCTATGTGCTTCCTCCAGAATCTTGTTCTTTAACTCAGCTTCATCAAGTACACAAGTTCTACTCTGGAATAACAATCTTCCATCATCAGCCACCATGAAGTCGGGTCTGCTGCTCAAACTTCCCTTGATCTCAACCAGCTCGGGATCATTATCTTGCAAGGATTTGATCTCCATCAATAATTCGGGCTTAAGTCGAATCTGTGCAATTATAACCCGATCATTATCAACATTTAGATCCAGGCTAGCTAGCTGTTCCAATAGCCTCCACTCTTGCAACATGAGACTTGATAATTTAGCCACAGGCTTCCGGCTTAATGCATCTGCCACCACATTGCCTTTACCGGGATGATATTCAATCGAGAAGTCGAAGTCCTTCAAGTACTCCAACCATCTTCTCTGCCTCATGTTAAGTTCTTTCTGAGAAAATAAATATTTCAAACTCTTATGATCTGAAAATACTGTGAATGTTTCTCCATACAAGTAATGCCTCCAAATTTTTAAGGCGAATACAACTGCTGCAAGTTCCAAGTCATGAACGAGGTAGTTCTCTTCGTGCTTCTTCAGCTGCCTAGAAGAATAAGCAATCACCTTACCATGCTGCATGAGTACACAGCCTAAGCCAATACCAGAAGCATCGGTATAGACCACGAAACCACCGTCGCCAGAAGGTAAAGCCAATACGGGTGCAGTAGTGAGGCAATCCTTCAATGTTTGGAAGCTCTGCTGACATTCCTCGGACCATTCAAACTTGTTGTCTTTGCGGGTCAATCGAGTGAGAGGTACCGCAATCTTGGAGAAGTCTTGAATAAATCTCCGATAATAGCCTGCCAGGCCTAGGAAGCTTCTCACTTTGGTCACTGTAGTAGGCTGATCCCAGTTCCTTACTGCCTCCACTTTCGAAGGATCAACTGAAATACCTTCTTTGGTGATGATATGTCCTAAGAAGGACACTTCTTGTAGCCAGAAATCACATTTACTGAATTTGGCATATAGTTGATGATCTTTCAATATCTGCAATGCCATCCTCAAATGTTCGGCATGCTCTTCTTCAGTCTTGGAATAAATTAGTATGTCGTCAATGAATACCACGACCCATTGATCAAGATAAGGCCGGAATGCATTATTCATTAACTGCATGAAAGCTGCTGGTGCATTCGTTAGACCAAAAGGCATAACGACAAACTCAAAATGACCATACCTGCTGCGGAAAGCCGTTTTATAAATATCATCTTCCTTAATCATCAGCTGATGATATCCAGATCGATCTTAGAGAAATAATGTGCTCCCGCTATCTGGTTGAATAATTCGTCAATCCTCGGCAATGGGTATTTATTCTTGATAGTTAGCTCGTTCAGTTGCCGATAATCGATGCATAATCTCATCGAACCATCCTTTTTCCTGACGAATAATACAGGAGCTCCCCAAGGTGAAGTACTCGGATGAATAAAGCCCTTCTCGAGCAATTCCATCAGCTGTTGCTTTAATTCCCTTAGCTCCACATGGGACATACGGTAAGGAGCTCTAGAAATAGGAGACGCGCCAGGAACAATATCAATGGAGAAGATAACTTCCCGCTCAGGCGGAAGTCCTGGTAGTTCCTCCGGAAAGACTTCGGAGAATTCTCGGACAATAGGAGTGTCCTTTATCTCAACTCGCTGTTCCGCTGTAGCATGGACAAAGGCTAGAAAAGTCTCGCAACCTCGCCTCATCAGCTTGTCGGCTCGAAGAGAAGAGATGAGCGATACGGGGTTATGGCGCTTGATCCCCGTAAAAGATAAACCAGAATGTCCAGTAAAAGTCACTGAGCTAGAACTGCAGTGAACACTGGCCTCATACTTGGCCAACCAATCTGCTCCAAGGATTACATCATAATCCTTCATATCCATGCAAACTAAGTCGGCTGGAAAGTTCCGTTCATCAATAATAACCTTACTAGAAGGATAGTAATATTGAATAGCCGCTCCAGAACCAATAGGAGTTGATATAACCAATGGAGAATTCATCATAATAGGTTCGACAGATAACGACTTCGCAAATTTTTGAGAAATAAAAGAATGCGTTGCACCAGTATCAAAGAGAACAAATGCGGGCTTGTCGATTATAGTAAGGGTACCTTCGACGAGTCTGCCATCATCAGAAATCCCAGTTTCATCCGCATGTAAAGCTTGGAGCCTTCCTTGCGGCTTCTTGATAACTTGAGGTTTTGCCGGTGTAGCTTGTTCCGATAGAAGAGGGCAGTCAGGGATACGGTGTTCCCTACTCCCACATCGTAAACATGCACCTAGCTTGTGCCAGCATTCCTCCATCTTGTAACATGGACGATCACAATACTTGCACTTTCCCTTGAATGGAACAATAGGGCCGGGTTTCTTCTCTTCATTTCTTGGCATCTTGCCTTTCCACGTTCCCGATCCGGTCCATGAACTAGACCCACTCATGGGCCTCTTTTTGCTAGTGCCAAATCCGGGTCTAGGAGTTGGTTGTTCCTTCTTCATGCCTTACCCACGGATCCTCTCCGTCATTTCTAAGGTATCTTCTAGAACTTGTGCCTTTCTCACCATCTCAGAATAAGTAGAGATCTCCATCGGCGCCAGTTGATTGATGTAGTGAAGCTTCAACCCGTTGAGGAATCGCTTAGCTTTCATCTTTTCTGTGGAGATAAGGTGAGTAGCATAGCGCGAAAGCCGAGAGAACTGTGTTTCATATTCGGCCACCGATAAGCTTCGCTGCTTTAGAGCCGCGAACTCCGCCGCCTTCTTCTCTTGTACACGATCGGAAAAATATTTGTCGTTGAAGAATTCCTCGAACTCTTCCCATGCGACTTGTTGATCGCCTAGAGTTGCATTGACGGAATCCCACCAAGTACGCGCGTCCCGCTCCAATTGGAAGGTAGAAAGAAGGACACGCTCTTGGTCGGTGCATTGCATGACTTCAAAAATTCTCCCCATTTCGTTGAGCCAATGCTCGGCCTCGTCGGGGTTAGTCGAACCAGCAAATCTTGGCGGGTTCATTCCTCGAAAGTTCATGTATAAGTCACCGGTGCCATGACCTGCTGCTCCAGCTTGAGCTACCTGATGTAACGCCTGAGTCAGGCCTTGAACCGTGCGCTGCAGGTTCCTCCATTCAGCACGTTCGGCTGCCATCTACACGAGAAATAGATTACTTAGGTCCAATAAAATAGATAATAACACGATTAAGGAACGAACTTAACCCAAGTTTCTACCCAATCTCACCAGGTCAGGTTCTAGACTTTAACAAGGTTAGAGGTCTAATGCACCTAAACACGACCAAAACTCGGTACCTGGCGGAGCTAATTGGTCCGAAGACCACTCGCGCAAGTATGCGACCTTCCCGATAGGCGTAGCCTAATGTTCGGACA
Organism: Amorphophallus konjac; assembly: GCA_022559845.1. Classification (NCBI taxonomy): domain Eukaryota; kingdom Viridiplantae; phylum Streptophyta; class Magnoliopsida; order Alismatales; family Araceae; genus Amorphophallus; species Amorphophallus konjac. Next base: position 61,519,799 of record CM040120.1, on the reverse strand, counting down.
ACACCTTTTGATATACCAATTATTAGGATGCAATGCAAGAAAACCTAAACTTAGGGAACCTAGGAATATGAAACCTATGGCTCTGATACCAACTAAACTGTCACGCCCCGACGCGGAATATCGGGACGTACAGTTAGAAACGAGCTAGAAAGAGAGAGAACTAATCTAAATATATACAAATGCTAAGAAATGGAAATAACTTATTGACCATTAAACAAAACATAACTGGTACATAATCCTCAAATCAACTCAATACAACTAGGATAACAACTCTAAACCATAATAATATAACTGAAGCACAACACACTCTAAACACAACTAACTGATACACTCAAAACATCACTCCTGCCCTTCCCCATCGGTAACGCGTCACCTGAAAAGTCTGGAAAGGGGGGAAACAATAACTATGAGCTAACGCTCAGTAGGAAATAACAGATAGGTATAAGTGATTAGCAGTTTAATTACATTTTCAAAATATCATGCTACAAAGGATAATGCAATAAAAGAGTAATGATGATATAATGAAACAAAATTTAAAGATCTTGCAAGGTCACGAAATATAAAGGAACAGAATGGTAATACTTAAGAGGAATAACAAAGACAAGAATTTACTACAGGAGATAACGATAAAGAGTTGGCCATATCAAGATAATTCAAGTTATGTCAAGCACGTGTGTAGTTTCATTTCCACGTCCAAGTAACAGCAAGTAAGTAACAACAAGTAGAGTATAGAACAGTGAAGAGTGGAAAGTGAAAAGTAGTAGAGAGTAGTGGCCAGTCCTAGATTTAACCCATGTCATAGTACTGGTGCCAAATGCCACACCTAGTCAATCACCTCCCCGGGGGTACACGTAGTGTTCGGGCGCTCCTCCCAATACTAGATCGAGCCCTTAATTGTTTGCCAGGCATTGATTTCTTTGGATCAAAAATCCCACGAATCTAGACTTCCACAATTTATGGCCAGAATTCCAAGGTTTGAACCATGTAGCAATAACAATTTCAAGTAGGAAGGAGATTCATTTCAGAATTTCAAGGTAAGCACAATCATCAAGAAGATTGAAAACCAAGTCACAATAAGAGTTAATCATGCTGCGCTACTGTAGTACAATAGCTATCCAACAAGCTAATCAACATATTAATCCTAATTATCAAGTTAATATGTCAAAGATTATCCATTATCATTTGCATTAAGACAATTGCCAAAAACTGATTCAAGATGATAAGGTAAAGGAACAAGCTTGTACAGGAAGGAAAAAGAATGCATTAACAGAGATTTAATTACACCATTAACCACTAATTATGTGGGTTTCCATTTAACCAATGTATGAGTCGAAATGAAGATGGTAAACCGCATGTTTTTACACTATATTTGCAAGTAGGAACCAATGTAAATTGAAATCATAAGGTTTCCAGAACAGGTCACTGGTTCTTCAAAAGTATAGTTTTCAATTGGTCTAAGTTCAATGGGTCGATCCCCTAATGATCCGGATCGATCCACGGGTCACAAAACGATGAAAACTGGGTTTCTGGTACATGGGTCGACCCCTGAAAAATTAGGGTCTGACTGCTGGATGGGTCGACCCATGGGGTCAACCCCCTCAAATCCAGCAGCATGGGTCGACCCATTGGGTCGACCCTCGCGTTGGGCCGAATGGGTCGACCCCTGGGGTCGACCCCTGCAAGCCCAGAAAAGGCCGGGGCCTCCGGAAAACATGTAAACTTACCCATTTGAGGTCCAATTGAGTTGAAATCAAAACCACATGCTATAGGAATCTTACTAGACATATGAGGGTCATAATACATGAGTTTTAAAATATGAATTTCATCAGAAACCCATTTAATCACAACCTATTCTATGTAGAACACAAGAAGACCTAATTCTTGACATACTTCCACTAAATCTAAAAATTCTCCCAACATACACAACAGAATTTGGGGATTTTGGTGTCAAAAGAAAGCTAACAAGCTACTGATTACATTCATGTATATTAATTAGAAGTTGGGCTGTTATAACCTACCTCAAATCGGAGAAAGACTTCGAAACCCTAGAATGAAGAACAAGCTTGACAGCAGCTCATAAAAAGCTTGATATCTCCACGGATACCTAATGAAATTTGGGGCTTTCAGTCCCATTGGATAGCTCTCGTCGAGCTGATCAAGATACTATATTTACAAGTCTAAATTGGTTAAGGGTACCTACCTTAATCAACGGATTAAAGGGCTGGAGATGAAGAACGACGAACTACCAACACCCTCCACCAAAACGACAAATGCTCCCAGATCTGGACTCCTCGTCGGCTGACCCAGCTACCAAATGAAACTAGAGTCAAAGAGCTACATTTCTATAGGTCATGGGGCTTCTGGAGCCTTCGGAGTTGGGAGTATTTGGCGCTGCAAGTTTCGTGTTAGAAACGGCGCCGGAATCCTTGACTCGACCAAATCTATGTCGGCAACACATTTTAGGGCTAGGTTTACCTAAAATTGATTGAGGGTAAATGTTCCTTACCTCGTGGCCTTCTATTTGCCCATGATTTCAGATCATTTGGTTGAGTAATAACGTCGAATTTCACGTTTTAAGTTACGATTAGGTAAAGGGTAGGTGAAAGTCAAATTCAGGATTAATCCTCTAATTAGACAAGGTTACGTAATTAATTTGGGTCAAGTCCAGAAGACAAAATTGCTATAAAAATGATCTTTTACCCAATTACTATTTTTACAGATTTTTCTAAGGTAGTCGAATTTTATAGGTTCTATTTTCTAATGAATTAAATATCAATATTTCGAAATTCAAACATTAATTTGATGCGGGACGGACTCAGGAGACGACACTATATGGTGCCACCCTCGGACTCTAGATGAAGACACGACCAGCAGCATACACCAGGGAGACACTAAGCCCGACACTACGAGCTCCTAGTGGTAAAACGTCGCTAACAGAAGTGGAAGCTCACTCGTCGTCCCAAGCGAGGGAAAGCGCGGACCGTGCGCGGTTAAGGAACCGGCGGAGGTCAAGGGTAGTCCGACTCAACTTCCGGACTCGGATCGAGTTGCGGGACGGGTCACTCTCACTCTCACAGCGGTGACATGGACACACGGGCTAGTACCTACACTCTCGGCAGCGGCAAAAGACCGTATACTAGCTAAGCAAATGAACGCCAAGAGGTTCGGACCATTACCTCCACGCTCCCGGCGTGGCGAAGACAACCCCGGCCGAATCACGGACTCCCGGTTAAACAATATCACAGCAATACAAAGATTTGACCCACTCCACGCAGGGAGGTAAAAGGTCACATGTGGAGCCCGGGAATCACGCAACTCGGGTTGACGGGCAGCATCTTGATGTCGCCCGGCGGTGTCGAACTCCGCGTTTTAGTGCTTTCCGAACGGCGGGTTCTGCGGGCCCGTGGGGCCCACGGGTGGCGCTGGCCTCCGGATCTGCAGGAGTGGGTCCCACTGTGATGGGGACCCCTGGTGGCACGTCTCCACGGAAGGCGGTCGGCCGGGAACACCGACCGGTGGCCGAACAACTCCGATCTCCAAGCTTTTGGAATGCTGCCCACGGATTTCTGCTTGCTGTTTTCAGGTGCGCGCTCCGGCGAAAACAGCCGCTGCGGTCGATCCCGACGTCGGATCGGGACGCATGAGCTATCGTTGGAAAGCTCTCTTCAAATGCTTCAATCTAGACTCAAAGAGATCTGATGGATCTAGCCGGATCTAGACTTTAATGAATTTACAAATCCCTGTTGTACAGTAACCGAGACATCAGTTTTACAGGGTATTTGTCTGAGAACCACCGTTGACCGCCTACTTTCCGTAGGAATCAGACTTCAAGCTCTTCTTAAACTGTGTAGATATTCAAACCATGAAGCTGGGACAATTTTTAGAATTGGATTTGGAGCTGGTGGTGATTTGATAGGATTTTTGGAGTGTCTGGTGGTCGGATCTGGGAACTGGCAGAAAGTACTGTAGCTAGGACTGAGAACGAATTTTAGAAAATATGAAATGGACGAACCAAAAATTAAAAAAAATGGTGGATGAAGGGATGGGTGCAAGGGACACCCAGTTAAATTGGGCGAACCAAAGAAAATCAAAAAAAGGACCTAGGATTGAAACTCTGGGCGGGTGGAAATGGAAACAGACAGTAGACAGATCTGGAAACTGTGATTGGACGAAAATCAAAAAATACCAAATGAGATCTTTACGACCAACCAAAATTCTGAGGACGTTCTGGACACCTCTGGGACATCCAGTAAAAGTTCCAGCTCGATCTGAGGCCGTGGCGGAGACTGGAATTTCATGGAAGTGGCTGTGGTACTGCGTGGACAGAACTCCGGCGAAGGCGATGGCGGTGCGGTGGCGGCTCGTGGCGGCGGCGGCGATGACCGGAACTGATAGGGGAGGAGTCACACCTCCAGAGGCAACCTTCACAGCTGCAAGGGGGAAGAGAGGGGCGCACCAAGCTGGAGCTCCAACAATTTCTTGATTCCAAATGGCATTAATTCATCAAAAATGGAAATTACAAGCATATATAGGTCACCAATCTAATCAATCCTCCACCGTTGGATCTAGGGGTGGGAGATTGAGGGCTGGGATTGCATGTGACCATCCACACAAATGAAAATTAAAAAAAAATAAAGGGGGGGGGGGGCGGCCTATTGACTAGAATGGCAAGGATGTGGAAGTTGGACTTGGTAGGTGGGGGTAGGTGGCCTCTCATTTGGACTTTTCAAGTCCATTGTCCCCCATGTGTCCAAATACCATTCAAACTTCTAGATGCTCCCATGTGGCATGTTGACTGGCCCCATGTGGGACCCTAGGCTGAGGTGGCCCAATGTGGTGGGGCCCGGGGGGCCCGTGGCGCCCACGGGGTCCGAAATGCTCGTAAGCCCCTATTACACTCAAAATGGCAAACCGAATGCAATGAAATAAATACAAATTACACACACATAAAGTCTAGCTAAATATAATAAATGGGGAGGCTCAAGGCGGAGTCTCCAAGCTGTCTCCGAGCCAGATGGACGCTGAGGTGGCTCGTGTCGTGCTCCGTGTGCGGTACCGGTGGCTCGGTGTGTCGTGCCGATCAACAGCTCGGGTGTCCGCACCAATTCTCCCCGGGTGGGAGAAACTCGACCCTGTCGAGTAAGGGTCTGCATCGCTCCTGTATCGCTCCAAAAGGTCCGGATCAATCTGCTGCAACTCACCATGTGTGATCCATGTGTCCTCAGTAGCGGGCCGTCCTCTCCATCGCACTAGGTAGCGCGGGTAAGATCCACTCCTGGTAACCGTCACTTGCTCGTCCAGTATACGATCTATATGCTCACGCTGCCGTGAAAAAGGGGCTGGAGGTGGAAGTGGACACTCAGGTGTGGGATCACTCTCAAGGGGAGGAGATGGCTCAAAAGGCTCACTAGGGATCACCGCTGGGTCCCTATATGCAACAAGATCCGATACATTGAAGGTAGAGCTTATACCATATTCCTCGGGCAAGTCCACAACGTACGCATTGGATCCAACACGTTTCAACACTCTGAATGGACCGGCTCCGCGAGCTTGCAACTTCTTAACGGTTCCAGAGGGAAACCGTTCAGGTCTTACCCTGATCATGACGTATTCTCCCTCGTGGAACTCTCGGTGGTGTCGGTGGGCATCGGCTAACTCCTTGTACCGTGCATTGCTGGACTCAATGTGACGACGGATGTCGTCATGCAAACTCCTAACATGCCTAGCAAATGACTCGGCCGACTCCGACACTCTAGCATGGACAGGCATGGGGACAAGGTCAACGGGTTTCCTAGGCCTACGACCTGTGACAATTTCAAATGGACTCATGCCAGTAGACCTATTCACCGAATCATTATATGCAAACTCAGCCATAGGTAGAATGAGATCCCAATCCCCAATGCGGTCCCTAACAAGACATCTCAAAAGATCACCCAGACTCCTATTGACCACCTCGGTCTGACCATCTGTCTGGGGATGGTATGCAGTGGAAAACTTGAGGTGCGTACCCATCATATGCCATAGTGTCTTCCAAAAATAGGAAGTGAACCTAACATCACGGTCAGACACTATAGTGCGAGGCAACCCGAACTTGCACACCACATGAGTAAGGAATAGGCGGGCTACCCTAGAAGCATCCGAAGTCTTTGAGCAAGGGATAAAGAGGGCCATCTTCGAGAAACGGTCAACCACCACATAGACCGAATCATGCTTCCTGGAGGTACGTGACAATCCCAAAACAAAATCCATGCTGACATCCTGCCACGGGGCATCAGGCACGGGGAGAGGCGTATAAAGGCCCGAGCTTTGCTTCTTCATTTTGGCCGTAGCACATGTACGGCACTGAGCCACGATGTTAGCAACATCGCGCTTCAAGCTCGGCCAATAAAATCGATGCTCCACTGCCTCAATAGTCTTGTTCCGACCAAAGTGGCCGGCTAGACCTCCCGCATGTAGTTCCCACACTAGGAAATCTCGAACCGAAGTTCGGGGAACACATAGCCTGCTACCTCGAAAGAGGTAACCCTCCTGAAGCACATAATCATCATGGTCTCTCGAGGGCCCGGCCTGGAGAGTAGTAAAAATCTGACCGAAGTCAGGACAATCAACATAGGCCTCCTTCATCTTCTCTAGCCCTATGACCTCGGCACTCATGGTGGTAAGAAGACATGCTCGCCGACTCAAGGCATCGGCCACCTTGTTCTCCACTCCAGCCTTATGTTTTAGCACAAAGGTGAACTGCTGGAGATACTCAACTCAACGACTATGACGCGAATTCAGCTTCTTTTGGGAATGGAGGTACCTCAAAGCCTCATGATCGGAGTATAAGACAAACTCCTGATGTAATAGGTAATGCCTCCAATGCCTAAGAGCCTGAACAACTGCGTAAAACTCTTTATCATATGTGGAATATCGCAGTTTCGCATCATTCAGCTTCTCGCTGAAATATGCGATCGGGTGGGACTCCTGACTCAAAACTCCTCCTATCCCAACACCCGACGCATCACAACAGACCTCAAACACCTTCGAGAAATCAGGCAGTCGAAGGATAGGTGTCTGGGTCATGCGCTCCTTGATGTCCCTGAAGGCAGCAGATGCGGCCTTCGTCCATACAAATGTGCCCTTACGGATGCAATCCGTGATCGGGGCAGTGACGGAGCTAAATCCGCGGATGAAGCGACGATAGAACGTCGCAAGGCCATGAAAGCTGCGGACATCATGAACCGTACGGGGTTCCGGCCACTCAACAATGGCCCGGACCTTCTCCGGATCGGCGGAGACCCCAGTACTAGACACAATGAAACCCAAGAAGGTAAGCTGAGATGTCATGAAAGCACACTTCTGTGGGTTCGCAAACAACTGCTCTCGCCGAAGAAGTATACAGACCTGCCGAAGGTGGTCTAAGTGGTCCCCTGTGGTGCGGCTATAGATAAGGATATCATCAAAATACACCACTACAAAGACTCCAATGAAAGGTCGAAGGACCTGAGTCATGAGCCGCATGAAAGTGCTAGGGGCATTGGTCAACCCAAAAGGCATGACCAACCACTCATATAGACCGTCCTTGGTCTTAAATGCGGTCTTCCACTCATCACCTGGCCTAATCCTCACCTGATGATAGCCGCTCTTAAGATCGATCTTCGAAAAGATAGTGGCACCTGCCATCATGTCCAGCATGTCATCAAGGCGGGGAATAGGGAACCTGTACTTCACGGTGATTTTGTTGATGGCACGACTATCAATGCACATTCTCCACGTGCCATCCTTCTTCGGGGCGAGTAATGCGGGTCCAGCACATGGACTCATGCTGTCCCGGACAGATCCTCTCTGCACAAGCTCATCGACCTGCCGTTTAAGCTCGGCATGCTCCGTGGGGCTCATTCGATAATGAGGAAGATTGGGCAAAGAAGAGCCCGGAACAAGGTCGATGGCATGCTGAATATCCCGCATAGGTGGGAGTCCCTCGGGAAGCTCATCGGGGAATACATCAGCATACTCCTGCAGAATGGGAACAACCTCGGGTGGGAGCTCACCCTCGGAGTCCCGCTCCACCTCTCGGACCGTAATGGCAAACACCGGACAGCCCTGACTAAGCTCCTGCTCCATTTCCCGGGAGCTAATCATCATCAATCTCCTCGTCGAGGGCTCTCCTGGGCCAGAGGTAACGGTCATAGCCCGAGCTGGGGATGGGGTACTAGGCCCGGGAACGGAAGGCTTCGGAGTACTAGGGCCAGTAGGACCCCTAACAGATGGGCTCCTGGGCCGAACGGGTTGGAGGGTGACCCGCTGGCCATCGTGGTCGAAGGTACAGGTGTTCGACCGACCATGGAGTGTGGCATCTCGGTCGAATAACCACGGCCTACCAAGAATGATACTTCCCACTTCCATGGGAAGAACATCACACCATATCTCGTCACGGTAGGAGTGGAGCTGCAGCGGGACCAAGCACCGCAGCCTGACCGAAATGGAAGTTGTATCCACCCATGATACCTGGTAGGGGCAAGGGTGGTCTACGGGTGTGAGACCAAGACGAGTGACAGCGTTCGTGGAGATTGCATTGATACAACTCCCGCTATCGATGACCACCTTGCAAATTTGCTTTCCCAGCCTACAGAATACATGAAGGATAGTGGTCCGACGCCAGTCATCACTGACCTGTGGCTGGGTGAGGATACATCTGACGACCCCCACATGGGTATCGTCTAACTGCTGGGCATCCTGGGCCTCACCTCCCATCTCATAGTACTCGTCAGCTAGCTCTTCATCTGCCTCATAGCTGACTAACTCTAGGCCCGCAGGGGTGGTATCCTCAGCCTGTGTGTCCCCAATGTGAAGAGATGGGCGAGTGGGACACTGGTTGGCGAAATGGCCAAACCCATTGCAGCGATAACACTGCTGCCGTGATCCACTAGGCTCCCCAATCATAGGTCCTTTACCTTTATCCTCCCGACGGATAGGAGGCGTAGGCAACAAAGGACGTGCGGGTGGTGCAGGTGCCGGTGGACGGGCTATGGGTGGGGCCGTAAGATGCTGGGGACGAGGAAGGTCCCTCGGGGGTGGAGGGCGAGGCCTAGGAGCAAAGGGCTCGTGGCGAGCGGGCTCCTGAGGTCGAGCCATGGGGGCCCTCGGATATGTGCCAGATGAGCCACGGGACTCGACACTACGAAGGGGAAAGGAGCCCAACCGATGGGGTGACTCGAACTCGGCCTCGAACTGCTCCAATTCGAGAGCAATCTGATATGCCTGCTCCAAAGTGGTGGCATTGCGGCGAAAGAGTTCATATTGATAATTAGGCCGCAAACCTCTCCGAAAGCGGGATATCGTCATGGTGCTCTCTTCCGTGACCCCGCACCGCAAATAATACTCATCGAACTCGGCGGTGTACTCGGTCACGGATCGGTTCCCTTGGGAGATGCTTTGCCACTTGTCTATAAGACGTTGGCGATATGAGGCAGGAAGGTACTTCTCCCTCAGTTTGAGTTTCATATCATCCCAGGTACCGATTTGGGGTTGACGTCGCTGGTTGAGCAGGCTCTCCACATTGATCCAATAAGTTTGGGCCTGCCCTTGCAGCTTCATCTTCGCATATCGGACTCTTCGGTGGTCCATCATCTCAAACCACTCGAAGTACCGGTCCATACCGGCCTCCCAATCTAGATACACCCTAGGGTCCAAGGACCCGCTAAAAGTGGGAGGGTCCGCACGCACACCCCTAAGAATGCGGTCGTCATCCTCGTCATCACGATTCCGTCGTTGATGACGACGACCGTTACCCCCGTGATCATTGTCGGAGGCATAATCATCCACTATAGGCGCATGTTGCCTCCCGACATCCTCTACCTGAGCCCTTGGCACAGCGGGTTGCTGCACCGGCTCTTGTTGGCCGTTCGTCGGCGCGGGTTGCGCCGCTACTGGGCCCCTCTCTAGGACGGCAATCCTCCCAACAAGGCCTTGAATGGACTGCTCCGAAACCCCGGCCCGATCCTCGAGGACCTTCATCCTCCCTTCTAGACGCGTCCCTATGCCATCCATACGCGTACTAAGACCATCCATACGCGTGTCTAAACGATCCATGATGGCCCGGAACATCTCGGCCGTGGAAGACTCATCGGAACTACGGGCTCGGGAGTCCGCCATAGGTGGTGGTGGCGAGTATTGGGTGCCTCGACGGGTGGGCATGCAAAGACGTACGGACTAGGTGACAACGACCGACTAATGCAAACACACTAAATGATACACTTAGACCTAATTGCAATTTGAAAACACTCCTTTTTTTGGTATTTTGAAAGAATGCAATTTAAAACACTTTTTTTTTTTTTGAAAAGAATGAGACTCGACTACACCCTAGACACGGCCAAGACTCGGTACGCGGCGGAGGTAATCGACCCGAAGGTCACTCGCGCAAGTGTGTGGTCTTCCCGGTAGGCGAAGCCTAACGGTCGGACAACACCTTTGGATATACCGAGTGAAGGTGTGTGTGGGGTAACCTTAGACTATGCAAGACTTATGCAACGACTACCCTAGACTCGACTTGCTCTGATACCAAACTGATGCGGGACGGACTCAGGAGACGACACTATATGGTGCCACCCTCGGACTCTAGATGAAGACACGACCAGCAGCACACACCAGGGAGACACTAAGCCCGACACTACGAGCTCCTAGTGGTAAAACGTCGCTAACAGAAGTGGAAGCTCACTCGTCGTCCCAAGCGAGGGAAAGCGCGGACCGTGCGCGGTTAAGGAACCGGCGGAGGTCAAGGGTAGTCCGACTCAAGTTCCGGACTCGGATCGAGTCGCGGGACGGGTCACTCTCACTCTCACAGCGGTGACATGGACACACGGGCTAGTACCTACACTCTCGGCAGCGGCAAAAGACCGTATACTAGCTAAGCAAATGAACGCCAAGAGGTTCGGACCATTACCTCCACGCTCCCGGCGTGGCGAAGACAACCCCGGCCGAATCACGGACTCCCGGTTAAACAATATCACAGCAATACAAAGATTTGACCCACTCCACGCAGGGAGGTAAAAGGTCACATGTGGAGCCCGGGAATCACGCAACTCGGGTTGACGGGCAGCATCTTGATGTCGCCCGGCGGTGTCGAACTCCGCGTTTTAGTGCTTTCCGAACGGCGGGTTCTGCGGGCCCGTGGGGCCCACGGGTGGCGCTGGCCTCCGGATCTGCAGGAGTGGGTCCCACTGTGATGGGGACCCCTGGTGGCACGTCTCCACGGAAGGCGGTCGGCCGGGAACACCGACCGGTGGCCGAACAACTCCGATCTCCAAGCTTTTGGAATGCTGCCCACGGATTTCTGCTTGCTGTTTTCAGGTGCGCGCTCCGGCGAAAACAGCCGCTGCGGTCGATCCCGACGTCGGATCGGGACGCATGAGCTATCGTTGGAAAGCTCTCTTCAAATGCTTCAATCTAGACTCAAAGAGATCTGATGGATCTAGCCGGATCTAGACTTTAATGAATTTACAAATCCCTGTTGTACAGTAACCGAGACATCAATTTTACAGGGTATTTGTCTGAGAACCACCGTTGACCGCCTACTTTCCTTAGGAATCAGATTTCAAGCTCTTCTTCAACTTTGTAGATATTCAAACCATGAAGCTGGGACAATTTTTAGAATTAGATTTGGAGCTGGTGGTGATTTGATAGGAGTTTTGGAGTGTCTGGTGGTCGGATCTGGGAACTGGCAGAAAGTACTGTAGCTAGGACTGAGAACGAATTTTAGAAAATATGAAATGGACGAACCAAAAATTAAAAAAAATGGTGGATGAAGGGATGGGTGCAAGGGACACCCAGTTAAATTGGGCGAACCAAAGAAAATCAAAAAAAGGACCTAAGACTTGAAACTCTGGGCGGGTGGAAATGGAAACAGACAGTAGACAGATCTGGAAACTGTGATTGGACGAAAATCAAAAAATACCAAATGAGATCTTTACGACCAACCAAAATTCTGAGGACGTTCTGGACACCTCTGGGACATCCAGTAAAAGTTCCAGCTCGATCTGAGGCCGTGGCTGAGACTGGAATTTCGTGGAAGTGGCTGTGGTACTGCGTGGACAGAACTCCGGCGAAGGCGATGGCGGTGCGGTGGCGGCTCGTGGCGGCGGCGGCGATGACCGGAACTGATAGGGGAGGAGTCACACCTCCAGAGGCAACCTTCACAGCTGCAAGGGGGAAGAGAGGGGCGCACCAAGCTGGAGCTCCAACAATTTCTTGATTCTAAATGGCATTAATTCATCAAAAATGGAAATTACAAGCATATATAGGTCACCAATCTAATCAATCCTCCACCGTTGGATCTAGGGGTGGGAGATTGAGGGTTGGGATTGCATGTGACCATCCACACAAATGAAAATTAAAAAAAAATAAAGGGGGGGGGGGGTGGCCTATTGACTAGAATGGCAAGGATGTGGAAGTTGGACTTGGTAGGTGGGGGTAGGTGGCCTCTCATTTGGACTTTTCAAGTCCATTGTCCCCCATGTGTCCAAATACCATTCAAACTTCTAGATTCTCCCATGTGGCATGTTGACTGGCCCCATGTGGGACCCTAGGCTGAGGTGGCCCAATGTGGTGGGGCCCGGGGGGCCCGTGGGGCCCACGGGGTCCGAAATGCTCGTAAGCCCCTATTACACTCAAAATGGCAAACCGAATGCAATGAAATAAATACAAATTACACACACATAAAGTCTAGCTAAATATAATAAATGGGGAGGCTCAAGGCGGAGTCTCCAAGCTGTCTCCGAGCCAGATGGACGCAGAGGTGGCTCGTGTCGTGCTCCGTGTGCGGTACCGGTGGCTCGGTGTGTCGTGCCGATCAACAGCTCGGGTGTCCGCACCATAATTCAGTTTAATTCACTTTTTAATTAATAAAAGCTCAATAAAACTTAATAAATAATCGGGGTATTACAAGAGACTTCGATCTCTGGTTGCAAGTGGCTGGGTGTCACTTGTGGTTTCCCTCCTGGGTGGAGGAAAAGAGATTTCGGTCTCTGGTTGCTAGTGACGGGTAGTCACTAGTGGTTTCCCTCCGGTCTGGAGGAAGAGGGGAGGTTGTTCCCCTGGTCAAGCTGTTAGGTAGCACCTGTTTGCAGACTAAGTCTGCGGTTCTAGTTGTTGCTAGTGGAAGCCTCACTCCGGTTTGGAGTGAGGGGTGGACGTAGGTATGTGGACCAAACCTCCTAAAAAATCTTCTGTGCAGTGGGTTGATTGCTTTCCTTTGCTTTCGCTAGTTGAATGCAGAGGCGCGCTCCAAGTGCTTGCTTACAGGTTCAATAGAAGATTTGATTAGCTTTTCAGTTTGCTTAAATTTGTGAAGTGAGCGAATTTGTTAGAGAGCGATATTTTAATTTGGACAATTTCGAAGAGGGATACATTCACCCCCCTCTGTATCCGGGCCTTGCACCCTATCAGAATCAACCTTTCACTTTGGCTTGGATGCTTTCCCGACCAGAGAATCAAAGAATCAACCTTTCACTCTGGTTCGGATCCTTTTCCCGGCCAGAGAATCAAAGAATCAACCTTTCACTTTGGCTCGGATCCTTTCCCGGCTAGAGAATTAAAGAATCAACCTTTCACTCTGGTTCAGATCTTTTTTCCAGCCAGAGAATTAAAGAACCAACCTTTCACTCAGGTTCAGATCCTTTTCCCGGCCAGAGAATTAAAGAATCAACCTTTCACTTTGGCTCGGATCCTTTCCTGTCCAGAGAATCAAAGAATCAACCTTTCACTCTAGTTCGGATCCTTTGTCGGCCAGAGAATTAAAGAATCAACCTTTCACTTTGGCTCGGATCCTTTCCCGGCCAGAGAATCAAAGAATCAACCTTTCACTTTGGCTCGGATCCTTTCCCGGCCAGAGAATTAAAGAATCAACCTTTCACTCTGGTTCGGATCCTTTCCCGACTAGAGAATTAAAGAATCAACCTTTCACTCTGGTTCGGATTCTTCCCCGACTAGAGAATCAAAGAATAAACCTTCGGCTTTGGTTCGGACCCTTCCCCCGGCCAGAGAACAAAAGGAAACCCCTCTCTTCGGCTCTCACATCCGGCTACTCGACGCCCATCGGCGCAATTATTCCGGTCAATGCCCACTATCAGGATTAATCCACCTGTCCCACCGTGCTCTCTGAGATTTTTTGACTTTATAGCCTACTTCTAACATCTCTTGGCTTGTCAGCCTGCTCCCAATATCCCTTGACTTTTTAGCCTACTTTTCAATATTCTTTGGCTCTTACGGCCCGCTTTCCCAACTTTGGCTCTTGTAGCCTGCTTACCTTTGACCTTCGTGGCTTGCTTCCCAATTTTGGCTCTCGTAGCCTACTTCCCAGAATTCGGCCTGCACGGCCCGGTTCCCATAACTTCGGCTCTTGCAGCCCGCTTCCCAATACCCTTGGCTTTTATAGCTTGCTTCCCCAATTCGGCCTTCACAGCCTACTTCCCAACTTTGGCTCTTGCAGCCTGCTTCCCTTTGGCTTTTATAGCCTGCTTCTTAACTTTGGCTCTCATGGCCTACTTCCCCTTCGGCCTTCGTGGCCTGCTCACCAATTCTGGCTTTTATAGCCCGCTTCCCAACTTCGGCTCTCGCAGCCCGCTTCCCAACATGGGCTCTCGCAGCCTGCTTCCTTTTGACCTTTATGGCCTGCTTCCCTAATGTCCCTCGACTTCTATAGCCCGCTTCCCTGATGTCCTTTCGGCCCTCCGTGGTCTGCTTCCCTAATACTTTTATTACCACTACACTTATACGTAACGACAATATTTTCTTACGCAAAAAAAAAAGAAAGAAGAAAAGAAAAGAGACAAATAAGAATGCTTGATTGCCCTACCTGCATGCTTGCTTATAATATAGTATAATACACCTCCTTGAAATTTTCTAGGACCTTGTTTCCTTGCTAAATAATAATGCCCCCATTCTGGATGCGTGCGCGTCACGGCATACGCTCGAAGGGAACCCAATTATGGCGGGTGCACACGTCAAGGGGAAGAGTCATGGCTAGATTGCTAAGCCCAACCCACAAAATAAACCTGAGGCAATAGTCCCGCACTTCACACTTAATGTGTTCAATGGTCTTCAACCATAGGGATTGCCCGACTTTCTTCTTAGCACTCTACGGAGACTTGATTTCCTGCACTTGCGTGAAGGGTAATCGTGAGGAAAAAGCTGCCTACCCCCACTGTAAAAAAAAAACGTGAATCCGAGTATCCGGGAATCTCCACTAGAACAAATGAGGAGACTTGCACGAAATGGTGAAGCAAGTTACAATAAGGATGAAGCCTGGTAGCCTGGAATCTCCATTGCGACATATGAGGAAACTCGCGCCGAACGGTGAAATCCACTACAAATAATAAACAGATGGGGGCTGTGTGAAGCTACCGAAAGTCAAAAGCTTGAAACTCATGTGTAGGCCCTAAAGTAATCCTCGAGTGTCGCTAGGAAAACCTGGGTATCCCTATGTTTAGGACCTTTTGTTCACACGCTTGCTCCTCCATGCCGCAGAGAATTGCCTAAGGTGAAATGCGTGAATTTAAGCTGTGCATGCAAGACATGCGATATCCTCTTGATGGGTGCACCACCCATTTAGCTGTGCCTTCTGGCCGGCACCGTGTCTGCAAATTATGGGCGATGTCCCTACACCATCCCCTATAGAGGGAGCTGCCTTATTTATACTTATGTTATGCCTGCTGACGAGTGCCTGTATGCTTGAATAAAGAAATAAATAACAATAATAAAAATAAACTCAATTTCGACTATCGCAGCCTGCTTTCCCAGTTCTAGCTTGTACAGCCCAATCATGGCCCTCACGGCCTACTTCCTGCCCTGGCGGCTTGCTAATCTCCCAATTTCAGCTTTTGTAGCCAGCTTCCCGATTGCGGCTCTTGTAGTCCGCTTCCACAATTTGGGCTCTCATAGCCTGCTCCCCAATTTTGGCTTTTGTAGCCAGCTTCCCGATTGCGGCTCTTAAAGTCTGCTTCACCGATTTTAGCCTTTACGGCCTACTTCCGCAACACCGATTCCAGCCCTGGAGGCCCACTTTCTCGGGTTCGGACTTCACAGCCGGTACTCTCGGCGCATTAAAGAACATAAAAAATCTTTTACTTTGGCTCGGACCTGCAGTCCAGCCAGAGAACAAAAAATTTCTCTCCACTCTATATCGGACCTCCCGACCGGCTAGAGAACAAAAGATCATTTCTCTAGATCGGACCTTTCATCCGGCTAGAGAACAAACAGACCCCTCCACTCTAGATCGGATCTTCTATCTGACTGGAGAACTAAACAATTCTCTCCTCTCTGGATCGGACCTCCCATCCGGTTAGAGAACAAAAAGATTCTTTCCACTCTAGATCAGAACTTCTGTCCAGCTAGAGAACTAAACAATACTCTCCACTCTAGATCGGACCTTCCATCCGGTTGGAGAACAAAAAGATTATTTCCACTCTAGATCGGATCTTCTGCCCGACTGGAGAACTAGGCAATTCTCTCCACTCTGGTTCGGACCTTCCATCCAGCCGAAGAATTAAAGGACCCTTCATACAGTCGGTACCCCCGGTGCATTAAAGAACAAAATACTCTTTCACCTTGGCCCGAACCTGCCGTTCGGGTGAGGAATTAACGCCCTTCCCTTGCGCTGACACTAGCCCGTGTCAACGATCTGACCTTCTCTCTATCCCTCTGGGTGACGAATATCCCTTTTGACTTGGACCTACCGTCCAGGTTACTGAATCAACAAACTCTTCTCTCCATCCATCCTAGTGATGAATGTCCCTTTTGACTTGGACCTTCCGTCCGGGTCATTAAATCAACAAACTCTTCTCTCAGTCCCTTCGGGTGACGAATGCCTCTTTTGATCTGGACCTTCCGTCCGGGTCATTGAATCAACAAACTCTTCTCTCCATCCCTTCGGGTGTCGAATAATCCATTTGATCTGAACCACCTATTCAGGTCATTGAATCAACAGATTCTTCTCTCCGTCCCTTTGGATGTCGAATAATCCATTTGATCTGAACCACCTGTTCAGGTCATTGAATCAATAGATTCTTCTCTCCGTCTCCTCGGGTGACAAATAATCCATTCGATCTGAACCACCTATTCAGGTCATTGAATCAACAAATTCTTCTCTCCGTCTCCTCGAGTGATGAATAACCCATTGGATTTGGACCTCCTGTCCAGGTCGCTGAATGAACAAATTCTTCCCTTCATCCCTCCTAGTGACGAATATCCCTTTTGACTTGGACCTTCCGTCCAGGTCATTGAATCAACAAATTCTTCTCTCTGTCCCTTCGGGTGACGAATACCCCCTCTTTTCACTTGGACATGCCGTCCAGGTCACGGAATCAACAAACTCTTCTCTCTGTCCCTCCTAGTGACGAATGTCCCTTTTGACTTGGACCTTCCGTCCGGGTCATTGAATCAACAAACTCTTCTCTCCGTCCCTTCAGGTGATGAATACCTCTTTTGATCTAGACCTTCCATCCGGATCATTGAATCAACAAACTCTTCTCTCCGTCCCTTCGGGCGACAAATATCCCTTTTGAATCAACAAACTCTTCTCTCCGTCCCTTGGGGCGACGAATATCCCTTTTGAATCAACAAACTCTTCCCTCCATACCTTTCGGGTGACGAATACCCCTTTGACTTGGACATGCCATCCAGGTCATCGAATCAACAGACTTTTTTCTCCGTCTCTTCAGGTGACGAATATCCCTTTTGACTTAAACCTTCCGTCTAGGTCATGGAATCAACAAACTCTCTTCTCCGTCCCCTCGGGTGACGAATATCCCTTTGACTTGGACCTTCCGTCCAGGTCATGAATCAACAAACTCCTCCCTCCATCCCTTCGGGTGACGAATATCCCTTTTTTGATTCGGGCCTTCCACCCAAGTCATCGAATCAACAAACTCTTCCCTCCGTCCCTTTCGTGTGACGAATACGCCTTTTCGATTTGGAACTGCCGTCCAAACCTTTAAAGAAAGAAACCCCTCTCTTCGGCCCTCGTGGCCCGCTATCCACAACCTCGGCTTCTATAGCCCGCTTTCGAATAGCTTCGGCTTTCATAGCCCGCTTCCCGAGGTTTCGACCCACGTGGCCTGATTTCTCGACCTTAACTTCGGTCCGCGGACCCACTCTCCCCAAAATTTTGATGAATCTCTGTGGACGCCAAAAATATGACGATGATGATCATGGTGACATTCGCGTCTACACATTTGAGCGCGAGTCGAAGACAGAAATGCCGAATAAACCTCATGCCTCGCCCGATCAGGACGAGAACTCGCTTGGTGGTCCGCTACCCGCTAAGGAACCCCCCTAAGTAGAAGATACAGCTACAATGCTCTGACCGGCCATGCCGAGAGCTGAATCAGAGAAAAGTCAGGAACTCCGGCACAGTCTCGACATGCATCGAAAGTCACGCAAAGTCTGGGACCGAGTCCCGGAGGGTGCGAATGGAAAATTGTGGAAGCCATGCATCGCAACCGGAACATTTCGGGAATGCCAACATTCACATAAATGGCCGTAGCTTCGAAAAGAATCTATTCGGTGCTTAAAACGGCGCGGAAGGGCCTTAAAGCGGCGCGCCTTAAAACGGCGCCCCCCCTGGCTTAAACGGCGTGCTCACCTTTGATTCATGCCCCCCTTTAGCTTGTTAAACCGGCGCGCCCTTGAGGATGACGAAACCGGCGCGCCCATTTGCCCATTTCTAAAAGTCTTTTCTTCAAATATTTACCATGGCGTGCTCACGTTGAAAGCAAAAGGAAAGCTATTCCGCCGCGGTTACTATTCCCCCACACCGGATTAGGTGATGCGAACAAGCCGTTCTCTGAAGCGTTTCCCCGGCGCGCAATCAACCCATCCCATCCGCCAGCCGATACCCTATTTTTGCATCAGCCTGGTGCCTAGAGGGCATTCAATGCTCTGAAGCCCTGTCTCCATGGGCATTCAATGCTCTGGAGCCCTATCTCCACCTCCGTTCCACAACGTAGCTGCATCGACGGTGAAGACAAGCATCCATGGTGGAGAAGCGGCAGCAGATCCTCCCGGCAAACCTACGAACATCCCGTCCTAGGATGAGCGCCGGTGTACGGCACGAATCAGCAGCATCCAACACAACAAAAATGTTGTTGCGAACAAGGCAGGGGTGGCGGGAATCCTCTCCCCCACTGTCCGTTCTATAAGAGGCATGCTCCACTGGAGAAGAAGAGAAGAGAGAGGCTCGAACCACCCCCCCCAGATGGGCTATTGAAGTGAGAAGAAAAGGCCACCCGAAGAGAAGAAGCCCCCGTCCCTGTGCTTGCTAGGTGAAGAAAAAGAGAGATTGAGCATGAGAGAAGAGAGGTGAGCTCGGAGGGGGAGGAGCTTGTGCTCCGTTCCCCCCCCCCCCATCGATGTATTTCTTCTTTTCTCTCTGATGTATTCCCCCCTTTGCTTTGCTGTCTTTCCCCTTGCGGATGAATAAAAGAAAAGCTTTTTTGCAACATATGGTGTTCTTCTGCTTTCCTCTCCCTCCTCCGTCTAATGCTTCTCTCTTTCTCTCCATAGAATGTATTTTCCTTTTCCGGTTGTAACGCCTTCTCTTCCATTTTTTTATCTGTATCAAGTTTCCTTCCCCGTTGCGTGGATGAATAAAAGAAGAAAAGCCATCTTTTTGCAACTCTTGTGTTCTCCGTTCCATTCTCTGCTCCGTCTTCTCATTCTCCGATCATCCTTGGCCCTTGAGGGCTGCCTTTCCATGGCACGACCCACAAAGGAACCCATCACCAGATGAACATTCGTGGCCCTCGTGGCAAACATCTGTCCCGCGCCGAAGATTCATCGCCCGTGAGTCGTGGTCGCTCTTGAAGGCTAGCCCTCGAGCGCTCCACACTCACACATGGGTTCGGACCGCCGTAAGGCCACTCCGATGTTTGAGGGTCACCCCGGAGCAATCCGTTTGGTGGCCTTCGCTTCTCTCTGGCAAGCCCCGATCTAGGGGGAGATGCTGCCCGATTTTCATCAGGGGATTAAGAACACTCAGGAACAAACGAACAAACCACCTCCGAGAACAAGAACAACACGCAGTAAGCTCTGTGAATCAAACCCTTCGAACGAACACTTAAGCATTCATGCTAATTCACCTCAATAAACGACTAAAACGTTTAAACCCCCTTTTCATCAACCTAATCTTCCAAATGGATGAACAAACCAGTCTTTAACCCAACCTGTAGGTGAAAGAAAAGAGAGAAACACACAGTCAATTGCTTTGAAACAACCCTCGGTAGAGTTTATCCCTGCGCGGTTACTATGCCGCCGCGCCATTTTAAATCCACACTCAAAAGTCTAATTTTCCTCCTATCCCGGCACGGTTACTATTCCCCCGCGCCGTTTTAACCCACACTCGAAACCCTTTTCGATTCTAAATCGGCGCCCTTAAAACCGGCACGCCCCTCTTCCATTGCAAGGCTATTCCGGCGCGCCTCTCCTTTGCCACCCTTAAAATGGCATGGTCCAATTCCGGCGTGCCCCCCCCTTCGTTTGATCGTTAAAACGGCATGGCCCAATTCCGGCGCGCCCCCCTTCGTTTGACCCTTAAAACGGCATGGCCCCTCTTCCTTCTTGCCATATAACCGGCGCCCCCCCTTAACATCTTTAACCGGCGCGCCCCTCTCAACACACTTAAACCGGCGCGCCCTCCTCTTGATACTAATCCGGCGCGCCCCATCCCCCTTTGCTTTCTTAATCCGGCGTGCCTTATAAAAGAAAACATCAGTAAGCTAAAGAAAAAAAGACTTGAAGCTAATGAATAAAACTAATCCAAAGTTTCCCCCTTCCATAATCCAAATTTTGTTCCGGGGGCGCTGCCCCCGGAAACCCCCGCAAGGGGCGTTGCCCCCTCGAACCTCGTGACCTGACCGCACAAGTAGATCCGCGTGCGAGGGCGCACGATGGCGAGTTTGGGCTCCATACTTAACAATTCACTCCCCCGGACTTGGCGCAAAGAGAAAATCATTGATGCCTTGTGGTATCGGACGTGGACCTCGGAACCCCCGACATGGTCATGATCCGAGCACATCTTGGGCCAATAGTTTGCTAACTCGACCCGCTTCTCCCAGGATCTAATCCCGCAACCCCACATTAAACTTGTCGTGTCTACGGCAGACATTTGCACAGTTTTATCGTCGTCTTCGATGCTTCAAACGTGGCCTCGCGTCCGAACAATGAATGGTCCGACCGTGACCGGCATGCACGGATACCTTGGAACCTTCGTTTCCTCGAACTGTGTGTGAAGAGAAAAGCAATGGCGCCCCATGGCATCGGACGTGGACCTCGAGAGCCCCTTATGGCCATAGTCCGAAACCATCTCGGGCCGATAGTTCATCAGCTTGACCCACCTCTATCGGGATCCAATCCCGCATCCACATTAAACTTGACGTATCTACGGCAAACATCCGTACAGCTTTGTCGTTGTCTTCGACGCTTCAAATGTGGACTCTCGTCAGAATAGTGTATGATCCGTTAGTGACCGACATATATCCTGGGATCTAATCCCGCACTTGCATTAAACTTGTCGTACTTACATCAGACATTCACACGGGTTTATTTCCGTTTACGTCTTCAATACGGATCTTTGTCCGAACATAAAATCGTCCATGAATGACCAACAAAATATGAATGGAACAAGACGGCTCTCATCCTCCCCCAACCACACGTGTGGGAATATCAATAAGACCTTCGTGAGTCACGTCTCGACCTCGGGTTCGCCCCAACCATGGTCATTACCTGACCCACATCTAGGCCTATAGCCAGCTATCTCCGTATACGTCTTTGTTTTGGAATCTAGTCCCGGGACACTTTCTCGCCGCCCTTCGGCACCGGAGATATTAATGATGCCCACGCAAGCCTCGTTTGGACCGTGGGAGGCGCCCCCGAAATGGTCCTGACTCGATCTCGCACCGGGCCAATAAACTCGATGATTTCTGACCGCTCTAACCGGGATTTAACCGAATGTCTTCTATCCCTTTAAACAATAAATTTGCCATACCCTGGCATACATATGCTCAGCTTTCCCCGTGATGATCACGATTCTCTGAAGCCGGACGCTCGTCCGAGTATCAAAATGGTCCCTTGAGTGACCGACATATTTTGAATGCTTGTTTCCCTAGACATAGGGCTTTCCGACTGATTCGAGACCGTTATCGGTTTGTTTCTCTCGATATATTTTCATGGCCATGAGGCCCCTTTTCCCGGCGATTAATCAAGGGTGTTCCCCTCTCTGAGGGGATGTAAATGACGCCGTGACCTTTATGGCACGGCGGGTCTCAGTCTCAACACGAACCACACAATCGTCTGAATAGTCAGATCGAGCGCACAATAAATCGTCACATTTGTGACTGGCACGCCGACGCACTTAATAAACACCAATAAACAAATAACCAACGATTTTATTAAATAAAAAGTGCGTCCACAAGTCTGGCACGCCCGGTGGGACTGGAACCACCCTTCATCACTTCGTCGGGATTCGGGGCCTCATGGCCTCCTAATAAACAATGTTTGTCTGCTTTGATGAATTGCAGGTGTTGTCTTCGCCAGCCCTGTGAGGGGAAAAACCGGACCAGGCGCAATTGTCTTTGTGGTCTCGAGGATGCTACTCCGAGGCATATGCGGCTTCCATGAATCATGAAGGCCGCTAAAAAAGAAAGAGAGGAGAAAGAGAGAAGAAGGGAGGAGAAACCAAACCCCCTTTCCGCAAAAAAAAAGAAAATAAAAGAAGAAAAGAAGAAAAAGGAAAAGAAGAAGAAAGAAAAGAAGAAGAAAAGAAAAAAAAAGAGAGAAGAGAGAAAAAAAAAGAGAAGAGAAAGAATTGACGAGAGAGGGTCGTACGGCCATATCCGTCGGGACTCGTGCTGAACGAAGATTACCACTGTGGATTGATGCGGTGGAGCGAACCACTCATCCCCTCCCTGAGGGAGTGAGCGCTCTCCTGCGCACCCGCCTTTGGTCTATTACAAAAAAAATAAGAGAAGAAAAGAAAGGACCAAAAAAACTGGCAAGCATCGCCGACTAAAAAGGACAAGAAGAAGGCCGGCATCCCGCCCGACTCTAGGAGGGTCCAAGTCCATGGTGCCATGCTCGGGCCTGTTCCACCTTCCTGCTGCCCCTATCTGCGAATGCTTTGTAGCAATGAGGCTGAGCACGGCCACGAATATAGAAGAGAGCATGCATCCACCCCGCCACGGGGGCATGGAAGCCTTAAAGAACACACCCCAGCTTACTGGGATCTGAAGAAGAATTACACCCCACATTGCGGGCATCAAAGCAACAATACACCCCACCTTGGGTGCACGAGAAGCAAACAACCCCCAATGTGTCGGGGTAGGAAAAAAAAATTCCACCCCGCTTTGGGGCATAAGAAGAAAAGGATACACCCCAGCTCGGGGGCACATGAAGAGAATCCACCCCGACATGGGGGCACATAAAGCAAAGTTTACACCCCGGCTTAGGGGAACATGAAGAGAAATGTACCCCTCTCTGGGGTCGAAGAAGCAGAAGGATCCACGCCGACTCGGGGGCACGCACAAAGCAAAAGTTACACCCCAGCCTAGGGGCATTTGAAGAAGAAACTACGCCCGCTCTAGGGATATATGAAAAGACACACACCCCGCCTTGAGGGGTAGAAGAAGCAGAATACACTCCGCCCGGGGTGCACAAGAAGCAAAGCACACCCAGACTCGGGGGACATATGAGACAAAGAATACACCCTGGTTTAGGGGTATCTGAGGGAGAAATATACCCCGATATGGGGGCATATGAAACAAAAACACACCCCAGCTTAGGGGAATACAAAGAGAAATATACCCCACCCTGGGGCAGAAGAAGCAGAGGAACCTACCCCAGTTTAGGGGCACTCGAAGAAGAACTACACCCTGCCATGGGGGCAGAAGAAGCAAAGACCATCCCCTGCCATAGGGAATACAAAACAAGAACTCACCCCGGCCTAGGGGGCACACGAAGAAAGAAACACACGCCCTGCCTTGGGTGCGCAAAAAGACAAACACACCCTGGCCTGGGGGCATAAAAAAAACAACACACTCTACCCAGGGTGCACAAGAGGCAAATACACTCCGCCATGGTGGCACAGAAGCAAAGAAGCAGAATCCACCCCGTCTTGGGGGCATGAGAAGCATGAAGTTACACTCCGACTAGGGGGTACGTAAAGAAGAAACCCATCCTGCCTTGGGTGCACAAGAAAAGAAGAATACACCCCAGCCTAGGGGCACTTGAAGAAGAGACATACCCCGCCACGGGGGCATAGAAGCCAAAAAGAATACACCCCGCCTGGGGGCACAAAAGCAAAAAGGCCTACCCCCCGACCATGGGGGCAGATGAAGAAAAGCTACACTCCAACCTGGGGGCACGTTAAAAGGATACACCCCAGTCCGGGGGCATCAATGAGAAAGGAAGAGCAGAACAAAAAAATAATCATGAAGTGGACATGGTCTTTGAACCCGCCACTTCACAATAAAAAGAAGAGCAGAAAAGAAGAGAACAGTCATCAGGCATACGTGGTCTTTCCACTCGCCTCCCCACACAAAAGAAGAAGATAAGAAGAGAAAGAAGGGTCACGAGGCAAACTTTGACCTCCGACCTCCAGCCATCCAACAAACAGGAACCAACTAAACCTTCCGCCGACGGGGCGTTAAACTGACATAACATTTTGTCAACGGGGCGTTAAACCGACTAAACCTTCCGCCGACGGGGCGTTACACCGACAGATATCCCACCATCGGCCTCTGAGCCGACAGCTACTTCACTCATCGGCCCCTGGCCGACAGCTTCCCAATAAAAAAAAATATAAACCTTTCACTTTGGTCTGGATCCTTGCCCCGGCCAGAGAATTAAAGAATCAACCCATTCACTTTGGTTCGGGTCCTTCCCCGGCCAGAGGATCAAAGAATCAACCTTTCACTTTGGTTCGGATCCTTCCCCCGACCAGAGAATCAAAGAATCAACCTCCCACTCTGGTTCGGATCCTTCCCCAACCAGAGAATCAAAGAATAAACCTTCCACTTTGGTTTGGATCCTTCCCCCGACCAGAGAATCAAAGAATCAACCTTTCACTTTGGTTCGGATCCTTCCCCCGACCAGAGAATCAAAGAATCAACCTTTCGCTTTGGTTCGGATCCTTTCCCAGTCAGAGAATTAAAGAATCAACCCTTTCACTTTGGTTCGGGTCCTTCCCCGGCCAGAGAGTCAAAGAATAAACCTTCCACTTTGGTTCGGGTCCTTCCCCGGCCAGAGAATCAAAAATAACCCTTTCACTCTGGTTCGGATCCTTCTCCAACCCGAGAATCAAAGAATAAACCTTCCACTTTGGTTCGGGTCCTTCCCCGACCAGAGAATCAAAAAATAACCCTTTCACTTTGGTTCGGGTCCTTTCCCGGCCAGAGAATCAAAGAATAAACCTTCCACTTTGGTTCGGGTCCTTCCCCGGCCAGAGAATCAAAAATAACCCTTTCACTTTGGTTCGGGTCCTTCCCCGGCCAGAGAATCAAAGAATCAACATTTCACTCTGGTTCGGATCGTTCCCCCGACCAAAGAATCAACCTTTCACTTTGGTTCGGATCCTTCCCCGGCCAGAGAATCAAATAATAAACCTTCCACTTTGGTTCGGGTCCTTCCTCGGCCAGAGAATCAAAGAATCAACCTTTCACTTTGGTTCGGAGCCTTCTCCGAGCAGAGAATCAAAAAATCAACCTTTCACTCTGGTTCGGATCCTTCTCCAACCCGAGAATCAAAGAATCAACCTCCCACTCTGGTTCGGATCCTTCCCCCGGCCAGAGATTTAAAGAAATTCTTTCACTTTGCTTGCTTCGGATCCTTCCCTGACCAGGGAACAAGAAAGAGACCTTTATCTTCGGCTCTCGTAGCCCGCTTCCCAATATCTTCAGCTCTTGCAGCTCGCTTCCCAATTCTGGCTCTCGTAGCCTGCCAACCTTTGGCCTTCGTGGCCTGCTTCCCGATTCTGGCTCTCGTAGCCTACTTCCCTTTGGCTCCCGTAGCCTGCCAACTATGACTCTTGCAGCCTGCTTCCTAATTTTGGCTCTCGATACCTGCTCCTCCAACCTTTGGCCTTTCTAGCTTGCTTCCCAGCATCTCCCGGCTTCTATGGCCTGCCTCCTTGATGTCCCTTGGCTTCTATAGCCCGCTCCCCTAATATCCTTTCGGCCCTTTGTGGTCTGCCTCCCTAATACCTTTACTACCACTACACATATACGTAACAACAATATTTTCCTACGCAAAAAAAAAAAGAAACAACAACAAAAACAACAACACAAAACAAACAACAACAAAACAAACACACACACACAAAAAGAAAAAAAAGAGAATGCATGATTGCCCTGCTTGCATGTTTGCTTAATATAGAATAATACACCTCCTTGGAATTTTCTAGGACCGTGTTTCCTTGCTAAATAATATCGCCCCGATTCCGGGTGCGCGCGCGTCACGGCATATGCTCAAAGGGAACCCAATTATGGCAGGTGCACACGTCAAGGGGAAGAGTCATCGCTGAACCGTTAAGCCCAACTCATAAAATAAACCTGAGGCAACGCTCCCACACTTAGCACTTAATGTGTTCAATAGCCTTCGACTATAGGGATTGCCCGAATTTCTTCTTAGCACTCTAAGGATGCTTGAATTCCTGCACTCGCGTGAAAGGTAATCGTGAGGAAAAAGCTGCCTACCCCCACTGTAAAAAAAAAAGAGAGAAAAAAAATGATGCAAAAAAAGGGGGGAAGAGAGACACGTGAATCCGAGTAGCCGGGAATCCCCATTGAGACACATGAGGAAACTCGCGTCAAACAGTGGAATCCGCAATAAAATTATGACAAGGATGAATCCTAGTAGCCGGGAATCCACATTGAGACACATGAGGAGACTCGCGCCGAACGGTGAAATCCGCTACCAAAATAAACAGATGGGGGCTGTGTGAAGCTACCGAAAGTCGAAAGCCTGAAACTAATGTGTAGGCGCTAGAGTGATCATTGAGTGTCACTAGGAAAACCTGCATATCCCTACAGTTAGGGCTCTTTGCTCACACATTTGCACTGCCACGCTACAGAGGATTGCCTCAGGTGAAATGCGTGAATTTAAGCTATGCATGCAAGACATGCGATATCCTCTTGACGGGCACATCACCCCTTAGTCGTGCCTCGTGGCCCACACTGCATTTGCGAATTATGGGCGTTGTCCCTATCCCATCCCTTATAGAGGGAGCTACCTTATATGTATTTATGTTATGTCTGCTGATGGATGCCTGCATGCTTGAATAAAGGAAATAATAATAAAAAGAAATAAACTCAATTTTGGCCATTGTGGCCTACTTTCCCAGTTCTGGCTCGTGTAGCCCAATCTTGGCCCCCACGGCCTACTTCCCGTCTCTACGGCCTGCTAACCTCCCAACTTTGGCTTCTATAGCCCGCTTCCCCAATTGTAGCCTTCGCAGCCTACCTCTGCAACATCAACTCCGGCCCTCATGGCCCACTTTCTCGGGTTCGGATTTCACAGCCGGTACTCCCGACGCTTTGAGGAACATCAAATCCTTTCACTCTGGTTCAGGCTTGTTGCCCAGCCAGAGAACAAACAGACCCCTTTCACTCTGGATCGGACCTTCCGTCCGACTAGAGAACAAAAGATCCTTTCACTTTGGCTCAGACCTGCCGTCCAGTCAGAGAACAAAAAGATTCTCCCCACTCTAGATCGGACCTTCCATCCGACTAGAGAATAAAAAAGGATCCTTTCACTCTAGATTGGACCTTCCGTCCGGTTAGAGAATAAAAATGTCCTTTCACTTTGGCTCGGACCTGTTGTCCAGCCAGAGAATAAAAGATTCTCTCCACTCTAGATCGGACGTTCCATCCGACTAGAGAATAAAAAAGATCCTTTCACTCTAGATTGGACCTTCCGTCCGGTTAGAGAACAAAAAAGATCCTTTCACTTTGGCTCGGACCTGCCGTCCAGTCAGAGAATAAAAAGATTCTCTCCACTCTAGATTGGACCTTCCGTCTGACTAGAGAACAAAAAGATCCTCTCACTTTGGCTCGGACCTACCGTCCAGTCAGAGAATAAAAAGATTCTCTCCACTCTAGATTGAACCTTCCGTTCGGCTAGAGAACAAAAAGATCCTCTCACATTGGCGCGGACCTGCCGTCCAGTCGGAGAATAAAAAGATTCTCTCCACTCTAGATCGAACCTTCTGTCCAGCTAGAGAACAAAAAGATCCTTTCACTTTGGCTTGGACCTACCGTCTAGCCGAAGAACAAAAAGAATTCTCTCTACTCTGGTTCGGACCTTCCGTCCAGCCAAAGAATTAAAAGACCATTCATACAGCTGGTACCCCTGGCGCATTAAAGAACAAAACAACCTTTCACCCTGGCCCGAGCCTGCCATTCGGGTAAGGAATCATCCCCTTTTCCTTGCGCTAACACTAGCCCGTGTCGGCGACTTGACCACCCCTCCATCCCTTCGGGGT
The DNA here is from genome assembly GCA_022559845.1 of Amorphophallus konjac. Taxonomy (NCBI): domain Eukaryota; kingdom Viridiplantae; phylum Streptophyta; class Magnoliopsida; order Alismatales; family Araceae; genus Amorphophallus; species Amorphophallus konjac. The sequence continues at coordinate 61,491,292 of CM040120.1, read as the reverse complement.
CACGAACAATCCTTTTGATTTGGACCTCCCGTTCAGGTCGCTACATGAACCAACTCTTCTCTCCATCCCTTCGGGTGACGAATACCCCTTTTGATTTGGACCCACGGTCCAGACCGTTAAAGGAATAAACCCTCCCCTCTGCCCTCGTGGCTCATTTTTCAATTATCGGCCCCTGAGCTGACGGCTTTAAATTATCGGCCCTTAGCCGACAGCTATGTCATCATCGGCGTTTAGCCGACAGCTATCTCATTATCGGCGTCTGTGCCGATAAGCTATCCAAAGTTGTTCAAAAAATAAATAAAAAAATAAGAGAAGGAAAAAAAAAAGAAAAGAAGGAAAAAAAGAAGGGAAGAAGAAAAAGAAGGGGAAGAAAAGAAGAAGAAAAAAGAGTAGAAGAAGAGAAGAAGAAAAAGAGAAGGGAAAATAAGAGAAAAAAAGAGAAGAAAAAAAGAAGAGAGAAAAATCATCATCAAAGCCTCCGAGGGATGTCGACTCGTCAAGTCCCGTCGGAGATCAAAATATTTCAGTCCCACCAACGCATAAGACCAATGGCCCAGACCTTTCGTCTGGTTCCATGAACAAAGAGACCCTTGCTTTGGCACTAACCCCATGCCAATGAACAACCCACGGCAGCTCCCGGCACCCTGTCGGCACTGATGAAGAGAAAAAAGAGAAAAATAAACCATGTCAGTTCCCGACACCCTGTCGGCACTGATGAAGAGAAGAAGAGACAAATAAACCATGTCAGTTCCCGACACCCTGTCGGCACTGATGAAGAGACAAAGAGACTAACAAACTAGGTCAACTCCCGACACCCTGTCGGCACTGATGAAGAGACAAAGAGACCAACAAACGATGTCAATTCTCGACACCCTGTCGGTACTGATGAAGAGACAAAGAGACCAACAAACCATGTCAGCTCCCGGCACCCTACCGGCACTGACAAAGAGACAAAGAGACCAAGCATACCTTATCAGCTCCCGACACCCCGTCGGCACTGATGAAGAGAAGAAGAGACAAACAAACCATGTCAGTTCCCGACACCCCGTCGGCACTGATGAAGAGAAGAAGAGAAGAACAAACTACCTCACCTCCTGACACCTTGTCGGCACTAATGAAGAGAAGAAGAGACAAGCAAACCACGTCGGTCCCTGACTCCCCATCGACATCGATGAATAAACCAATGACCTGGACCTTTCGTCTGGTTCCATGAACAAAAGACCCTTGCTTTGGTACTCACCCCTTGGCAATGAATAAACCACCTCAATATCACAACTCCCAGTCCCATCGACAAATAAACCCTTTGCTCGGGCCTTCCGTCCAAGTCGATGAACAAAATAACGCCCTTGCTTGGCTCAGACCTTCCGTCCAAGTCAATGAACAAAAAAAAAAACCTCCTTGCTTGGCTCGGACCTTCCGTCCAAGTCAATGAATAAAAAAAAGGGGGGGAAAGGAAAAGAAGAACCTCCTTGCTTGGCTCGGACCTTCCGTCCAAGTCAATGAACAAAAAGAACCTCCTTGCTTGGCTCGGACCTTCCGTCCAAGTCAATGAATAAAAAAAAAGAAGAAGAAGAACTCCTTTGATTGGCTCGGACCTTCCGTCCAAGTTAATGAACGAAAAAAAGAAGAAGAACCTCCTTGCTTGGCTCGGACCTTCCGTCCAAGTCAATGAATAATAATAATAAATAAATAAAAAACTTTCTTGCTTGGCTTGGACCTTCCGTCCAAGTCGATGAGCAAAACAACCTCTTTGCTTGGCTCGGACCTTCCGTCCAAGTTCATGAACATAAAGAAACCCCTCTTTGCTTGGCTCGGACCTTCCGTCCAAGTTCATGAACATAAAGAAACCCCTCCTTGCTTGGCTCGAACCATCCATCCCAGTCCATAAACAAAAGTGCATCCCCTCGCTTGGCTCGGACCCTCCGTCCGAGTCGATGAATGAACAACTCTCCTAAACCCAGCACGAGTCACCAACTCCCCCTTGGGATTGGCCTCATCTAAGTTGTTTTGGGCCTTTTGCCTGAGACGACGCATAGACCCTTCGTTCTTGCTTCGGTATTCACCCCATACCGATGACTAAACCCCCACTCTGACATCTCAGTCCGCGTGCATATGCGGTGAAGCGAACCCCTCATCCCTTCGCTGAAGGAGTGAGCGCTTTCTCATGAATTTGCACCAGACCAGCATCTCACTGGCTCGGAAGAACAGATGTCATGTTGAAGAACTCTACACTCGCGACCCCTCGCACTCGTCCCTCGCTTGCGCCGCCCGCGAGTGGGGGGCATTTGTGGACGCCAAAAATATGACGATGATGATCATGGCGACATTCGCGTCTACACATTTGAGCGCGAGTCGAAGACAGAAATGCCGAATAAACCTCATGCCTCGCCCGATCAGGATGAGAACTCGCTTGGTGGTCTGCTACCCGCTAAGGAAGCCCCCTAAGCAGAAGATACAGCTACAACGCTCCAACCGGCCATGCCGAGAGCTGAATCAGAGAAAAGTTGGGAACTTCGGCACAGTCTCGACATGCATCGAAAGTCACGCAAAGTCTTGGACCGAGTCCCAGAGGGTGCGAACCAAAAATTGTGGAAGCCATGCATCGCAACCGGAACATTTCGGGAATGCCAACATTCACATAAATGGCCGTAGCTTCGAAAAGAATCTATTCGGTGCTTAAAACGGCGCGGAAGGGCCTTAAAGCGGCGCGCCTTAAAATGGCGCGCCCCCTGGCTTAAACGGCGCGCTCACCTTTGATTCATGCCCCCCTTTAGCTTGTTAAACCGGCGCGCCCTTGAGGATGACGAAACTGGCGCGCCCATTTGCCAATTTCTAAAAGTCTTTTCTTCAAATATTTACCATGGCGTGCTCACGTTGAAAGCAAACGGAAAGCTATTCCGGCACGGTTACTATTCCCCCACGTCGGATTAGGTGATGCGAACAAGCCGTTCTCTGAAGCGTTTCCCCGGCGCGCAATCAACCCATCCCATCCGCCAGCCGATACCCTATTTTTGCATCAACCGGGTGCCTAGAGGGCATTCAATGCTCTGAAGCCCTGTCTCCATGGGCATTCAATGCTCTGGAGCCCTATCTCCACCTCCGTTCCACAACGTAGCTGCATCAACGGTGAAGACAAGCATCCATGGTGGAGAAGCGGCAGCAGATCCTCCCGGCAAACCTGCGAACATCCCGTCCTTGGATGAGCGCCAGTGTACGGCACGAATCAGCAGCATCCAACACAACAACAACGTTGTTGCGAACAAGGCAGGGGTGGCGGGAATCCTCTCCCCCACTGTCCGTTCTATAAGAGGCACGCTCCACTGGAGAAGAAGAGAAGAGAGAGGCTCGAACCCCCCCCCCCCCAGATGGGCTATTGAAGTGAGAAGAAAAGGCCACGCGAAGAGAAGAAGCCCCCGTCCCTGTGCTTGCTAGGTGAAGAAGAAGAGAGATTGTGCGTGAGAGAAGAGAGGTGAGCTCGGAGGGGGAGGAGCTTGTGCTCCATTCCCCCCCCATCAATGTATTTCTTGTTTTCTCTCTGATGTATTCCCCCCTTTGCTTTGCTGTCTTTCCCCTTGCGGATGAATAAAAGAAAAGCTTTTTTGCAACATATGGTGTTCTTCTGCTTTCCTCTCCCTCCTCCGTCTAATGCTTCTCTCTTTCTCTCCATAGAATGTATTTTCTTTTTCCGTTTGTAACGCCTTCTCTTCCATTTTTTTATCTGTATCAAGTTTCCTTCCCCGTTGCGTGGATGAATAAAAGAAGAAAAGCCATCTTTTTGCAACTCTTGTGTTCTCCGTTCCATTCTCTGCTCCGTCTTCTCATTCTCCGATCATCCTAGGCCCTTGAGGGCTGCCTTTCCATGGCACGACCCACAAAGGAACCCATCACCAGATGAACATTCGTGGCCCTCGTGCCAAACATCTGTCCCGCGCCGAAGATTCATCGCCCGTGAGTCATGGTCGCTCTTGAAGGCTAGCCCTCGAGCGCTCCACACTCACACATGGGTTCAGACCGTCGTAAGGCCACTCCGATGTTTGAGGATCACCCCGGAGCAATCCGTTTGGTGGCCTTCGCTTCTCTCTGGCAAGCCCCGGTCTAGGGGGAGATGCTGCCCGATTTTCGTCAGGGGATTAAGAACACTCAGGAACAAATGAACAAACCACCTCCGAGAACAAGAACAACACGCAGTAAGCTCTGTGAATCAAACCTTTCGAACGAACACTTAAGCATTCATGCTAATTCACCTCAATAAATGACTAAAACGTTTAAACCCCCTTTTCATCAACCTAATCTCCCAAATGGATGAACAAACCAGTCTTTAACCCAACCTGCTGGTGAAAGAAAAGAGAGAAACACACAGTCAATTGCTTTGAAACAACCCTCGGAGGAGTTTATCCCGGCGCGGTTACTATGCCGCCGTGCCGTTTTAAATCCACACTCAAAAGTCCCATTTTCCTCCTATCCCGGCGCGGTTACTATTCCCCCGCGCCGTTTTAACCCACACTCGAAACCCCTTTCGATTCTAACCCGGCGCCCATAAAACCGGCGCACCCCTCTTCCATTGCAAGGCTATTCCGGCGCGCCTCTCCTTTGCCACCCTTAAAACGGCATGGTCCAATTCCGGCGCGCCCCCCCCTTCGTTTGACCGTTAAAACGGCATGGCTCAATTCCGGCGCGCCCCCCTTCGTTTGACCCTTAAAACGGCATGGCCCCTCTTCCTTCTTGCCATATAACCGGCGCCCCCCCTTAACATCTTTAACTGGCGCGCCCCTCTCAACACACTTAAACCGGCGCGCCCTCCTCTTGATACTAATCCGGCGCGCCCCATCCCCCTTTGCTTTCTTAATCCGGCGTGCCTTATAAAAGAAAACATCAGTAAGCTAAATAAAAAAAAGACTTGAAGCTAATGAATAAAACTAATCAAAAGTTTCCCCCTTCCATAATCCAAATTTTGTTCCGGGGGAGCTGCCCCCGGAAACCCCCGCAAGGGGCGTTGCCCCCTCGAACCTCGCGACCTGACCGCACAGGTAGATCCGCGTGCGAGGGCGCACGATGGCGAGTTCGGGCTCCATACTTAACAATTCACTCCCCCAGACTTGGCGCAAAGAGAAAATCATTGATGCCTTTTGATATCGGACGTGGACCTCGGAACCACCGACATGGTCATGATCCGAGCACATCTCGGGCCAATAGTTCGCTAACTCGACCCGCTTCTCCCGGGATCTAATCCCGCAACCCCACATTAAACTTGTCGTGTCTACGGTAGACATTTGGATGGTTTTATCGTCGTCTTCGATGCTTCAAACGTGGACTCGCGTTCGAACAATGAATGGTCCGACCGTGACCGGCATGCACGCATACCTTGGAACCTTCGTTTCCTCGGACTGTGTGTGAAGAGAAAAGAAATGGCGCCCCATGGCATCGGACGTGGAGCTCGGGAGCCCCGTTATGGCCATAGTCCGAAACCATCTCGGGCCGATAGTTCATCAGCTTGACCCACCTCTATCGGGATCCAATCCCGCATCCACATTAAACTTGACGTATCTACGGCAAACATCCGTACAGCTTTGTCGTTGTCTTCGACGCTTCAAATGTGGACTCTCGTCAGAATAGTGTATGATCCGTTAGTGACCGACATATATCCTGGGATCTAATCCCGCACTTGCATTAAACTTGTCGTACTTACATCAGACATTCACACGGGTTTATTTCCGTTTACGTCTTCAATACGGATCTTTGTCCGAACATAAAATCGTCCATGAATGACCAACAAAATATGAATGGAACAAGACGGCTCTCATCCTCCCCCAACCACACGTGTGGGAATATCAATAAGACCTTCGTGAGTCACGTCTCGACCTCGGGTTCGCCCCAACCATTGTCATTACCTGACCCACATCTAGGCCTATAGCCAGCTATCTCCGTATACGTCTTTGTTTTGGAATCTAGTCCCGGGACACTTTCCCGCCGCCCTTCGGCACCGGAGATATTAATGATGCCCACGCAAGCCTCGTTTGGACCGTGGGAGGTGCCCCCGAAATGGTCCTGACTCGATCTCGCACCGGGCCAATAAACTCGATGATTTCTGACCGCTCTAACCGGGATTTAACCGAATGTCTTCTATCCCTTTAAACAATAAATTTGCCATACCCTGGCATACATATGCTCCAGCTTTCCCCGTGATGATCACGATTCTCTGAAGCCGGACGCTCGTCCGAGTATCAAAATGGTCCCTTGAGTGACCGACATATTTCGAATGCTTGTTTCCCTAGACATAGGGCTTTCCGACTGATTCGAGACCGCTATCGGCTTGTTTCTCTCGATATATTTTCATGGCCATGAGGCCCCTTTTCCCGATGATTAATCAAGGGTGTTCCCCTCTCCGAGGGGATGTAAATGACGACGTGACCTTTATGGCGCGGCGGGTCTCAGTCTCGACACGAACCATACAATCGTCTGATTAGTCAGATTGAGCGCACAATAAATCGTCACATTTGTGACTGGCACGCCCACGCACTTAATAAACACCAGTAAACAAATAACCAACGATTTTATTAAATAAAAAGTGCGTCCACAATCTCTCATTCAGTCTGCACCCGCAGGCCCCGCTCGCTCATCCCTCTCTCGCACCATCTGCGGCTGGGGGGCATTTGTGGACACTAAAAATTCTCACCCCATGTTTACATGTGGGGGAATAAAGAGGAGAAGAAGAGAGAAGAAAAGTTGAAAAGAAGAAAAGAAAAACACCCTGAAGTGCCCCAGCGGCACACTCCCAGTTGCCCTCTCAGCGGCATACCCAAACAAGCCCCCAGCGGCACACTCTAGTTGCCCTCTCAGCGGCACACTCCCAGTTGCCCCCAGTGGCACACACACACGAGTGCCTTCAACAGCACACCCCCAAGTGCCTTCAACAGCACACCCCTTGGTGCCTCCCAGTAGCACACCCCTTTGTGCCTCTCAACAGCACACCCTGGTGCCCTGCAACGGCACACTTGTGCCCCCTTCCAGCGGCACACCATCCCCAAGCCCTCCAGCGGCACACCATCAACGCCCCTTGCAGCGGCATAGTCCTCCTGCCTTTCTAACGGCACGATGGTTGTGCCCTCTAGCGGCACAGTCTCTCTGCCCGTTCAGTGACACACTCCCTCTTGCTTGCCCAGTGGTACAAGCCGACAGAAGACACAACGGTCACTGCGTGGGACCCTTGGCACGCAGCTTGGCCACCTCCGAGCCGGCTAACACCTGCCACGGTGTCGCCCCCTAGTTCGAGCTGGCAGAGCCCCACCTAACAAGGACATGACCGGGGTCTACCTCCGATGAAATGGTCATCATATGTCCCCCCGTCAATGTGGCTGGACATATAAGAACACCTCACGACAAAGAGATCCGGGGGCGAGAAGAGAAAAAAAAGAAGGGGAGAGTTCTCTCCGGTAGGCTGGCTGTCCACAGAGGCAGAATGAGGAAGGCAGAAGAGAAGAAGAGAAGAATAGAGAAAGGCCTACTGTTCGACCACCACCGTCTGTGTGAAGAAAGAAGAGAAACAGAGAAGAAGAGAAAGGGGGGGTGAGTGAGAGAGGATTCTAGCCTGGGCGGGGAGGAGCTAGTGCTCTGCCTCCCTCCCCCACTATGTATCATTTCTTTTTCCCTCTTCCCGTTTCGTTTTCTCTATTCGCCATGAACTTCTGTACATTTCTTTCGCAAGGAATAAAAGACGGGTTTTGAGATATGTTCATCCTTCGCATTTATGCCTCCCCTCTGACCACCTTCCTCCGTGTTTCCTCGTGAACTTGATTTTCAGAGCATCTCAGATGGCCTTAGCTATGCCATGTGTCCCTACAAAAGTTTCATTCTCACCACATTCCAACTAGCCTGTTGGAGGGGTCCATGAGACCCTGTCTGAACCCCCTCTACCTAGCCACGGTTTTTCAAAGTGTTGACGCCTCTGTCGGTCCCCGGTGCACCCGTTGCACCCTTCGCCTGGCACACTCGTGCCCTTGCTACCCGGCACATTCATGCCCGCGCTCACCCGGCACACCCTGTGCTGCCTTACCCCGGCACACCCGCAGGGTGCCCCACCCGACACACTCCCAATGGCCCTTGGCAGGCACACCTCCTAGCCCTCCTGCCCGACACACTTGTTAGCCTGTGCCTTGGCCGGCACACTTCCTAGCCTACGTTGCCCGGTGCACCCTCCGTGACTTAGCCGGTACACCTCCCGGCCTTCCTTGGCCGGCATACCCTTGGCCCATTCCTACAGGCACACTTAGCCTGTTCTAACCCAGTGTCTTCCGTTGGCTGGTTTCTCCGGGCTTTCCGAAGTTTCCTTAAAGGTGTCATTGCCTTGGCACACACCTCAGATTGTCAGGTTCCGCCACTCCTTGTGGGCGCGTTCCCTGTATCTCCCTTACCGTCTGGGTCAAGGGGAGATGTTGTCGATTTTTTGTCAAAACTAATGAACCCATTAAAAGACAAAAGGAAGCAACAAATAAATAAAATAAAACCCCCTCATGTATCTGATTTGTGCTTACGTACTGTGAATTAACCCATAAACCCAACTAAGCCGCTTGCATGCCTGAATTCGTGTGTGCAACCTCTACATTTAGCCTAAGCAAATTAAACATAAAGTCATGCATTTCATAAATAAAAGAAAACCATGAATAAATGAAATTCCTCACATGCATTTCATGAATAAAAGAGAATCAAGTCTAAACTCCTCACATACGCCTCATGAACAGAGGGAACTTCCCCAACCCAGCCTCAGCTGCATTGACCTTGGCAAACCTTGCCCTCCACACATCCCTAATGTGCATAGACCTTGGATGACCCTGCTCCTTACCCGGCACACTCGTGCCTCCTCGCCCAGCACACTCCACCTTCGCCCTGTCCGGCACACTCGTGCCTCCTCCTCCGGCACACTTCGTGTGCCTCTATCCAGCACAGTCTCCACTTCTTCCAGCGGTACACCCTTCCACTGCTTCCAGTGGTACACCCCTCCACTGCTTCCAGCGGTACACCCCTCCACTGCTTCTAGCGGTACACCCCCCTCCACTGCTTCCAGCGGTACACCCTTCCACTACTTCCAGCGGTACACCCCTCCACGGCTTCCAGCGGTACACCCTTCCACTACTTCCAGCGGTACATCCCTAAATCATCCTCCAACGGTACACTCTCCGCCTCTCCACACACGTGCTAAATGCAACAAATAATAATAATAATAGCGGACTCATAATAAAAAAGGGATAATAATAATAATAATAAAATTATAATAATAAAAAGGGGGTAAATAATAATGATGACAAACTCAATAAATAAATAAATAAATAATAATAATAAAGCAATAGGTATTAATGACGATGAACTTAACAATAATAATAATAAACTTAATATATATATATATATAATAGTAATGAATAATAAATGAATAAATAAACAATAATAACAACAAACTCACTCCAAAAAATATATAAAATAACAAATAATAATGAAAAAAATTCAAATAATAATAAAAAATGATGAGATCCGCTCCACAGGCTCGTCCGCCTCAAAACCCGGTATATAGGGAACATTAACGTCGCCTCTCTAATTCATGTTCAGACCTTGGGAGCCATCCCAATATGGCCATAATCCGACATTACTCTAGGCCGATAGTTCGTCAGCTCGGCCTCGTTCTCATTGGGATTCATTTTTGCTCTTTAATTGAAATTGCCGTAAACTCGGCATACATTTGTACGGGTTTGTTTCCGTTTACGTCGTACCTTCAATACGGACCTTTGTCCGGACATAAAGTGGTCCATGAATGAACGACAAGGTTTGAATGGAACGAGACGACTTTCGTCCCCCGGACCCTTTGCATGGGAATATTGATAAGACCTTCCGGGGTCATGCTTAGACCACGGGTTCGCCCTAATCATGGCCATTGCCTGACCCACATCGTAGGCCTATAGCCAGCTATCTCTGTACATATCTTTTTTTTGGAATCTAGTCCCGGGACACTTTCCCGTTGCCCTTCGGCACCGAAAATATTAACGACGCCTATGCAAGCCTCGTTTGGGCCACGGGAGGCGCCCTCGGAATGGTCCTGACTCAGTCTTGCACCGGGCTGACAAACTTATTGGTTTCCGACCGCTCTAACCGGGATTTAACCGAATGTTTCCCATCCCTTTGAATAATAAAGCTGTCATGCCCCGTCATACATACACTCCGATTTTCCCCGTGTCGATTACGATTTCCTGAAGCCGGACGCTCGTCCGAATATCAAAATGGTCCCTTGAGTGACCGACATATTTTGAATGCTTGCTTCCCTAAACATAGGGCTTTCCGACTGATTCGATACCGCTATCATCTTGCTTCTCTCGATATAATTTCTTGGCCATGAGGCCCTGATTCCCGGTGATTAATCAAGGGTGTTCCCCTCTCCGACGGGATGTAAATGATGTCGTGACCTCTATGGCGCGGCGGGTTTTGGTCCCGACCCGAACTACACAATCGTCTGATTAGTCAGATCGAGTGCACCATGGGCTTCCATGAAGCCCGAACAAATCGTCACTTTGTGACTAGCACGCCCAAGCACTTAATAAACCCAACAAACAAATAAAACAAAGATCTTAAAGAAAAGTGCGTCCACAAAGTGCATCTCACTTGTCCTTGTGTGGGATTATCTCTGTGTTTTTGCTGATATATCTTTCACTTCAATACCTCTTCTTTGTCCAAGAAATAGTCTGCTTGTTCAGCTTACTGTTCGTTCCTTTTTGATGTTGTCAAAGGGGGAGAATATATGAGTCATTAGTAACTCTGTTAGAGGCTGTGTTGCATGCTCTTCTATGTGGAGAATATGTGAGTCATTGCAATAAATTATGTGAGTCATTAGTAATTCTATCAGAGACTGTGTTGCACGCCCTTCTATGGGGAGAATATGTGAGTCATTAGTAATTCTGTCAGATGCTATGTTGCATGATGATTACATTTTTAATTCTGACAGAGGCTGTGTTGCATGCTCTTCTATGTTGCCTGCTCTTGCATATTTCATATTGGTTTACACTTTAAACTCATGATCACTTTATTAATTCTGTCAGAAGCTGTGGTGCATGACTGATGTAGTGGACCTAGGGTCACAGGATTAATCCCACATCGGATGATGAGAAAGCAACTGAGTGCTTATAAAGAATGTAATACCCTAGATTCTTATTGATTCTTTCAAATCCTTTTCGGAGAGTTTCGGATCGCTTTTGTAGGTCCTGAGTTGAGTTTTACGATCCGCGTTAGTTTTTCTCTCGTACGAGTTAAGGAACCCTGTGGTGAGTTTATTTCTCAGTTCATCGACTCGAGGACGCTACAGTTGCGATGTACTCGTTTAGAGGATCGTTTCGACTATTTTTACGTATTTTTCTGAATTAGTCCATTTTTTGCTCAAAAATTTGATTTTAGAAAATTAGGAAAATTTCCTAATTTCTTTTCTTTTTATTCTTCTGATAAGGTGCTAGGCCCGGATACAGAGGGGGGTGAATGTATCCTTCTACGAATAATGACCCAAAATTAAAACTCTAAAGCTCAGATATGCGGAATAAAAACTAGTGAGCTCTCCAAGATGAGATAATAAGACAACAATTGATCAAACAGTTGGACTGCAACAATGTAGCCACCTGATCAAACCAGAAACGCAGACAGAACTATGGAAACCAAACTCACCTAGCAAAATATAATGCTAAGGTTACTGCAGATAGAAACAACAATAACAAATTAACTCCCAGGATAACACAACTAACCATGCATGCATAACCTGTGAATGGGAGGTAGAAGGCAAGGAGCAAACGCACAAAACAAAACCACTGCTCGAGAGATTTTTTAGGTGGTTCGGTCCTCCAGACCTACGTCCACCCCTCACTCCAAACCGGAGTGAGGCTTCACTAGCACAAGCTAGAAACCGCATACTCAGTATGCAACAGGTGCTGCCAAACAGTTTGACCAAGGGAACAACCTCCCCTCTTCCTCTAGACCGGAGGGACACCCCAAGTGACTCCCAGCCACTTGGACACCAGAGACTAGGTCTCTCTTCCTCCAAACCAGAAGGGAACCCACCAGTGACTCCCCGTCACTAGCAAACCAGAGCTCGCAGACCTCTCTTCCTCCAGACCAGGAGGGACCCCTGGACTTGCAACCCACAAGCCCAGAACCGGAGGACCAATCCTCCCTTCTCCTGAGTCCACAGGAGGAACCCGACCTCACTACTGAGAATCGGAAGAACAATAGTAAGTAGAGTAATAAAAGGAAAAATAAGAAAACATAAAAAGCACATCGACAAAAGCTGGAAATGAAACACAAGAAATATAGCTCTCAATGAGCATAGTCATTCTGGATTTGATCCACGAACAGACTGAACAGATCTTCAATAGCACTCTCTCCTCTCTTCCTCTCTTCCTCTTCTTTCTTCTTCTTTCTGCTTCTCTTTCTTTTCTCTCTTTCTTTTGCTGCTCTCGCACTCTTCTTCTTTCTTCTTCTTCTTCTTTCTTCTTCTACTCTCTGCCTCTCTTCTTCTTCTTCCTGGACCGTGCTGTCACTCTTTCTTTTATCAACACTTGATCAGCCCTCCTTTTTCTATTCTCATTTTCTCTCTTTAGTGGACGAAGGCTTCTATTTATATCAGCTTCAGCAGGTGCTAGGGCGTGTGTCCTTCAGGTTCCCACCCAGAGAGCACCTCGGATCACGTGCCAGGCATCATCCTCGGTTCACGTGCCCAATCATTAACCTGAGTCACCTGCAGACAGAGACAAAACGAAATGAAACGAATTAGTTAGTTCAGGCTTTTAACAACGAGTGTGTATACTTTAGAAGCAGTAAATGAGTAAGTGTGTACAATAAGAGAGTGTATAGACTTGTAAGTCTTCGTGCGACCTCAGTGTATATACTTGCTGAAGAATGCATTATCATAACAAGGGGGAATGTGTGGACTTCTGTGAAATGTAAGAAGCCATCGAGTGTATAGACTTAGAGACATCAATTAGGCAAGTGTGTCAAATGTGAGAGTGTATACACTTGAAAATAGCATATAGCCAAGTATGAACAACGTGAGAGTGTATACACTTGAAGGCCTTCAGCGTCCTCAGTGTATAGACTTGAAATCTGATGCATTAACATGGCAGAGGGGGATGTGTAGGCTTCTGGTAATGCGTGAAGGAATCGAGTGTATAGACTTGCAAACAAGGGACTATACAGACTTGATTAATGAGTGCATGTGAAAGGCAGTGTACAGACTTGAGATGAACGAAGCATGAATGAGCCTATCCAATGTATAGACTTGAAACATTTGAACACATGGACAATGTATACACTTGGCCTTTGAGCAATGATATAGAGACTCTGAACGATAAGGCAGGCTGTACAGACTTTGAGAATATTGAAGCAATGTATAGACTTGGTAAACCTGAACCAATGTACAGACTTGGGACGCCTGAGGACCAGTGTACAAACTTTGAATCAATGAATGCGTTGGTTGTACAGACATGCATGAGCGATGTATATACTTTGCCAATGTGTAGACTTAGGGTGTAGCTAAAGCAGCGAACGTAGGAAAAGGTTGGAATGTATAGACTTACGTTCGATCAACAATGTATAGACTTCAACTAAAGAAGCTATAGTGCAATGTCTAGACTTAATGATACAAGCCATGTTTAGACTTTGGAACGCTTGAAGCGATGTACAGACTTGGTGAGGGCCAGGCAATGTACAGACTTTGAATCAAGGCTTGAATAGTGAATCAATGTCTAGACTTGGATGCCCAACGCCAAAGTATAGACTTGTGCAGTGCTGCCAATGTATGGACTAGTACAGTGCTGCACAATGTACAAACTTTGAAGTGCGACCTAGCAGGATGTGTAGACTTAGAACGCAACCAGGATGTCTAGATTTGTTATGAAGCAATGCACAGGCTGTACATACTTGAAGAATGCTTGCAGAAGGCGATGTATAGACTTGGAAGATGACTGATGCATGAACAGTACTCCAATGTATAGACTAGGCTAATGAAGGATGTATAGACTTCAGTTGAGCAAGCTACAGTGCCGATGTATGGACTTGACCTCAAGGAATGGCTGTACAGACTTTGAAGGCTAAGCGGAGGATGTACAGACTTTGAATATGAAGACCAATGTGTGGACTTCAAGTGAAGACCAATGTACATACTTTGAATATGAAGACCAATGTATAGAGTATGAGAGCTAAGGCCAATGTATTGACTTGAACAAGTAATGCATGAGCCAATGTATACACTTGAAAAACCGATGTGAAGACTTGACAATGTACACACTTTGAATTCATGAAAGTTATGCGACGTATATACTTCAAATGCAACAGAAGACTCTGTATGGACTTGGCCAGTGTACAGACTTCAGTTGATGAACGATGCATGCTATGCAATGTGTGGACATGACATGCCTACTGAAGGCGATGTACATACTTGCTGCGTGATGCTGATGTGCAGACTTATGTAAGTGTATGCAGTGTATAGACTACACTTATCTGGGGAGTCGACCCATGTAGAAAGGGGGTCGACCCACACTATACTGACTGTGATGATGCAAGGATGTTTAGCCTGAACAGAATTCCACAAGCAGAGTAAAGCAACTGATGTATGTGTATATGAATGCTTTATGCAGCAGATAACATGACTGAACATCAAATGCAATGCTTTATGATCTGATAAACTAACTGAACAGCAATGCAATGCTTTGATAAACAGACTGAACATCAGAATGACAGAACATATGAAGATGACTCACACATTAGGATAAACTAACTGAACAGCAATGCAATGCTTTGATAAACAGACTGAACATCAGAATGACTGAACATATGAAGATGACTCACACATCAGGATAACTCACAGTGATTAACTCACAACAAAACCAATCATCAAGTGAATAACTCACATCAAAACCAATCATTAAAACCACAGGGGCACAACATATAATTCGTCTCTCCTCCCTTCTCATTCGCAGCCGCGACCCTCTCTCTCTCTCATTTTCTCTCTTCTCTTGCCCTCTGCTCCGGCTGCAGACGGAGGAGGCATGGGCAGGCTGAGGAGATGCCGTGGGGGGTGGTCCGGAGCGCGATGGGGCGAGGATCGGACCATTTCTGGCGTGATCCCAAACGGTGGATTCAAAGCCGACGGTCGAGCTCGTGATGTTGTTTTCGGCGTGGTTTAGTCACTACGGTGCGTGGAATCTTCGGTGAAGTAGGGAGACAGATCACCTACTTCTCTTCTACGTTCCCTCGTAGTTTCATGTCAAACGGTGCACATTCGAGTGGGTTTCGTTCAATTTCGGGTAAAGCATGCTCGGGGGGTGTGCATCAGGTTCGTCAAAAAACGGCGACAGTTTTCGACTATATTAGTTTCATTATGATCCCCAGCATGTCTGTATTCCATTTTCGATGATTTCGTGTTGATTGGTCATCATTTGGGGCCGGTACAAGTCCGGGAACCCCGATGACGCAATTAGGGTCGATTCGTTTGAATCGCCCATTTCTTACGATTTAGGTGTTGCATTGACCCCTTCCGGCCTGTGGAAGGTTAATTTTGTCAATTAGGTTTGTTTCCCCTATGTTTAGACGTGTATGGGGCGTGGAACGGTCGGATCCAGCCATTCCCATGGTTTTCCCTTCGTATCTTGCTGGCGGTCGTTTCAGAGACCGCTACAGGTCTCTGGCGGCCCCATGATGGACCGCCGCACTCCATAGTTTGTCGGTTAGTCTTTGGTTGACTGAGGTTGGCGGACCAACCTCTGACCGCCACTTGCCTCTGGCGACCCTATGGGGGTGCGCCAAGGTTCATTTTTCCTCGATTCTAGCATAAGTGGGTTTAGCTTAGCAATTTTAGGATAGACCGCTACGTTTGATGTAGCGGCCCTAGTATTGACCGCTACGGTCCGTTCAATGAGTCAACGGGTGTATGTCAGTTTGAGTTGGCGGCCCTAGTTCTGGCTGCCAATGTGTTGTAGCGTGCCATTCTTAGGCCGCTACTGTCCGTTTGACCGGGTCAATGTTAAGTTTTAAGTCAATTGGCTTTGGCGGACCAACCTTCAACCGCCTCTTTCCTTGTAGCACGCCTTCCTTAGGCCGCTACAGTCTGTTTGTCTTAGATCAATGTCTTAGGGTGGTTAGTGCGGTGACTCATGTTTAGACCGCCTTAGTCCGTGTAGCGGGTCTTTATTAGACCGCTATGGTGGTTTAACTGGGTAGATCGGTTCGATGATTGACTGAGTGTAGCGGCCATATCTTTGACCGCCACAGTCACTTCGTGGCCCAGTGTAAGACCGCCAGAGTCTTTGCCTCTATGTGTGTAGCGGCTTCTTTCTTGACTACTTGTGTTGCTTAGCGGCCGAGTGATGTACCGCTTGCATCCCAAAGGATGGTTTATCGGTATTTTGGTTTCCAATTGTCTTGGCTTGACCTTGTGGTTTGCCCACTGACCCGAGGATGTCTGTTGATGTCCTATGAGGGCTATGACCATGTTGTAAGGTAGCCAAGGGTGCTTGTGCGTGAGATCATGTTCTGTTAGTTGTTGTTAGGTTCTGGTCAACCCGGTGTGACCCAGTGGTTGACACGTGACCTTGTGTGTGTCTCGGCTATTCTGGATAGATCGAGACAGTGGTTCTGGATACCTTGAGGTATCGTCTTACCTCGGTCTGTGTGTCCAGGTGTGTTGAGGGTCTTGATGACTCCTCAGGTCTCTGTGAGTCATTTTATGTGGATGTGTCGTTTCCTCTGGCCTAGGATTAGCTCGATTGGTGGCTTGTTCCTTCGTTACGCGACGATCTTGACTCCGAGTCATGAGACTCAAGGATCGTTGTGTTAGTAGGTCTAGTTGTCCTGTCCTGAGTCTGTTGGCAGTTTGGTATGCTGCCTTGGTGCTTTGTAGTACGTGCGATAGAGCTTTCTCGGCCTATCTGTACTCCGGCACTCGTGTTTCCGAGTCCTTGTGTCTAGTGAGCCTCCACTAGTTGTAGCCTGATGACATGTTCCTGGTGTCGGCCCGCCTGGGAGTGGTGGTTGAGGCAGTTCCCGGGATATGGTTTTTAGGCTAGTTTCCGTGGGCCCCTACTTTATGGTAGCGTCCTGCTGGGGGGGGAACTACTTAGAGGCCTCGCTCTAGGCATAAGCTGGTGTGTGCATACGTGGTCAGGGGCGTTTGGACGAACGTCGACAGGCATGACCATGACTAGTCACTCGTTACTGTAGTTCATGTTCTGATTCTGTGAGTATCTCAGTCTCCATCATTTTGGGCGTCCATAGGGAGATACTTGTGGCACAGTGTAAGACATCAGTGGACGCATCTGGCTCTTCTTCTATTGAGGAGGTGCTTCCGTCACGTGACACGTGACTTCCGAGTTTTTCATCCTTTGTGCGTCGCGACCTTTTTTGGGTTAGTCGATTCTTGACTTTACCCGAGGTCGCCTCTCTATTGCGTGCATGACGATCTAGTCATGTATGCTTCGGTGTCTGTGTCTGTCTAGGTCTTGTCTAGGGCTTTTGCCTGGTTTCGTGGGCTTTAGCCTTTGGGCTAACGGTTGGCTGATGGATCGGTAATGCATGACTTTATGAGATCAGGGTTCACCCTTCTATTGTTGTTTGGAGTAGCCTAGGGAGCCTAGCTTCTCTCGGTAGCCGTGTTCTCGTACTTTGCGGCTTTGCTTTTCCCTTTTTTTTTTAGCTGTTCTACTCCTGCTCTTCTGGCTTTCTTTTATAACTTTCTAGTTGTAGGTTAGCTTTTCATGCTTCACTACTCCTGCTGTTTTATCTATTGTTCTGTGTTACTGCATGTTTTTCAGTGGGGATCCGCATGACCCCTATTGAGCCAGTGACACGAGGCTCACCCCTGCTTTTCAGGTGTGGTCGTCTATGCTTCCTCTGCGGTTCCTGGTGTGGCGTGTTTGTAGTTGCCAGTGGTACCTGCGTCGGGCTTCCCCCGACCTCAGTGTACGTCTTCTTTCTGTTGGACTGTACTTGTCTTTCCTTTGGACTGGACTCTGGTATAATTGTTAATTTTAACTATTAATTAAAAAGTAATTTTATTTCTGCTACTTTAGCAAACCTAATTAATGAATTATAATTGCTTACTGTTATATCTGCGACTTCAATGTACTACATGACATTCCTTTTATCCCTTCAGAGCTTTATAGCTCTTGGGAGGCTTCACAGGTTCCAAGTGGTATCGGGTCTACTCGGTAGTCCTATCGGGTATATCCGGTATCCGGAGTCCGGGTGGTCACAGGTGGTATCAGAGCAATTGTTGTGTGAAGTACATGGTAATCCAAGATATATAGTGTCCAGAGTCTTGAAAGTCCATTATAGTCTTTCGCTGGCTTAGGTTTCGCGACTCTTTGTCGCTTTATTTTCCGCATGTTGTCTTGTGCGTGCTGTGTTAGCACTATACGAGATGGTTTTGTTCTTGTCAGGATGCAACGGGACGTTCCTTTTCATCGTGGTGTTTGTCTCGATCGTGCTATAGTTGGCAGAGTTTATCGGTAGACTTGAATCAATAGTACATTGTTCGAGATTTTTTCATGGCTTGTTCAGGTGGCTAGTGACTTTTCGAGTTGGTGTGATGGCCGTATGTGGACGCACTAAAATTCGCTCATTCAGGCAGTTCATCTATTGCGTGCGTGGGCGTGCCAGTCACCGAAGTGATAATTTGTTCGGGTTCCAAAGAGCCCATGGTGCGCTTGATCTGACTTCATCAGACGATTGTGTGGTTTGTGCCGGGACCAAAACCCATCGCGCCATAAAGGTCACGGTGTCATTTACATCCCCCCTACGAGGGAACACCCTTGATTAATCGTCGGGATTCAGGGCCTCATGGCCAAGAAATTAATTGCATGAAAGATCTATTATGAGGTATTGAAATCCTCACGCGAGGGCGAGAAGAAAACCATTCGCGGTCATGTCGGTCTTGTACTGACCATTTAATGTTCGGACGAATGTCCGGCTTGAGAAAATCGCGGTTGTTGCGAGAAAATCAGAACGCATGTATGCCGAGGTACGACAAATTTATTGTTCAGAAGAGCAGAAAAAGTTCGGCTGAGCCTCGGTTAAAGCGGTCAAAAACCAATAAATCTATTGGCCCGGTGCAAGAGCAAGCTGCGCCCATACTGCGGAGGGCCCCCCGCGGTCGAAGTTTGGCTCGCATGAGCGTAATTAATATTTCCGGTGCCAAGGGGCAACGAGGGAATGTCCCTTGAATCGGCTGAAAAGCCCTGTGTCTAGGGAAGCAGACGTTCGAAACGTGTCGGTCATTCGGGAGACCATTCAATATTCAGACGGGTGTCCGGATTGAGAATATCGTAATCGTCGCGGGAGGACCTGGAACATATGTATGCCGGGATACGGCACATATACTATTCCGAGACACTGAAAACATTCGGTTAAATCTCGGTTAGTGTAGTAGGAAACCAATGAATTTGTTGGCCCGGTGCGAGATCGAGTCAGGACCATACCGGGGGCGCCTCCCGCGATCCAAACGGGGCTTGCATGGGCATTATTAATGTTTTCGGTGTCGGAGGGCAACGGGGAAGAGTCCCGAGACTAGATTCCAAAACCGAGAACGTGTTCGAAGGCAGGGGGCTGTAGGCCGAGAATGTGGGTCAGACAACGACCATAGTCGGGACGGACCCGAGGTCCAAGCATAGCCTACGAAGGCCTTGTTGATATTCCCATGCAGAGGGTCCAGAGATGACGGGAGCCATCTCGTTCGATTCAGATTTCGTCGGTCACTTGCAGACCATTTGATATTCGGACAAGGGTCCATATTGAAGGTACGACGTAGATAGAAACAACCCCGTACAAATGTATGCCGAGTTCACGGCAATTTCAATGAAAGGGGGGAACGAATCCCGAGAGGGTGAATCGGATTTTGCGAGCTATCGGCCCAGAGCAATATCGGGTTACGACCACGTCGGGGTGGGAGCCGTCGGCCATGTTGGTTGCTCACGGGACTTTTCATGTTCAGACACAGGTCCATAATAGAAACGCTACAAAAATCGAGGTGAACCCGTTCAAATGTCTGTCGAACGTGCGGCAATTTTCGTAGTGGCTCGGAAGGGATCCGGCCTGAGAAACGAGTCCGGTTTAATCGGAATGTCGGCCCGAGGTGAGGTCGGGTCATGGCCAGTTCGGGATCATTCCCGAGACTCAGACCCAACCTAGAAGGGCGGCATCGTTGTTCCTTCAGCACCGGGCCACGGGAGAGTCAGGGCTGCGATATAGATTTTTACCATCTTCTTTATCGGGGATTTTTAGTTGTAAGATTTGGTGTTGTTTATTCCCCTTTATGTATTTGTTCTGGATGATTTTTGTTTTATTCTTATTATTATGTTCATCTTTTCTACTATTATTATTACTATTTCACATTTTTTTTATTTCTTATGTATATTCAGATTTATTTATTTATCATAATTTTTATTAATTTATTATTATCATTATCATTAGTATTATCATTATATATATTTTTGGAGAGAGAGTGGGCCGCTAGAGGGCTAAAAAGGGTGTACCGCTGAAGGGCTGAGGGAGTGTGCCGCTGAGGGGCTAAAAGGGTGTACCGTTGAAGGGCTGAGGAGTGTGCCACTGAAGGGCTAAAAGGGTGTACCGCTGAAGAGCTGAGGAGTGTACCGCTGAAGGGCTAAAAGGGTGTACCGCTGAAGGGCTAGGGAGTGTGCCGCTGAAGGTCTAAAGGGGTGTGCCGCTGAAGGGCTAGGGAGTGTGCCACTGAAGGGCTAAACGGGTGTACCGCTGAAGGGCTAGGTTGGAAATACTGATGAGGGCCCACTCTCCCTCAAGTTCTTTTAAGGCTTTTCTTTTCTTCTTTTCTTTGGTTTTATTAAGTTTGCATGGGTTTCTTCTTTTCTTCTTTTGATCAGTTTTCTTTCTTTCTCCCATGAGGACGAATGTTCAAGTTGTTTAGTTGTCGTTCGATTTTACTCTCTTTATGTTGATTACGGTTCCCTTGCCTCGGTTAAAGTGCTTTACCGTTGTTCTCCTTTTTTTTATTTGTTTGTTGCTTTCTTTTAGTCCTTTTTAACGTGTGGTTGTTCCATTTGTTGGTTGCTTCCTTTTATCTTTTTAATATGTTATCGTTTCTAACGAAAATTCGGTAGTATCTCCCCTTAACTCGAGCGTAAGGGAGATACAGGGAACGCGCCCACAAAGAGTGGCGGAACCCGACAACTGGAGGTGGGCGCCCGATAGCGGCAACACCTTAATGAAACCTCAGAAAACTCGGAGGGAACGCCGGACAGGAAAACTCTCCCCGGCTGGCCAGGGATGCACCGAGCAAAAGGGTTGGGGGTGTGTCGGCAAGGAGTGGCCTAGGGCATGCCGGGGAAGGCCCGTAGGGGGGCGTGCCGGCAAAGGGGCTCCAAGGGTGTACCGGGGAAGGAGTGATTGGGGTGTGCCGGTGAAGGGACTCCAGGGCGCACCGGGGAAGGAGTGATTGGAGTGTACCGGCGAAGAGGCCCTGGGCGACAGCGGGGCAGGGCCCATGGGGCGTGCCGGAGAGGTCCCTAGGCGACAGCGTGCCGCTGAAGGGCGTTGGAGGAGCGGATCGTTGAGGGGCCGAGAGGGGAGAAACTCCCCACCCGCAGACGGGCGAGGGTGAGGGCCAAAAGCCCTACGAGGGAGATACGCCACGGGGTAAAGTTCACTGCCGGAGGCCGAACCAATGAGGAAGAAGAGGAAGAGGAAAACGCAAGTGATGCAAACATGCGAGAAATGTCTTAGAAAGACATCAAAAATATTCGCAAGCCTTCTATTCCTATTCTCACAAGAAAAATGCCCCGAGGGGACTAACACATTGTAATAAAGGGAAAACGGGGAAAAGGGAAACCAAGAAGGAACAAGATAGGGTCGGGGGGGGGGGGGGCACCGGCTCCTCTTCTCTTCTTCTCTTCCATCTTCTTTCTCCTCGCTCAGGCGGTGGTGATCGAGGCGGTAGGCTCCTCTTCTTCTTCTTCTCTTCTCGCACAGACGGCGGCGGTGGGCGGAGTGGCGGGGCCTCTCCCCTCTCTTCCTCTCTTCCCTCTTCTTCTCTTCCCCTTCTTCTTCTCTTCTTCTCTTTCTCTTCTTCTCTTCTTCCTCTCTGTCCGTCCGTCCCCCCTCTCTTTTCGCAGCGAAGAGGGGTTTTATACCCCGGGCGGCGGGAGCCTCCGAAGGCGGGAAGCATCCGGCGGGCATTTAATGGGAGTTGTCTCCCTTATCCTGGGTGGCAGGAGGAGTAGGCAGCGTGGCTCTCTCCGGGCGACACCTCAGCAGGTCCACTGCGCGCCAAGAATCCGTAGGGCATGGGCGTAAGATTTCGTTTGCCGGAACGTGCCGTTGAAGAGCCTGAATGGCGTGCCGCTGCCAGGCACAACAAGCGTGCCGCTGAGAGGGCCAAAAGGCGTGTCGCTGAACGGCCAGGAGAGCGTGCCGTTGAAGGCCTGAAATAATGTGCCATTGAAGGCCTGAAATAGTGTGCCGTTGAAGGCCTGAAATAGTGTGCCGTTGAAGGCTTGCAGGGTGTGCCGTTGAAAGGGCACAAGGGCGTGCCGCTGAAGGCCCAGGGGTGTACCGCTGAAGGGCCAAAAGGCTGTGCCGCTGAAGGGCCCAGGGGTGTACAGCTGGAGGGCCAAGGGCTGTGCCGCTGAAGGGCTAAGATGGGCAGTTCTGAGCCCGTTGTGAGCACAAGTTGTGGCCCATTTAATTTTCTTCGAGGCCCATGGATTGTGGGGGCTCTTGGTGGTTGATTTCTCTTCACTGTCGTGACTCCAGAGATGGCTTCACGGTAGTGTGCATATTTGGGGAGTCCGGATGACCAGTCCCTCCGGGGCTTCTTCACTCGGTGCCGTTGTCGATGCTGGGCCGAGCAGGATATCTGGGTGTGCAACTTTTTGGTGTCCACAAAAGCCCCCCACCCACGGGTAGCGCAGGCGATGGATGAGCCGGGCGGTGCCCATAGGTGTACTGGTCTCTTTTTCTCTTCGCGGTGCCGTCGGGGTGTCGGGAGCCGACATGACTTGTTTGTCTCCTCTTTTCTTCGTCAGTGTCGATGGGGTGCCAAGAGCTGACCTTGTTTGTTGGTCTCTTTATCTCTTCGTCAGCGTCGACGGGGCTTCAGGAGCTGACATGCTCTGTTGGTCTCTTTGTCTCTTCGTCAGTGCCGACGGGGTGTCGGGAACTGACATGCTTTGTTGGTCTTTTATCTCTTCGTCAGTGCCGACAGGGTGCCAGGAGCTAATCTGGCTTGTTGTCTCGTGGTCTCTTCGTCAGCGCCGACAGGGTGCCGGGAGCTGACATGATATGTTGGCCTCTTGGTCTCTTCGTCAGCGCCGATAGGGTGCCGGGAGCTGGCCTGGCTTGTTGGTCTCTTTGTCTCTTCGTCAGCGCCGACAGGGTGCCGGGAGCCGACCTGGTTTGTTGTCCCTTGGTCTCTTTGTCAGCGCCGACAGGGTGCCGGGAGCTGACATGATATGTTGGTCTCTTTGTCTCTTCGTGAGTGCCGACAGTGTGTCGGGAGCTGACATGGTTTGTTCGTCTCCTCTTCTCTTATTTTTCTTCTCTTCTCTTTTCTCCTCTTCTATATTCCCTTGCACGTAAACATGGGGTGAGAATCTATTTAGTGTCCTCAAATCAGGGAAGCGGGCTGCGAATGCCGAAATTTGGGAAGAACACTGCCAGAGCCAAACTTGGGAAAGCGGGCCATGGGGGCCGAGGTAAGCAGGCTACAAGAGCCAAAGTTGGGAAGCAGGCTATAAAAGTCAAACGGAAGCAGGCCAGAAGAGCCGAAGTCGGGAAGCAGGCCGCGGAGGCCGAATTGGGGGAGCAGCTTATAAAGCCAAGGATATTGGGAAGCGGGCTGCAAGAGCCGAAATTATGGGAAGTGAGCCGCGAAGGCCAAATTCTGGGAAGCAGGCTATGAGAGCCGAATTCTGGGAAGCATGCTGCAAGAGCCAAAGATATTGGGAAGCGGGCTGCAGGAGCCGAAATTATGGGAAGCGGGCCGTGAAGGCCTAATTCTGGGAAGCAGGCTATGAGAGCCAAATTCTGGGAAGCAGGCTGCAAGAGCCAAAGATATTGGGAAGCGAGCTGCAAGAGCCAAAATTATGGGAAGCGGGCCGTGAAGGCCGAATTCCAGGAAGCAGGCTATGAGAGCCAGAATTGGGAAGCAGGCCACGAGGGCCCAAAGGGAAGTAGGCTATGAAGGCCGAGGGGAAGCAGGCTGCGAGAGCCAAAGCTGGGGAGAGGGCTATGAAGGCCGAAATTATAGCAGGCTACGGAAGTCAAATCGAGGAAGCAGGCTACAAGAGTCAAAACTAGGAAGCGGGCTGCAGAAGCCGAGATTATGGGCAGCGGGCCGTGAAGGCCGAGTTCTGGGAAGCAGGCAGTGAAGGCTGAATTCTGGGAAGTAGGCTGCAAGAGCCAAAGATGTTGGGAAGCGGGCTGCAAGAGCCGAAATTAGGGCGCAAGATGTGAAAGCCCAAATCGGGGAAGCGGACTATAGAAGCCGGAGTTGGCAGATTAACGAGCCGCGAGGGCAAGAGGTAGGCCATGGGGGCCAAGATTGGGCTCTACGAGCCAGCGCAGGTAAAGTAGGATTCGATAGTCGAAATTGAGTTTATTTTGTACACACATTTTTATTATTTATTACTATATATATATATATATATATATATTTACTATATATAATTTTTTATTCAAGCATGCAAGCATTCATTAGCAGGCATATCGTACATATGAGTAAGGCAGCTCCCTCTATAGGGGATAGGATTGGGACATCGCCCGTAATTCGTAGATGCGGTGCGGGCCGCGAGGCACAATTGAGGGGTGGTGCACCCATCAAGAGGATATCGCATGTCTTGCATGCATAGCCTAAATTCACGCATTTCACCCGAGGTAATTCTATGTGGCGTGGCAGTGCAAATGTGTGAACAAAGGGCCCTAACCATAGGGATATGCAGGTTTTCCTGGTGACACTCAAGGATCACTTTAGCACCTACACATTAGTTCCAGGCTCTCGACTTTTGGTAGCTTCACACAGCCCCCATTTGTTTATTTTGGTAGCAGATTTCACCGTTCGACGCGAGTCTCCTCATGTGTTTCAATGGGGATTCCCGGCTACTAGGATTTGTCCTTATTGTGATTCGCTTCACCATTTCGCGCGAGTCTCCTCTTTTGTTTCAGTGGGGATTCTCGGCTACTCGGATCCGCGTTTCTCTCTCTCTTCTTTGTTCTCTTCTTTTTTTTCCTCTCTCTTTTTTCTCTTTTTTTTTTTACAGTGGGGGTAGGCAGCTTTTTCCTCACGATTATCTTTCACGCGAGTGTAGGAATTCAAGTCTCCGTAGAGTGCTAAGAAGAAATTCGGGCAATCCCTATAGTCGAAGGCTATTGAACACATTAAGTGCTAAGTGTGGGAGCGTTGCCTCAGGTTTATTTTGTGAGTTGTGCTTAGCGATTCAGCCATGACTCTTCCCCCTAACATGTGCATCCGCCATAGTTGGGTTCCCTTCGAGCGTACGCCGTGACACGCGTGCATCCGGAATCGAGGCGATATTATTATTTAGCAAGGAAACACGGTCCTAGAAAATTTCAATGAGGTGTATTATTCTATATTAAGCAACCATGCAAGTGGGGCAATCGTGCATTCTCTTCTTTCTTTTCTCTTTTCTTTGTGTTTGTTTTGTTGTTTTCTTTTTGTTTTGATTTTTTTTGTTTTTTTGATTGATTGTTTGTTTGTTTTTTGTTTTGCATAAGAAAATATTACTGTTACGTATAAGTGTAGTGGTAGTAAAGGTATTAGGGAAGCAGACCACGAACGGCTGAAAGGACATTAGGGAAGCGGGCCGTGAAGGCCGAAGTTGATATTGGAAGTAGGCCACAATAGCCAAACATCGAGGAGAGCGGGCTGCGAGAGCCAAATTATGGGAAGCATGCTGCAGGAGCCGAAGTTGGGAAGCGAGCTGCAGGGGCCGAAGTTACGGGAAGCGGGCTGTGAAGGCCAAATTCTGGGACGCCAGTAGTAAACGCTGAATTCTGGGAAGCAGGCTGCGAGAGCCAAAGATATTGGGAAGCGGGCTGCAGAAGCCGAAATTGGGAAGCGGGCCGTGAAGGACGAATTCTGGGAAGCATGCCGCAAGGGCCGAATTCTGGGAAGCAGGCCGCAAGGGCCGAATTCTGGGAAGCAGGGTGCGAGTGCCAAAGATATTGGGAAGCGGGCTTTAAAAGCCAAAATTGGGAAGCGGGCCGTTAAGGTCGAATTCTGGGAAGCAGGTAGCGAGAGCCAAAGATATTGGGAAGCGGGCTGCAGGAGTCGAAATTATGGGAAGCGAGCCGTGAAGGCCAAATTCTAGGAAGCAAGCCGCGAAGGTCGAATTCTGGGAAGCAGGCCGTAAAGGTCAAATTCTGGGAAGTAGGCCGTAAAGGTCAAATTCTGGGAAGCAGGCTGCGAGAGCCAAAGATATTGGGAAGCGGGCTGCAGGAGCTGAAATTATGGGAAGTGAGCCGTGAAGGCCAAATTCTGGGAAGCAGGCCGTAAAGGCCAAATTCTGGGAAGCAGGCCGTAAAGGCCAAATTCTGGGAAGCGGGCTGCAGAAGCCGAAATTGGGAATCGGGCCGTGAAGGCCGAATTCCGGGAAGCAGGCTGCGAGAGCCAAAGGTATTGGGAAGCGGGCTGCAGGAGCCAAAATTATGGGAAGCGAGCCGTGAATGCCAAATTCTGGGAAGTAGGCCGTGAAGGCCAAATTCTGGGAAGCAGGCTGCAAGAGCCGAAGATATTGGGAAGTAGGCTAAAAAGCCAAGGGATATTGGGAGCAGGCTGACAAGCCGAGAGATTTTAGGAGTAGGCTGTAAAGCTAAAAAGAGATCAGAGAGCACGGTGGGATGGGTGGATTAATCATGACAGTGGGCCTTGGCCGGAATGACTGAGCCAAAGGGCGTCGGGTAGTAGGATACGTGAGCCGAGGAGAAGGGTTTGTGAAGCGGCAGGTTCGAAGACCACGTCTGTCTCATGTCTCTTTTTTCTTCTTCTTCTTTTGTGTGGGGAGACAGGTGCAAAGACCATGTCTGCCTCGTGACTCTTCTTTCTCTTATTATCTTCTTCTGTTATGGAGAGGCGGGCTCGGGGACCACGTCTGCCTCATGTGTATTCTTTCTTTTCTCCTCTTCTTTTGTGTGATTAGACGGGCTCGGGGACCACGTCTGCCTCATGTGTATTCTTTCTTTTCTCCTCTTCTTTTGTGTGATTAGACGGGATCGGGGATCACGCCTGCCTCATGTGTATTCTTTCTTTTCTTCTCTTCTTCTTTTACGTGGAGAGGCAGGTGCAAAGACCACGTGTGCCTCGTGACTCTTCTTTCTCTTCTTCTCTTCTTCCTTTGCAGTGAGGCAGGTGCAAAGACCATGTTTGCCTCATGTATGCTTTTTTTTCTCTTCTCTTATTCTTTTGCAGAGAGGCAGGTGCAAAGATCATGTTTGCCTCATGTCTCTTTTTTTTTCTCTTCTTTTGTGTGATGAGACGGGCTCGAGGACCACGTCTGCCTCATGCCTATCTTTTTCTTTATTCTTCTCTTCTTTTGTCATTAATGCTTCCATGCTGGAGTCTATTTCTCTTAATGTGCCCCCAAGTTGGGGTGTAGCTTCATTTGGTATGCATCCCCCCTGAGGGGGTGTGTTTTGCCTCTTCGCTTCTGTGCCCCCAAGCGGGGTGTATTTTTTTTGGCTTCTATGTCCCCAGACCAGGGTGTGTTTTTTTAATGCCCCCGAGGTGGGGTGTAGCTCTCTTCAAATGCCCCCATGGTGGGGTATACTCTTCACAGCTTCTATGCCCCCAGGCGCGGTATGTTTCTTCTTCATATGCCCCTGGTACGGGGAGTAACTCTCTTCAAATGCCCCCAAGCCGGGGTATACTCTTCACGGCTTCTATGTCCCTAGGCGGGGTATGTTTCTTCTTCATATGCCCCTGGTACGGGGCATAGCTCTCTTCAAATGCCCCCGGCACGGGGGTGTATCTTTTGCTTCTTATGCCCCCCTGAGGCTGGGGTGAATCTTTTTCTCCTTACGCCCCCCTGAGGCGGGGGTGTATCTCTTTACGGCTTCTGTGCCCCCGAAGTAGGGTATGTTGTTTCTTCAAATGCCGCTTGGGTGGAGTATATCTTTCTTCTTATGCTCCCAGATCAGGATGTATGTCTCTTTGTTTCTGTGCCCCGGGTCGGGGTAGATGCTTCTGCTTCTTATGCGCCAAGGGCGGAGTGTATTTTTGTACCCCCAGGCTGGGGTAGGTGCTTCTGCTTCTTATGCGCCAAGGGCGGAGTGTATTTTTATGCCCCCAGGCTGGGGTAGGTGCTTCTGCTTCTTATGCGCCAAGGGCGGAGTGTATTTTTGTGGCCCCAGGCTGGGGTAGACGCTTCTGCTTCTTATGCGCCAAGGGCGGAGTGTGTCTCTTTCTGTGCCCCTAGGCTGGGGTACATTCTTCATGTTTCTCATACCCTTTTCGCAGGGCGTATTCTCTTGGTTCTCATGTCCCTTGATCGGGACATATGGTTCTTCTTCTGACACCCCTAGGTCGGGGTATATTCTTTCTTCATGTGCTCCCAGGTCGGGATGTATGCCTCTTTACTTCGGTGCCCCCAGGTGGAGGTGTACTCTGTCTCTTTACTTCTGCGTCCCCCAGGCGGGGTATGTTTCTTCTTCAAATACCCCTGAGCCGGCGCACATTCTTTATGGCTTCTATGCCCCCTGGCGGGGTATATTTCTTCTATAAATATCCCTAAGACGGGATGTATTCTTCTCTTTCTTATGCTCCCAAGGCGGGATGTATCTTCTTCAAATACCCCTAAGCGGGGGCGTGTTCTTTACGGCTTCTATGCCCCCTGGAGGGGAATGTTTTGTCTTCAAATACCCCTAGACCGGGGTGGACTTCTCTTCATATGCCCCTGAGTCGGGGCGCACTCTTTATAGCTTCTAGGCCCTCGAGGCGAGGTATGCTTCTTCTTCAAATACCCCTAAGACGGGGGTGTGATTCCTGACTTCATATGCCCCCGACGTGGGGTATATCTTTTGTTTCTTATGCTCCCGAGCCAGGATGTAGCCTCTTGGCCTCATATGCTACCGAGGCGAGGGGTATGTTGCTTCATGTGCCCCCCGGGGGGAATGCATTTTGCATCTACTGCC
Source organism: Amorphophallus konjac (assembly GCA_022559845.1). Lineage (NCBI taxonomy): Eukaryota > Viridiplantae > Streptophyta > Magnoliopsida > Alismatales > Araceae > Amorphophallus > Amorphophallus konjac. The sequence continues at coordinate 61,462,108 of CM040120.1, read as the reverse complement.
CCGTGGCGGGGCATATCTCTTGGCTTCTTACGCCCCCAGGGTGGGGTATATCTTTCGCTTCTTATGCCCCCCCTTGAGGCGGGGTGAAGTCTTTGCTTCAAATGCCCCTAAATCGGGGTATAGTTTTATCTCATATGCCCCTGGCGTAGGGGTGTATTTCTCTTCCCATGCCCCTCAGTCGGGGTGTATCTTTGTGGCTTGTTGTGCCCCCAAAGGGAGGTGCCTTTCTCTTCATGTGCGCCGGGCACCGGGTGTATCTTTACTTTTCTTTCTTTTTTTATATGCCCCCGAAGGGGGAATTCTTCTTCTTCTGCCCCGACACGCTGGGGAATGTTTGCTTCTTGTGCCCCCGAAGTGGGGTGTATACTTTTTCTTCAGACTCCCCTAAGGTGAGGTGTATTCTTTGTTGCTTCATGTACCCCCGAGTCAGGGTGGATTCTCTTCATGTGCCCCCATGGTAGGGTGTATTCTTTGTTGCTTCATGTACCCCCGAGTCGGGGTGGATTCTCTTCATGTGCCCCCATGGCGGGGTGTACTCTCTTTATGTGTCCCTAGGAGTGGGGTGTGGTTTGCTTCCTGTGCGCCCTAACACGGTGTATCGCTGCTTGCAATGTCCCCCGAGGCGGGATATCCTTCTTCTTCAAATATCCCTAAGACGGGGCGTATTCGTTATGGCTTCTATGCCCCCATAGCGGGGTGCGTTTCTTCTTCAAATACCCCTAAGATGGGGTGGACTCTTTTCTTCTTATACTCCCAAGGCAGGATGTAGCTTCTTCAAATGCCCCTGAGCCGAGGCGTATTCTTTACGGCTTCTGTGCCCCCATGCGGGGTATATTTCTTCTTCAAATACCCCTAGGCCGGGGTGTATCCTTGCTACTTCTCATGCTCCTGTGGCGGGATGTGACTTCTTCAAATGCCCTTAAGCCAGAGCGTATTCTTCATGACTTCTATGCCACCTGGCGGGGTATGTTCCTTCTTCAAATGCCCCTAAGCCAGTGTGTGTTCTTATACTTTTTGCGCCCCTCAGGGCGAGGTGCATTTCTCTCCATATGCCCCTAGTATGGGGTGTGCTTTTATTTCATATGCCCCCAGGCCGGGGTACGTTCCTTCTTCATATACCCCTAAGCCAGGGTGAGTTTCTCTTTTTGTGTGTCCCCAGGCCGGGGTGAATTCTTTTCTTCATATGCCCCCATGGCGGGGTATGTCTTTTACTTCAGGTGCCCCCATATCGGGGTGTATTTCTTCTTCAAATGCCCCTAAGCCGGGGTGCAACTCTATTTCCTCTTATGTCCCCAGTTCGGGGCAGATTCTTCTTCAAATGCCCCGAAGCCGAGGTGTAGCTTTTGCTTTGTGTGCCCCTTAGTCGGGGCGGATTCTCTTCATGTGCCCCTTGGAATGGGGTGTATTTTTTTTTGTTTACCTCCTATGCCCCTGTAGCAGGGTATATATCTTCTTCTCATCCCCCATGGCGGGGTATGTGCACGCTCTCTTCGGGAGTGGTGGCCGTGCTTGGCCTCATTGCTATAAAGCATTCCCCACAGCGATCAACCATTCACCAAGCTACAATTGTGGCTCTCTAGGTCTTTTAACAAGCACTGGGGGGCCGTTTTGTGCCAGATGGAGGCAGCAGGAAGGAGGAACGAGCGGGGTCATTGCACCGCGGACTTCGGACCTCCTAGAGTCGGGCGGGATATCGGGTTTCTTCTTGCTCTTTCAGTCGATGATGCTGGCCAACTTCTCTTCCTTTCTTCTTTATTTCTCCCTTTTTTTTGTATGATTGACCAGGGTGGAGGTGCAGGAGAGCGCTCACCCCCTCAGGGAGGGGATGAGTAGTTCGCTCCACCGCATCAACCCCACAGTGGTAATCTTCGTTCAACACGGGTCTCGACGGACGTGGCAGTACAACCCTCTCCTGCCAATTCTTTATCTTCTTCTTTTTGCTTCTTTCTTTTCTCTTTTTCTTCTTTTCTTCTTTTCTTCTTCTCTTCTCTTCTTCTTTTCTTCTTTTCCTCTTTTCTTCTTTTCTTCTCTTTCTTCTTAAGGAAAAAAGGGGGGGTTGATTTCCCCTCCCTTCTCTTCTCTTTCTCTTCTCTTTTTTTTATAACAGCCCCCATGATTCCTGGAAGCTGCATATGCTTCGAAGCAGCGTCCTCGAGGCCACGAAGGCAGCTGCACCAAGTCTGGCTTTTCTCCCCATAGGACTGGCGAAGACAGCACCTGCCATTCATCAAAGCAGGCAAACATCGCTAATTAGGAGGCCACGAGACCTCAAATCCCGGCGAAGAGATGAAGGGTGGTTTAGGTCCCACCGGGCGTGCCAGACTTGTGGACGCATTAAAATTCGCTCATTCAGGCGCTTCGTCTATTGCGTGCGTGGGCGTGCCAGTCACCGAAGTGACAATTTATTCGGGTTTCGAAGAGTCCATGGTGCGCTCGATCTGACTTCGTCAGATGATTGTGTGGTTCGTGCCGAGAGCAAAACCCGCCGCGCCATAAAGGTCACGGCGTCATTTACATCCCCCCTACGAGGGAACACCCTTGATTAATCACCGGGATTCAGGGCCTCATGGCCAAGAAATTAATTGCATGAAAGGTCTATTACGAGGTATTGAAATCCTCACACGAGGGCGAGAAGAAAACCATTCGCGGTCATGTTGGTCGTGTACTGACCATTTAATGTTCGGACGAATGTCCAGCTCAAGAAAATCACGGTTGTTGTGGGAAAATCAGAACGCATGTATGCCGAGGTACGACAAATTTATTATTCGGAAGAGCGGAAAACGTTCGGCTGAGCCTCGGTTAAAGCGGTCAAAAACCAATAAATCTGTTGGCCCAGTGCAAGAGCAAGCTGCGACCATACTGCGGTGGGCCCCCCGCAGTCGAAGTTTGGCTCGATGAGCGTCATTAATATTTCCGGTGCCAAGGGGCAACGAGGGAATGTCCCATGAATCAGCTGAAAAGCCCTATGTCTAGGGAAGCAGACGTTCAAAACGTGTCGATCATTCGGGAGACCGTTCAATATTCAAACGGGTGTCCGGCTTGAGAATATCGTAATCGTCGCGGGAGGACCTGAAACATATGTATGCCGGGATACGGCACATATACTATTCCGAGACACTGAAATCATTCGGTTAAATCTCGGTTAGTGTAGCAGGAAACCAATGAATTTGTTGGCCCAGTGCGAGATCGAGTCAGGACCATACCGGGGGCGCCTCCCGCGGTCCAAACGGGGCTTGCATGGGCATTATTAATGTTTTCGGTGTCGGAGGGCAACGGGGAAGAGTCCCGGGACTAGACTCCAAAACCGAGAACGTGTTCGAAGGGAGCGGGCTGTAGGCCGAGGATGCGGGTCAGACAACGACCATAGTCGGGACGGACCCAAGGTCCAAGCATAGCCCACGAAGGCCATGTTGATATTCCCATGCAGAGGGTCTAGAGATGACGGGAGCCATCTCGTTCTATTCAAATTTCATCGGTCACTTGCTGACCGTTTGATATTCGAACAAGGGTCCATATTGAAGGTACGACGTAGATAGAAACAACCCCGTACAAATGTATGTCGAGTTCGCGGTAATTTCAATGAAAGGGGGAACGAATCCCGATAGGGTGAATTCGATTTGCCGAGCTATCGGCCCAGAGCAATACCGGGTTACGACCACGTCGGGGTGGGAGCCGTCGGCCATGTTGGTTGCTCACGGGTCTTTTCATGTTCAGACACAGGTCCGTAATAGAAATGCGACGGAAATCGAGGTGAACCCGTTCAAATGTCTACCGAACGTGCGGTAATTTTCGTAGTGGCTCGGAAGGGATCCGGCCTGAGAAACGAGTCCGGTTTAATCGGAATGTCGGCCCGAGGCGAGGTCGGGTCATTGTCTGTCACGCCCCGATGCGGAATCTCGGGACGTACGGTTAGAGGCAAGCGAGCAATAAAGAATTCCGAACCATTGCACTAAAGGTTGGAAAAGTAATAATCAGAGTTTTATTGATAAAAATTGAGTACAATGGGTAGAACAACTACATCCATATAATAATCAAACTAGAACAATTTCTCATTAATTCTACGGGTACAAACTGACTCAATAAACTAATACTATCTCTCGATATCACTCCAGTCCATCCCTGACAAGTTCGTCACCTGGAAAGAGGGGAAACAGTAGGAGTGAGCTAAACGCGCTCAGTAGATAACCACAAACAGGTTTAAGTAATTAACCATTGATTTCCAATTTATATGAAATGCAGTAAATAAAGAATGACGATAGAAATAACTTGCAAAGTCAAGAAATATAGCAATTTATCAAGTAATGAACAAGTAAAGTAACAGTAAGAAAATTTGGCCAGCAAGTATGTTACACATGTAACCAGGTAAATACACACGAGTCGAGTATCCAGAATTTGTCGTAGACGTAACAAGTCAAGTCAAGTATTCGGGTGTAATGCCTCACCCTTGTCATAAACATCCCAATGGGCTCAATATCTTTTCGGGCGCTCTCCCCAGGACCAGACTGGGCCCTTATGATGCGATGGCATTTCATTTCAATTGGATCACCGATCCCCCGTCTAGACATAGTCAATTATGGCCAATATAATCAGATGAATTTCTGTCGGGTACAAGATGTAAAGGACGACACTTGTCTCCTTTGATTCAAGAGTTTAAACACAACGAAAAACCCAAAACAAGGTATTCGTACGGCAATCACTGGGCCGTACTCTTATGAGTAACGAGTCACGGGGCCAAGAATGAACGGGTGACAGTAAGCCGTTCGAGAAAGAGAAGTAAGTTCCGAAGAACGAGAATATACGAACCATTTGGGTCGTATTTTTCAAGAAATACGGTTCTAGAGAATCCGTATTAAGTATAATGATCTAAATATAAGATAATTTATGTGAAATATTTACCGGGTTGCCAATAACAATTAAACCAACCAATTTCAGTTTAATGTCCATTGGTCAATTCCGGGCTCAAGTATGACCGAAGATTATCCAAGGGTAATCGGTCAATTTATCAAGTTAAAACGATAGTCATGATGTAACCGTAATTTTACCACGGTAAATTGTCTCACGGTAAAAATGTGAAGTTTACCGGATAGAGTGTCCGGTTAATTGGCCAAAGACTTGCCATAAGTTGGCCAATAATTTTCTGATTTACAGTAATTTACAGAAATTACCTACGGTAAATTTTTAGCTTATGGTAATTAGCCAATTTATCCAAAGTTACAAGTGAATTACAATAATTTTCACTTTAACAAAATAGATACTGCAATTAATAGAAATTTACTCATCTCATTATTTGTTATTTATGTGGATTATCAGTTTTTACTATTTAACATTGTTAAATGGGTCAGAATAGCAAAAATCAGGTTTTCTGGAAGTTAAACAGTTGAAAATGGGCCGTTAAACCTATTGGGTGAAAATTGGACCAGAAATAGGTTTCTGTTAAGCGGTCTAAGTACGGCCGTTTTCAGGAGAACAGCGGTCTGGGAATGACCGTTAAATGGATAAACAACGGTTCCCTAACAGCCGTTCTAGTCTGAGGAATTTACCTTCGGCTGTCTGCTAACACACGTCGGTCAGGGGCCGTTTCTAGGGTAAAAGGGTACAACGGTCATGGTAGGGCCATTTATCATGTAAAACGGTCGTTTTCTAGCCGTAATAAAAAAAATACACTTAAATGATAATATTACTAAATTTATTCTAAAGCGGTCTCGGGTTGACCGTTATGCATGTACAACGGTTTGGGGTGAACCGTGGAATGCCAGGGGACAAAACGGTTCATGAAAAGCCGTTAAGACGTACTCTATGGCGGTCGTTACGGGGCCGTTAAAGTAAATAAACGGTCCGTGTGGAGCCGTCTTTCTCTGTAACACGGGGATATTGAAAACAGAAGTATAATCCGGTAATGGGGCTTCAATTCATGAGTTTAAGCATGCAAATGGATAATAAAACATGATTTCTAGAAGTTAACAGCATGCCCTTTCATTCCATTTATCAAATTTGAGGTTTGTGCCATGGTTACCTACCTTAACCAAGGAAGGAAAATAAGAGATGTCTTGAGGAAGAAGATGAATAGTGATATTTGCAGAAGCCTTCACAGCACGTAGCAGCAGAGTCTCCTTTGTTTAGGCTTAAGGATTGCTAAGGAAGGCTTAAGGGGGCTTCTATTTATAGTTTTCATTTGAAGGAACGTGTGAAATCTTCACACACTTCACACAAGACTGGTCAGAGCCGCAAAACCCATCCCTGCGTCCAAGCCGTGTTCTTGCCGACCTAAAACACGTTTTCACGTGTTCCACAAGGTAGGTTAGTCTTAAGCTAAGCCTAATCCTATGGATTAAGGAATAGTTAACTAAAACCTCCTTTAAATGTTACCAAACGATTTTTAATGAAATTGACCCAGAAGACAAAATTGCTAATCAATACATGCCCTTTCAGATTATGATTTTTATAGAATTTTATCACGAGGTTTAAGGTTAATCTCCTAATCTTAAGATTAACATAATAATTTAACTCAAATGTTCAACGGTTCAATCGATAGAGAGAGTTTCTGATTTTTACCGATGAAACTCCAGAAGACAAAGTTGCTAAGAAAAATACTCTCTATCAGATGTGATTTTTGTAGATTTTTCTACGGTAGTTGTATTTTCGGGTGAATAGTGTTTTCCGCGTTTTTAAGTCAAGCTTAAATCATCGATTAAGCCATGTAACTGATTTTATTAGGGTCAAGTATAGAAGACTAAAGTGTTTACCATAGTGTTTACTAATTAACTACCATTTTTAAGTATTTTCATATGATAGTCAAAAAAATTACGATTTACTATTTACCATAGTTACTATTCAAAATTTTTTTTTTTTACTATTCACGAAATTAAATAATTGCACAGAAACTCGGGGTCTTACACCCTCCCCTACTTAAAGAATTTGGTCCTCCAAATTCACTGGACCAAAATACGGTAAAAATATCGCTTACCTAGAGTAGATCGGGATAACGCTTCCGTATAGCGTCCTCGGATTCCCATGTAGCTTCTTCTATTCCACGCCGACTCCATTGTATTTTAACCATCGGTATGGAACGATTCCGAAGTTGTTGCTCTTTCCGATCCAGAATCTTCACTGGTCTTTCTTCATAAGACAAGTCCTTCTTCACTTCGAGGTCCGCATGTTGAATGACGTGACTAGGGTCGTACACGTATTTCCGAAGCATAGAAACATGGAACACGTTGTGTACTCCAGCTAGTTGAGGAGGTAAGGCCAATCTATAGGCGACTTCACCCACTCGATCAAGGATCTCAAATGGACCAATATACCTTGGGCTTAACTTGCCATGAATACCGAATCGGCGAATACCTCTCGACGGAGAGACCTTCAAAAATACATGCTCGCCAATCTGGAATTTCAAATCTCTTCTTCTATTATCAGCATAACTTTTCTGCCTTGATTGAGCTACAAGTAACCGGTCTCGAATAATTCGAATATTCTGTGATGATTCTGAGACAAGATCCGGTCCAAGCCATTGCTTCTCGCCAATCTCATCCCAACATAATGGAGAACGACAACTCCTTCCATACAAAGCCTCGAAAGGTGCCATTTGTATGCTGGATTGATAACTATTGTTATAGGCGAATTCTATCAATGCCAAATGATCACTCCAGCTGCCATCGAAGTCAATCATACAAGCTCTCAACATATCTTCCACAATCTGATTTGTTCTCTCGGTCTGTCCATCTGTCTGCGGATGAAATGCAGTACTGAAATTCAGACGGGTACCAAGAGATTCTTGCAAACCCTTCCAGAAATGAGATGTAAATCTCGGGTCTCGGTCAGACACAATGCTGACTGGAATACCATGAAGTCTAACCACTTCCTTCAGATATAATGCTGCTAGTACATCAACCGTCCACTTGGACTTAATAGCTAGAAAATGGGCTGACTTAGTCAATCGATCCACGATGACCCATATTGCATCATAGCCACCTCGAGTCTTAGGAAGACCCATAATAAAGTCCATACCAATACTCTCCCACTTCCATTGGGGAATATCAAGTGGTTTCAATTTACCTGCCGGTCTAAAATGCTCGGCCTTTACTTGTTGACAAACAAGACATCTGCTTACAAAATCTGCAATTTCCCTTTTCATGTTTGGCCACCAAAATGTCCTCTTCAAGTCTTTGAACATCTTAGTGCCTCCCGGATGGATAGTGTATCGGGATCTATGTGCTTCTTCAAGGATCCGATTCTTTATATTAGCCTCATCCGGTACACAAGTTCTACCTTGAAACACCAGTCTTCCATCATTGGCTATCGAGAAGTCAGGTCTGCCACTTAAGTTTTCCTTAATCTCGACTAGCTCGGGATCAATATCTTGTAATAGCTTGATTTCCACTAACAGTTCGGGCTTGAGTTGCATCTGGGAAATCAAAATCCGATCATTATCAATATTGAGATCCAGACTAGCCATCAGCTCTAGTAACTTCCATTCTTGTAACATAAGACTGGATAACTTAGCCACAGGCTTCCGACTTAACGCATCAGCCACGACATTGCCTTTGCCAGGGTGATACTCGATAGAGAAGTCGAAATCCTTTATATATTCCAACCACCTTCTTTGCCTCATGTTTAATTCCTTTTGAGAAAATAAGTATTTCAGACTTTTGTGATCCGAAAATACCGTGAATGATTCTCCATATAAATAGTGCCTCCAAATCTTTAATGCGAATACTACGGCTGCCAATTCCAGATCATGCACGGGATAATTAACTTCATGCTTCCTTAACTGCCTGGAAGAATAGGCAATCACCTTGCCATGCTGCATAAGCACACAGCCTAAGCCAATACCAGAAGCATCTGTGTAGACCACAAAACCGCCTTCACCCGAAGGTAAGGTCAAAATAGGGGCAGTAGTCAAACAATCCTTCAGAGTTTGAAAACTCCGTTGGCATTCAGCTGACCACTCAAACTTGATTTCTTTGCGGGTTAATTTGGTCAAAGGTACCGCAATTTTAGAGAAATCTTGAATGAACCTTCGATAATAACCAGCCAGGCCAAGAAAACTCCTTACTTCAGTAGCATTAGTAGGCTGTTCCCAATTCTTGACTGCTTCCACTTTAGATGGATCCACAGAAATTCCATCCTTAGTAATAATATGTCCTAGAAAGGACACTTCACTCAGCCAAAATTCACACTTGCTGAATTTGGCATATAATTGGTGATCTCTCAATAATTGAAGAGCCGTTCTTAGATGCTCGGCATGATCTTCTTCACTCTTTGAGTAGATCAAAATGTCATCAATAAATACCACGACCCATTGATCAAGATAAGGTCGGAACACATTGTTCATAAGTTGCATGAAAGCTGCCGGTGCATTCGTTAACCCAAAGGGCATAACGACAAACTCAAAGTGACCATATCGGCTTCGAAAAGCTGACTTGTAAATATCATCTTCCTTAATTCTCAATTGATGATACCCAGATCGAAGATCGATCTTAGAAAAATACGAAGCTCCAGCAATCTGGTCAAATAACTCATCAATCCTCGGCAGTGGATATTTATTCTTGATAGTTATCTGGTTGAGTTGCCGATAGTCGATGCACAACCTCATCGAACCATCTTTCTTCCGAACAAACAATACAGGAGCTCCCCAAGGGGAAACACTCGGGCGAATAAAACCCTTCTCGAGTAATTCTAACAATTGTTGCTTCAATTCCCGCAATTCCGCAGGAGACATACGATAAGGGGCTCTGGAAACAGGAGATGATCCAGGAATAAGATCAATAGAGAATGTAACTTCACGCTGAGGCGGAAGTCCTGGTAACTCCTCTGGAAATACGTCCGGAAATTCCCGAACAATAGCAATATCCTTAATCTCGATCTGCTGTTCAGGGGACGCATGAACAAAAGCCAGAAAAGCTTCGCATCCACGCCTCAATAACTTGTCAGCACGAAGAGTCGAGATAAGAGACACCGGACTAGGATGTTTCACTCCTTTGAAGAATAATCCGGGGTGCTTAGAAAAAGACACCGAACAAGAATTGCAGTGAACATTGACCTCATACTGGGCCAACCAGTCGGCTCCTAGGATTACATCGTAATCCTTCATGTCTATGCAAATCAAGTCGGCTGGAAAATTCCGATCATTCACCATAACTTTACTAGAAGGATAATAATGCTGAATAGCTGAACTGGTCCCAATAGGGGTTGATATCTCTAACGGAGAGTCCATCAAAACAGGTTCTATAGCTAATAACTTAGCAAATCTCCGGGATATAAAAGAATGTGTTGCACCAGTATCAAATAGAACAAAAGCCGGAAAGTCGGATATAATGAGAGTACCTTCGACGAGTCCACCATCCTCGGAGATACCCTTTTCCTTTGTATGAAGAGCCTGGAGCCTGCCTTGAGGCTTCTTGACGTTTAGAGGTTTTGCCGGAATAGCTTGTTCCGATAATAAGGGGCAGTTGGGAATGCGGTGCTCCTTGCTTCCACATCGCAAACATGCACCTTGCTTGCGCCAACAATCCTCCATTTTGTGACCGGGACGATCACAATATCGGCATACGCCTTTGAATGGAACCACAGAATCAGGTTTCTTGTCTTCTTGTCTTGGCGCCTTGCCCTTCCACGAACCAGAACCAGAACTAGAACCAGTACTAGTGAAAGGTCTTTTCTTGTTAGGACCAGTGCCAGAATCAGTCTTATCATTCTTGAGTGCCTTCGGTTGATTCTTCTTACTACCTTGACCACGAATCCTTTCCGTCATTTCCAATGTATCTTCTAATACTTGTGCCTTTCTTACCATCTCAGAATATGTAGAAATTTCCAGTGGTGCCAGTTGATTAATATAATGAAGTCGAAGACCGTTAAGGAAACGCTTCGCCTTCATTTTCTCAGTTGAAATGAGATGTCTCGCATAACGAGAGAGTCTTGCAAACTGGGCTTCATATTCTGATACCGATAAGCTTCGCTGCTTCAGAGCTGCGAATTCCGCGGCCTTCTTTTCTTGCACGCGATCAGAAAAATATTTATCATTGAAGAATTCCTCGAATTCCTCCCACGAGACTTGTTGGTCACCGAGAGTCGGTTTAATAGACTCCCACCAAGTACGCGCATCACGTTCCAGTTGGAAAATGGACAAGAGAACACGCTCCTGGTCAGTGCATTGCATGACCTCAAAAATCCTTGCCATCTCGTCGAGCCAGTTCTCGGCTTCATCAGGATCGGTTGAACCAGCAAACCTAGGCGGGTTCATCCCTCGGAAATTCCGATACAATTCACCAGTACCATGAGCTGCGCCATGAGGTGCCGCTCCGGCTCCAGCTCCTGCCTGAGCCAATGCATTCAAGGCTTGCGTAAGTCCTTGAACCGTACGTTGCAAATTCCTCATCTCAGCACGATTGGCTGCCATTTCAAGTACCTATAAGGTAATCCGTTGTTCATGAGTCGATTATTATGAGTCGATTATTATGAGAAAAGAATTCTCAGATGAGATGAGAGAGAAAGAACTAGAGGAGTGAGACACGATTACGATTAATAGCTTAACCCGATTTCTACCCAAATCTCACAAGGTCTAGTTTTTCCTAAACTTATAGGAGAGAAGGAAACCTAGGACAATTTTAACCTAAATTTCTAGGTCAATGCGACCTATGCTCTGATACCAACTAAACTGTCACGCCCCGATGCGGAATCTCGGGACGTACGGTTAGAGGCAAGCGAGCAATAAATAATTCCGAACCATTGCACTAAAGGTTGGAAAAGTAATAATCAGAGTTTTATTGATAAAAATTGAGTACAATGGGTAGAACAACTACATCCATATAATAATCAAACTAGAACAATTTCTCATTAATTCTACGGGTACAAACTGACTCAATAAACTAAAACTATCTCTCGATATCACTCCAGTCCATCCCTGACAAGTTCGTCACCTGGAAAGAGGGGAAACAGTAGGAGTGAGCTAAACGCGCTCAGTAGATAACCACAAACAGGTTTAAGTAATTAACCATTGATTTCCAATTTATATGAAATGCAGTAAATAAAGAATGACGATAGAAATAACTTGCAAAGTCAAGAAATATAGCAATTTATCAAGTAATGAACAAGTAAAGTAACAGTAAGAAAATTTGGCCAGCAAGTATGTTACACATGTAACCAGGTAAATACACACGAGTCGAGTATCCAGAATTTGTCGTAGACGTAACAAGTCAAGTCAAGTATTCGGGTGTAATGCCTCACCCTTGTCATAAACATCCCAATGGGCTCAATATCTTTTCGGGCGCTCTCCCCAGGACCAGACTGGGCCCTTATGATGCGATGGCATTTCATTTCAATTGGATCACCGATCCCCCGTCTAGACATAGTCAATTATGGCCAATATAATCAGATGAATTTCTGTCGGGTACAAGATGTAAAGGACGACACTTGTCTCCTTTGATTCAAGAGTTTAAACACAACGAAAAACCCAAAACAAGGTATTCGTACGGTAATCACTGGGCCGTACTCTTATGAGTAACGAGTCACGGGGCCAAGAATGAACGGGTGACAGTAAGCCGTTCGAGAAAGAGAAGTAAGTTCCGAAGAACGAGAATATACGAACCATTTGGGTCGTATTTTTCAAGAAATACGGTTCTAGAGAATCCGTATTAAGTATAATGATCTAAATATAAGATAATTTATGTGAAATATTTACCGGGTTGCCAATAACAATTAAACCAACCAATTTCAGTTTAATGTCCATTGGTCAATTCCGGGCTCAAGTATGACCGAAGATTATCCAAGGGTAATCGGTCAATTTATCAAGTTAAAACGATAGTCATGATGTAACCGTAATTTTACCACGGTAAATTGTCTCACGGTAAAAATGTGAAGTTTACCGGATAGAGTGTCCGGTTAATTGGCCAAAGACTTGCCATAAGTTGGCCAATAATTTTCTGATTTACAGTAATTTACAGAAATTACCTACGGTAAATTTTTAGCTTATGGTAATTAGCCAATTTATCCAAAGTTACAAGTGAATTACAATAATTTTCACTTTAACAAAATAGATACTGCAATTAATAGAAATTTACTCATCTCATTATTTGTTATTTATGTGGATTATCAGTTTTTACTATTTAACATTGTTAAATGGGTCAGAATAGCAAAAATCAGGTTTTCTGGAAGTTAAACAGTTGAAAATGGGCCGTTAAACCTATTGGGTGAAAATTGGACCAGAAATAGGTTTCTGTTAAGCGGTCTAAGTACGGCCGTTTTCAGGAGAACAGCGGTCTGGGAATGACCGTTAAATGGATAAACAACGGTTCCCTAACAGCCGTTCTAGTCTGAGGAATTTACCTTCGGCTGTCTGCTAACACACGTCGGTCAGGGGCCGTTTCTAGGGTAAAAGGGTACAACGGTCATGGTAGGGCCATTTATCATGTAAAACGGTCGTTTTCTAGCCGTAATAAAAAAAAATACACTTAAATGATAATATTACTAAATTTATTCTAAAGCGGTCTCGGGTTGACCGTTATGCATGTACAACGGTTTGGGGTGAACCGTGGAATGCCAGGGGACAAAACGGTTCATGAAAAGCCGTTAAGACGTACTCTATGGCGGTCGTTACGGGGCCGTTAAAGTAAATAAACGGTCCGTGTGGAGCCGTCTTTCTCTGTAACACGGGGATATTGAAAACAGAAGTATAATCCGGTAATGGGGCTTCAATTCATGAGTTTAAGCATGCAAATGGATAATAAAACATGATTTCTAGAAGTTAACAGCATGCCCTTTCATTCCATTTATCAAATTTGAGGTTTGTGCCATGGTTACCTACCTTAACCAAGGAAGGAAAATAAGAGATGTCTTGAGGAAGAAGATGAATAGTGATATTTGCAGAAGCCTTCACAGCACGTAGCAGCAGAGTCTCCTTTGTTTAGGCTTAAGGATTGCTAAGGAAGGCTTAAGGGGGCTTCTATTTATAGTTTTCATTTGAAGGAACGTGTGAAATCTTCACACACTTCACACAAGACTGGTCAGAGCCGCAAAACCCATCCCTGCGTCCAAGCCGTGTTCTTGCCGACCTAAAACACGTTTTCACGTGTTCCACAAGGTAGGTTAGTCTTAAGCTAAGCCTAATCCTATGGATTAAGGAATAGTTAACTAAAACCTCCTTTAAATGTTACCAAACGATTTTTAATGAAATTGACCCAGAAGACAAAATTGCTAATCAATACATGCCCTTTCAGATTATGATTTTTATAGAATTTTATCACGAGGTTTAAGGTTAATCTCCTAATCTTAAGATTAACATAATAATTTAACTCAAATGTTCAACGGTTCAATCGATAGAGAGAGTTTCTGATTTTTACCGATGAAACTCCAGAAGACAAAGTTGCTAAGAAAAATACTCTCTATCAGATGTGATTTTTGTAGATTTTTCTACGGTAGTTGTATTTTCGGGTGAATAGTGTTTTCCGCGTTTTTAAGTCAAGCTTAAATCATCGATTAAGCCATGTAACTGATTTTATTAGGGTCAAGTATAGAAGACTAAAGTGTTTACCATAGTGTTTACTAATTAACTACCATTTTTAAGTATTTTCATATGATAGTCAAAAAAATTACGATTTACTATTTACCATAGTTACTATTCAAAAATTTTTTTTTTTACTATTCACGAAATTAAATAATTGCACAGAAACTCGGGGTCTTACATTGTCAGTTCGGGATCATTCCCGAGACTCAGACCCAACCTAGAAGGGCGGCATCGTTGTTCCTTCAGCACCGGGCCACGGGAGAGTCGGGGCTGCGATATTGATTTTTACCATATTATTTCTCTGGGATTTTTAGTCGTAAGATTTGGTGCTGTTTATTCCCCTTTATGTATTTGTTTTGAATGATTTTTGTTTTATTTTTATTATTATGTTCTTCTTTTCTACTATTATTATTACTATTTCACATTTTTTTGTTTATTTTATATGTATATTCAGATTTATTTATTTATCATAATTTTTATTAATTTATTATTATCATTATCATTAATATTATCATTATATATATTTTTGGAGAGAGAGTGGGCCGCTAGAGGGCTAAAAAGGATGTACCGCTGAAGGGCTGAGGGAGTATGCCGCTGAGGGGCTAAAAGGGTGTACCGCTGAAGGGCTGAGGAGTGTGCCGCTGAAGGGCTAAAAGGGTGTACCGCTGAAGGGCTGAGGAGTGTACCACTGAAGGGCTAAAAGGGTGTACCGGGCTAAAAGGGTGTACCACTGAAGGGCTGAGGAGTGTACCGCTGAAGGGCTAAAAGGGTGTACTGCTGAAGGGCTAGGGAGTGTGCCGCTGAAGGGCTAAAAGGGTGTACCGCTGAAGGGCTAGGGTGTGTGCCGTTGAAGGGCTAAAAGGGTGTACCGCTGAAGGGCTAGGTTGGAAATACTGATGAGGGCCCACTCTCCCTCTAGTTCTTTTAAGGCTTTTCTTTTCTTATTTTCTTTGGTTTTATTAAGTTTGCATGGGTTTCTTCTTTTATTCTTTTGATCAGTTTCCATTCTTTCTCCCATGAGGACGAATGTTCAAGTTGTTTAGTTGTCGTTCGATTTGGCTCTCTTTATGTTGATTACGGTTCCCTTGCCTCGGTTAAAGCGCTTTACCGTTGTTCTCCTTTTTTTTATTTGTTTGTTACTTTCTTTTAGTCCTTTTTAACGTGTGGTCGTTCCATTTGTAGGTTGTTTCCTTTTATCTTTTTAATATGTTATCATTTCTAACAAAAATTCGGCAGCATCTCCCCTTAACTCAAGCGTAAGGGAGATACAGGGAATGCGCCCACAAAGAGTGGCGGAACCCGACAACTGGAGGTGGGCGCCCGAGAGCGGCAACACCTTAATGAAACCTCGGAAAACTCGGAGGGAACGCCGGACAGGAAACCTCTCCCCTGCTGGCCGGGGATGCACCGGGCAAAAGGGTTGGGGGTGTGTCGGCAAGGAGTGGCCTGGGGCGTGTCGGGGAAGGCCCGTAGGGGGGCGTGCCGGCAAAGGGGCTCCAAGGGTGTACCGGGGAAGGAGTGATTGGGGTGTGCCGGCGAAGGGACTCCAGGGCGCACCGGGGAAGGAGCGATTAGAGTGTACCGGCGAAGAGGCCCTGGGCGACAGCGGGGGAGGGCCCATGGGGCGTGTCGGAGAGGTCCCTGGGCGACAGTGTGCCGCTGAAGGGCGTTGGAGGAGCGGATCGTTGAGGGGCCGAGAGGGGAGAAACTCCCCACCGGCGGACGGGCGAGGGTGAGGGCCAAAAGCCCTACGAGGGAGATACGCCACGGGGTAAAGTTCACTGCCGGAGGCTGAACCAACGGGGAAGAAGAGGAAGAGGAAAACGCCAAGGGATGCAAACACGCGAGAAATGTCTTAGAAAGACATCAAAAATATTCGCAAGCCTTCTATTCCTATTCTCACAAGAAAAATGCCCCGAGGGGACTAACACATTGTAATAAAGGGAAAACGGGGAAAAGGGAAAGCAAGAAGGAACAAGATACGGTCGGGGGGGGGGGGGGGGGGGGGGACACCGGCTCCTCTTCTCTTCTTCTCTTCCATCTTCTTTCTCCTCGCTCAGGCGGTGGTGATCGAGGCGGAAGGCTCCTCTTCTTCTCTTCTTCTTCTTCTCTTCTCGCACAGACGGCGGTGGTGGGCGGAGCGGCGGGGCGTCTCCCCTCTCTTCCTCTCTTCCCTCTTCTTCTCTTCCCCTTCTTATTCTCTTCTTCTCTTTCTCTTCTTCTCTTCTGCCTCTCTATCCGTCGGTCCCCCCTCTCTTTTCGCAGCGAAGAGGGGTTTTATACCCCGGGCGACGGGAGCCTCCAAAGGCGGGAAGTGTCCGGCGGGCATTTAATGGGAGTTGACTCCCTTGTCCTGGGTGGCAGGAGGAGTAGGCAGCGTGGCTCTCTCCCCGGGCGACACCTCAGCAGGTCCACTGCGCGCCAAGAATCCGTAGGGCATGGGCGTAAGATTTCGTTTGCCGGAACGTGCCGTTGAAGAGCCTGAATGGCGTGCCGCTGGCAGGCACAACAAGCGTGCCGCTGAGAGGGCCAAAAGGTGTGTCGATGAACGGCCAGGAGAATGGCATGCCGCTAGCAGGCACAACAAGCGTGCCGCTGAGAGGGCCAAAAGGTGTGTCGCTGAACGGCCAGGAGAGCGTGCCGTTGAAGGCCTGAAATAGTGTGCCGTTGAAGGCCTGAAATAGTGTGCCGTTGAAGGCCCGAAACAGTGTGCGGTTGAAGGCCTGAAATAGTGTGCCGTTGAAGGCTTGCAGGGTGTGCAGTTGAAAGGGCACAAGGGCGTGCCGTTGAAGGCCCAGGGGTGTACCGCTGAAGGGCCAAAAGGCTGTGCCGCTGAAGGGCCCAGGGGTGTACCGCTGGAGGGCCAAGGGCTGTGCCGCTGAAGGGCTAAAATGGGCAGTTCTGAGCCCGTTGTGAGCACGAGTTGTGGCCCATTTAATTTTCTTCGAGGCCCATGGATTGTGGGGGCTCTTGGTGGTTGATTTCTCTTCACTGTCGTGACTCCGGAGACGGCTTCACGGTAGTGTGCATATTTGGGGAGTCCGGATGACGAGTCCCTCCGGGGCTTCTTCACTCGGTGCCGTTGTCGATGCTGGGCTGAGCAGGATATCTGGGTGTGCAATTTTTTGGTGTCCACAAATGGCCCCCACCCACGGGTAGCGCAGGCTAAGGATGAGCCGGGCGGTGCCCGCGGGTGTACTGGTCTCTTTTTCTCTTCGTCGGTGCCGCCGGGGTGTCGGGAGCCGACATGACTTGTTTGTCTCCTCTTTTCTTCGTCAGTGTCGATGGGGTGTCGGGAGATGACCTGGTTTGTTGGTCTCTTTGTCTCTTCGTCAGCGTCGACGGAGCATCGAGAGCTGACATGCTCTGTCGGTCTCTTGTCTCTTCGTCAGTGCCGACGGGGTGTCGGGAACTGACATGCTTTGTTGCTCTTTTTGTCTCTTCGTCAGTGCCGATAGGGTGTCGGGAGCTGACCTGGCTTGTTGTCTCTTGGCCTTTTCGTCAGCGTCGATAGGGTGCCGGGAGCTGACATGATATGTTGGTCTCTTGGTCTCTTCATCAGCGCCGACAGAGTGCCGGGAGCTGGCCTGGCTTGTTGGTCTCTTTGTCTCTTCGTCAGCGCCGACTGGGTGCCGAAAGTCGACCTGGTTTGTTGTCTCTTGGTCTCTTCGTCAGCGCCGAAAGGGTGCCGGGAGCTGACAGGATATGTTGGTCTCTTTGTCTCTTCGTCAGTGCCTACAGGGTGCCAGGAGCTGACATGGTTTGTTCGTCCCTTCTTCTTTTATTTTTCTTCTCTTCTCTTTTCTCCTCTTCTATATTCCCTTGCACGTAAATATGGGGTGAGAATCTATTTAGGGTCCTCAAATCAGGGAAGCGGGCTGCGAAAGACAAAATTTGGGGAGCAGACGGCCAGAGCCAGACTTGGGAAAGCGGGCCATGGGGGTCGAGGTAAGCAGGCTACAAGAGCCAAAGTTGGGAAGCATGCTATAAAAGCCAAAGGGAAGCAGGCCAGAAGAGCCAAAGTCGGGAAGCGGGCTGTGGAGGCCGAATTGGGGGAGCAGCTTATAAAGCCAAGGATATTGGGAAGCAGGCTGCAAGAGCCGAAATTATGGGAAGTCAGCCGCGAAGGCCGAATTCTGGGAAGTAGGCTATGAGAGCCGAATTCTGGGAAGCATGCTGCAAGACCCAAAGATATTGGGAAGCGGGCTGCAGGAGCCGAAATTATGGGAAGCGGGCCGTGAAGGCCTAATTCTGGGAAGTAGCCTATGAGAGCCGAATTCCGGGAAGCAGGCTGCAAGAGCCAAAGATATTGGGAAGCGAGCTGCAAGAGTCAAAATTATGGGAAGCGGGCCGTGAAGGCCGAATTCTAGGAAGCAGGCTATGAGAGCCAGAATTGGGAAGCAGGCCACGAGGGCCCAAAGGAAAGTAGGCTATGAAGGCCGAGGGGAAGCAGGCTGCGAGAGCCAAAGCTGGGGAGCGGGCCGTGAAGGCCAAAATTATAGGGAGCAGGCTACGGATGTCAAATCGGGGAAGCAGGCTACAAGAGACAAAACTAGGAAGCGGGCTGCAGGAGCCGAGATTATGGGTAGCGGGCCGTGAAGGCCGAGTTCTGGGAAGCAGGCAGTGAAGGCCGAATTCTGGGAAGTAGGCTGCAAGAGCCAAAGATGTTGGGAAGCGGGCTGTAAGAGCCGAAATTAGGGCGCAAGATGTGAAAGCCCAAATTGGGGAAGCGGACTATAGAAGCCGGAGTTGGGAGATTAACGAGCCGCGAGTGCAAGAGGTAGGCCATGGGGGCCAAGATTGGGCTCTTCGAGCCAGCGTAGGCAAAGTAGGCTTCGATAGTCGAAATTGAGTTTATTGTTGTGGACGCGGGATTTTTTTCCTCTTTGATCTTATTTAATGTTATTTGTTTATTTATTGATTTATTGGCGTGCCAGTCACCATGGTGACAATTTTTATTATGCGCTCGATCTGACTTGGTCAGTCGATTGTGAAGTCCAAGTCGGGACCAAAAGTCCATCATACCATAAAGGCTATGACGTTAATTACGCCCTTCCTAAGAAGGACAACCCTTCATTAAACGCCAAAATAGGAGGCCGCTCGGGGCGGTAATAAAAGAAAAATAACAGTGCGTGATATTGAAGATATTGTTATTCTGGGCAGACAATTTAGTGCACAGTAGATTACTACACCGACATGACCATCTCTTATGTGGGTCATGCCGGGTAGGAATAGGACACCGTTCACGCAATGGCGGGACGGAATCCAGACCATCATCGGGGAGATGTACCCTTTCATATTTCTCATCCAGCCAAGGGCCTCGCAGCATACATATTCCCCGGAAGATTGAGCCAGACGAGGGGCGTGTGACGTGCACCTCCCGGGACTTATCGGGGTTAAAATATCTATCGACATTTCGACAGCATCTCCCCACAATTTGGATTATGCCCAGGGGAGAATAGGCTATCACCCACGGAATGCCTGGATGAAGGTCGCGAAAAAGGAGGGAGCGAACCTCCCACATTGTACGTGTATGCCCTGGGGCAATGTTCGATTCTTCCCTTATAGGAGCCGGTGACACTCGTGCAGTGGCAGAGCTCACCTTAGCTAAAGGGGTTGCTCATAAACCCGATACGGATAAGTGGAAAGTAAGGGAGTCTGACTCCCTTTGACTAGATATATGGGTTCTCGGCATGAAGACCACTGCACCGAGAAGGGTTCTTTGCAAGGCACCATTTGGGGCGCCGGGAAGCTGGGGTTAGTGGAGTTCTCGGCGCAGGCAAGCAGGGAAGCCAAGGGGGTCTCATGGCGCCAAGGCAGAAGGGTGAAGGTGTTAGGCTCCCGACGCAAGCAAGGAGGCCAAGTAATTAGGGCTCTCAGCGTCAGAAGGGTGCCAGAGGTGAGTGTTCTCGGCGGGTTCAACATGGAGAGCTCCCGGCGCGATGGGGAAGAGGCTAGGATGTAAGCTCTCGGCGCAAGGGCCAAATGGCCAGAGGAGGTTGTCGGCGCGAAGGGCAATTGTTAAAAGGGGGGGTTCCCGGCGCGCAGGGGAGAAAGCCATCGGATGGCTTCCCGGCGTGATGCAAAACAGCCAAGGGAGCTTCCCGGTGCGGCCAAGGTGCAAGGCTCCCAGCGCGAAGGGCAATTGTTAAAGGGGGGTCTCCCGGCGCGGAGGCCAGAAGGCCAAGACGGTTCTCGGCGCCTGAAGGATAGCGCCGAAAGCTATTCTTCCAGTTTACTGTATGCGGGGCCGAGAGGTGTGAGGGCGCCGGGTAAGAATAGAGGTTTACGGTACTCTGTTCTTGAATCTGTTGAGGATCCAGGGGTTTTCCTGGTGATTCAGGCCAAGATAGACGGGCCTTAGGAAATCAAAGGGCTCAATTCATCAGACTACAATTGGCTTTGGCTTGGATTTCAAAGGGAAGGCCGGAGGCAGAGAGCTATTTGGGGGAAACGCGATTTAGGGTATCTTTGTCACCAGCGTTCCTCATGATCCGTGAGGATGATTTCAGTATACTCGCCATCATCTGGGGGCCAAGAGATGACTGTCTCTAGCCCCGGGGTTGACTTCGGCAAAGCCGATGAGCATGAATGCAACACCTAAGACCGAGAGGCGATTGCTATGTATCCATGCTTTGCTTCAGAGGCCAAGGGATAGTCTGTCCCTGGCTCGGAAGCAAGCATGAGGAGCACTCAGGAAACGGGCGAATAAACAGGCGATCGATCGACCTGGGGAGGGGGGTAGCATGCTATTGAGTCTTAAGAAGAGACAGACAACACGGAGGATGAGCATAGAACTTCAGAGAAACCAAAGCAGGGATGGACTGCAGCCCACCATATTTATCCATTCGATAACATTCATTGGGTAAGATACATAATAAGGAAGCAGGGGGAATACATCACTGCATCGGTGTGAAACCGGCTACGGCATTGCAGGCTACATCAGAAGAGGAAAGAAGAGAGACCATCGAAATAAAAAAAAAGACAAACTATGGAAATGGGGGGGGGAGCATTGACTCCTCTCCCTCCCCGTTGCCCACCTTCGCTCAGCTTTTGGGAGATCTCTCTCTCTCTTCCCTCTTTTCTTCTTCAGCTCTCTTTCTCTTCTTGTGGACGAGGTTGCAAGTTTCTTCGGTGTGTCTCCCCCCGATCACCTTGTGTGCTGTGTCTGTGTGTTGTCTCTTCGAATGAGGGGGTTTTATATCCTTCGTTGGTGTCCTCTCGGCAGGCTCGTCCCGGCGCGCCTCAACTGTAGGCGGAGCTCCCGGCGCGCGGGGCTCAAGCTTCTCGACGCGGCCTGTTGGCCTTGACAAGGGGATCCCGGTGCCACTTTTATAGGCCCATTTAGGGCTTTTAGACTAGGCCTCTTATTGGTCCTTCAAGTACATCAGCACCCGAAAGGGCCCTCCATTGGTGACATAGTTTCTATTGAGATCATTCATAGGTTTTTCATCAGTCGGTAGACCGGGGTTTCATCGGCGTTGCCATCTGAATGATGATAAAATCGGACATCATTTCATTGGTATCGTCACCGGAACGGTGACAAGACCGGACATCAGCTTTAGCCTAGAAAGACTTCAGCCAGGTGACTGCTATTTCATCAGTGCCATCGTCTGACTGACAATGGCATCGGACATCAGCTTGGCAGGGAAAAGGCTTCGGCCGGGTACATGGTTGACGAACCTCGTCATTGATCTTTTACTATTGGTCTGATCTTCCTTTCAATTCTGTTTCTGCCCTTGCTCATTTTCAAGGTGTCAACAAATGCCCCCCACCTGCGGGCGGCGTAAGCGCAGAATAAGCGGCACGGGGTCTGCAGGTGCCTTTCATCATTCGAGGGTATCTTCCTCCATTTCTCTTTGACATTGTTCTTCGGCTTAATCATTTTGATGCAGCAATATTATGCTCATGTATCTTTCATTTTCATGTTTTTCATTTCCATATCTTCTGATTTTATTGTCAGCACTTTGGAGCCTTCTTGGCCTTGCCTTGGGCTTCTCGGCGCGAGGTAGGACCCTTCTCGGCGCGGTTGCTTCTCGGCGCGGCTTGTTGTCGGTGCGGGCTTCTCGGCGCATATTATGTCTGACAGACTGACAGCTTTGAAATTGCAAAAGAAGGAGTGCAAATCGGAGCTGGAGAAGATGGACTCTATTCTTCAGGAGCGCCAATGCCAACTGCAGTCTCTGGCGCAGCGGGAGCAGTTCGTTCGCAGCCGAATAACCATCCTGGAGGCTGAACTGTTTGACCTCCGGGCTGAACTGCCGCAGATAACAACTTCTCGACCGCAGCTTGCGGAGGAAGTAGCTCTGTCGGAGGGGCAGGTGGCATCCTTTCAAGACGAGTCTGCTCGACTACAGGAGGAGGAGGCTCGACTTCATGAGCTGCGGTGTAGCACCCCGTAAAAAAAAATGATAAAAAAATTATTATTATCAATATTTTTCAAATAAAAATAAAATAAAATAAAATAATATTAGATAAACTATTTAGGTAGTTTATGTAAGAAGTAGGAACATGAAGTTATCATATATAAAGGTTATTCACTTAACAAGTGGCTTCCTAGTGTAGTTGGTTAAGTAGCTTGCCTTCCAATCCAATGATCAGGGTTCAAATCTTAGCATCCACCATGTATCTACCCTTTTTGCCAAATAATTATATGATATAAGCTAATCTTGCACTTACGAATTGGGCCATGGGTTAGATGTCCAAACAATTGTCTCTTATCTCTCCAGCCTATCTCTTATCTCTCCAGCCTGTACAAGCTGTAAAGACTCATTATTTCAGATCTTGTCCCCTATCCGTTCATACTAGACCCTATAACATCCCCTTTTGCTACCCCCATTCCCATTCTAGGCTAGCTGAGGTTGGGGCAAAGCTTTGCTAGAGGGGTTCTGCTGCTACGAACTTCACAGAGGTAGGTGTTCTCAACTTTTAACTAAATTAGTAGCTAATCTAGGATGATTAGTCTAGGCCTTTAGTATTAGGCTCATTTCCATGCGATTTTAGTATTTTTAAAGCATGTGTTGACTTAAGTCTATGATGATTAGTATGCCTTAGCTTCACACCTAAGATAATTAGCACGTATTAACTTTATACCCAGAATAATTAGCAAGTATTAGCAAGTATTAGTCTCGTATCTAGAATGATTAACATGTGTTAGCTTAAATCTAGGATGATTAGCATGCATTAGCTTCATACTTGAAATGATTAGCATGTATTAGCTTTATATGTAAAATAATTAGCAAGTATTAACAAGTATTAGTAAGTATTAGTCTCATACCTAGAATAATTAGCATGTGTTAGCTTAAATCTAGGACGATTAGTATGTATTAGCTAATATCTATATTTGATATAGTTCATGCTTTAGTAAAGGGCCTGTCATTTGTCAATTTCTGTGAAACTAAAACCACCATGTTAAAAATGTTATATAAGAGAAACTAAAGCCTGAAAATAGTGAAAGAAGAAATTGTAGTCAAGAGGATGAAAAATGTGGAAAAAGACCAAGTTGAAAGAGGCCAAGTGGAAAAGGACCCAGTTGAAAGTACAATGAAATGATATTGAAAATATAGGGTTCTAAGAAGGAGAATAATGAAAAATCTAGAGAGAATGAGAATGTGTGCAAGAAGAGAAAGTCGTAGATTGGAAGGTTAGGAAGAAGTTTCATGAAGAGTGCAGAGAGAGAAAATGAGAAGAAGAAGGTGAGAAATGTGAAAAAATGAGATCTATATGCGTAGGTGAACAGTTACTGAGTAAAAAATCAGAACCGTAGAAAATTAATTATAACTTAAAAACTAAGAAGAATTGGAGGATATGGTAAAATAAGAAAATCTGTATCTACAAGAGGGGAAGAACTTTTGTGAAGAACTCAGAGTGAAAGGAGGATTGGAAGGGCATGGAAACTAGGGAACAAAACTGATGAGTCGACTCTGCCTGATGGATGAGTTGACGCAGTACTGTTCATATGAACTGATGAGTCAACCCTGTGAGCTGGAAATTGCACTGATGAGTCGACGCAGCCTGATGGATGAGTTGATGCAGTACTGTTCATATGAACTGATGAGTCAACCCTGTGAGCTGGAAATTGAACTGATGAGTCGACGCAGCCTGATGGATGAGTTGACGCAGTACTGTTCATATGAACTGATGAGTCAACCCTGTGAGCTGGAAATTGAACTGATGAGTCGACGCAGCCTG
This sequence comes from Amorphophallus konjac, assembly GCA_022559845.1. Taxonomy (NCBI): domain Eukaryota; kingdom Viridiplantae; phylum Streptophyta; class Magnoliopsida; order Alismatales; family Araceae; genus Amorphophallus; species Amorphophallus konjac. Next base: position 61,437,420 of record CM040120.1, on the reverse strand, counting down.
ATGGATGAGTTGACGCAGTACTATTCATATGAACTGATGAGTCGACCCTGCCTATGAAAATGAACTGGTGAGTCGACCCTGCCTATGAAAATGAACTAATGAGTCGACCCTGCCAATAGATTTGAACTAATGAGTCGACCCTGCCAATGAAAATGAACTGATGAGTTGACCCTGCCTGTGAAAATGAACTGATGAGTCGACCCTGCCAGTTCATCGCGTTGACGTGGCGAACTGATGAGTTGACGCGGTGAACTGATGAGTTGACGCGGTGAACTGATGAGTTGACGCGATGAGCTGATGAGTTGACGCAATGAACTATTGAGTCGACCCAGCTAGCTCATTACGTTAACGTGATCATTAGGCTTTCACTTTTGCCATCTCCACTGATAGATGGTAGCCAGAGAGGTGATTTTTAACTCCTGACAGGGTCCTCTGAACCCTGTATAATTCCCAGGAAGGGCATCCCACAGTAAGGATGTCATTTCTAAAATTGTCAGGTGGCCCATAAGGCACCTCTCTTATCTAGTTTTTTCGTGTATGAAACGTTACTGGTTTCCACTCCTAGTTCATCCCTACACATCAATGCGCCCTTGGATTCCATTCCATAATTCCACCTTATATATCATACTGGTAAAACCTTGAAATTTCACATTGGCTATAAATGAGAGTGGATGTCAACATACATGATAAATGCTGTGCTTATAGGGCCCGGTCTGGTCCTGGGGGGAGCACCCGAAGGTACTTGTGCCCATGGGAGTTTATTGACCACGGTGTTTGGCATTGCACCGAAGTACTTGCTTGCTAGACTTTAGACATTCCACTCATTCTCATGATATTACTTGATTGATTGACTTGAGACCCGCAAAAGGGTAAAAGTGCTTACTTGAATGCATTATAAATAGCCAATTCTAGTTATACACTTGAAACTACTTTGCTTACTATTACTAGCTTGAATAACATGTTTCTACTCAGTTACTAGCTTGAATAACATGTTGCTATTCAGTTATCACTAACTTGACATCATTTACTATCACTTGCCACTGCTGCTTGAAATTGTGAAATCTATATACTCTCACTTTCTACTTCCGTCGATTTTACAATTCTTTGATATCTATCTGTCTGCATGCATAGGTTACGTACATTAACTGAATGTGTAATTCACTTAAAGCATGTTAAAATTTGAGATGTAAATCCTACTGAGCGATTCGCTCATCTAGTTGTTTTCTAACCTTTCCAGGAAATTCAGATATCAGCCAGAACTCGGAAGGGAATGAGTCGGAGTGATGAGTGTAAAAATAGAGTTATCTTGTTATCTTGTAAATTGTACTTGTGTAAATGGTGTTATTGTAATTTCATTTATGTCAGTCATATCAAGTTATGTCAGACGTCAGCTGTGTTAGTCCAATAATTGTAATAAGGGCTTGAAGCCTAGCAGTTGGACTTGGATATGTATGTAATTGTCATTGGGTTAGTTGTATCAATTGTCAGCTCATCCTAATTGTATTAACTTCTAGTTAAATCCTAGTCAATTGTGCACTCTGATATTTACATGATTGACACGATCTATATAGACGCGTCACGCCTCCGGGTAATCTTCCGCGCTCGGGGCGTGACAGTCTTCGTGGTATCAGAGCCTAGGTTTTCGAACCTAGGGAACTAGAAAAAATAAACGGTTAGAAATTGAAATCTAAGTAAAAAAAAAAACTTGAGTCCAAGGATAGGTAAAACCCAAGTTCAAGGATAGATATACCTTACCCGGTGAGATGGATAGAGCCATGGGTTAAGTTCTACAATGACTTTCGAACTTACAAGTAAATCCGATCTTTATCATACTTAACTCTTTTGTAGGATCATGGCTGCGGAAAGAGCACAATGGCGCGAGATGCAGCGCACCGTGCAAAACCTCACCCAGGCACTACAACAAGTGGCCCAAGGCGGAGTAAATCGTGGAGCGGGAGATCTCCACCGAAGTTTCTGTAACATGAACCCACCGAGGTTCACGGGTTCGTCCGACCCCGAGGATGCCGAGAATTGGCTAAAGGAGATGGAACGAATCTTCCGTGTGATGCAATGCGCGGATGAAGAGAAGGTTTTACTTGCCGTATTCCAACTAGAGCGGGACGCTCGATGCTGGTGGGAATCCATAGAAGCAACACTGCCAGAATACCATGTCACATGGGATGAATTCACGGAGCATTTCAACAACAAGTACTTCTCCAATCATATCCAGGAAAAGAAAGCCACGGAATTCGCCGTTCTAAAACAACGGGGCTTGAAAGTGGCCGAGTATGAGGCCCAATTCTCCAGATTATCAAGGTATGCACCCCACTTGGTGTGTGCAGAAAAGATGAAGGTGAGAAGATTCCTCAACGGGCTTCGGCCCCATTATATCACACAACTTGCCCCGATGGACATCCAAGTCTATTTGGAGATGGTTCGGCGTGCTCAACTATTGGAAGACGCCACCGAATTATCTGAGAGAATCCGAGGAAGAGACAAGAAGGAACCCGTCACAAGCCCGAGAAAATTCAAACAATCCTTCAACAAGAAGCGATTCTTCATGGGAGGGGAGCCCTCCAAGGCAAAGAAATTCCAGAAGACTGACAGGCCGTCCTCCACCGCTACACCCTCAAAGGAGATTTGTAAATATTGTGATAAAGCTGGTCATAGGACCGAGGAATGCTGGAGAAAGTTAGGAGCTTATCTTCGATGTGGGAGCCGAGAGCATCGAATCCCAGACTGCCCACTGATGAAGGAACAGGACATCAAAGACGAGAAGCGTCCGATAAAGAAACAAGGCCGTCTACAAGCTCTCCGAGAGACGGAACCCACTGAAGGCGGAATTGTGGAAGGTACTCTCACTATTTGTTCAAAAACTGCTCAAGTTTTATTTGATACCGGAGCAACTCATTCATTCGTTTCCAAGAACTTTGCTGCTTCATTTTCTAAGAAACATGAACTGTTAGATTTGGTCATATCTACACCCCTTGGGAATGAGTCTGATGTCACTTACCACTATCCAAATTGTGAAGTGATGATTAAGGGAAGCAATTTACCTGCTGACCTGATATGCCTAGATATGAAGGGTTATGATGTTATACTAGGTGCCGACTGGCTATCCACATACCAAGCAACTGTAGATTGTCGGCATGGCAAGGTAACTTTCGTAGATTTCCCAGATCTAGTTTACAATAGCCCTCGGAGTAAATCACTTCTTATATCAGCACTCCGAGCTAGTAAACTTATGAATAAGGGATGCATGGCTTTCATAGCATTCGTGACTGCCACGGAAGTCGAGAAGGTTAAACTTGAAGACATCCGTGTAATTCGGGATTTTCCCGATGTTTTTCCAGAATATTTAACCGGCTTACCCCGGAAAGGGAAGTGTCGTTCACAATCGACCTTGTCCCTGGTGCTGGTCCTATTTCCAGGGCACCATACAGAATGTCCCATGCTGAGCTGAAGGAACTAAAAGAGCAGCTAATGGAATTATTGAAAAAGGGTTTCATCAGGCCGAGTACTTCCCCATGGGGAGCACCCGTACTATTCGTCAAAAAGAAGGACGGATCGATGAGATTATGCATAGATTATCGGCAGCTAAATCACCTTACAATCAAGAACAAGTATCCACTGCCAAGGATTGATGAGCTGTTCGATCAACTATCTGAAGCTTTATATTTCTCCAAGATTGATCTTCGTTCTAGTTACCACCAATTGAAGATCAAAGAAGAAGACATTCATAAAACTGCATTCCGAAGCAGGTATGGGCATTACGAATTTACTGTTATGCCTTTCGGACTAACAAATGCCCCCGTAGCTTTTATGCAGTTAATGAACAGCATATTCAGGCCCTATTTAGACCAATTTATTGTGGTCTTTATTGATGATATTCTGATCTATTCAAAGACCGAAGAGGATCATGAAGAACATCTCAAGAAGGCATTACAGATATTAAGAGAAAACAAGCTATATACCAAATTCAGCAAATGCGAGTTCTGGCTCGAGGAAGTATCCTTCTTAGGCCATATCATTTCAAAGAATGGAATTGCTGTTGACCCATCAAAGGTCGAAGCTATGAAGAACTGGGGATGACCCACAAATGCAACTGAGATTCGGAGCTTCTTGGGTCTAGCTGGTTACTACCGGCGTTTTATCAAGGACTTCTCCAAAATTACTGTTCCCCTAACAAGGTTAACCCGCAAGGAAGTGCTTTATGAGTGGAAGGAAGACTGTGAAAAGAGTTTTCAAACTTTGAAGGATCTCTTAACCACTGCTCCAGTCTTATCATTACCTATTGAAGGAGAAAAATATGAAGTATATACCGATGCTTCGGGTATTGGCCTCGGATGTGTATTGATGCAGAATGGAAGGGTCATTGCATATTCTTCCCGACAATTGAAGAAACATGAAGAGAACTACCCAGTTCATGACTTAGAACTGGCCGTAGTAGTATTCGCTTTAAAGATCTGGAGGCACTATCTCTACGGAGAATAATTCACTGTGTACTCCGATCATAAAAGCCTCAAGTACTTATTCTCCCAAATGGAGCTAAACATGCGGCAAAGGCGTTGGCTCGAGTATCTCAAGGATTTCGACTTTACTATACAGTACCATCCTGGTAAGGGTAATTCCGTAGCTGATGCCCTTAGTCGAAAGCCGAGAATAATATTGGCCAACTGCATGATACAAGAATGGAAACTGCTGGAGAAATTCTCTGAGCTTGATATCAGCACAGATGAGAATAGCATGTGTATTATTCTATCTCATATGAGCCTACATCCAGATTTACTACCTGAAATCAAGTAGTTACAAGAAGAGGATCCCTCGCTAGTGGAGATAAAGAGCAAGCTGGACGAGAGACTAGATTTCAAGCTGGCACATGATGGCAGATTACTATTTCATGCACGGACATGTGTGCCCGACTGTCCCGAATTGAAGAAGAAGATTCTTGAAGAAGCTCATAGATCGAGGTACACAATCCACCCTGGAGCTACTAAGATGTACCAAGACTTGAAAAGAACTTTTTGGTGGCCTAACATGAAAAGGGAGGTAGCAGACTTTGTGTCTCGTTGCCTCACATGCCAACAAGTGAAGGCGGAACATCAAAAACCCGCCGGAAAGCTACATCCGCTGGATATTCCCAAGTGGAAGTGGGAGGACATTGGCATGGACTTTATCATGGGTTTGCCCAAGACTAGGGGCGGATATGATGGAATTTGGGTAATTATCGACCGGTTAACTAAATCGACCCATTTCTTACCCATCAAAAGTCGATGGTCAATCGACGTACTTGCTGCCCTGTATATTAAGGAGATGGTTAGATTGCATGGAGTTCCCGTCTCGATCGTATCTGACCGAGACCCACGCTTCACCTCTCATTTTTGGAAGGGTCTACAACACTCTCTGGGGACGAAACTTAATTTCAGCACTGCTTTCCATCCCCAGACAGATGGTCAGACTGAAAGGACAAATCAAGTTGTTGAAGATATGTTAAGGGCATGTATTATAGATTTCGACAGAAGCTGGCATGACCACTTACCACTAGCCGAATTTGCATATAATAACAGCTATCAAGCTAGTATTCAAATGGTCTCTTCGGAGACATCCGATAAAATTGGAACGACACAGAGAAGATTAGCATGGCCCCTGCGCAAGGATGACACGCACAAATCGAGAGCTAGTATTCAAATGGCTCCTTTCGAGGCGCTTTATGGCAGGAGTTGTCGTTCTCCAATATGCTGGGAAGAAGTCGGTGAAAGATAAATTCTAGGCCCAGATATGGTTAGAGATTCAACTGAGAAGATACACCTTATCAAAGAGAGGCTCAAGGTAGCTCAGTGCAGGCAAAAATCTTATGCTGATAACAGAAGGAGAGATTTGGAATTTCAAGTGGGTGACCATGCATTTCTCAAGGTATCTCCCGGCCGAGGTATTAGAAGATTCGGTGTTAAGGGCAAGCTTACACCAAGGTTTATCGGTCCATTTAAAGTATTGGAAAGAGTGGGCGAGGTGGCTTACCGCATTGCCTTACCTCCTCAACTCTCGGAAGTGCACAATATATTTCATATATCTATGCTGAAGAAATATGTGCACGACCCTTCTCACATCATCAATCATGCTGAATTGGTGATTCAAAGGGACCTTACTTATGAGTAAAAGCCGATGCGGATCCTCGACCGCGAAGTTCGAGTTCTAAGGAGCAAGACGATCCCTTTGGTAAAAATTCAATGGAATTGATGCTCGGAACAAGAAGCAACTTGGGAGACCGAGGAATCTATGAAGAGAAGATACCCAGAACTATTCGGCAAGTATCTTATACTTTCTACAGTATCCTTACGTAGTTGAATTTACCCTTATACAATTGAATTTAGGGACCAAATTCTTTTAAGTAGGGGAGGGTGTAGCACCCCGTAAAAAAAAATGATAAAAAAATTATTATTATCAATATTTTTCAAATAAAAATAAAATAAAATAAAATAATATTAGATAAACTATTTAGGTAGTTTATGAAAGAAGTAGGAACATGAAGTTATCATATATAAAGGTTATTCACTTAACAAGTGGCTTCCTAGTGTAGTTGGTTAAGTAGCTTGCCTTCCAATCCAATGACCAGGGTTCAAATCTTAGCATCCACCATGTATCTACCCTTCTTGCCAAATAATTATATGATATAAGCTAATCTTGCACTTACGAATTGGGCCAAGGGTTAGATGTCCAAACAATTGTCTCTTATCTCTCCAGCCTATCTCTTATCTCTCCAGCCTGTACAAGCTGTAAAGACTCATTATTTCAGATCTTGTCCCCTATCCGTTCATACAAGACCATATAACATCCCCTTTTGCTACCCCCATTCCCATTCTAGGCTAGCTGAGGTTGGGGCAAAGCTTTGCTAGAGGGGTTCTGCTGCTACGAACTTCACAAAGGTAGGTGTTCTCAACTTTTAACTAAATTAGTAGCTAATCTAGGATGATTAGTCTAGGCCTTTAGTATTAGGCTCATTTCCATGCGATTTTAGTGTTTTTAAAGCATGTGTTGACTTAAGTCTAGGATGATTAGTATGCCTTAGCTTCACACCTAAGATAATTAGCACGTATTAACTTTATACCCAGAATAATTAGCAAGTATTAGCAAGTATTAGTCTCATATCTAGAATGATTAACATGTGTTGACTTAAATCTAGGATGATTAGCTTGCATTAACTTCATACTTGAAATGATTAGCATGTATTAGCTTTATATCTAAAATAATTAGCAAGTATTAGCAAGTATTAACAAGTATTAGTAAGTATTAATCTCATACCTAGAATAATTAGCATGTGTTAGCTTAAATCTAGGACGATTAGTATGTATTAGCTAATATCTATATTTGATATAGTTCATGCTTTAGTAAAGGGCCTGTCATTTGTCAATTTCTGTGAAACTAAAACCACCATGTTAAAAATGTTATATAAGAGAAACTAAAGCCTGAAAATAGTGAAAGAAGAAATTGTAGTCAAGAGGATGAAAAATGTGGAAAAAGACCAAGTTGAAAGAGGCCAAGTGGAAAAGGACCCAGTTGAAAGCACAATGAAATGATATTGAAAATATAGGGTTATAAGAAGGAGAATAATGAAAAATCTAGAGAGAATGAGAATGTGTGCAAGAAGAGAAAGTCGTAGATTGGAAGGTTAGGAAGAAGTTTCATGAAGAGTGCAGAGAGAGAAAATGAGAGGAAGAAGGTGAAAAATGTGAAAAAAATGAGATCTATAGGCGTAGGTGAACAGTTACTGAGTAAAAAATCAGAACCGTAGAAAATTAATTATAACTTAAAAACTAAGAAGAATTGGAGGATATGGTAAAATAAGAAAATCTGTATCTACAAGAGGGGAAGAACTTTTGTGAAGAACTCAGAGTGAAAGGAGGATTGGAAGGGCATGAAAACTAGGGAACAAAACTGATGAGTCGACTCTGCCTGATGGATGAGTTGACACAGTACTGTTCATATGAACTGATGAGTCAACCCTGTGAGCTGGAAATTGAACTGATGAGTCGACGCAGCCTGATGGATGAGTTGACGCAGTACTGTTCATATGAACTGATGAGTCAACCCTGTGAGCTGGAAATTACACTGATGAGTCGACGCAGCCTGATGGATGAGTTGATGTAGTACTGTTCATATGAACTGATGAGTCAACCCTGTGAGCTGGAAATTGAACTGATGAGTCGACGCAGCCTGATGGATGAGTTGACGCAGTACTGTTCATATGAACAGATGAGTCAACCCTGTGAGCTGGAAATTGAACTGATGAGTCGACGCAGCCTGATGGATGAGTTGATGCAGTACTGTTCATATGAACTGATGAGTCGACCCTGCCTATGAAAATGAACTGGTGAGTCGACCCTGCCTATGAAAATGAACTGATGAGTCGACCATGCCAACAGATTTGAACTAATGAGTCGACCCTGCCAATGAAAATGAACTGATGAGTTGACCCTGCCTGTGAAAATGAACTGATGAGTCGACCCTGCCAGTTCATCGCGTTGACGCGGCGAACTGATGAGTTGACGCGGTGAACTGATGAGTTGACGCGGTGAACTGATGAGTTGATGCGATGAGCTGATGAGTTGACGCAATGAACTATTGAGTCGACCCAGCTAGCTCATTACGTTAACGTGATCATTAGGCTTTCACTTTTGCCATCTCCACTGATAGATGGCAGCCGGAGAGGTGATTTTTAACTCCTGACAGGGTCCTCTGAACCCTGTATAATTCCCAGGAAGGGCATCCCACAGTAAGGATGTCATTTCTAAAATTGTCAGGTGGCGCATAAGGCACCTCTCTTATCTAGTTTTTCCGTGTATCAAACGTTACTGGTTTCCACTCCTAGTTCATCCCTACACATCAATACGCCCTTGGATTCCATTCCATAATTCCACCTTATATATCATACTGGTCAAACCTTGAAATTTCACATTGGCTATAAATGAGAGTGAATGTCAACATACATGATAAATGCTGTGCATATAGGGCCCGGTCTGGTCCTGGGGGGAGCACCCAAAGGTACTTGTGCCCATGGGAGTTTATTGACCACGGTGTTTGGCATTGCACCGAAGTACTTGCTTGCTAGACTTTAGACATTCCACTCATTTTCATGATATTACTTGATTGATTGACTGGAGACCCGTAAAAGGGTAAAAGTGCTTACTTGAATGCATTATAAATAGCCAATTCCAGTTATACACTTGAAACTACTTTGCTTACTATTACTAGCTTGAATAACATGTTTCTACTCAATTACTAGCTTGAATAACATGTTGCTATTCAGTTATCACTGACTTGACATCATTTACTATCACTTGCCACTGCTGCTTGAAATTGTGAAATCTATATACTCTCACTTTCTACTTCCGTCGATTTTACAATTCTTTGATATCTATCTGTCTACATGCATAGGTTACGTACATTAAATGAATGTGTAATTCACTTAAAGCATGTTAAAATTTGAGATGTAAATCCTACTGAGCGATTCGCTCATCTAGTTATTTTCTAACCTTTCCAGGAAATTCAGATATCAGCCAGAACTCGGAAGGGAATGAGTCGGAGTGATGAGTGTAAAATAGAGTTATCTTGTTATCTTGTAAATTGTACTTGTGTAAATGGTGTTATTGTAATTTCATTTATGTCAGTCATATCAAGTTATGTCAGACGTCAGCTATGTTAGTCCAATAATTGTAATAAGGGCTTGAAGCCTAGTAGTTGGACTTGGATATATATGTAATTGTCATTGGGTTAGTTGTATCAATTGTCAGCTCATCCTAATTGTATTAACTTCGAGTTAAATCCTAGTCAATTGCGCACTCTGATATTTACATGATTGACACGATCTATATAGACACGTCACGCCTCCGGGTAATCTTCCGCGCTTGGGGCGTGACATGGGGGCTGCCCCGCATGTAGGGCTTCTGGCCTTCGAGGACATATTCCGGCGCCCGTGAATATCTGTTTCCCGCTTTTTGTAATACAATTCCCCCTTAGGGGCCCTTCTTGTATTCCCCTCTTTTTTTTATTCAATGGAAAGGAATCTTTACACCAGTCTCATATGTGGTTTGTTCTTAACTTATCGCACCATCAATACTTCACGGCGATTTGGCAGCGGTTTCAGCGGTCCCTATGGGAATAGCCCGTACCTAGCAGGAGAGCGTCCACCCCTTCAGAGAAAGGATGGGGAACTCGCTCCACCGCGTGACGGCCTCCGGGGGGGTGCTTTAAACCGAATTCTGGTGGTGGTAGCAAACGTCCTTCTTGGCCATACGTGCCGCAAGGGAGAAGGTTTGCAGGAATGTGAACGGAGAGGCTCAGAGCACTATCCGGAACGGGCGAATGGTCCACCCCGGGCAGGTTTCAAAGCTAGTCGGGGCAATGTGCCAATCGACCAGTACATGATTTCATCATCGATATTGGGTTTATATCGATGCAAATGAGTTTTACAGGTTTCATTCAGAGTAGACGTAAGGTCTAGACTGGGTAGAGGTTATCACAGGCGGGACATTGAAGGGTACGTGGTTTTCATCAGGACAGACGTAGGGTCTGAATTGGGTAGGATCCCATCATTGATCGGGCGAGGTGCCGGGCGATCAATAGCTAGTTTCATCATCGATATTGGGTTTATATCGATGCAAAGAAAGTGTTATAAGTTTCATCAGAATAGACAAAAGGCCTACACTAGCAGGGTTTTAATCGGACATGGTTTCATCACTGATCGGGCGAGGTGCCAGTCGATCAGTGGTTGGTTTCATCATCGATATGGGGCTTATATCGACGCAAAGAGTTTCATAGGTTTCATCAGTATAGACATAAGGTCTAAACCGGACAGAGGATTTCATCATTGATCGGGCGAGGTGCCGGTCGATCAACGGTGGGACGTATGTAGAGGTGTAGGTCTCGTCAGGACAGACGTAAGGTCTATTCCAGCAGGTTTTATGGCGGGTGGGACTTTGCCAAGAAATACATAGGTTTCATCAGGATAGGCGTAGGGTCTATCCTGGTAGGGTTTCATCGTTGACCGGGCAAGGAGCCGATCGATCAAGGGAAGGTTTTAGGAGTTTGATCAGGACAGACGTAAGGTTTGAACTGGCCAGGCTTTATCAGAATGGTGACGGGTTTTATTGTCGGTGGGACATGTGAAAAGAGGGTGTGTAGATTTCATCAGGGTAGACGTAAGATCTACCCCGGAAAGGCTTTATCATCGGTGGGGCATAGAGCCAGATGATCGACGGAAGGCCTCATCAGTGAAGGGGAGGTGAAGGCAACGTGCCGGTTGGCATGAAACTTATGAATTACCACATTACCGACCCAAGCGCCCTTTCGGGTTTTCACCGGAGCCAGCCCCCTCTTGCTTTTGCCCACGCGTCCTTTCGGATTTTCACGTGGCGGGGTACCCGATTTTGCCTGCAATGCCCTTTCGGGTTTTCACCACAGCTGGGTTTTAGCCATTTTTGCCCTTGTCCAGAATGCCTGAACAAGTCTGGCGGGGTATCTCTATTTTTAACCCCATTTCTATATATGTACTTTTTGTCGTTTTCTTTCTCTTTTCTTCTTTTTTGGGATCAGAACTTTCATCCTATGGACCATGGCGCCATATGTTTATTGTGGACACACGATCATTGATGTGGGTGTCAACATCAATGCAAAGGGAAATAGGGTTTCATGATCTATCCAGACGAAAGGTCCGAATTGATTTAGAGGATATAGATAGCAGCTCGGGCACGAGGCCGTTTGCTGAAAATATGAGTTTCATCGTTAATGTGCGGTTTAACATTAACGCAAAGGAATAGAGTTTCATGATCTATCCAGACGGAGGGTCTGAATCGATTCAAAGAGCAGTGTTGTGCTATGTCAGAGCGGACGTAAGGCCCACCCTGGATGGATTTTAGCGTCGATCAGGCAGCGTGCCAATCGATCGATAGTAAGTTTCATCATTGGTATTGGCTCATACCAATGCAAGGATTTCATATGCTTCATCAGGATAGACGTAGGGTCTAAAATGGGTAGGGTTTTATCATTGATATTAGGCGAGGTGCCAATCGATCAATGGTGGGTTTCATCATCGGTATTGGATCTATACCAATGCAAGGAGTTCATGGATTTCATCAGGATAGATGGAAGGTCTAAACTGGATAGGTTTCATCATAGATCGGGCAGTGTGCCGATCAATCAACAGCAGGTTTCATCACGGCGGGATGTAAAGAGACCTGTAGATCTAGTCGGAATAGACGTAAGGTCTAAGCTGGACAAGGTTTCATCGCTGATCGGGCAAAGTGCCGGTCGATCAGTATCAGGTTTCATCATTAGTATTGGGTTTATACCAATGCAAGGATTTCATAGGTTTCATCGGGATAGACGTAAGGTCTAAACCGGACAGGGTTTCATTGTTGATCGGGCAGTGTGCCAATCGATCAACAGCAGGTTTCATCACGGTGAGACGTAGGATAGGTTTCATCAAGATAGACGTAAGGTCTAAACCGTGCAGGTTTCATCGTGGTGGGTCTTAGACAGAAACAAGTGGAAGTGTTTTATCAGAACAGACGGAGAGTCTATCCCGAGGTGGGCCTACTATCGAGGGAATTTTTCTTGAGCAATGCATGAAGGCTTCAACAGAATAGACGTAAGGTCCATTCCGGATGGGTTTAATCGTTGATCGGGTAAAGCACCGGTCGATCGACGAGGAGCTTTATGGTGGGAGGTAAGGCTTTCTTTGGAATCACCACATTACCGACCCAAGCACCCTTTCGGGTTTTCGCCGGAGCCAGCCCCCTCTTGCTTTTGCCCACGCGCCCTTTCGGGTTTTCACGTGGCGGGGTACCCGATTTTGCCTGTAGTGCCCTTTCGGGTTTTCACCACAGCTGGGTTTTAGGCCATTTTTGCACTTGTCACTAATATAGGAGCAAGTTTGGCTGGGTATCTCTATTTTTAACCCCATTTTTTTTTACTTTCTTTTTGTTCTTTCTCCTTACTTTTTTTTTTAGAGGGTGACAGGTCAGAATGCCACCAGCTCAAGATGAGGGTAGCTTGGTTAATGCGGAGCGCCGCTAGACCGGGAAATGGGTGCAGCTTGGCTAGGGCGGAGTGCCGCTGTACCAAGAAAAGGTAGCTTGGTTAGGGCGGAGTGCCGCTAGACCAAGGAAAGGGTAGCTCGGTTAGGGCGGAGTGCCGCTAGACCGGGAAAAGGGTGTAGCCTGGCTAGGGCGGAGTACCACTAGACCAAGGAAAGGGTAGCTTGGTTAGGGCGGAATGCCGCTAGACCAAGGAAAGGGGTAGCTTGGTTAGGGCGGAGTGCCGCTAGACCAAGAAAAGGGGTAGCTTGGTTAGGGCGGAGTGCCACTAGACCAAGGAGGGGTAGCTCGGCTAGGGCGGAGTGCCGCTAGACGAAGGAAAGGGTAGCTCGGCTAGGGCGGAGTGCCGCGAGGCCAAGGAAAGGATGTAGCTTGGCTAGGGCGGAGTGCCGCTAGACCAAGAAAAGGAGTAGCTCGGCTAGGGCGGAGTGCCGCTAGACCAAGAAAAGGGGTAGCTCGGCTAGGGTGGAATGCCACTAGACCAAGGAAAGGTAGCTCGGCTAGGGCGGAATGCCGCTAGACCAAGAAAAGGGGTAGCTCGGTTAGGGCGGAGTGCCGCTAGACCAAGAAAAGGGGTAGCTTGGTTAGGGCGGAGTGCCGTTAGACCAAGGAGGGGTAGCTCGGCTAGGGCGGAGTGCCGCTAGACCAAGAAAAGGGGTAGCTTGGTTAGGGCGGAGTGCCGCTAGACCAAGAAAAGAGGTAGCTTGGTTAGGGCGGAGTGCCGCTAGACCAAGGAGGGGTAGCTCGGCTAGGGCGGAGTGCCACTAGACCAAGAAAAGGGGTAGCTTGGTTAGGGCGGAGTGCCACTAGACCAAGAAAAGGGGTAGCTCGGCTAGGGCGGAGTGCCGCTAGATGAAGAAAGGGTAGCTTGGCTAGGGCAGAGTGCCGCTAGGCCAAGGAAAGGGTGTAGCTTGGCTAGGGTGGAGTGCCGCTCGACCAAGAAAAGGGGCAGCTCGGCTAGGGCGGAGTGCCGCTAGACCAAGAAAAGGGGTAGCTCGGCTAGGGCGGAATGTCGCTAGACCAAGGAAAGGTAGCTCGGCTAGGGCGGAGTGCCGCTAGACCAAGAAAAGGGGTAGCTTGGTTAGGGCGCAGTGCCGCTAGACCAAGAAAAGGGGTAGCTTGGTTAGGGCGGAGTGCCGCTAGACCAAGGAGGGGTAGCTCGGCTAGGGCGGAGTGCCGCTAGACCAAGAAAAGGGGTAGCTTGGTTAGGGCGGAGTGCCGCTAGACCAAGGAGGGGTAGCTCGGCTAGGGCGGAGTGTCGCTAGACGAAGAAATGGGTAGCTCGGCTAGGGCGGAGTGCCGCTAGACCAAGGAAGGTTAGCTTGGTTAGGGCGGAGTGCCGCTAGACCAAGGAAAGGGTGTAGCTTGGCTAGGGCGGAGTGCCGCTAGGCCAAGGAAAGGGTAGCTCGACTAGGGCGGAGTGCCGCTAGACTAAGGAAAGGGCAGATTTTGCCCGATTACTCGGGGAATGTTGGTTGTGCTGTATGATACAGCTTCAGATGTCTTCCGTTGAGTGGCGAGAATTGAATTTCCCCTCGATGGTTAACAACCACGTAGGCCCCTCCTTCGTAGACCCTCTATATCACATAAGGACCTTCCCAATTAGCATTCAGCTTTCCTTTTGGGTTGGACGCCATGACTTCTTTTTTCTTGACCATGACAAGGTCGCCTTTCTTGAATTCTCGTCCTCTTACGAGTTTGTTGAATGCAGTGGCCATGCGGGCCTGATACATTTGGATACTCTTCTGGGCTCGGAGGCGCTTCCCTTCCAATTCAGCCAGCTCTTCTAGTCTTCTTTCTGCATTGGTCTGTTCGCCACGGGCCAGGCCATATTGGACTGCCACTCTGAGTGACGGAACTTCCAGCTCTAGCGGAACCACTGCCTCTGAACCGTATACCAGCGAGTATGGTGAGCACCCTGTAGGTGTCTTGAAGACAGTGCGGTATGCCCACAGAGCTTCATACATTTTCTCTTCCCAGTCCTTCTTATTAGAACTGACGACCTTGGCCAGCAAGGTGCAGAGAGTCTTGTTAAAAGCTTCTGCCAATCCGCTTGCCTGCGGATTGTAAGGAGTGGAGGTCCTCCATTCGATCTTATATTTCTCAGTAAGCCGATAGACCTTCTGATTTCTGAAATGACTTTCATTGTCAGATATTATTCGGCTGGGGATCCCGAACCGAAAGATAATGTTCTGTTTGATGAATCTGGCGACCAATTCACCAGTCATTTCTCTTAATGCTATAGCCTCCGCCCATCGGGAGAAGTAATCTGTTATGGCCAGTATGTACTTATGTCCGGCCGAGGAAGTCGGCAGTGGCCCGACTACATCAGTTCCCCATTGTGCAAATGGCCAGCTGGGAACTGTAGGGTGCAGAGTTGTAGGAGGCCTTCTAGGCACAGTAGCATGCTCCTGGCATTTCTGGCATGATTTTGTAAATTTACAGCAGTCTTCAAACATGGTGGGCCAATAGTAGCCCAGCTTCTTGATTTCTATCTTCATCTTGGGACCAGCCTGGTGGGCACCTGCTGTCCCGGCATGTGTTTCTTTCATCGCTTGACAGGCTTCCTCAGTGGACAGACAGCGGAGTAGAATCTTCTTGCGTGCATCTGCCATTATTCGGAATAAAATTCCATTCCTGATTTCATAAGAGTCTTTGATTCTTAGGAGTTTCATCTTTTCTTCTCTTATCTGCGGTAGTTGTTGGTGTAGAAACCACTGCAGCAGGTGCTGTCTCCAATCAGACGCTTGTTCTGTGCTGACGGTGGCAACTTCGTCTTCTTCGGGGCACTCTTCTAGCATACTGGGGACTTGCCGCCGGTTCATAACGACAATGTTCAATGTCTTATTTGGTGGGACTGCTAGTGAGCTGGCCAGCTTCGCCAGTGCATCAGCCTGGGCATTGTGTCCACGGCCCACATGCTTGAGCTCAATATGGTAGAATTTCGCCATGAGGCGCACAGCTTTTTGGTAGTAGGGATTCAGTTCTGGCTTCCGCACTTCGAACTCCCCTTGGATCTGTTTTATTATCAACATCGAATCCCTGAATACTTGAAGCATTTGGATACCCATGTTGAGGCTTGTATATAGCCCGATTATCAGAGCTTCATACTCGGCCTCATTATTGGTGCAGGGCTTGTTTATAGAACAGGAAGTATGCACGACCTCCCCTTCTGGTGATTTCAGCACAATACCGGCTCCAGCCCGTATTCTGGTCTTTCCATCGGAGTCTGTCTCTATTCTAGATGCTCCATCAAAGAATAGTTGCCACATGACTGATTGAGCCTGGCAGGCCTCGAGTGTCTCATCATCGGGTAACTCGGTCCCTAGCATATCATTTTCCGGCACAGGATGCTCTGCGAAGAAATCAGCCACGGCCTGTCCTTTTATCGCCCGCTGGGGTGTATAGGTAATATCGAATTCCATCAGGATCACTGCCCATTTGCCCAATCGGCCCTTCAGTACTGGCTGAGTCAATATGTATTTGAGCGGATCTGCTGCAGATATCAGTCTGACTTCATGTGACAACATATAGTGTCGGAGCATTTTGACAGCAAAGACTAGTGCCAAGCAGGTCTTTTCTATGTAGCTGTAGCTTTCTTCAGTTCTAATCAGCCTCCTACTCAGATAGTATAAGGCTTGTTCTTTGCCTTCTTCATTTATCTGTGCCAGCATTGCCCCCAGGGAACAGTATGTGGCTGCGATATACAGTATCAAGGGCCTGCCCTTAATTGGTGCCCCCAGCACCGGAGGGGTCTTGAGATATTCTTTCAGCTTCTCAAAGGCTTCCTGACAGTCATCGTCCCAGAGGAACGGCACATCTTTCATCATGAGCTTGTGAAAGGGGTGGCATCTCCCCGACAGATTTGATATAAATCATCGGATATAGGCCAGCCGCCCTTGCAGAGATCTCAGCTCGGATAGATTCCTTGGTGGAGGGAGCTCCTGGAGAGCCTTAATCTTGGATGGGTCAATTTCAATGCCCCTATGATGGACAATAAACCCGAGGAATTTTCCACTGGATACGCCAAAGGCGCATTTCATGGGATTCATCTTGAGTTCATATTTGCGTAGCCTCTGGAATACTACCCTCAGGTCTTGCAAATGGTCTTCTCTTCTTTTAGTTTTCACTACCAAATCATCAATGTAGCACTCTACTTTCTTGAAGAGCAAATCATCAAAGATCTTGGTCATAGCTCTTTGGTAGGTAGCGCCGGCATTCTTAAGACCAAACGCCATCCTTTTGTAGTGGAATATCCCCTTCGGGGTACGGAATGCAGTGTACACTCTGTCTTCCTCAGCAATCCAGATTTGGTTGTATCCGGATGACCCATCCATAAATGATAGAGCCTCATGACAAGTAGTCGCATCGATCATCATTTCAGTGATTGGCACTGGAAAGTCATCTTTCGGGCAAGCCTTATTAAGGTCCCGGAAATCAACACATATTCTAATCTGCCCATTCTTCTTCTTTACGGGCACTATGTTGGCTAACCATGTAGTATACTGATTTTCTTCAACAAAACCTACATCAATCAGCTTGTCAACCTCTTTGTTAATCTGATTTATTAATTCAGGGCGCATTCTCCTGGAAGGCTGCTTTACAGGGCTAGCCTCTGGGTTTATTGCCAATCGGTGCTGCGCCACATCAGAACTCAGTCCTGGCATTTCATCATATGTCCATGCAAAGCAGTCTCGGAATTCTTTCAAGAGCTGTATATACTGTTCCCTGGTAGCTGGCTCCAGCAGTGCACTGTGGAATGTCGGCCTTGGCTCATCTGCGGTCCCCAGATTTATTTCCACAAGCTCATCGACGGTGGCCTGACCTCCATCTTCGACCTCGGGCAGGGCTTCTTGCAGGTCAATGAAGCCTCCCGGGATATAATCTTCTTCAGTTTCATGACCCTCTGTTTCATCATACTGGTCATCAACGGGTGCTGGCTCATCATATACGGCCAATATTGTTGGATTCTGTTCAGTCTGCCCCAAGGACGTGACTGGCTCAGCAGGAAACTCAAAAATGGAGTCTTCCGCCCTTAGAGGCTCTTCTGATGCAGACTCCCTTGAGAGATCATCATTCTGTAGAGCCCGGACTTCTTCCAGGATGCGCTCAAACTCCAGGCATTCCCTCAGCTCTTTGGCTACTTGGTCTTCATCCGGGGTTCCCGTATCAAACTTTGCTTCAGCATGGAACAGATCCTCTTTGCAAGGTAGGTCTTCCCAGCACCAATCTTTCTTTGCTTCATCAGACGTCCCCGTCTCCGGCTGACTGCCCGGGGCTTCATTGTTCATTATGGATTGATAAATGATTTCTTCATCTTCCGAGGGGTACTTGTCATATCCCACCTCGAAAGGGCCTTCATGCTGGTAGGAGACAGAGATGACGTCCACTTCAGCTTCATAGTATTCTTGAAGGGTATAACCCAATCCCGGGTGCTGAGTGATCTTCCTCAGTTCTTTATTATCCCGGGGCGGATCCCATAGCTCCTGGAACGCCTTCTTTTGGGCAACAGGTTGTAGTGATGGCATCTGCATTTTAGAGAACATCTGCGAAACCTGCTGGGTAGTATAGTCCAAGCCTGTAATCGGCACCATCCGGTTTACAGCCTCTTCAGGGACCATGCAGTCTTGATCATCTTCCTCGACTGGCTCCCCGGTGTAGAATATGGTAGGAGGCTCGCAGAAGCGAGGGATTTCCATAGTCTTCAGTGGTAGCACCGTCTGGTACTCTAGGCTGGCGATGGGCTTGACTAAACCTTGCGGAACCTCCACCTGTGTGTACTTCTCTTTCATTTCTTCATCAATATCATCTGGGTGAATGCTAGGAGGGGTGATCCGAGCAAAGTCGCCAGCATAAGAGATGTGAGATACCTCATGCTTTTTAATATAGCCCTTTGGTGGCAGGGGAGACCAGTTTCTTACCTTCGTTGCCGGCTTTTTCTGGCTGACCCCAGCCTCTTTCTCTTCACCCTTTTGCGACACCTCCGTGTAGTAGGATGCATCGAGCATATGGCACTCGAATACTTCGAAGGGATGCAGATCCGTAAACACCCTCTCTTCTTTTCCTTCATGGCAGTATTTAATGCACTGATGCAGCGTGGATGGCACTATCTGATATTCATGCAGCCACGGTCTCCCCAGCAGGGCCTTATATGTGGTGTTGGAGTCGATTACATAGAATCGTACCACGGTAGTGAGATCCCCCAATGTGAGGTTAAAATCAGCCACCCCAAGGGGCGTCTCACATTTCTGGTTGAATCAGCAATTTTCATGTCTCTGACCTTGGTAAGCTGCAGATCAAAGTAATATTTTTGGTAGATGCGGTATGGGAGAATGTTCACGGCAGCCCCGGGATCTATCAGTATCCTGTTCAGTGGCTGACAATTTAGGGAGCCCCTCATATATAGCGGTCTGTTATGGCAGGAATTCGGAATCAGCATGTCGTCTTCTGTGAATGTGACTGACGGCCCAGAATTTACTTCTGTCAAGAGTGCTTCATATTGTGCCGGTGACTGCAAGGCATCAACAATTACTTGGCGAGCCTCTTCACTCAGAGAGAGGATCTCCCAGATGGAGAATCTGGTAGGGAGCTTCTTTAGCATTTTCATGATCCGGCTGCCCACCCTGACAATAGACAATCTCATTTCTTCCGCCCATCGGGGTTTTGGAGGTTCATGTGGTGCCCGCGGCCTCTGCTACCCAGTGCTGGTTTCATCCCCTGGACTGATTTCTTGGGGGGCTTCTTCTATAGCAACGGCCCCCGGTGCCGTTAGAGAGTTATCCTCCTCTTTCTCATTCTGCTTGTAGGCTACAGACGCCGATTGCTGAGGTCTTTTACCTTTATCTGGCCCAGCCTATATCGACTGCCCATTTTCCAGACTGGACAGAAATTCCAGAAATGTTGGAGTTTGGCCTTCTTTCTTCTTTTCTTGGTACAAGCTGACAGGGGGAGGAACCTGGACACCTTGTACCTCCGGTTCGGGAATCTGGTAGGGCTGTTCCCCTCTGAACATAATGTTATGATTAGCTGGTGGTGGGCGCCCCCATCTTTTCCCAGAGCGTGTTGCATGTGCTGAGGTTGAGGCCTCGGCATGGTTGGCTTCTAGCGGGGCATTTGATGTTTCATCCTCATCATTCTCCCCGGGCGAGGTAAAGAGTGCCAACAGGGTGTTACATTGTACTGTCACGACCCTCTTTGCCTTCTTGGACTTGAGCTGTCTCTTCTTTTTTTGGGAATTTGGCTTTATTGGCCCCTGCCCCCAGAAGGGTTCAGTCTCAGCTTTTTCTTGTTCTGCCTCTGACTGCTCTTTAATTTTCAGTTCTTCGAGCTGTTCCCAGAGTATACAGTCTTTCACTAGCAGCTGCCCGGGCTTTTTCAATTCATATTCATGGAGCTCGTTAATATACTGCTGTAAACGCCTGGCTGCAGGACTTACTTCCTTATGTGCAGGTAGGGGGACTTGTCTTCTCCGGTTATGAGTGGGGATCCGGATGACTGGCCCTGTCTCAGCTGTGCGCCACACTGGCTTTACTGGAGGCGGTTCAGGTCTTGGTGTGACACCGCGGATAACTGCTCCATTGGTTTTGGCTGCGGGAGTCTTCTTTCTGTTCTTTATGGGTTTCATCTGCCATCCTTCCTGATCCTTCAGTGGGGTGAGGAAGCAAGCTTCATAAGTATGCCTAGTACATTCTTCAACGGCCTCCTTAGGCAGCTGCTGGTAGATTGAAATCATATTGTCGGCCATTTTTAATGCCGGAGGCTCATGTGGACGAGGTGGCTCTACCTGGTAATCTCCCAGCTGTAGCTCGCCCTTTTTGACCATGCATTCCATAATATCTTTGAAGACGTAGCAATCTTCAATTGCGTGCCCCAGCGCACGGTGATATGGGCAGAATAGTGGATCACCTTTCTTTGCCGCGTCCTCGGGTCTCTTTGGCTCAGGCAATGTTACCTTGTTGAACTTGTATGCCCAATTGAATAGTGCGGCTGTCTTATCTTTCGAAAAAGAGTATGGCTTTCTCATTTTGTTTCTCAGAGAGACCTTATCCTTTCTTTCTGCTGTGTCTACTGGCGGGGGAGCTTCATCTGCCCCCTTCTTCCCTTTCTGTTGCTCGAAGGTTCTGAAATCGACGGTGTTAGCCTCAGAGTGCGATGGTCGTCGATCATTAGATTTCCCTTTCGGCACAGTGGGAGCATTGACCGTCGGACGCTTAGACAGAACGTCTCGACCTCTGCCACTATATTGTTCGGCCGGTCAAATGTTCTCACATCTGCACCAATCATCTTTTCTAGTACCTCTCTCCTGAGGCTCTGCTTACATATTTGCACTACATCTTCTTGATGAGGAGGTCTTCTGCATCTCATAGCTAAGTTCCTCCACCTTTTGATGTAGTCCAGTGCTGTTTCATCTTGCTTTTGCCTGGTTGCATATAGTTCTGCTATTGCAATCTCTCTTTCTGTGACGTGAAATCTGTCGCGGAACTTTCTTTGCATATCAGGCCAATCGGTCACTGACCCAGCCGACAGGCTTGAATACCATTCAAAGGCTATCCCGGTGAGGGATGAGCCGAAGAACTTAAGCAGATAAGCTTCATCAGCTACCAAGTCACCCATGATTGTGGTATAGTAAGCTATGTGCTCCCTGGGAGAGCCCTGGCCATTAAAATTTTCAAACTTCGACGGCTTACTGACGCCTGGCGGTAGTCTCTTAGCAGCATACTGGGGAGGATACGGTACCCTGTACACATCGTAGGTACTAGCATCATTACCAGTCTTTTCAGACAGTTTCATCTCCACAATCTTTTCAATCATCAGCTTCTGGGCTATGGCTGGATCTATGTTTTCTGGGAAGAAGTGAGCTTGTTGCTGACTGTAAGGAGTTGTCATCACAGTTGCGTGCAAGGCCGGCGCGGCAGGCTGCGTCTGAGATATAGAGGGCTGAGCTACCGTCTGCTGCAGAACGGGTTGGCTCGGTGCTTTGCCCTTATCAGCCGGTAGAGGATTAGATGGAGCAGCCATTTCCGTTGAGCTGGCAGTCTGCCCCACAGGCTCGGCTTGCTTGGAGACCGGTGTAGCTTCATGCCTCTCATTTAGCTGTCTTCTGAGAGCATTGATCTCTTGTTGATATCTTCTAAACATCATCTGGATCATGGGATCCAGGGTTGACGGGATCTGTAGATCTTCTGAAGTCCCTTCAGCATCATCGACGAAGGGATTATCTTCATATTCCGTTGTCACCACATTAACTGTCATAGTGGTGATCTTGCAGGCTTCATCATTAGTCTTCATCTTATCTTTTACCGCCTGGCCTCTTCTTGTGACGGGGCCTGGTCTGGTTGCTAGTCTGAGCAGTTCATCTGGCTGTGTCGGTAACATATCCTGCCCTTTGACAAGCCCGGCCATATTGCAGGCAAAGATCTGTATCTTTTCCCTCTGCCTGTAGACTTTCCTTCTCACCTGATCGGGGTATTTGAGCCTGTCAAAGACTGATATTCTTTCTCTAGCTTCTTCCCCATGCAGGTCTTCTTTCCCATATCCGGCTCTGTGGCCTTCTTCATAGTCATTGGAATAAGAGGAGGAGACTCCGAGCATCACTTCTTGAAGGGTTTCTTCTTCTTCTTCATCCATGGTGCCCAAGGCACGAGATAATCTTTGCTGCCCGAGGGCGGAGTTCCCCAGGTAGTGAAAGTAGTCTTGAGCCACTTGTTTCATCTCCTCTTGATTGTGCCTTCATGGCTCTGGTTGGAGCATCAACCTTTCCTGGCTCTTCTGCTGATAAGCCAGTCTCTCCACCTGAGCAGTCAAGTGCTCGGCTCCGCAGTATTTGAATATATCGGCCTGTCTGGCATAGGCTCTTGGTCTTCTTAGAGTGGCAGTAGCGACTGGTTCGCTTATTCTCATTTCCTCTTCCTCGCTGAACCTTCTACGCCCATCTTGGCAGCAGTTGGCAGTAGCAGCATAATTCTTTCTTTCCTGTCTTTTGCCCCCAGCCATGGGGTGGGTGACCGTTAGGTCTTCCAACTGCTCATATCTTCTACCCCCCATCCAGGGGTGAATAGTAGTCAGATTCCTCCCTTCATTCCCTTTCTCATCTCTCCTACCCCGAGCCCTGGGGTGAACAGCAACAGCATTTCTTATGTCTCTTCCTTCTTCTCTTCTGCTTCCTGCCCTGCAGCGGGCAACAGTGGCATCAACAATGTTTTCTTCCTCTCGAGCTGGGACCCAGCTGTGGATCTTCTTCGGCCGCCAGATCTGCCTGAACTTGGGCGGCTTCGGCGCCAGTGGCCTTCTATCCTCCTCTTTCGTGTCGACCCTCCTGGTAGCTAGTATCCGGAACCTGTTGGTAGTAGGCACCATCGGGACGATCGTGTCTGGCTTGACCGCCCTTGGGCGACCACTGAGGTTTACCCGGACATCTCCAATCAGCATTGTCTTTCCTGAGCTGGATATCCGACGACCCGCAGCGGTGGATCGGGCTCTCCTGTCGGATCTCCTCCTTCTTCCAGCAGCAGAGGATGTGCCCCTTCTCGCCTCGTGATAGACGAAGTAGGCCACAACCTCAGGAGTATCCTGCATCACCTGGCTCATTTTGGGGCTGGTAGCTTGCGTCAATGTCTCGACAACAGTCTTTTGCTCCTGGTTGTCAATCTCGAGCAAGTCAGTGAAGATGAGGCCCAAGCAGTTGGGCATCCCGACAGCAGGCGGCATCGATCCGAACTCAAGAGGTCCCGCTAGGTAGCCCTCTCGAACATGTACATCGACCACTTGTTGATCAAAGTGTACAGAGATGATTCCAGCCGTCATTGTAGTTTCCTGAAAATAGAGAAAGCACGGAATCAGAAATTTGAGGGGGGGCCCACTGGGCCTCCTATCTTGGCGTAGAGATGAAGGGAGACTAGGTCCCACCAGGCGTGCCAGACTTGTGGACGCGGGATTTTTTTCCTCTTTTATCTTATTTAATTTTATTTGTTTATTTATTGATTTATTGGCGTGCCAGTCACCATGGTGACAATTTTTATTATGCGCTCGATCTGACTTGGTCAGTCGATTGTGAAGTCCGAGTCGGGACCAAAAGTCTGTCATACCATAAAGGCTATGACGTTAATTACACCCTTCCTAAGAAGGACAACCCTTGATTAAACGCCAAAATAGGAGGCCGCTCGGGGCGGTAATAAAAGAAAAATAACAGTGCGTGATATTGAAGATATTGTTATTCTGGGCAGACAATTTAGTGCACAGTAGATTACTACACCGACGTGACCATCTCTTATGTGGGTCGTGCCGGGTAGGAATAGGACACCGTTCACGCAATGGCGGGATGGAATCCGAACCATCATCGGGGAGATGTCCCCTTTCATGTTTCTCATCCAGCCAAGGGCCTCGCAGCATACATATTCCCCGGAAGATTGAGCCGGACGAGGGGCGTGTGACGTGCACCTCCCGGGACTTATCGGGGTTAAAATATCTATCGACATTTCGACAGCATCTCCCCACAATCTGGATTATGCCCAGGGGAGAATAGGCTATCACCCACGGAATGCCGGGATGAAAGCCGCGAAAAAGGAGGGAGCGAACCTCCCACATTGTACATGTATGCCCTGGGGCAATGTTCGATTCTTCCCTTATAGGAGCCGGTGACACTCGTGCAGTGGCAGAGCTCACC
The DNA here is from genome assembly GCA_022559845.1 of Amorphophallus konjac. Taxonomy (NCBI): domain Eukaryota; kingdom Viridiplantae; phylum Streptophyta; class Magnoliopsida; order Alismatales; family Araceae; genus Amorphophallus; species Amorphophallus konjac. Next base: position 61,412,667 of record CM040120.1, on the reverse strand, counting down.
TTAGCTAAAGGGGTTGCTCATAAACCCGATATGGATCAGTGAAAAGTAAGGGAGTCTGACTCCCTTTGATTTTATCCTCGGGACAGTTCTGGTGACTCATGGACATCCCTAGGTGAGTTTGATAGAAGTGTTGGAGGCTCATTGGGTGGCAGGACAGCCTCTCGGCACGGATTTGACTAGATATATGGGTTCTCGGCATGAAGCCACTGCACCGAGAAGGGTTCTTTGCAAGGCACCATTTGGGGCGCCGGGAAGCTGGCGTTAGTGGAGTTCTCGGAGCAGGCAAGCAGGGAAGCCAAGGGGGTCTCACGGTGCCAAGGCAGAAGGGTGAAGGTGTTAGGCTCCCAGCGCAAGCAAGGAGGCCAAGTAATTAGGGCTCTCGACGTCAGAAGGGTGCCAGAGGTGAGTGTTCTCGGCGGGTTCAACATGGAGAGCTCCCGGCGCGACGGGGAAGAGGCCAGGATGTAAGCTCTCGGCGCAAGGGCCAAATGGCCAGAGGAGGTTGTCGGCGCGAAGGGCAATTGTTAAAAGGGGGGGGGGGTTCCCGGCGCGCAGGGGAGAAAGCCATCGGATGGCTTCCCGGCGCAATGCAAAACAGCCAAGGGAGCTTCCCGGTGCGGCCAAGGTGCAAGGCTCCCGGCGTGAAGGGCAATTGTTAAAGGGGGGTCTCCCGGTGCGGAGGCCAGAAGGCCAAGACGGTTCTCGGCGCCTGAAGGATAGCGCCGAGAGCTGTTCATCCAGTTTACTGTATGCAGGGCCGAGAGGTGTGAGGGCGCCGGGTAAGAACAGAGGTTTACGGTACTCTGTTCTTGAATCTGTTGAGGATCCAGGGGTTTTCCTGGTGATTCAGGCCAAGATAGACGGGCCTTAGGAAATCAAAGGGCTCAATTCATCAGACTACAATTGGCTTTGGCTTGGATTTCAAAGGGAAGGCCGGAGGCAGAGAGCTATTTGGGGGAAACGCGGTTTAGGGTATCTCTGTCACCAGCGTTCCTCATGATCCGTGAGGATGATTTTAGTATACTCACCATCATCTAGGGGCCAAGAGATGACTGTCTCTGGCCCCGGGGATGACTTCGGCAAAGCCGATGAGCATGAATGCAACACCAAAGACCGAGAGGCGATTGCTATGTATCCATGCTTTGCTTCAGAGGCCAAGGGATAGTCTATCCCTGGCTCGGAAGCAAGCATGAGGAGCACTCAGGAAACGGGTGAATAAACAGGCGATCGATCGACCTGGGGAGGGGGATAGCATGCTATTGAGTCTTAAGAAGAGACAGACAACACGGAGGATGAGCATAGAACTTCAGAGAAACCAAAGCAGGGATGGACTGCAGCCCACCATATTTATCCATTCGATAACATTCATTGGGTAAGATACATAATAAGGAAGCAGGGGGAATACATCACTGCATCAGTGTGAAACCGGCTACGGCATTGCAGGCTACATCAGAAGAGGAAAGAAGAGAGACCATCGAAATAAAAAAAAGACGAACTATAGAAATGGGGGGGGAGGGGGGAGGGCGGAGCATTGACTCCTCTCCCTTCCCGTTGCCCACCTTCGCTCAGCTTTTGGGAGATCTCTCTCTCTCTTCCCTCTTTTCTTCTTCAGCTCTCTTTCTCTTCTTGTGGATGAGGTTGTAGGTTTATTCGGTGTGTCTCCCCCCGATCACCTTGTGTGATGTGTCTGTGTGTTGTCTCTTCGAATGAGGGGGTTTTATATCCTTCGTTGGTGTCCTCTCGGCAGGCTCGTCCCGGTGCGCCTCAACTGTAGGCGGAGCTCCCGGCGCGCGGGGCTCAAGCTTCTCGACGCGGCCTGTTGGCCTTGACAAGGGGATCCCGGCGCCACTTTTATAGGCCCATTTAGGGCTTTTAGACTAGGCCTCTTATTGGTCCTTCAAGTACATCAGCACCCGAAAGGGCCCTCCATTGGTGACATAGTTTCTATTGAGATCATTCATAGGTTTTTCATCAGTCGGTAGACCGGGGTTTCATCGGCGTTGCCATCTGAATGATGACAAAACCGGACATCATTTGATTGGTATCATCACCGAAACGGTGACAAGACCGGACATCAGCTTTAGCCTAGAAAGACTTCAGCCAGGTGATTGCTATTTCATCAGTGCCGTCGTCTGACTGACAATGGCATCAGACATCAGCTTGACCGGGAAAAGGCTTCAGCCGGGTAGATGGTTGACGAACCTCGTCATTGATCTTTTACTATTGGTCTGATCTTCCTTTCAATTCTGTTTCTGCCCTTGCTCATTTTCAAGGTGTCAACAATTGTATACACACATTTTTATTAATTATTATATATATATATATATATTACTATATATAATTTTTTATTCAAGCATGCAAGCATTCATTAGCAGGCATATCATAGATATGAGTAAGGCAGCTCCCTCTATAGGGGATAGGATAGGGACATCACCCGTAATTCGTAGATGCGGTGCGGGCCGCGAGGCACAATTGAGGGGTGGTGCACCCATCAAGAGGATATCGCATGTCTTACATGCATAGCCTAAATTCACGCATTTCACCCGAGGCAATTCTATGTGGCGTGGCAGTGCAAATGTATGAACAAAGAGCCCTAATCATAGGGATATTCAGGTTTTCTGATGTGAAACTGACCTTAGACCTATTTGCAAGCATTCAAGTTTGAGCAGCGGACTCACACTAGCGAGCTCACCCGTATGGCACACACTAGTGCCCGATGGTGACTAGGCGATGTTGGAGAGGGTCCGAGGCGGGACCTTTAGGCTCCAATGGTTGGCTAGCTTGGGAAGAACCCCAAGTGGGCCTAGGATGCCCAAATCATGGGCGGCCAACACACCAAGGGTGTGGGTTAAGTGGATTCACTCTCAACTTGCCCGCGGTGGTCACTCACGGTACTAGCAATTTGGGCCGAGCTCTCACTCACCGTCCGATGAAGCAATAGCAATAATACTAAGCTAAGCAAGTGATTAAACCAGTCAAGAGAGGGACCGAGGCTCACCTAGCCGGCGTGAAGATGCCGACTCCGGCCGGAGACGGGGGCGAGCGGGGAGGCGAGGGTATGTACCCGCACGCCGCGTCGATTGAAGCTTCAAACTTGCGACTTAATAATTACATGAACTACACCCCATGCAAGGGGGGGGATATTGGGGTGGGGATTATGCTTAATACATCAAAAACTACCTCCACGCAGGGAGGGGCCTTCAGCCGGCCAAGCGGGGTGGGGAGATATGCAAAGAGAACCGCCTTCCCGAGCTTTGCCGATTCTGCCTAGCTTCTGTATTTCTGGACAGAGGGTCGATGTCGATGCTGCCAATAATTCCACCGAGCTCAGAATCTGATGAACTTATGCCAAAAGCTTGCTAACAGATTGAGGATGATGTCTGAATTTTGGCAGGAGCTCTGGAACTCAGGGCTGGTCGGGCCAGCGACTGGAACAGGTCAGCAGCTTCTTCCTCTGGCTGGTGCAGAACTGGTACAGCAGGTTGCAGAGGGTACCACGGACGCTTCTGAACTCCAAATGTGACGAGCCTGGTGGTGACGTCCTCGTGGTCGGAGTAGCTACGAGCAGGAGTTGACGGGGCCCCAATCCGAGGTCGGAGGGGAGAATGGTGGTCGGATATGTGAGGACAGGTCAAACCTGGACCTGCAGGTGGCTGGCTGCAACCTTCGACGAAGAAATTAGTAACTGATAGCTCCGGTGGCCGAATGAGGTCCTTCTTCTTGGAGGTGAAAGCTAACAGGAAGTAGTCTCTGCCCTCCAAAAATGGCGCTCAGAGCCTTCACGAGATGGCCGTGGCAGCTTCTTCTTTCAGCTTCTGGTCTGCAGACTGGGACAGCAGACGCAGTTGGACGAGATCGGCTCCCCCGATCAGCTCCGACCTCGGAAGCCAGCGAAACCACCTCGGTTGGAAAGATAACTTGCAGACGATTCCGGCGATGTAGGCCTTGCCACTTGAATCTCTGAGGGAGGGTCATGGCTGCTTCTGCAAGTCGCTGTAGTTCTGCTGCCTGAAACAGAGACAGATTAAGGGGAAGAAGAAGGTGTGGGGAAGGGGATGGCCAAGAGAGCAAGTGGTGGGAAGGGTGTCTAATGGCTAAAGGAGGGAGCTGAGAGGAGTTTTAGGGGTTGTGAAGGCTAGGGAGATGGAGGTGGGGAGGGAGAAGTGGGGCTGGAGAGGGGGCTGGTCTGCTAGAGATGGTGGTGGGAAGGGGTGAGCACAAGGGAGAGAGGGAGGGGGAGGGAAGGTGGGGGCGAACTTGGCTTGAGGGGAGAGGAGGGGTGCGACCTAGGGAGCAAGGGGGGAAGGGGAGATGGGTGGGAGATTCAAATTTGGGCCTAGGAAAGAGATCCTTCAGCCTTGGGGAAGTGAGGAGGTGCTTAGGGAAGTGGAGGGAAGTAGGTGGTGGTTGGGAAGTAGGGCTTGGATTGGTGGAGGGTTGTTGGGACTAGGTGGAGAGTAAAGGAGGGTGTGGGAAGTTGTGGGGGTAATAATGGAGGTAGGTGGGGGTTGGATTTGAATGAGAGGGGGGGGGAGGAGAGAGGGGAGGTTCGCCCCTTTCCTTGGGGAGAGAGAGGGAGAGCTAGAGAGAGAGAGAGATAAGTGGAGTAATGAGAGACTTGAAAGGGGTTTCTTCAATATTTCATCAAAATTGTTACATATGAGGAGTGGGGTGGCCTATTTATAGGCACATGACTTTTTTCACAAAGGACCCTAACAAAAGACACAATGACTAATAACCGAAGGGAAGGGGGTGTCCATGGGCCTAGCCCAATGAGATGGGCCCAATAGCCTATCTAAACAACACAATGACTTAGGACATTGGTAGATAACCTACTAACCTAGGTACATGACTCAAATAAAAAGAAAATTACATGATTAAGACTCAAATAAAAATAAGAAAATTACATGACTCGACTCACAAACACTTGAGGAACATAATCGCACTTGCCGATGAACAATCCGAGTCTGGAGAAAATGTGAAGGGGCAAGGGATGCCCTCATCATACCCCCGGGGTGGGGAAAACTCGACCCCGTCGAGTATGGGTCCACCAGGGAAGTAGTATATCGAACTGCGGCTCTGGGCGATCCACGATCTCCATACTCAACCCGCGACCATAGTCGGGGAACGGCGCTTCAGCTCGACAAAGTGACTCGGTCATACCCTCATGCTGGCGATGGGATCTTGCTTGCCTAGTATTGCCGCTGTGTGCTCACGTCGGGCTCTCAGGCTATTTGTGGTGGCACTCCGAGGGTGTCTCTCACAAGGATAGGTGTAAGCTGGAGGCACTCACTAGGATCCACCGCGGTGCCCTTATAAGGTGCTAGATCCGCTACATGAGAAATGGGGAGAATCCCAAAACCCTTTTTGAAAGTTCAACCCATAAGCCATGTTGCCAAAGCCACTCGGAACTTGGCAAGGTCCAAGTCCTCGTGCCCTCAATTTGGAGGTGACCCTAAAGTAGAGCCACTCCAAAGCCATCATCGCCAAGTTATCAACTTGGAATACAAAGTGGTGCTTAGGAGTTTGTGCTCGCTTCTTGTGAATCCCACCGCTTGTTACTTGATACTTGCTTGAATGCGTATGCCATGTGAGTTGACAATGTATGGTATGAAAAGGTGGTCCGGGGCAGCCACATATAGATCGATCATGCTTTGATGCTATGAAGATTGTGACAGACTCAGGGGGGCCGGGACATCCATAGATGAACCTTTTATGCATGGGTATGACAAATGTCGGGGGACCCGGACATCCCTGTATGCTCCTCTCATACTTAAGACTCATGATGAATGAGGGTGGGCCAATACATCGAAATACGGTCCACTTATGCTTCCTACTTGACATGTGGGTGATGTAAATGAATGTACCCGACTTATGAATCATGCCAAGTGGTGTTGTATGCCAAGACTTATGCACTCTTGTGACAAAGATGTCTCCTATGTGTGGGCCTTTGGACTTCCATTGGAATGGGTCGAAGGGGTCTAGAAAGGTGGATATCATGAGATGGGGCACTTCCTCGATCCCTAGGTGTATACCACCCAAAGTCATGGTTCCCATGGTGTAACCCGGGTCTGGGATGGGGTGGATTTGATCAAAAATGGTGGGTTGGGGTAGGGAAAGGTAGGTGGTAGTTAAGGTGGTTGGGTTACTCGAGTTCCTTGACTCCCATTGGAATGGATCATAGGGATCATAAAGTGGGTTACCAAGGGGCTCCATGTCCTCAAGGTCCTCAAAAGGTGATGAGTCGTCTTCTTCTAGTGGAATGGTTGGGCCGGTGTATGGGGTGGGCTGGTTGGTCAAGGTTTTAGGAATCACAATGGTAGGGGAGTGGACCAGGATGGGCTCTTCCACTATGGGGAGAAGGAAAATGATGTCACTAGTGTAGCAACCAATAGTGCAAACCGAGGAGATAGACCCAATGCATGGATGGATGAGGTTAAGGCTCTTGGGTTGGTCCGCTCCTAGGGCCAATAAAAAAGTCAAGTCTGATTGCCACTTTAGACCTTTGAGGAGATCATCCCAATCATCTACCTCATAGTAGGATTGGATTGTGGTGTGATAGGAGTGGAGGGGAACAATTTGGGATGGATATCCCAAAGGTGAGAGAGGTGGGGGTGAGCTAGGAAGGGTGGGTCCTTGCTTGAGCCATTGGAGTATATGCTCATTCATGGTGAAGGTGGGTGACTCTTGAGGATCCGGGCTATTTGAAGTGGTAAAGGGTTGAGGCTTTTCCTTACCATTGGTGTGATCTTGGGCTTCCTTATGGGTGGGAATGGGTTCCGGACTAGCATCTACTCCCATGTGGAGGGTTGTGGAGGTTTCAATTCCTAGTGTTAATGGGTTGGGTAGGTCTAATGCGGGAGAATTGGTGATAGCTGGAGCATGGTGCACTTGGGGTGGTGGGCAAGGGTGGACTTGGATCGGAAGGGGAAGTAGAGGAGGCCTAGGTTGGGGAAAGATTGGTGTAGGAAGCGGGAGGTGAGTTGGGTGAGGGGTTTTGAGTTTGGGGATGGTGGCCATTATGGGCCTTGGTGGAGGGGTGGACACGGTGTCCACATGGTTTTTAATGGTGAGGGTTGGATGAGTGGTGGTCACCATGGAGGGAATTGGGTCGGTTAGGGGTCTCTTGCCCTTGGGATTATTTGGGGTGGAAGTGGGGGCTAAAGAGGCTTGACTAGTGTAGGTTAGTGAAGGGGGTTTTGGTTGGGGTGTGGGGGTCCTCATGGGATCAGGTGGGGAGGTGGAGGCCTTGGAGACTTGGGTTCTAGTGGTAAGGGTTTGGACGGGTGGGTTTGGAGGAGTGAGAGTGCTCCTCGAATTTTGGTAACCCGGGTAGGAAGGGGACATATATTTTGCTCTAAGTTACTCCTTCATATCCTTCCAAGTGGTGATGGGAGTTTCCCTTCTAAGTATCTTTAGCCCGACAATTTGCATCCAATAAGTTTCCGCCCGTTTGGTAAGTTGCATTTTGGCAACCAATGCCTTTTCATCCTCGGATATATGATACCAAGTGAAGTATTGGTCCATTGTAGCTTCCCAATCTAAATATTCTCGAGGAGAGGTTCCATCAAAGGTGGGAAGTGGGAAATGGACCATTCTATCGTCTGTCCTTGGGGCGGGCCTATTTTCTCCAAGTTGGTTGAGTCGGCCCGATATGTTATCAAGCCGCTCATTGGCATAGGTCAAGGCTTTCATGAAGTAGTTGACATGGCCAGGGAAGTTATGGGTGTTAGTGGTAGGCATCTCTTGGTGGCTTGGACTTATGGAGTGGGCCGATTGGTAAGGTCGATATGAGGTGGCCATACTAGGGGGACAAGAGTGATGCACTTCAAGACTCTAAATGCATAGACATGCCCTAGGACCAACTTGATAGAGACAAGTTGTGAACTTGCTCTGATACCACTTGATGTGAAACCGACCTTAAACCTATTTGCAAGCATTCAAGTTTGAGCAGCGGACTCACACTAGCGAGCTCACCCGTATGGCACACACTAGTGCCCGATGGTGACTAGGCGATGTTGGAGAGGGTCCGAGGCGGGACCTTTAGGCTCCAATGGTTGGCTAGCTTGGGAAGAATCCCAAGTGGGCCTAGGATGCCCAAATCATGGGCGGCCAACACACCAAGGGTGTGGGTTAAGTGGATTCACTCTCAACTTGCCCGTGGTGGTCACTCACGGTACTAGCAATTTGGGCCGAGCTCTCACTCACCGTCCGACAAAGCAATAGCAATAACACTAAGCTAAGCAAGTGATTAAACCAGTCAAGAGAGGGACCGAGGCTCACCTAGCCGGCGTGAAGACGCCGGCTCCGGCCGGAGACGGGGGGGAGCGGGGAGGCGAGGGTATGTACCCGCACGCCGCGTCGATTGAAGCTTCAAACCTGTGACTTAATAATTACATGAACTACACCCCATGCAAGGGGGGGGGGGATATTGGGGTGGGGATTATGCTTAATACATCCAAAACTACCTCCACGCAGGGAGGGGCCTTCAGCCGGCCAAGCGGGGTGGGGAGATATGCGAAGAGAACCGACTTCCCGAGCTTTGCCGATTCTGCCTAGCTTCTGTATTTCTAGACAGAGGGTCGATGTCGATGCTGCCAATAAATCCACCGAGCTCAGAATCTGATGAGACTTGCGCCAAAAGCTTGATAACAGATTGAGGATGATGTCTGAATGTTGGCAGGAGCTCTGGAACTCAGGGCTGGTCGGGCCAGCGACTGGAACAGGTCAGAAGCTTCTTCCTCTTGCTGGTGCAGAACTAGTACAGCAGGTTGCAGAGGCTACCACGGACACTTCTGAACTCCAAATGTGACGATCCTGGCGGTGACGTCCTCGTGGTCGGAGTAGCTACGAGCAGGAGTTGACGGGGCCCCAATCGGAGGTCGGAGGGGAGAATGGTGGTCGGATATGTGAGGACAGGTCAAACCTGCACCTGCTGGTGGCTGGCTGCAACCTTCGACGAAGAAATTAGTAACTAATAGCTCCGGTGGCCGAATGAGGTCCTTCTTCTTGGAGGTGAAAGCTAACAGGATTTAGTCTCTGCCCTCCAAAAATGGCGCTTAGAGCCTTCACGAGCTGGCCGTGGCAGCTTCTTCTTTCAGCTTCTGGTCTGCAGACTGGGACAGCAGATGCAGTTGCACGAGATTGGCTCCCCCGATCAGCTCCGACCTCGGAAGCCAGCGAAACCCCCTCGGTTGGAAAGCTAACTTGCAGACGATTCCGGCGATGTAGGCCTTGCCACTTGAATCTCTGAGGGACGGTCATGGCTGCTTCTGCAAGTCGCTGTAGTTCTGCTGCCTGAAACAGAGACAGATTAAGGGGAAGAAGAAGGTGTGGGGAAGGGGATGGCCAAGAGAGCAAGTGGTGGGAATGGTGTCTAATTGCTAAAGGAGGGAGATGAGAGGAGTTTTAGGGGTTGTGAAGGCTAGGGAGATGGAGGTGGGGAGGGCGAAGTGGGGCTGGAGAGGGGGCTGGTCTGCTAGAGATGGTGGTGGGAAGGGGTGAGCACAAGGGAGAGAGGGAGGGGGAGGGAAGGTGGGGGCGAACTTGGCTTGAGGGGAGAGGAGGGGTGCGACCTAGGGAGCAAGGGGGGAAGGGGAGATGGGTGGGAGATTCAAATTTGGGCCTAGGAAAGAGATCCTTCAGCCTTGGGGAAGTGAGGAGGTGCTTAGGGAAGTGGAGGGAAGTGGGTGGTGGTTGGGAAGTAGGGCTTGGATTGGTGGAGGGTTGTTGGGACTAGGTGGAGAGTAAAGGAGGGTGTGGGAAGTTGTGGGGGTAATAATGGAGGTAGGTGGGGGTTGGATTTGAATGAGAGGGGGGGGAGGAGAGAGGGGAGGTTCGCCCCTTTCCTTGGGGAGAGAGAGGGAGAGCTAGAGAGAGAGAGAGAGAGAAGTGGAGTAATGAGAGACTTGAAAGGGGTTTCTTCAATATTTCATCAAAATTGTTACATATGAGGAGTGGGGTGGCCTATTTATAGGCACATGACTTTTTTCACAAAGGACCCTAACAAAAGACACAATGACTAATAACCGAAGGGAAGGGGGTGTCCATGGGCCTAGCCCAATGAGATGGGCCCAATAGCCTATCTAAACAACACAATGACTTAGGACATTGGTAGATAACCTACTAACCTAGGTACATGACTCAAATAAACGGAAAATTACATGATTAAGACTCAAATAAAAATAAGAAAATTACATGACTCGACTCACAAACACTTGAGGAACATAATGGCGCTTGCCGACGAACAATCCGTGTCCGGAGAAAATGTGAAGGGGCAAGGGATGCCCTCATCATTTTCCTTGTGACACTCAAGGATCACTCTAGCGCCTACACATTAGTTCCAGGCTCTAGACTTTCGGTAGCTTCACACAGCCCCCATTTGTTTATTTTGGTAGCGGATTTCACCGTTCGACGCGAGTCTCTTCATGTGTCTCAATGGGGATTCCCGGCTACTAGGATTTGTCCTTATTGTGATTCACTTCACCATTTCGTGCGAGTCTCCTCATTTGTTTCAGTGGGGATTCCCAGGTACTCGGATCCGCATTTCTCTCTCTCTTCTTTTTTCTCTTCTTTTTGTTTCTCTCTATTTTTTTTCTTTTCTATTTTTACAGTGGGGTAGGCAGCTTTTTCCTCACGATTATCTTTCACGCGAGTGTAGGAATTCAATTCTCCGTAGAGTGCTAAGAAGAAATTTGGGCAATCCCTATAGTCGAAGGCTATTGAACACATTAAGTGTTAAGTGTGGGAGCGTTGCCTCAGGTTTATTTTGTGAGTTGTGCTTAGCGATTCAGCCATGACTCTTCCCCCTGACGTGTGCACCCGCCATAGTTGGGTTCCCTTCGAGCGTACGCCGTGACACGCGTGCATCCGGAATCGGGGTGATATTATTATTTAGCAAGGAAACACGGTCCTAGAAAATTTCAAGGAGGTGTATTATTCTATATTAAGCAACCATGCAAGCGGGGCAATCGTGCATTCTCTTCTTTCTTTTCTCTTTCATTTTTTTGTGTTCATTTTGTTGTTTTCTTTTTATTTTATTTTTTGTTTTGTTTTTTTTTGTTTGTTTGTTTTTTGTTTTGCATAAGAAAATATTACTGTTACGTATAAGTGTAGTGGTAGTAAAGGTATTAGGGAAGCAGACCACGAATGGCTGAAAGGACATTATGGAAGCGGGCCGTGAAGGCCGAAGTTGATATTGGAAGTAGGCCACAATAACCAAAAATCGAGGAGAGCAGGCTGCGAGAGCCAAATTATGGGAAGCATGCTGCATGAGCCGAAGTTGGGAAGCGAGCTGCAGGGGCCAAAGTTACGGGAAACGGGCCGTGAAGGCCGAATTCTGGGATGCAGGCCGTAAAGGCCGAATTCTAGGAAGCAGGCTGCGAGAGCCAAAGAGATTGGGAAGCGGCCTGCAGAAGCTGGAATTGGGAAGCGGGCCGTGAAGGCCGAATTTTGGGAAGCAGGCTGCGAGAGCCAAAGATATTGGGAAGCGGCCTACAAAAGCCAAAATTGGGAAGCGGGCCGTGAAGGCCGAATTCTGGGAAGCAGGCCGTAAAGGCCGAATTCTAGGAAGCAGGCCGTAAAGGTCAAATTCTGGGAAGCAGGCTGCGAGAGCCAAAGATATTGGGAAGCGGGCTGCAGGAGCCAAAATTATGGGAAGAGAGCCGTGAAGGCCAAATTCTGGGAAGCAGGCCGTGAAGGCCGAATTCTGGGAAGCAGGCAGTAAAGGCCGAATTCTGGGAAGCAGGCTGCGAGAGCCAAAGATATTTGGAAGCGGGCTGCATTAGCCAAAATTATGGGAAGCGAGCCGTGAAGGCCAAATTCTGGGAAGCAGGCCGTCAAGGCCGAATTCTGGGATGCAGGTTGCGAGAGCCAAAGATATTGGGAAGCGGGCTGCAGAAGCTGAAATTGGGAAGCGAGCCGTGAAGGCCGAATTCTAGGAAGCAGGCTGCGAGAGCCAAAGATATTGGGAAGCAGGCTACAGGAGCTGAAATTATGGGAAGCGAGCCGTGAAGGCCAAATTCTGGGAAGCAGGCAGTGAAGGCTGAATATTGGGAAGCAGGCTGCAAGAGCCGAAGATATTGGGATGTAGGCTAAAAAGCCAAGGGATATTGGGAGCATGCTGACAAGCCGAGAGATATTAGGAGTAGGCTGTAAAGTCAAAAAGATATCGGAGAGCGCGGTGGGACGAGTGGATTAATCATGACAGTGGGCCTTGGCCGGAATGACTGAGCCAAAGGGCGTCGGGTAGTAGGATACATGAGCCGAGGAGAAGGGTTTGTGAAGCGGCGAGTTCGAAGATCACGTCTATCTCATGTCTCTCTTTTTTTCTTCTTCTTTTGTATGGGGAGACAGGTGCAAATACCATGTCTGTCTCGTGACTCTTCTTTCTCTTCTTCTCTTCTTCTGTTATGGAGAGGCGGGCTCGGGGACCACGTCTGTCTCATGTGTATTCTTTCTTTTCTCATCTTCTTTTGTGTGATTAGACGGGCTCGGGGACCACGTCTGTCTCATGTGTATTCTTTCTTTTATCCTCTTCTTATTTTGCGTGGAGAGGCGGGTGCAAAGACCACGTGTGCCTCGTGACTCTTCTTTCTCTTCTTCTCTTCTTCCTTTGTAGAGAGGCAGGTGCAAAGACCATGTTTGCCTCATGTATGCTTTTTTTTCTCTTCTCTTCTTCTTTTGCAGAGAGGCAGGTGCAAAGACCATGTTTGCCTCATGTCTCTTTTTTTTTTTTCTCTTCTTTTATGTGATGAGACGGGCTCGAGGATCACGTCTGTCTCATGCCTGTCTTTTTCTTTATTCTGCTCTTCTTTTCTCATTGATGCTTCCATGCTGGAGTGTATTTCTCTTAATGTGCCCCCAGGTTGGGGTGTCGCTTCATTTCGTATGCATCCCCCCTGAGGGGGTGTGTTTTGCCTCTTCGCTTCTGTGCCCCCAGGCGGGGTGTATTTTTTTTGGCTTTTATGCCCCCAGACCAGGGTGTGTTTTTTTTTAATGCCCCCGAGGCGGGGTGTAGCTCTCTTCAAATGCCCCCATGGTGGGGTATACTCTTCACGGCTTCTATGCCCCAGGCGGGGTATGTTTCTTCTTCATATGCCCCTGGTACGGGGCGTAGCTCTCTTCAAATGCCCCCAAGCTGGGGTATACTCTTCACGGCTTCTCTGTCCCCAGGGGGGGTATGTTTCTTCTTCATATGCCCCTGGTACGGGGTGTAGCTCTCTTCAAATGCCCCCGGGACGGGGGTGTATCTTTTGCTTCTTATGCCCCCCTGAGGCTGGGGTGAATCTTTTTCTCCTTACGCCCCCCTGAGGCGGGGGTGTATCTCTTTACAGCTTCTGTGCCCCCGAAGCAGGGTATGTTGTTTCTTCAAATGCCGCTTGGGTGGAGTATATCTTTCTTCTTATGCTCCCAGATCGGGATGTATGTCTCTTTATTTTTGTGCCCCGGGTCGGGGTAGATGCTTCTGCTTCTTATGTGCCAAGGGCAGAGTGTATTTTTGTGCCCCCAGGCTGGGGTAGGTGCTTCTGCTTCTTATGCGCCAAGGGCGGAGTGTATTTTTGTGCCCCCAGGCTGGGATAGGTGCTTATGCTTCTTATGCGCCAAGGGCGGAGTGTATTTTTGTGCCCCCAGGCTGGGGTAGGCGCTTCTGCTTCTTATGCACCAAGGGCGGAGTGTGTCTCTTTCCGTGCCCCTAGGCTGGGGTACATTCTTCATGTTTCTCATACCCTTTTCGCAGGGCATATTCTCTTGCTTCTCATGTCCCTGGATCGGGACGTATGTTTCTTCTTCTGACGCCCCTAGGTCGGGGTATATTCTTTCTTCATGTGCTCCCAGGTCGGGATGTATGCCTCTTTACTTCGGTGCCCCTGGGTGGAGGTGTACTTTGTCTCTTTACTTCTGCGTCCCCCAGGCGGGGTATGTTTCTCTTCAAATGCCCCTGAGCCGGCGCACATTCTTTATGGCTTCTTTGCCCCCTGGCGGGGTATATTTCTTCTTCAAATATCCCTAAGATGGGATGTATTCTTCTCTTTCTTATGCTCCCGTGGTGGGATGTATCTTCTTCAAATACCCCTAAGCCGGGGAGTGTTCTTTATGGCTTCTATGCCCCCTGGCAGGGTATGTTTCTTTTTCAAATACCCCTAGGCCGGGGTGAACTTCTCTTCGTATGCCCCTGAGTTGGGGCGCGCTCTTTATAGCTTCTAGGCCCTCGAGGCGAGGTATGCTTCTTCTTCAAATACCCCTAAGACGGGGGTGTGATTCCTGACTTCATATGCCCCCGACGTGGGGTATATCTTTTGTTTCTTATGCTCCCGAGCCGGGATGTAGCATCTTGGCCTCATATGCTGCCGAGGCGAGGGGTATGTTGCTTCATGTGCCCCCCGGGGGGAATGCATTTTGCCTCTACTGCCCCGTGGGGGGGCATATCTCTTGGCTTCTTACGCCCCCAAGGTGGGGTGTGTTTTCTTCTTGTGCCCCCGGGGTGGGGTATATATTTCGCTTCTTATGCCCCCCCCCCCTTGAGGCGGGGTAAAGTCTTTGCTTCAAATGCCCCTAAATCGGGGTATAGTTTTATCTCATATGCCCCTGGCGCAGGGGTGTATTTCTCTTCCTGTGCCCCTCAGTCGGGGTGTATCTTTGTTGCTTGTTGTGCCCCCAAAGGGAGGTGCCTTTCTCTTCATGTGCGCCAGGCACCGGGTGTATCTTTGCTTTTCTTTCTTTTTTTACATGCCCCCAAGGGGGGAATTCTTCTTCTTCTGCCCTGACACGCTGGGGAATGTTTGCTTCTTGTACCCCCGAAGTGGGGTGTATGCTTTTTCTTCAGACTCCCGTAAGGCGAGGTGTATTCATTGTTGCTTCATGTACCCCCGAGTCAGGGTGGATTATCTTCATGTGCCCCCATGGCGGGGTGTATTCTTTGTTGCTTCATGTACCCCCGAGTCGGGGTGGATTCTCTTCATGTGCCCCCATGGCGGGGTGTACTCTCTTTATGTGTCCCCAGGAGTGGGGTGTGGTTTGCTTCCTGTGCGCCCTAGCAGGGTGTATCGCTGCTTGCAATGTCCCCCGAGGCGGGGTATCCTTCTTCTTCAAATATCCCTAAGACGGGGCGTATTCTTTATGGCTTCTATGCCCCCATAGCGGGGTGCGTTTCTTCTTCAAATACCCCTAAGATGGGGTGGACTCTTTTCTTCTTATACTCCCAAGGTAGGATGTAGCTTCTTCAAATGCCCCTGAGCTGAGGCGTGTTCTTTACGGCTTCTATGCCCCCAGGCGGGGTATATTTCTTCTTCAAATACCCCTAGGCCGGGGTGTATCCTTGCTGCTTCTCATGCTCCTGAGGCAGGATGTGACTTCTTCAAATGCCCTTAAGCTGGGGCGTATTCTTCATGACTTCTATGCCCCATGGCGGGGTATGTTTCTTCTTCAAATGCCCCTAAGCCAGGGTGTGTTCTTATACTTTTTGCGCTCCTCAGGGCGAGGTGCATTCCTCTCCATATGCCCCTAGTATGGGGTGTGCTTTTGTTTCATATGCCCCTAGGCCGGGGTACGTTCCTTCTTCATATACCCCTAAGCTAGGGTGAGTTTCTCTTTTTATGTGTCCCCAGGCCGGGGTGAATTCTTTTCTTCATATGCCCCCATGGCGGGGTATGTCTTTTGCTTCAGGTGCCCCCATATCGGGGTGTATTTCTTCTTCAAATGCCCCTAAGCCGGGGTGCAACTCTATTTCCTCTTATGTCCCCAGGTCGGGGAGGATTCTTCTTCAAATGCCCCGAAGCCGGGGTGTAGCTTTTGCTTTGTGTGCCCCTCAGTCGGGGCGGATTCTCTTCATGTGCCCCTGAGAATGGGGTGTATTTCTTTTTTTGCCTCTTATGCCCCCATAGCAGGGTATATATCTTCTTCTCATCCCCCATGGCGGGGTATGTGCACGCTCTCTTCGGGAGTGGTGGCCGTACTTTGCCTCATTGCTATAAAGCATTCCCCACAGCGGGTAACCATTCACCAAGCTACAATTGTGGCTCGCTGGGTCTTTTAACAACCACTCGGGGGCCATTTTGTGCCGGATGGAGGCAGCAGGAAGGAGGAACGAGCGGGGTCATTGCACTGCGGACTCGGGACCTCTTAGAGTCGGGCGGGATACCGGGTTTCTTCTTACTCTTTCAGTCAACGATGCTGGCCAACTTTTCTTCCTTTCTTCTTTATTTCTCCCTTTTTTTTGTATGATTGACCAATGTGGAGGTGCAGGAGAGCGCTCACCCCCTCAGGGAGGGGATGAGTGGTTCGCTCCACCGCATCAACCCCACAGTGGTAATCTTCGTTCAGCACGGGTCTCGACGGACGTGGCCGTACAACCCTCTCCTGCCAATTCTTTCTCTTCTTTTTTTTTGCTTCTTTCTTTTCTCTTTATCTGCTTTTCTTCTTCTCTTCTCTTCTTCTTTTCTTCTTTTCCACTTTTCTTCTTTTCTTCTCTTTCTTCTTGAGGAAAAATGTGGGGGTTGATTTCCCCTCCCTCCTCTTCTCTTTCTCTTCTCTCTTTTTTTTTTAACAGCCCCCATGATTCCTTGAAGCTGCATATGCTTCGAAGCAGCGTCCTCGAGGCCACGAAGGCAGCTGCACCGAGTCTGGCTTTTCTCCCCATAGGACTGGCGAAGATAGCACCTGCCATTCATCAAAGCAGGCAAACATCATTAATTAGGAGGCCACGAGGCCCCAAATCCCGGCGAAGAGATGAAGGGTGGTTTAGGTCCCACCGGGCATGCCAGACTTGTGGACGCACTAAAATTCGCTCATTCAGGCGGTTCGTCTATTACGTGCGTGGGCGTGCCAGTCACCGAAGTGACAATTTGTTCGGGTTCCGAAGAGCCCATGGTGCGCTCGATCTGAATTCGTCAGACGATTGTGTGGTTCGTGCCGGGACCATAACCCGCCGCACCATAAAGGTCACGGCGGCATTTACATCCCCCCTACGAGGGAACACCCTTGATTAATCACCGGGATTCAGAGCCTCATGGCCAAGAAATTAATTGCATGAAAGGTCTATTACGAGGTATTGAAATCCTCACGCGAGGGCGAGAAGAAAATCATTCGCGGTCATGTCAGTCGTGTACTGACCATTTAATGTTTGGACGAATGTCCGGCTCGAGAAAATCACGGTTGTTGCGGGAAAATCGGAACACATGTATGCCGAGGTACGACAAATTTATTTTTTGGAAGAGCGGAAAACGTTCGGCTGAGCCTCGGTTAAAGCGGTCAAAAACCAATAAATCTGTTGGCCCAGTGCAAGAGCAAGCTGCGACCATACTGCAGTGGGCCCCCCACGGTCAAAGTTTGGCTCACATGAGCGTCATTAATATTTCCGGTGCCAAGGGGCAACGAGGGAATGTCCCTTGAATCGGCTGAAAAGCCCTGTGTCTAGGGAAGCGGACGTTCGAAACGTGTCGGTCATTCGGGAGACCGTTCAATATTCGGACGGGTGTCCGGCTTGAGAATATCGTAATTGTCGCGGGAGGACCTAGAACATATGTATGCCGGGATACGACACATATACTATTCTGAGACACTAAAAATATTCCTTTTAATCTCGGTTAGTGTAGCAGGAAATCAATGAATTTGTTGGCTCGGTGCGAGATCGAGTCAGGACCATACCGGGGGTGCCTCCCGCGGTCCAAACGGGGCTTGCATGGGCATTATTAATGTTTTCGGTGTCGGAGAGCAACGGGGAAGAGTCCCGGGACTAGATTCCAAAACCAAGAACGTGTTCGAAGGGAGTGGGCTATAGGCCGAGGATGTGGGTCAGACAATGACCATAGTCGGGACGGACCCGAGGTCCAAGCATAGCCCACGAAGGCCTTGTTGATATTCCCATGCAGAGGGTCCAGAGATGACGGGAGCCATCTCGTTCTATTCAGATTTTGTCGGTCACTTGCGGACCGTTTGATATTCGGACAAGGGTCCATATTGAAGGTACGACGTAGATAGAAACAACCCCGTACAAATGTATACCGAGTTCGCGGTAATTTCAATGAAAGGGGGGAATGAATCCCGATAGGGTGAATCCGATTTGGCGAGCTATCGGCCCAGAGCAATACCGGGTTATGACCACGTCGGGGTGGGAGCCGTCGGCCATGTTGGTTGCTCACGGGTCTTTTCATGTTCATACACAGGTCCGTAATAGAAACGTGGTGGAAATCGAGGTGAACCCATTCAAATGTCTGCCGAACGTGCGGCAATTTTCGTAGTGGCTCGGAAGGGATCCGGCCTGAGAAACGAGTCTAGTTTAATCGGAATGTTGGCCCGAGGCGAGGTCGGGTCATGGCCTATTCGGGATCATTCCCGAGACTCAGACCCAACCTAGAAGGGTGGCATCGTTGTTGCTTCAGCACTGGGCCACGGGAGAGTCGGGGCTGCGATATAGATTTTTACCATCTTCTTTATCTGGGATTTGTAGTCGTAAGATTTGGTGTTGTTTATTCCCCTTTATGTATTTGTTCTGGATAATTTTTGTTTTGTTTTATTTTATTTTTATTATTATGTTCTACTTTTCTACTATTATTATTACTATTTCACATTTTTTTGTTTATTTCTTATGTATATTTAGATTTATTTATTTATCATAATTTTTATTAATTTATTATTATCATAATCATTATTATTATCATTATATATATTTTTGGAGAGAGAGTGGGCCGCTAGAGGGCTAAAAAGGGTGTACCGCTGAAGGGCTGAGGGAGTGTGCCGCTGAGGGGCTAAAAGGGTGTACCGTTGAAGGGCTGAGGAGTGTGCCGCTGAAGGGCTAAAAGGGTGTACCGCTGAACGGCCGAGGAGTGTACCGCTGAAGGGCTAAAAGGGTGTACCGCTGAAGGGCTAGGGAGTGTGTGTGTGCTGAGATGCGGATACCAAGATATTTCTGATGCATGTGTGCGTCGTATGAGTGCGCAGCGAAAGCGTGTGGGCTGATAACCCGTAGGTCGAGGATCGTTGGTTGTAATATTCTGACCGATCGAGATAATTATTTTTCTGGATGTGACTTCATCTTGGCTTCCTGTGCCTTGATGTTGTCTATTGCCGTGCCATTATTCATGGAGGCATTCTGGTGTTGGCACTAGTATTTATAAGTATTGGGGAATCTGTCGGCATTTCTGCTGGTTGAGTACCCTCTGCTCTACAATTCTTTCTTGGGTATTATGCTCTCGGGACATGATCGTGGTCCTCGAGATGCATTTTCCTGAGATTGTTATTCTCGTTGTTGCGGGTCTTTTCTTGGTAAGCTGCTCGTTGCATGACTAGTCCATTATAGGCGTGTGTTCAGCTGTTATTGTGCCTTGATGTGACCCAACTTGCGGTAGTGTTCTGTGGTTCTGTGTTCAGTACGTAGCCGAGATCCTGCAAGTGTCGCTGCTGCTGTCGTTGTCATTTTGTCGTTGTTTCCCTGTGATCTGTCTTGGCACTATGTGGACCAAAGTCTTGTCGGTTAGTTGTGTTGTACTATTCCTTCCTAGCAGAGTTAGCAGGAGACTCGATCAGATGTAACATCTGAGTGAGGACTGACTTGATTGGGCTTGTGGTCCGGTGGTGTCGTTGGCATCCTGTGTGCCAGGCTCTTGTTGTTCCCTGTGGCACCGGAGCCGATGTGTCGAGCTGTCAGCTGAGAGGACTATGCTTCCTTGTTTAAGATGATGCTTGCCGTGTCTGTCGTTTTGTTTTCCCGATAGTTGTTGTCGTGGCATGAGTCGTGTCTCCTTCCCTCTGAGACGTAAGCGACGTTGCCTTGTTTCGGAGGTGTCAGACTAGCGTTCACTTGTGTGCCATGCTCGTCTTTTGGATCGATTTTCCTTGAGATCCAGAGCATGTGCTTGTGATGATGGTCTGGCAGTGTCCCTCTGAATTGTGATTTTCGAGATTCGTGCTGTTTCAAGTTATGTCTTGGGGGTTTGTTCGTCCCTACTTCTTCTTGTTCGTTTCTTAAATTTTAAGGATAAAATTTCTTGAAGGAGGAGAGGATGTAATACCCTGGATTCTTATTGATTCTTTCAGATCCTTTTCAGAGAGTTTCAGATCGCTTTTGTAGGTCCTGAGTTGAGTTTTACGATCCGCGTGAGTTTTTCTCTCATACAAGTTACGAAACCATGTGGTGAGTTTCTTTCTCAGTTCATCGACTCGAGGACGCTACAATTGCGATGTACTCGTTGAGAGGATCGTTTCGACTACTTTTACGTAATTTTCTGAATTAGTCCATTTTCGCATCAAAAATTAGATTTTTGAAAATTAGGTAAATTCCCTAATTTCTTTTCTTTTTATTCTTCTTCATCTCTCCTCCCTTCTCATTCGCCGCCGCGACCCTGATGGAGGCATCACCCACGATTCCCTTTGGCTCGGGTCCACTTCTTCACACTCGGGAGCTGGTTGAGTTTTGGCCTCACTCTATTAAGGCCCCTTATCCATTTTGTAGCTTTCCTTTGAGTCATTTTGATGTATTTTCATTTTATTTGAGTCATTTCCCTAGGTCTTGCATTTATTTTCCTAAGATTGTGTGTCATTAGATGATGTAATGTGCTAATTGGGCCCAATTCATTGGACTAGGCCCATGTGCACCCCTTCCACCTTCGGTTATTTGCTATTGAGTCTTTTGTCATGGACTTTTGTAGAAATGTGGGTTTCCTATATATAGGACCCCATTTCCCCCATTTGAAATCAATGAATGAATGAATGAATGAGTTAAACTTGCCATTTGAGTTCAAATTGGAGTGATTCCTCTAGTTTTTGGGTGAGAGACCCTAGGGGAGAGATTCCCCACCCATTCTCCTCTTAATCTCTCTATTTCACCCCTCTTTCTCTCTCCTCCAACCCCAATTTCGAATTTTCTTCTCTCTCTTCCCCTCCCAACCACCTCCACTAGCTACCCACCTCATTTAATACCCCTCCACTTCCCCAAGTTGCCATTACTCCACTCCCATAGTCCCTAGGTGGCATCTTCCCCATTCCAACACCTTTCTCCACCTTCCCACCAAATCTACCCCATTCCAATACAAACTCTCCACTTCCCCACATAATCACCCACCTTCCAAGGCCATTTCAAATTTGAAATTCACACTCCCTCCACCCACTTGTTCCCCCTCACCTTCCCCCCTCTCCCTCCAAGCCCCAAATTCGTAGCTCCTCTCTCACCCACAGAAAACACACCCTTACAGCTCCCATTCTATCCCTCCCTCACCTTAAAACACCCCATCCTAGACCCCCTCACAGCCCGGGCTTTCCCCACACTCATCCACCCCCATTTCCTCTCCCATATATCCTATTTCCCCCATCATCTTCAACCTACCGTTTCAGCTGACAACCTGCAGAAGTGTACCATCTTACAGCGGCGACCACGGCTTCCTCCCGATGAGTTTGAAGACCCAAGAGGCATCCACGGAAGCGGCTACCTGTCCTCTTCGCAACGATCGAGGTCTCAACCCCATCGGAGATCGGTGCTGCTGTGGAGGTCCGTTCTTCCCCGACCGCGTAGTTCTGCTCCGGCTGAGGATCTGAACCGGACTAAAAGCTCGGCCACGACAAACCTTGGACGAACCAGCCCCGAAGCTCTTCTACAAATATCTTCCTCCTCCAGTCTTCGTTCAGGATCAAGAAACGGAACCTCATTCGGCTGCCGGAGGAAGGAGTTACAAATTTTCTCCCCCGAGCTCTCCAGTCTTGTCTCCTGCAGTCTGCTCCGACCAGTGCCCACTCTTTAGGGTACACCGACTGCCCTAGAGCTCTGATTGCAGCTCCGTCACCTCTGGCTGAAAGCTACTTTGACCACGAAGACGTCGCCACCAGTTTCGTGCTGATCGGAGTTCGGGAGGGTGCGTGGCGTCCTCTGCAACCTGCTGCCAGAAGTCTGCAACTGCGAGTCAGAGAACCTGATGTCCTGTTCCAACCTCTGCCCCAGTCAACAACGGTCTCAGAAGAAATTGAAGAAAATCTGAAGCGTTCCTGTCCCTGTTACGAAGCTTTTTGCCGCCGGTCTCGCCATCGGAAAAATTCGCGAGAAGGATCTACAACAACCACACAAACACACTGTCCCTGTTCGTAGACAACCGGCAGATTCGGCAACCTCGCTTAATCGTCGTTCTTTACCTTACTTTCCCCACCCCGCTTGGCCGGCTGAAGGCCCCTCCCTGCGGGAGGTAGTATTGTTGTATTCACATTAACCCCCACCCCAAGATCCCCCTCCTGCGAGAGGCGTAGTTTTGTACATGGTTTGAGCAGGTCAAGCTTCACCGCCGCGGTGTGTGGGGAACCACCGCCTCCCCGCTCGCCCTCGTCTCCGACCGGGACCGGTTTCTTCAAACCGGTCGAGTAAGTGCCTCATCCTAGCTCATTAGTGTTGCTCTTTCAATATTTACTTCATGCGCCGCTGAATTTGCGAGGGAGCGCCCGATCCTCAAGTCCATGACTTAAGAGTGATCGCCGTGGGATAGTGTGAACCGGTGCCCTTGTGCACTTTGTCGGCCCCAATTGAATTGGGCATCCAAACCTTGGGAGTCAAACATTGGCCTTGCTGGCCCTCTACCAGCAAGGGCCCTTTCCCATACCTCACACTTGGCATCGCCAAGTCACTCCGGGTATAGAGTGCGACGGGAGAGCGGTGGCCCTTAAGGCCCATTTGAATGCTTAATTGTGCTTGTTTGCCTAAGTCCGAGGTCGTGTCACATCAAGTGGTATCAGAGCAAGTCTTTGACTTGTCTCTATCAAGTCAAGTCCTAGGGCATTCTTGCATTAGAGTCATCATCAATCCGACCCTTGCATTGATCCCCCCGATCATCATGGCCAACTACTTAGCCTACTCACCAACCTTGAATTTCATTCTAGATGGGGACATTACCTTTGACGGATCACATTCTAGTGATTATCTTAGGTGGGAAACTACCATGGAAAGATATTTTGAACGGACTTGGGTATATGGACCCGCGAGAGTCCGCAAGGCCAAGGGACGATTTCGGGGTCAAGCCAAGAGTAAATGGGCAAACATAGAGGGATTAAGAAGGGTTAGGAGGCAAGAGCCCATTTCTTCGTGGGATGATATGAAGAAGGAACTTAGGAAGATCTACATCCCAAAATATTCCCAACCCTCCTACTCGAACACCCCAAGCCCGAGGAGCACTACCACTCCTCCATCCTCACCCGACCAATTTGAGACCGACCTTTGGTCTCCACCCCCACCAATCCCAACAAATCACCTCTCAACCATCATAACTACACTTCGCAACGAAGTCCTCTCCCTTAAGACCCTAATAAACCAAACATCCACCTCTCCACCTAACCCCATGAGGGCCCCCATACCCCAACCAAAACCCCCTTCCCTAACCTACGCTAGTCAAGCCCCTTTAGCTCCCACTTCCACCCCAAACGATCCTAAGGGCAAGAGACCCCTAATCGACCCAATCCCCTCCATGATGACCACCACTCAACCAACCCTCACCATTCAAAACCAAGTGGACACCGTGTCCACCCCTCCACCTAGGCCCATGATTGTCACCACCCTCCAATCCAGAAGCTCCCACCAAACCCCTACCCCACAAAACCCCTTGGTCCCCACCACCACCCCTCCCTTGTCCCCGAAAAAGGACATTCCCCCCAAAACCAATCAACCCAAGCCACCCCAACCAACCCATCTCCCACTCCCTACCCCAAAAGTCCAAAGTCCTAGGCTTCCACTACTTCCCCTCCCTATCCAAGCCAAAGTTTCCCATCACCCACCACCCCGGGTACACCATGCACCAACCATCATCACCCCACCCCCAATAGACCTTCCCATTCCCTTGAGAAAGGAGACCACAACCATCCACATGGGAGTAGATGAACCCATCCCCATCATTGAGGAAACCCAAGTTCATATCCGTGGTAAGGAAGAATCACAAATGTCCCCTAGCTTGGACCCCCAAGAGCCACAAGCCTTCACAAATAGCACCATAGTCATAGATGGGCCCCTAGCTAGATGGCTAAAGGAGAGACCACTTCACCCCATCGTGTCCTATGTTTACCCACCCATGGAGAAAAACCTTCCCATTGCACCCATTAACTCCTATCACACCATAATCCAAACATCCTACCAAGTGGAAACCTTAGAGGATCTTCTTAAGGGCGTAGCATGGCAAATTGAGTTCACTAGCATGTTGACCCCTATGGCCAAACCACCTAGGAGCCTTGGCCTCCTACACCTATGCATAGGGTCTATCACCTCGATTTGCACCATTGGTTGCTACACTAGTGACCTCCTTCTATTCCTCCCTACACCCGATGAGCCCAACCTTCTCCTCGATTTAGAGCTTCTTATCTCGGGTAGAAAGCCTAGTCCTCCATTCATGGCCGACCATCCCACCAAAAACTTTGGCCCGATCACTTTACTAGAGGAGGAGAATCCACCATCAAGGGGTTGTGAGGACCAAAAGGACCTAGGGTTCCTCTCCTTAGGTGACACTTACCATGACCCCTTCGATCCCTTCCTATACCCACCCATTAAGATCCCAAACACTTTGTTCGGCCAACCTACTAGAAAACTTGGCCCACTTACCTTGGAGGAGAATGACTCACAATTTGGGAACCTTGAAGACATAGAGTGCCTCCCTCTAGGAAGACCTTTCTACGACCCCTTTGATCCCTTCCTATGGGAGTCTAGTTCCCCATGTAACCCAACCATCTTACCCACCACCCACCCTTTCCTACCCTCACCCATCATATTGGGCCAAACCAATCTCATCCATGACCCGGGTTACACCTTGGGAGCCAAGACCTTGGGCCACATATCCCTAGGTAATAAGGTTGTGCCCCACCCCATGATGACCACCTTCTTAGATCCATTCGATCCGTTCCAATGGGAATTCAAAGGTTGTCCCACCCCTATACACATGGAAGTCACTTTTGGGAAAAGTATGCATGTGTATAGGCTTTCCACACCCCTTGGCATGAACACTATGTTGGGTCCATTCATTCATATCACCCACATGTCAAGTAGAAAGCATGAGTGGTCCAAATTTGGATGTAGTGGTCCACCTTCATTCATCATGGGTCTTAAGCATATCAAAGACATCTACGGATGTCCGGGTCCCCCGACATGCATCACCACTTTGCATGATAGATTCACATATGGTTGCCCCAGTCCACCTAAGCCCACCAAAGTCTACATGACAACATTGCATGATAAGTCCACATATGGTTGCCCCGGCCCACCAAGGCTCATCAAGGTCCATATGGCATCATGGCATAAATGGTCTATATATGGTTGTCCAGGTCCACCCATAACCACTAGAAGGTCAGCACTCACAAAATTGCATGAGGAAATCCGCAAGCACATTAGCATAAAAAAATGAGGCTTATAAAAGGTTGGCTGACTCTCACCGGCGTCACTAAGAGTTCCAAGAGGGTGACTTTGTGATGGTAAGGACGGAGAGGCTCTCCCCAGGAGCCAACTCCAAGTTGAGGCCACGTGGGACTGGTCCCTTCCAGGTTTTGAGGCGCATTGATGCAAATGCTTATTGGTTAGATCTCCCTGAGGACTATGGGGTAAGTCCAACATTCAATGTCGCCGACTTAGTGCCATACAAGGGCCCCACGGTGGTACCTAGTGAGGAGATTGAGCCTACTTCTTCCTTTGAGAGAGCACCCACCCGTGAGGAGAGTCCACTAGCCAAGAGAGCTCAGCGCGAACGCATTGAACGAATATTGGATGAGCAGGTCACTACCACCCGGAGCAAGGTATATGAGCGCTATCTCGTCAGGTGGAAGGATCGGCCTCCTTCGGAAGACTCATGGGTGAGTCGGGAGGACCTCCAGCGGTTGGATCCGGACCTCCTCGAGCGGCACCTTAGCCGGATGGACCCTTACTCGACGGAGTCGAGCTCTTCGCGGCCCAGGGGATTTGATGGAGGCATCACCCACGATTCCCTTTGGCTCGGGTCCACTTCTTCACACTCGGGAGCTGGTTGAGTTTTGGCCTCACTCTTTTAAGGCCCCTTATCCATTTTGTAGCTTTCCTTTGAGTCATTTTGATGTATTTTCATTTTATTTGAGTCATTTCCCTAGGTCTTGCATTTATTTTCCTAAGATTGTGTGTCATTAGATGATGTAATGTGCTAATTGGGCCCAATTCATTGGACTAGGCCCATGTGCACCCCTTCCACCTTCGGTTATTTGCTATTGAGTCTTTTGTCATGGACTTTTGTAGAAATGTGGGTTTCCTATATATAGGACCCCATTTCCCCCATTTGAAATCAATGAATGAATGAATGAATGAGTTAAACTTGCCATTTGAGTTCAAATTGGAGTGATTCCTCTAGTTTTTGGGTGAGAGACCCTAGGGGAGAGATTCCCCACCCATTCTCCTCTTAATCTCTCTATTTCACCCCTCTTTCTCTCTCCTCCAACCCCAATTTTGAATTTTCTTCTCTCTCTTCCCCTCCCAACCACCTCCACTAGCTACCCACCTCATTTAATACCCCTCCACTTCCCCAAGTTGCCATTACTCCACTCCCATAGTCCCTAGGTGGCATCTTCCCCATTCCAACACCTTTCTCCACCTTCCCACCAAATCTACCCCATTCCAATACAAACTCTCCACTTCCCCACATAATCACCCACCTTCCAAGGCCATTTCAAATTTGAAATTCACACTCCCTCCACCCACTTGTTCCCCCTCACCTTCCCCCCTCTCCCTCCAAGCCCCAAATTCGTAGCTCCTCTCTCACCCACAGAAAACACCCCCTTCCAGCTCCCATTCTATCCCTCCCTCACCTTAAAACACCCCATCCTAGACCCCCTCACAGCCCGGGCTTTCCCCACACTCATCCACCCCCATTTCCTCTCCCATATACCCTATTTCCCCCATCATCTTCAACCTACCGTTTCAGCTGACAACCTGCAGAAGTGTACCATCTTACAGCGGCGACCACGGCTTCCTCCCGATGAGTTTGAAGACCCAAGAGGCATCCACGGAAGCGGCTACCTGTCCTCTTCGCAACGATCGAGGTCTCAACCCCATCGGAGATCGGTGCTGCTGTGGAGGTCCGTTCTTCCCCGACCGCGCAGTTCTGCTCCGGCTGAGGATCTGAACCGGACTAAAAGCTCGGCCACGACAAACCTTGGATGAACCAGCCCCGAAGCTCTTCTACAAATATCTTCCTCCTCCAGTCTTCGTTCAGGATCAAGAAACGGAACCTCATTCGGCTTCCGGAGGAAGGAGTTACAAATTTTCTTCCCCGAGCTCTCCAGTCTTGTCTCCTGCAGTCTGCTCCGACCAGTGCCCACTCTTTAGGGTACACCGACTGCCCTAGAGCTCTGATTGCAGCTCCGTCACCTCTGGCTGAAAGCTACTTTGACCACGAAGACGTTGCCGCCAGTTTCGTGCTGATCGGAGTTCGGGAAGGTGCGTGGCGTCCTCTGCAACCTGCTGCCAGAAGTCTGCAACTGCGAGTCAGAAAACCTGATGTCCTGTTCCAACCTCTGCCCCAGTCAACAACGGTCTCAGAAGAAATTGAAGAAAATCTGAAGCATTCCTGTCCCTGTTACGAAGCTTTTGCCGCCGGTCTCGCCATCGGAAAAATTCGCGAGAAGGATCTACAGCAACCACACCAACACACTATCCCTGTTCGTAGACAACCGGCAGATTCGGCAACCTCGCTTAATCATCGTTCTTTACCTTACTTTCCCCACCCCGTTTGGCCGGCTGAAGGCCCCTCCCTGCGGGAGGTAGTATTGTTGTATTCACATTAACCCCCACCCCAAGATCCCCCTCCTGCGAGAGGCGTAGTTTTGTACATGGTTTGAGCAGGTCAAGCTTCACCGCCGCGGCGTGTGGGGAACCACCGCCTCCCCGCTCGCCCTCGTCTCCGACCGGGACCGGTTTCTTCAAACCGGTCGAGTAAGTGCCTCATCCTAGCTCATTAGTGTTGCTCTTTCAATATTTACTTCATGCGCCGCTGAATTTGCGAGGGAGCGCCCGATCCTCAAGTCCATGACTTAAGAGTGATCGCCGTGGGATAGTGTGAACCGGTGCCCTTGTGCACTTTGTCGGCCCCAATTGAATTGGGCATCCAAACCTTGGGAGTCAAACATTGGCCTTGCTGGCCCTCTACCAGCAAGGGCCCTTTCCCATACCTCACACTTGGCATCGCCAAGTCACTCCGGGTATAGAGTGCGACGGGAGAGCGGTGGCCCTTAAGGCCCATTTGAATGCTTAATTGTGCTTGTTTGCCTAAGTCCGAGGTCGTGTCACATCAGACCCTCTCTCTCTCTCTCCCATTTTCTCTCTTCTCTTGCCCTCTGCTCCGGCTACAGACGGAGGAGGCACGGGCAGGCTGAGGAGATGCCATGGGGGGTGGTCCGGAGCGCGATGGGGTGAGGATCGGACCGTTTCTGGCGTGATCCCAAACGGTGGATTCAAAGCCGACGGTCGAGCTCATGATGTGGTTTTCGGCGTGGTTTAGTCAATACGGTGCGCGAAATCTTCGGTGGAGGTAGGGAGATGGATCACCTACTTCTCTTCTGCGTTCCCTCGTAGTTTCATGCCGAACGGTGCGCATTCAAGTGGGTTTTGTTCAATTTCGGGTAAAGCATGCTCGGGGGGTGTGCGTCAGGTTCACCAAAAAATGGTGACATTTTTCGACTAGATTAGTTTCATTGTGACCCCCAGCATGTCTGTATTCCATTTTCACTGATTTCGTGTTCATTGGTCGTCATTTGGGGCCGGTACAAGTCTGGGAACCCCGATGACCCAATTATGGTCGATTTGTTGGAATCACATGTTTCTTGCGATTTAGCTATTGCATGGACCCCTTCCGGCTTGTGGAAGGTAAATTTTGTCGATTAGGTTTGTTTCCCCTGCATTTAGACGCGTATGGGGTGTGGAACGGCTGGATCCGGCCATTCCCATGGTTTTCCCGCCGTATCTTGCTGGTTGTCGTTTAAGAGACCGCTACAGGTCTCTGGCGGCCCCACGATGGACTGCCACACTCCATAGTGTGTCGAATAGTCTTAGGTCGGCTGAGGTTGGTTGCCCAACCTCTGACCGCCACTTGCCTCTGGTGGCCCTATGGGGGTGCGCCAAGGTATGTTTTTCCTCGATTCTAGCGTAAGTCAGTTTAGCTTAGTGGTTTTACGATAGACCGCTATGCTTGCTGTAGTGGCCCTAGTATTGACCGCTACGGTCCGTTGAAGGAGTCAACAGGTGTATGTCGGTTCGAGTTGGCAGCCCTAGTTCTGACCGCCAATGTGTTGTAGCGCGCCTTTCCTAGGCCGGTACTATCCGTTTGACCGGGTCAATGTTTTAAGTCAGTTGGCTTTGGCGGACCAACCTTCAATCGCCTCCTCATTGTAGTGTGCCTTCCTTAGGCCGCTATAGTCTGTTTGTCTTAGGTCAATGTCTTAGGGCGGTTAGTGTGGCGGCTCATGTTTAGACCACCTTAGTCCGTGTAGTGGGTCTTTATTAGACCGCTATGGTGGTTTAACTGGGTAGATCGGTTCGAGGGTTGACTGAGTGTAGTGGCCATATCTTTGACTGCCATAGTCACTTCGCGGCCCAATGTAAGACCGCCAGAGTCTTTGCCTCTGTGTGTGTAGCGGCTTCTTTCTTGACTGCTTGTGTTGCTTAGCGGCCGAGTGATGTACCACTTCTGTCCCAGAGGATGGTTTACTGGTATTTTGGTTTCCGATTGTCTTGGCCTGACCTTGTGGTTTGCCCACTGACCCGAGGATGTCTGTTGACGTCCTATGAGGGCTATGACCATGTTGTAAGGTAGCCAAGGGTGCTTGTGCGTGAGATCATGTTCTGTGAGTCATTGTCAGGTTCTGGTCAACCCGGTGTGACCCAGTGGTTGACACGTGACCTTGTGTATGTCTCAGCTATTATGGATAGATCGAGACAATGGTTCTAGATACCTTGAGGTATCATCTTACCTCGGTTTATGTGTCCTGGTGTGCTGAGGGTCTTGGTGACTCCTCAGGTCTCCGTGAGTCATTTTATGTGGATGTGTTGTTTCCTCTGGCCTAGGATTAGACCGATTGGTGGCTTGTTCTGCCGTTACGCGATGATCTTGACTCCGAGTCGTAAGACTCAAGGATCGTTGTGTTAGTAGGTCTAGTTGTCCTGTCCTGAGTCTGTTGGCAGTTTGGTATGTTGCCTTTGAGCTTCGTAGTACGTGCGACAGTGCTTTCTCGGCCTGTCTTTCCTCCGGCACTCGTGTTTCCGAGTCCCTGTGTCTAGTGAGCCTCCACTAGTCGTAGCCTGACGACACGTTCCTGGTGTCGGCCCACCTGGGAGTAGTGGTTTAGGCAGTTCCCGAGATACGGTTTTTAGGCTAGTTTCTGTGGGCCCCTACTTTACGGTAGCGTCCTGCTGGGGGGGAAAACTAGCTAGAGGCCTAGCTCTAGGCGTGAGCTGGTGTTTGCACACGTGGTCAGGGGCGTTTGGACGAATGCCGATGGGCGTGGCCCTATCTAGTCACTCGTTACTGTAGTTCCTGTTTTGATTCTGTGAGTATCTCAGTCTCCGTCGTTCTCGGCGTCCGTAGGGAGATACTTGTGGCGCAGTGTAATACGTCTGTGGACGCATCTGGCTGTTCTTCTAGTGAGGAGGTGCTTCCATCACGTGACACGTGACTTCCGAGTTTCTCGTCCATCGTGCGTCACGACCTTTTCTGGGTTAGTCTGTTCTTGACTTTACCCGAGGTCGGCTCTCTGTTGCATGCATGACGATCTAGTCATGTATGCTTCGGTGTTTGTGTCTGTCTAGGTCTTTTCTAGGGCTTTTGCCTGGTTTCGTGGGCTTTAGCCTTTGGGCTAACAGTTGGCTAACGGATCGGTAACGCCTGACTTTTTGAGATCAGGGTTCGCCCTTCTGTCGTTGTTTGGAGTAGCCTAGGGAGCCGAGCTTCTCTCGGTAGCCGTGTTCTCATTCTTTACGGCTTTGCTTTTCCCTTTTCTTTTAGTTGTTCTACTCCTGCTCTTCCGACTTTCTTTTATAGCTTTCTAGTTGTAGTTTAGCTTTTCCTGATTTACTACTCCTGCTGTTTTAGCTATTGTTCCTGATTTACTACTCCTGCTGTTTTAGCTATTGTTCCGTGTTACTGCGTGTTTTTCAATGGGGATCCGCATGACCCCTACTGAGCCAGTGACACAAGGCTCACCCCTGCTTTTCAGGTGTGGTCGTCTGTGCTTCCTTTTTGATTCCTGGTGTGGCGTGTTCGTAGTTGCCAGCGGTACCTGCGTCGGGCTTCCCTCGACCTTAGTGAACGTCTTCTTTCTGTTGGAATGTACTTGTCTTTCCTTTATACTGGACTCTAGTATAATTGTTAATTTTAACTGTTAATTAAAAAGTAATTTTATTTCTGCTACTTTAGCAAACCTAGTTAATGAATTTTAATTGCTAACTGGCATATCTACGACTTCAATGTACTACACGACATTCCTTTTATCCCTTCGGAGCTTTACAGCTCTTGGGAGGCTTCACGGGTTCCAAGTGGTATCAGGTCTACTCGGTAGTCCTATCGGGTATATCTGGTATCCGAAGTCCGAGTCGTCGCAAAGAAGGTTTTCACCTCTTAACCCAAGAGGGCCCTTTTACAAGGACAAAACCCTAGCCGCCCTCCAGCGTGGCGGGGACAATACCTCTTGGGGGCACCAAAAGGTTCATCTCGCATCTACAAAGTGGCGCCATATGTGGGAACCTTGAGCTCACACTCGCTTACCTTCTAAAGGGGGGGCTTGTTTAGTGGACCTAGGGTCACAGGATTAATCCCACATCGGATGTTGAGAAAGCAACCGAGTGCTTATAAAGAAGGTCTTCACCTCTTAACCCAAGAGGGCCCTTTTACAAAGACAAAACCCTAGCCGCCCTCTGGCATGGCGGGGACAATACCTCTTGGGGGCACCAAAAATTTCATCTCCCATCTACAACTGACACTTTGATCATCATGTTGAATTTATTGCAATGACTCATAATATTGCCATCATCAAAAGGGGGGAGATTGTTGTGTCCCTATGGTTTTAATGATGTCAACTATTATGTCTCATTATATATATAACCTTGATGATATAACCTTGATGCATTTATTAATGATCTCATCATATATATAGAAGTATGAATTTTGTCAGAACAGGTTCTGAAGATGACTCAAAAAGTCATGAAAAGGCAGTCACTACTGTTAAGCTGAAGTGACAACAGGTCAATGCTACTTTTTAAGAAGTGACAATTGGTCAACGCTAATGTTCAATTGTGAGTCAGCAATTCCATTGAAAGGTCGGCGCATATACCTTCTCTTTGTCAGGTAAGGTCGATGCGCATTTCAGTCTGAAGCATATAGGTCGGTGCATATACATTCTCTTTATCAGGTAAGGTCGATGCACATTTCAGTTTGATGCATATCAAGGTCGACGCATATTCAGACCATTGCATATAAACATAGATGCACATTCATCCTATTGCATAGTCTAGAAGGTCGACGCACATATGCATTTTAGTCTAAAGGGTCGATGCACATTGGACTTTGTGCTCTATAAGGTCGATGCATCTTCCACTTCATTGGACTATCAGGTCGATGCACCTTTTGCACTTTATTTATAGTATGGACTATTAGGTCAGTGCAGGTTTACATATAAGTCTGTCAGGTAGATGCACATATAGAAGTCATGCACTTTAAGGTCAATGCACATTTGCATTATGGCATGTCAGGTCGATGCATATGTAGAAGTCCTGCATTATAATGTCGATGCACAATCATGTTATAGCCTGTCAGGTCGACGCACATGTAGAAGTCATGCACTTTAAGGTCGATGCACATTTGCATTATGTACATCAGGTCGATGCACGCATTGCAACATGTTCCATAAGGTCGATGCACGTGTAGAGTCTTTGTCTAACAGGTCGGTGCACCTTTGTTATTCTCTGAACTCTAGTCTAAACTTTCATGCTTGCTTAAGGTATCAAGTCGATGCTTAAGCTCTAGCCATCACCTTAACTAGTCCGTGCATCCTTACATGTTTTAGCTCGACAGGTTTATCTGTGCTTCAGTATGGTCGGTGCATCTTCATTAATTCTTATCTCCATCCATCATCTCCATGCATATAAGGTCTACCTGTGTCTTACACAGGTCAATGCATTGTATGTTTGAATCGAAGCATATACATCATCTTATACACTTCTGACCTGTGTGTCTGACTGATATGATGTTGGCTAAGTCTGCATTTGATTATGATGATAAAGTGTTTGATGAAATGCTTTATCTCTTATTGACAGGGACTCGATCAAACACTTGAAGGGCAGAGAGCATCAAACACTTAAGTGATCACGTTATCCCAGAATTGAGTTAAATAGATACGTGATCTAAGGTGGCCAGCTCTTCAAGAACGATCAGCTACGTGGTTTCACTTCATCTTCAAGATCCGACACGTGGATCAACTCTTCATCAGCTCCTGACACGTAGACCTTCGAAGTGCACTTTCTGGAAGTAATTATTGGGCGGGAGTGTGTCTTCCATGCGCCCAAAAAATTGGAAAAGCTCGTGGGACTCAAGACTCGTGCTCGCCTGTACAAAAGGCGATCGAGCACTCAAATTCGGTGATTTCATCTGAGAAGAAAGGGAGATCAGAAGAGAGTATCTCAGTAATTAAGGGAAGATCAAAAGAAGAGGAAAGAAGAGTAGAAGAGTACGAGAGCCAGAGAGTTCGTGAGAAGAGTGAGAGTTAGAGTTCTGAGAGAGAGAGAGAGTTTGCTGAAGGAAGAAGAAGGAGAAGGAGAAGGAGAAAAATAGAGTATCGAAAGATTAGAAGAAGTCCGAGGGAAAACAGAGAGTGAGCAGAGAAAGTGAAAGAGAGTGAGAAAGAGAGAATAGAGTGGAAAAGTGAGCTCGAGAATTTGCATCTTCATCAATTCTTGGATCAGATCCAGAACTATTTCGCTGCTGTGTGAGCTATATCTTTTGTGTTTTTCTTTTTGGTTTCGTTCTTTATTTTCCTTACCATTTCAAGCAAGCTGTGTTGCTTAGCAGGCGAGGTGTGATCCTCTCAAGCTGTGATTGCTCAGTGGATAGCAAGCTGTGTTGCTCAGCGGTGTAAGCAAGCTGTGATGCTCAGCGGTTCAAGCTGTGAGTCAGCAGAAGCCTCACTCAGGTTTGACTGGGGTATGGACGTAGGTTTGTGGTAGCAGACCGAACCATCTAAACATTCTCTGTGCCGTGGTATGTGATTGTGAGATTGTCCAGCTCCATATCTTCTATCTCCTTCACAGGATGTGTTTAGCTTGTTTTATTGAGCTCTATTTGGTTAATACTTGTTTTCCTTGACTCATTGATCTGAGATAATATTTCAGTTCTTCACTAGAATATAAATCTATCTACACACCAATTAAGAACTGATTCATTTGCTGTACGACTTGCTCCATTCAATGTCATAAATTGAGTCCAATGTTATATCGGTCTGTGTGCATGCTAAGCATTTGGTTTTGCTTCGGGAAGAATTATGGCTTAGTGTATGAGCTATTCATTTTGCATCTTTTAATTGATTGTCTTTAACTTGGTCGAGTTTTTTAATTCCATAATTTTTTTTAACGGGGATCCATTCACCCCCCACTGGATCTTAGCTGTGCGCTTATCATCTAGCACCTAAATCCCAACAGGATCCATCCTGCTTCCTAACGAATAGAATCGACGCACCCCAAGGGGATGTGCTAGGTCGAATGAAGCCCTTGTCTAATAATTTATGAAGTTGCTTCTTCAATTCATTGTCTTCCGTGGGGGACATCCTGTAAGGAGCTATTGAAATAGGTGCTGCTCCAGGAGTGAGTTCGATAGAGAAGTTTACTTCCCTTTCGGGCGATAAATCGGGTAATTCAGATGGGAAGACATCGGGGTACTCATTGGAAATGGGGATCTCTTCAAGGATGATTTCCTTGGACTCGGTAATGATCACGGAAGCAAGGAAAGCTTCACAACCTTGCGAGATGAGTTTGCAGGCGTGAAGAGAAGAAATGATAATACAATGCTTCCTATACTTGATGCCGAGAAAAGAAAATCTGGGAAGACCCTATTTATGGAAAGAAATCCGTCTATTGTGACAATTTATATAGGCATAGTGATCAACAAGCCAATCTACACCTAGAATGTAATCATAACCTTCCATGTCAAGGCATACTAAGTTGGCGGGGAGATTATGACCTTCTATAGTTACCTCACTATTTGGGTAGTGGGTTGTAAGTTTAGTTCTGGGACCTAAGGGTGTAGTGATAGCTAGGCCCGAAGGTAGAGGGACAGGTGAAACTAGCAAGGTTTTTACAAAAGTAGTAGATATAAAGGAATGAGAAGCACCAGTATCAAATAGTACAAAAGCAGGATGGGAATAAATTTGAATGGTACCTTCCATCATCCCATCATCTTTGGGTGCTTCTTCATCATCCAAAACGGAATTAAGACGAGCCTGCTGCTTGCGTCCGCCGTTAGAATGTTGCTCTTTCATGAGGGGGCAATCGGGCATCCTATGCTCCCGGCTTCCACATCGTAAGCAAGCGCCGAGATGCTTCCAGCATTCCTCGGCCGAGTGGCCAAACTTCTCATAGAATGAGCAAGCTGTCATGACTTGCTTTTCCTCTTCTTTCACCTTAGTATTTTTTTCGTTCCTACTGCCATTCCCATTACGGGACCTCTTCTTGTTATCACGGGTTGTGTAAGACCCCGTGATGCTGAACTTCTCTTCCTTTTGTCCTCTCTTATCAAACCTTGGGCTTGACTCCTCGCTTTTACCCTTGAATTTTTTGACCTTCTCCACGGTCCTTTCACATAAATGAGCTTGTTGGACCATCTCCGTATAAGTACGGATATTTTGGGGTCTGAGTTGAGTAATAAAGATGGGGCCTTAAGCCATCCATAAATCGGTTAGCCTTTAATAGATCGGTACTAACCAGATGAGGAGCATAAGGGGCCAGACGGGAGATTTGAAGTTCGTATTCCGCCACGGACATCATTCCTTGCCTTAAGGGGGCAAATTCCACTGCATTTCTCTCCTTAACATGTTCGGTGAAATATTTTTCTCAGAAGGGTGTAAGAAACCCGTCCCATGTAAGCTGAGCATTTTGAGGTTGTGCCGGGGCGGCCTTCCACCAAGTACGTGCATCCTTGGTCAGTTGAAATGTGGCGAGATGGACCTTCTCCTGGTCGGTGCAATGCATGACCTCAAATATCCGGTTCATCTCATCAATCCAATTTTCATCTTCGTCAGGGTTAGAAGATCCAGAGAACCGAGGAGGATTCAAACTCCAGAAGTTCCCATGTAAATTACCCACGCCTACCCGAGCGCCAGCTTGGGCCACAGTTTGCAAGGCCTAGGTGATACCCGCGATAGTTTGTTGCATTTCATCCTAGTTAACACGGTGAGCCATTGTGAGCAAAGGTACCGGAGAAAAGGCTCAATTTGTTAATTCCTATGAAATTGAGGGGAGTTATCCTATAGATAATTTCTAAATAACTATCTCATCCCAGGGTCTACCCGATCTCACATGGGTTCGAAATTTTCTTTTCTAGTTCATAGGTATGGGTCCTTAAACCTTGGACTTAACCTATGACATGAAATCTTCCTAGGACTTACTTATGCCTAGGCTCTGATACCACTTTAACTATCAGGCCTCGAGATTATGTATAGTGGAAGATGTTCGAGAATGTGAACAGCCGGCAAGATAAGCCTCGCGCTAGCAAGACAATCAGAGTGCTAACACATCCACATAAAATAGGAATGCAAAAAGACATATACCCAAAAACTTTCACTTTATTGAATTATAATCATAACTCAAGGTTACATCCGACTTTTGACTCTTTTCTAACTATAGACTCAAGAAAAAGAGAAAATTACATAATTGACTCATGACCGATTATATGGACTCATGTCTATGTCTCCTCTCGATCTTTTAATCGCTCTCGGACCCATCACTTGAGTAGTCTGAATCCGACCCCCTATCATTTCCTGAAAAGATTGAAAAAGTAGGGAATGAACGCACTTGCCCAGTAGGTATCTTCATATCAACATGAAGATAATATTTAAGTAATTAACATTTTAGCTCTAGAATGTAAGGTAAATGACAATGCGATAAATCATACGCATAAAACCAAGGCAACAACGTTGGTGCCAAGAGATAACCATGGAGATAAGAGAATTTATGTAGAATGAGATCATGATCTAACAAAAATATAACGTGGCCTTTTATGCAACAAGAATGTACTTGCATGTAATGAGAATGTACTTTTCATAACTATAAAGGCTATGCACTAGAAAGTCATGTAACAAGAATGTAATAATTTCATGAGAGCCTCGTGGTTTTCACCCGTTTATAAAAAAGGTACTCCTGGCGCAATGCGACGCTAGTGTTCATCATACCCCATGGTTTATATCATGTTTCTGGCTATCTGTCGATGGGACTAGTGTCGAGCCCTTGGACACTGTCCGTGCCCGCTCTTGTACCTTCAAGTTATAAATCAAGCTACTTCCACAAGATATAAAAATAATGTAGGCCAATAATGTAAAGTTCAAACAATAGGTTCATGATAACAACATCAAGGTAAGAATGCACCAATTATGAATCATGAGAGTTCAAAGATGATTTAATGACAAGGTTATGCTACGGGAGGAATCTGACAGCATAACGGCACATTCTTTAACTTTAATAATTAATTAATAACTTATGTGATCAAGATTTTGGGTTCTAGATAATCAATAGACCATCTGGGAACATAGAAAATTCAACCCGTGGGTCAAACCTTGGGTTAAGCACACAGGGCCAAAAAACGGTCTTGCCTAGGTCGTTTCTTGAAGAGACGGTCATGAAAGGATCGCTATTATGAAGTAGCGGTTCGGTCAGGACCGCTACTAGACAGAGTTGACGCCAAAGAAAGGAAGGAGTCGATGCAGGAATCAGTGTGGCAGAAGGCGGTCATTCCAGAATCGCTACTTGACAGTAGCGGTCATCTGAGAACCGCTATCAGGCCAAGGTGCAAGAAACGTCAGTATCATATGTGCTTTCTAAATCCATTGGACTTTTAAGATACAACCAGCTCGACGTTGTAGTGGGAATCCTAGGCTCGTGGAGACTTACGGAGGCCTTGGAACAAGATCACCTAGTCCGGTGGAAAGAATATCCAACAGAGAGGATCTCAAGTCTGAGAGAGTGTTCATATGAGTGCAAAGTGTAACTAATGATATCGTACCGGAATACGTGCCATGTACTTAAGAAAGACTGAGATAAGAGTGAATCGTGTAAAAATAGCGATCAAATCAACAATAGAATAAGTTCGCAAAGCATATGAAATATGACTTTAATAGAAGAGTATATGGTTTTGGCATGAAATTAGCATAAGATAAAATAAGCTTATGAATCATGTAAGACATGAAATCTATCATTGTTGGTGTACAATATAACCAAAATCATGAATCCAAGGTCATAACTAAGAATCGGGCCTAATAACTTAGTCTTAACAAATGTTTATAATTGCTAATATGCGTTATGTTAAAGTTCACAGATTGCAGAACTGAAACATGAAGGCGGTCTTGCCAGAACTGCTACTAGACAGAGGCGGTCAGTTTGGAATCGCTATTCTACAGTAGTGGTCTCTGAGAGACCGTTTCTATCCTGTATCATACAGTGCATAACTATCGACTGCAAGGCCTATCCTAAGGCAATAAATGCATAAAAAATATGGAGAATAAATGGATAACATGTAAGAGCATGTTTAGAACGAATAGAGTGCACGGAAATACATGGATCATGCCAAAATTCTTATCTTTAATTAGTAGGTGCAGGGCTATGCTTGCAAAAATAACCTACATGCACAGTCATAGTAAAACATGAAATACTCCATGTATAATGCATGAAATCACAAGGAAACAAAGGGCTTTTTCTCCTACCTTGATGTTTAAGTTGGTCATGAGATAATATACCTCTGATTTGTTTCCTAGATTTCAAGTTTCTGACTGGAAGAAGGTCTTTGTCCCTATGCGTCCTGCGTGGAAACCCTAACTTCCAGTCGCTCTATCTCTTTATCCTCTTGTCTTAAATTCATGAAATTTGGAGGGTGATGAGAAGATATGAAGAGGAAGAATTCGTTCTAAAGACTTAATGTGAAATTACCTCTGCTAGGGCTTCTAACCTCTTGATCTTCGCTGGGTCGGCACACTTCTTCCAGTGCGATCTGTAGGGAACCAACGACTTCCGG
Organism: Amorphophallus konjac; assembly: GCA_022559845.1. Classification (NCBI taxonomy): domain Eukaryota; kingdom Viridiplantae; phylum Streptophyta; class Magnoliopsida; order Alismatales; family Araceae; genus Amorphophallus; species Amorphophallus konjac. The sequence continues at coordinate 61,373,452 of CM040120.1, read as the reverse complement.
TCCTCCTAACTCTCCAACGGCTTGACCTCCTAGCATGAGATTTGGAGGATTTTTAGAAGATACTAAAGGGAACAATAAAGTCTAAAGGACTAACATGAAATACCGTTATCTTACCATCTATCAACGCGAGCCAAAAGGAAAGTTCGCGCAGGTCGAATCTGGGCTCTATTTATAGAGTTTGCTTGGCTTTGAGGGATTAGATTGATTAGGTGTCCTAATTTGGGGTAGGATTAATCCCCAAGAGTCCTAGACTAGGTTACCATCTAAGGGATTGGGATGGAAAAATTCCATTTTTTTTCATGCTTCTAACACCTCCATTCAAGGAACATAGTAGCGGTCATCTCACGATCGCTATTGTGAGGAGGCGGTCGTGTGATGGACCGCGTTCTCACGCGTAAATTCAAAAATTTTAGATTTTCTAAGTATCTCCTATTTATCCTTTTTATCAGCCTATTTATCCAATTTAATTCCATAAATTACCCTAATTACGTCTCTAGAAGTGGGCTTGGGCCTAAAGGCCTTGGAAATTGGTTTGTGGGCCTAATTTAAGTGGGCTAAACCCTTTTGGTTAAGATAGGGCTCCTAAATTAATTAAATTAACCCATAATTCATTAAAGAGCCCATTAAGCCTTTTGAAAATCTAAACCATTCTATTTAATTTCAAAAAATTCATAGAAAATTCCAGGGTGTTACAGACGAAGAGGCGCTCAACTTCAAGAAAGTTTTCTATCATGTGCATGTGACTAATAGCAACTTACCGGAGTATAAGCTATGTGCAAGTAATGCAGAAAAGAGATGAGATGAGAAAGGGACATATTAAAAAATAAACCGCCGTGTAACTTAAGTGATGAGAACTAAGTGATGAAAATCTCTTAATTACAAACTATATCAAAATTTTCATGTGAAAATACATAAGATGAAAATAAACTTTCGAAAACATGCTGAGACATAGTATAAATCATGACATGATCAGAGAACATAAATAAACGAAATCAGGCATGATTACTATCATATATAACAAGGAATAAATAGGGTTAGATCTGGTTACAAAAACTATATTGCAGTTTATCAAAGACCGCTATAAGGGAGTCACCGTTTCTGCATGACCGCTTTCTCTCTGTCCGCAGACAGAAATCAAGCCCAGCCTTGCATAGGCCTATTCAATGGCCAATAAACATGAAAACTGTATAAAATAGAAAGATAAAGCATGATATCATGTAACTAATGCATGAGAGGGCATGAGTAATTCAAAAGTTCTTATCTTTTTTATTAATGTTGTAGGGACAACATGCAGGGAAAAACCTAGTTGCGCAGTCATGATGAATCAAGAAATATATCATGTACAGTGCATAAAATCAAGAGGGAACATGGGGCTTTTGTTCCTAACAGGTTGTTTGAGCCATTCACGAGACAACCTACCTCTGGGGTTGCTCCTAGTCTGCGAATTTCTCACCGGAAGAGAGCTCCCGTTCCAGTGCGTCTTGCGTGGAACCAGCGACTTCCAAGCGTTCTTTCTCCTTGACCTCTTGATCTCTTAACACAAAAATCAGAGACAAGTTAGAAGATACTAAAGGGAGTAAAATCTTCTAAAGGATGAACTTGAGAAGACGACACCATACCTTCGAAACGTGTGATCCAAAATTAAGGTTCGTGCAGGATGAACCTGGGACCTATTTATAGGGATTGTCCCAGGGTTAGGGTTTTAGGTCGAATTACGAGTCCTATTGGGTGTCAATTTGATCCCATAAGAGTCTTGGGTTAGTTTCTATTACAGATCACAGCGATCCATGGCGATTGGGTGGATTAAAATCCATTATTTCCCGTGTTTAGCACTTTTCGTTTACGGAAGTAGGTAGCGGTTTCGTCGGGACCACTATCTTCAGAACGCGGTCGCGCGACTGACCACGACCTGGTCCTTTCTCTGAAATTTGAATTTTATTCAAATTCCACTTCTAATTATCCTCTAATTCCCTTGTTTATCCAACTTAATTAGAGAAATATACCCTATTACGTTTCTAGAGTTAGGCTTGGGCCAAAAGGCTTAGGTTTCGGGTTTTAAGGCCCATTTGCAGTGGGCTTAACCACTTGGTTATTAATTGTGCCTATTTATCAAAGGCCTCAACCTATTAATCAATTAATTATCCTATTAAGCCCTTAAGCCTTATTAAATGCTTAAATAAACCCCTTTAAATTTTTAATAGTTCCCAATAATTCCAAAAAAAATACCAGGGGTGCTACACCCTCCCACACTTATATAGAATTTGGTCCCTAAATTCATTACATGAGTTTGTAGAGGGGGTATTACTTTCAATTAAACAGCTCTGGGTATCACATAAGACAAAAATTGAATGCAAAATAGGTTAGGATAGTACCTTCAACCACGTTACCATCTCTCGTGGGTTCATCACCCATGACAGCATTAAGATGACCTTGTCACCTCTGTCCTCCATTATTTTTTAGGGTTGTTACTTTATGAGTAGGCAATCGAGCATTCTATGTTATCGGCTGCCACAATGCAAGCAAGCGCTGCGGCGCTTCCTGCACTCTTTGGCCGAGTGTCTGAACTTTTCACAAAATTTGCAATCCTCCATGACTTGCTTTTCTTCTTCATTTATCATTTTATTTTAACCATTGCCATTTCCATTGTGTGGCCTCTTCTTGTAATCCCGTGAGTTATGAGTTCCCGTGATGCTAAATCTATCTCCCTTCTCTCGCCTATCAAGTTTTTGACTTGGCTCCTCATCTTTTCCCTTCAATTTCTCTACTTTTTCAAGGGTTCATTTGCACAAATGGGCCCTATGGACCATCTCTGAATAAGTTCGGATATTTTGCGGGCCTAGTTGCTTAACGAAGACATGCCTTAGTCCATCCATAAATATAATGGCCTTAAGCAGCCCCATGCTGACAAGATGCGGAGCATACAGTACTAGTCTTGAGAATTGTAGCTCATATTCGGCTACAGACATCATACCTTGCCTTAGACTGGCAAACTTGGCTGCCTTCTTCTCCTAGACATGTTCCGAGAAATACTTCTCATGGAAGAGCTTAGGGAACTCCTCCCAGCTAAGTTGTTGATTTTGAAGGTGAGCCGAGGTTGCTTTTCCCCACATACAGGCATCCTTGTTTAGTTGAAATGTAGCTAGCAGGAACTTCTCTGGGTCCATGCATTGCATAAAATTGAAGATACGATCCATCACATCTATCCAATTCTCCACCTTATCATGATTTGATGATCCAGAGAACCGTGGAGGATTCATGCTCCAAAAGTTCCAATGTAGATCACCGGCGCCAGCTCGTGCGCCTGCCAGTGCCACGGTTTGAAGGTCCTGGGTGAGACCCGCAACAGTTTGTTGCATGGCTTCCCAGTTTGCTTGGTTAGCGGCCATTGTAAAAGTAAGGTCCCTGAGAAAATAAACAACTTGTCATTTTCTTTGGATGTCATGAGGGTTTAATCTAGAAGGAAATTCTTTATTAGAGATCTAGCTTAACCTGGGCTCCATCCAATCTCACATGGGTTCAGAAATTCCTTCCTACTTCATAGGTTGGTAATCCTTAAACCTTGGGCTTAACCTATAACTTAACATTTTTCCTATGACTTAATAATCCTAGGCTCCGATACCACCTTAACTGTCACGCCCCACGATACATATCCATCGGAAACAACTCGGGAACATGAACAACATGCAAAGTAAGCTTCTAGCTAGCAAGACAATCAGAGCGCTATAACATTCACACAAAAGAATGAATGCACAAGATATAATCAAAACCTCAACTTTATTTATCAAATAATCAAAGTTTACAAATTGACACTTGACTCTCCTTGACATGACGACTCACTAGACTCAAGAAAAATGAAAAATTACAAAAGATTATTTACTTCACCGCCTATTACAATGAAGGTCTCTAAATTACAATAACTGACTCAAGACAATCTAATTCTCTAAGGCTTCTCTCGATCTTTACTTGCTCTCGGAATCACCACTTGAGTACTCTGACTCCGAGCCACTAGAACTTCCTGGAAAGATAAGGAAAGTAGGGAATGAGCGTACTTGCCTAGTAGGTAACTTCGTGTCAACATGATGGCAATGTTTACATGATTAGCATTTTAGCTCTAAATGATAAGATAAAGCGAATACGATAAAACACATGCGAATAAAACCATAATAACAACAAGCAACAAGATATGAATATGAGGAGATGATATTGCAAATACAATCATGATCGAGCAACAATATAAGTTTTGGCCTTTCAATAATGAGAATGTATTAGCACGTAACGAGAATGCACTTTTCATAACCGTGGAAAGGCTATGCACTAGAAAGTCATGTAACAATCAAACATGTATAATTTCATGAGATTACCTCGTGGATTTCACCCATTTATAAAAAAAGTACTCCCAGTGCAATGCAACGCCAGTAATCATCATGCCCCATGGTTAATAGTATGTTTCTGGCTATCTGTCGAGGGGACTAGACTGGAGCCCTTGGACACCGTCCGTGCCCGCCCTTGCATCTTCAATTTATAAATCAAGCTACTTCCGCAAGAAATAATAATAAAGTAGACCAATAATATCAAGTTCAAACAATACTTTTAGAGCGATAATAACCAAGGTAAGAACATACTAAAATGAACATGTGATATGTCAATAATGATTTACTGAGAATATCATGCTACGAGAGGAATCTGGCAGCATAACGGTATATTTATCAGTTCCCATAGTTCATTAATAACTTAATCACCGAAGTTTAGGTTCCAGATAGTCATATGAATGTCTGATAAAAGAACATACTCAACCCTTTGATAGGATCGGTGCGATGGATACAAAGGGGGGTGAATGTATCCCTCTTCAAAAATGCCCAGATTAAAACCAATCAGAGACAATTAGTTAGAAATCAACTGAACTGCTCTCTTATCACAACCGTGGACAGAGAAGCTCAGACTCACAAATGAGTTCTAATTCTTCTGAGCGAAAGAACAAACACTTCACAATCATATAAGCTCCCAAGGAAAGCACAACAAATCAACCATGCATAACTTGTGAAGGGGAGATAGAAGACAAGGAGCAAACGCACAAGCCAAACCACGGCACAGATAAATTTTTAGGTGGTTCAGTCCACAGAGCTACATCCACCCCTCACTCCAAACCGGAGTGAGGCTTCCACTAGCTAATGCTAGAACCGCAAACTCAGTTTGCAACAGGTGCTGCCTAACAGCTTGACCAGGGGAACAACCTCCCCTCTTCCTCCCAACCGGAGAGAAACCACCAGTGACTCACAGTCACTAGCAACCAGAGACGAGGTCTCTCTTCCTCCAGACCAGGAGGGAACCCATAGGTAGCAACCACTACCTTCAACCGGAGACCCAAGTCTCCCTTCCTCTGCAACCCAGAGGGAACCCACAAGTGACTCCCAGTCACTTACAAACCAGAGGTCACGGACCTCTCTTCCTCCACACCAGAGGGAACCACTAGTGACACACAATCACTAGCAAATCGGAGAACAAGTCTCCCTTCTCCTGAAACCCAGGAGGGACCCCGATCCCAAACAAGGGAATCGGAAGGACAAGGTGAATAGATGGAAATAACAAAATAAAAAATAAACACAAGAAAAACACAGCAACGTAAAGCTGGAAATGCAATGCAAACTGTAGCTCTCGCAGGAGCAAGTCTGACTTGGATTTGATCCAAATGCCAGTGAACAGATCTTCTGATGAATCCTCTTTCTTCTTCTTCACCTCTCTCTATCTCTCTTTCTCTTTTTCTTCTTCTTCACGAGCTCTCAGTCTATCTTCAATCTTCTTCTTTTTCTTCCTATTCTCTCTGCTCTTCTTTTCTTTTCTTCTTCTGTAACTTCTTTCTTCTTCTTCTTCTTCTGCTCTCTGCCTCTCTGCTGCTCTCTTGTTCTATCACTCTCTGCTGCTCTCTCCTTCTTTTTCGATCAGTCTTCTTCTGATGGAAGAAACTCCATATTTATACCAGTAGCAGCTAGGGTGTGTGTAGGGCTTGTGCCCTCTTTGTCCTCGGATCACGTGCCAGGTGGCAACCTCGGATCACGTGCCCAGACATCTTTCTTCTCGAATGATGTACCTGTCAAGCAGTCATAAGAAGATATTAGAGGGATGTACAGAGTTGGTTCAGGAATGTGTAGACTTCGTATGCATTGAAAGGATTGTACAGACTTTGTCTTGAAAGATGCATATGCATATAGGAAAGTATGTACAATGAATATGAATGCACAGTTATGACATCAAGACGTGTGCAGACTCTGCGAGCAGTGTGCAAGCAATGTGCATACTTGCTAAACTACAGCACAAAATATATCAGCAGAGAATGTGTAGACTCTGCGTGCGTGCATGCTAAGGACGATGTACAGACTTTATGAAGGCAACGCTAAAGAATGTACAGACTTGACCGATGAATGTTCAGACATTAAGTGCTTGTGTATGCATGAAACAACCGAATGTATAGACATGAAACAAGGGAGTGTATAGACTTGATGTTTACATGCATGAGAAACCAATGTACAGACTTGCTATGCCTGCAGCAGATGACACCAGTGTACATACTTGCTAAGCTTTCGCTAAGTCTGTATAGACTTGATCATGCAGATGACGACACCAGTGTACAGACTTGAATGATCGAAGCACACGATGTATAGACTTTGAAGCATGTGAACACGGCGCTGTACAGACTTATGTATGCATGGATGCACTGACTAAGCCTTGAGCCAAGTGGCGATGTATACACTTGTGTTATGCACCCAGACAATGTATAGACTTGCACATAGAGACGCTGCAGAGACGATGCATGCACAGACTTGGTCTTACAATGTATAGACTTGAAAGACGATGCATTGTATAGACTTAGCGATGCAATGTTCACACTCACTTAGACGTTGAGTGAGACGCTGGAAAATGTACAGACTTTACGATGAAGAATGTATAGACTTGATAAAGCTTCAAAGCAACCATGTGCAGACTTTAAAGTGAAGAATGTATAGACTTGGTGAATGCGGGGGACGTTGTACAGACTTGCCAGAGTATGGACTTGGTGAGCATGCAGCACCCAATGTACAAACTTAGTCATGCATGCACAATGGCTTGCAACGAACAATGTACTGACTATGCCATGCTCATAGTTAATGCATGTACAGACTTGTATGAAGAACATGATGTACAGACTTCAGACTCAGCTGCGAACTGAGCTAAAGAATGTATAGACTTGCCCAGCTATCAGCTAATGGATGTACAGACTTAATGAGATGATGCATGCATGCACAATGAAGTGTGTACAGACTTCATGTGTGCTGAATAAATAATGTATAGACTTTAAGTCCAATGCAAAGGCTGTACAGACTTCAAGGCTCCTTGCTCAAAGACGCTATGTGAGACGAATCTTAACAAGTGTATAGACTTGAAAATGCACGAGAGACATGAAATGCATTGGCTTATCACATGCACAAACATATCAGCAGAGAGTGTGTAGACTTGTGTTCATGCCTGAAGCAGGAGTTGTATAGACTTGAGAGATGTTGCACACATGCACAATGAACACGCATTGACCATAAATGCATGCAATGCACAAACATAACAGAAAGGAATGTGTAGACTTTGTATGCCACGAAGCGATGTACAGACTTGTGTGTGCGTTCATGCAGTGTATGGACTTTGAGTGATTCACAAACATATGCAATGTATAGACTTGTAGCTGTAGTCTGCACGGACTTGTATGTTCGCAGGCAATGTATGGACTTGAATGCATGTGTAATGCAGCAAGGCAATGTGTAGACTTTATGTATGTAGAATGCAATGTGCAGGACTTCCACAAGCAGACTTTATGATCTGACAGACTGACTGAACATATGACTGCTTTATGATCCCTCGAGTTGGGCAAAATTGTGGCAGAACACGATTGATAGTGGACCGCTATCTTAAAGTAGCGGTCGAGTGCAATCTGCTATCAGGAGGGGAGTCGACGCAGGAGAAGAAAATGGTCGACTCAGCCAGAAGTCTATGGTTGAAACAAGAACGCAGTCATTGGCCAACCGCTATCTGCAGGTAGCGGTTGCTTCCCAGCCACGATCATGACAGTTCATAGAAAGCGCAGAAAACATGAAGTGCTCTTCTAGACTAAGGTTTTTAGGGTACAATCAGCTCATCGTCCTAGTGAGAATCTCAGGCTCGCGGAGTCTTACAGAGACCTTGAAATAAGATAACCTAGTCTGGGAAAAGGAATATCTAACGAAGAGGCGCTCAAGTTCACGAAAGTTTCCTATCATGTGCATGTGACTAATAGCAACATACCGGAGTACGGGCTATGTGCAAGTAACGCAGAAAAGAGATGAGATGAGAAAGGGACATATTAAAACATAGACCGCTATGTAACTTAAGTGATGAAACTAAGTGATGAAAATCCCTTTATTACAAACTATATCAAAATTTTCATGAGAAAAATTATAAGATGAAAATAAACTTTCTAAAACATGCTGAGACATAGTATAAATCATGACATGATCAGGGAACATAAATAAAAGAAATCAGGCATGATTAGTATCATATAGAATAGGGAATAAACATGGTTTGATCTGGCTATAGAAACCAGATCGCGGTTTATCGAAGACTGCTATAAAGGTGTCGTGATTTCTACATGATCGCTATCACTTTATCCGCAGACAGAAATCAAGGCCAGCCTTGTAGAGCCCTATTGAACGGCCAATAAACATGAAAAGTGTATAAAATAGAAAGATAAAGCATGATATCATGTAACTAATGCATGAGAGGGCATTAATAATTCAAAAGTTCTTATCTTTTTTATTAATGTTGCAGGGACAGCATGCACGGAAAAACCTAGTTGCACAGTCATGATGAGACAAGAAATACATCGTGTATAGTGCATGAAATCAAGAGGGAATAGAGGGCTTTTGTTCCTAACAGGTTGTTTGAGCCATTCACAAGACAACCTACCTCTGGGGTTGCTCCTAGTCTATGAATTTCTTGCCGGAAGAGAGCTCCCGTTCCTGCGCATCCTGCGTGGAACCATCGACTTCCAAGCATTCTTTGTCCTTGATCTCTTGATCTCCAAACATAAAAATCGGAGACGAGTTAGAAGATACCAAAGGGAATAAAATCTTCTAAATGATAAACTTGAGAAGACAACACCATACCTTCGAACCACGCGATCCAAATTAGGGTTCGCGCAGGATGAACCTGGGACCTATTTATAGGGATTGGCCTAGGGTTAGGGTTTTTGGTTGAATTAGGAGTCCTATTGTCATGCCCCGAGATATGTAGTGGAATTATGTTTTGGACATCAACAGCCGGCAAATATGTCTCAAGCTAGCAAGATAATGAGAGCATTGAACACATCCATATAGTAGAATGAATGCACAAGGTAATATACTCAACTTCCACTTTATTGAACAATAATCAATGTTTACAATGACACATGACTCTTCGACATGGCAACTCACTAGACTCAATAAAAGAAAATTACATAGACATGACTTTAACTAACATAAGTGGACTCATGACTGTCTAAGTCTTCTCTTGAACTTTAATCGCTCTCGGACCCGTCACTTGAGTAGTCCGAATCCGACCCACTAGAGTTTCATGAAAAGATTGAAAAAGTAGGGAATGAGCGCACTCGCCCAGTAGGTATCTTCGTATCAACATGATGGCAATGTTAAAGTAATTAACATTTCAACTCTAGAAGGTAAGATAAAGGAATGCGATAAAACATGCGAATAAAACCAAAGTAACAACAAGTACTAAGGTATATACTCTAGAGATGTGAGAATTCAAGCACAAGAGAGCATGATCAAGCAAGATTATAACGTGGCCTTTCAGAAATGAGAATTTACTATCATGTAACGAGAATGTACTTTCATAACCTTAAAAGGCTATGTACTAGAAAGTCATGTAACAAACATATAATAATCAAGCATGAGACCTCGTTGATTTCACCCGTTTATAAAAAAAGTACTCCCAGCATAATGTGATGCCATCGTTCATCATACCCCATGGTTTATAGCATGTTTCCGGCCATCTGTCGAGGGGGCTAGCGTGTAGCCCTTGGACACTGTCCGTGCCCGCTCTTGCATCTTCAAGTTATAAATCAAGCTACTTTCACGTGAAATATAAATATAGGCCAATAATGTCCAGTTCAAATAATAGTCTTCATGATAACAAAATTAAGGTAAGAACATACCAAAATGGAATCATCAGATCAAGAATGAATTAATTGGACATTATGCCACAGAGGAATTCTGACAGCATAACGGTACATTTCCATAATTTCATAGTTCATTCATGACTTATTGAATAAGGTGTTGGACTCCAGATAATCAGAAGATCACCTGAGAACCAAGTACAATCAACCCTTGGGTCAAACCATGGGTTGGACAGCAAGATGACAGAAAGCGATCGCGCCAGGACCGCTATCAGGAGGCAGCGGTCAAGCCAAGGCAGCGGCCGGCCGCTATCTTCAGGTAGCGGTCTCCTCCTAGCCGCTATCAAGCTAGTTCACAGAAAACGCAAGGTTCACGAAGTGCTTTCTAGACTTTTAGGTTTTTAGGGTACAACCAGCTCGGCCTCCTAGTGGGAATCCTAGGCTTGAAGAGTTACGGAGGCCTTGAAACAAGATCACCTAGTCAGGCAGAAGGAATATATGACGGAGAGGCTCTCAAGTCCAAGAGGTGTTCCTATCAACTGCAAGTGATCTAATAGCGTCGTACTAGAGTGCGGGCTATATGTGAAGTAATAAAACATAAAGGGGATGAGAAAGGAACGCATCAAAGCATAAATCTTCAGGTAATCAATGTAAAAATTCCTTTATGTACAAATTATATAAAGTTTTGCATGAAACTAATATATAGTGAAATTAAGCCTTGAAAATATACTAACATCAACCATGAACTCATGACATGATTAAGAACCAGGAATAAAAAAAATAAGGCATGATTACTATTAGATGTAATAGGGATTGAACATGATTTAACCTAGTTATAGAAACCAGATAGTGGTCGATCGAAGACCGCTACTTGCAAGTAGCGGTCTCTGCAAGACCGCCTTCTGTTTGATGCAGACAGAAGCTAAGTCTAGCATGCAGAGCCTATTCTAGGGCAATAGATGCATGAAAACCATAGAGAATGAAGTAAGTGCATGGGAAAGACATGAATTAAAGCAAAATTCTTATCTTTTGATCAAGGTTGCAGGAAATAACATGCAATGAAAACCTATATGCACAGTCACGCAAAAACGTCAAATTCTCCGTGTAGTGTGCGTGAAATCAAGAGATAGGAGAGGGATTTAACTCCTAATAAGTTGTTTAAGCCATACATGAGATAAACTACCTCTAGGTTGCTCCTAATTAGAGAATTTCTTGCCGGAAGAGGGTGCTTGTTCCTGCACGTCCTACATAGAAACGGTGACTTCTAGACCTTCTAACTTCTCAACGGCTTTATCTCCTAGCATGGGATTTAGAAGATAGTTAGAAGATACTAAATGGAATAATTAACTCTAAAGGACCAACCTGAAAAGATGATGTCTTACCTTCGAACTACGCGATCCAAAATTAGGGTTTACGCAGGATGAATCTGGGGCCTATTTATAGAGATTGGCCTATGGTTGAGGGATTAGGTTGAATTAGGAGTCCTTATTGGGGTTAGTGTCGATCCCTAAGAGTCCTAGATAGGTTCCCTTGCCATATGACATCGATCCCTGGCAATTTGGGAGGATAAAAATCTGATCTTTCCATGGTTCTTCACTTTCCGTTCACGGAACCAAGTAGTGGTCTTCTCTGGACCGCCATTAGCAGGTCACGGTCGCACGACTGACCGTGTCTTGTTTAAGCGTGGGAAATTTGAATTTTTGTCTAATTCTCTTCCTTATCTCTTCATCTTATTTAGGGAACCTTCACCTAATACGTCTCTAGGGTTTGGGCTTGGGCCAAAAGGCCTAATTTTGGGTTTTAAAGCCTTTTATAAGTGGGTTCAAATTAGTGGTTGTTAATTGGGCCTTAATTCCTAAGGCTTTAACTTATTAATTTATTAATTAGCACATTTAACCTTTTAAGCCCATATTAAATGATTAATTAAATCTATTTACTTTCCAAAAAAATTCTAGAATTATCCGGGGTGCTACACCCTCCCCCACTTAAAGAGAATTTGGTCCCCAAATTCATTACATGGGATTTTGGAAAGTGCATTTTAATTATAGCTAAAATCACTCCGGGTATCAAATGAGGAAACAGCCAGATGCGAATGGGTTAGGATAATACCTTCAACCACGTTACCATCCCTTGTAGGTTCATTTCCTATGACAGCATTGAGACGCCCTTGTCGTCTAGGACCTCCATTACTCTTCGAGAGTAGTTACTTTATGAGTGGACAATCAGGCATTCTATGTGCCCGGCTGCCACAACGCAAGCATGCGTTAAGGCGCTTCTAGCATTCTTCGACAGCGTGTCCGAACTTCTCGCAAAATGTGCAAGCCGTAATGACTTACTCTTCCTCTTCTTTGACCCATTTATTCTTGCCGTTACCCTTGCCATTACCGTTGTATGGTCTCTTCTTGTTATCCCGGGAGTTATGAGTTCCTTTGATGCTAAATTTATCTCCATTCTCTCCTCACCTATCATGTTTTTGGCTTGGCTTCTCATCTTTTCCCTTGAACTTGTCGACCTTTTCAAGGGTCCTTTCACATAAATGGGCCCTATGCACCATCTCTGTATAGGTTTGAATGTTTTACGGGCCCAGTTGTTTTATAAATACGGGACATAGTCCATCCATAAATCTAATTGCCTTCAAGAGCTCCGTGCCGACAAGGTGTGGAGCATATGGTGCCAGCCTTGAGAATTGTAATTCATATTCCATGATAGAGATCATGCCTTGCCTTAGACAGGCAATTCAGCCGCCTTTCTTTCCCTAACGTGCTCCAAGAAATACTTCTCACGGAAGAGCTCAAGGAAATCCTCCCAAGTGAGTTGTGCATTATGCAGATGAGCCGAGGTGGCCTTCCATCACGTACGGGCATCCTTGTTGAGTTGGAATGTACCAAGAAGGACTTTCTCCTGGTCCTTGTATTTCATCACATTAAATATCATGTCCATTTCATCTATCCAATTTTCCACTTCATCTTGGTTGGACAATCCTGAGAACCATGGAGGGTTCATACTCCAGAAATTTAGGTGTAGATCACTGGCGTCAGCTCGCTCGCCTGCTTGTGCTACTGTTTGTCGGGCCTGGGTAAGACTCGCAACAGTTTGTTGAATAGCTTCCCAATTCGCACGATTAGCAGTCATTTCAAAATTAATGTTCCTGAGAAAATACACAAATTGTTACATTCTTTAGAATTTATGAGGGTCAACCTAGAAATTAATTTCTAGGGAACTATCTTATCCCAGGCTCTACCCAATCTCACTTGGGTTCGAAGAATTTCTTCCTAGTTCATAGGTATGGGTCCTTAAGCCTTGGACTTAACCTATGACTTGACATTTTTATCGAACTTACTTAGCCTAGGCTCTGATACCAACTTAACTGTCACACCCCGAGATATGTAGTGGAATTAAGTCGGGGACGTGAACAGCCGGCAAATGAGCCTCAAGCTAGTAAGATAATCAGAGCGCTAAACACATCTACATAGAAAAATGAATGCACAAGGTAATATACTCAACTTCCACTTTATTGAATAATAATCAATGTTTACAATGACACATGACTTTTCGACATAGCAACTCACTAGACTCAATAAAAGAAAATTACATAGACATGACTTTAACTAACATAAGTGGACTCATGACTCTCTAAGTCTTCTCTCGAACTTTAATCGCTCTCGGACCCGTCACTTGAGTAGTCCGAATCTGACCCGCTAAAGTTTCCTGAAAAGATTAGAAAAGTAGGGAATGAGCACACTCACCCAGTAGGTATCTTCGTATCAACATGATGGCAATGTTAAAGTAATTCACACTTTAGCTCTACGAGGCAAGATAAAGGAATGCAATAAAACACGCGAATAAAACCAAAGTAACAACAAGTACTAAGGTATATACTATAGAGATGTGAGAATTAAAGCAAAAGAGAGCACGATCAAGTAAGATTATAACGTGGCCTTTCATGAACGAGAATGTACTATCATGTAATGAGAATGTACTTTCATAACCTTAAAAGGCTATGCACTAGAAAGTCATGTAACAAGCATGTAATAATCATGCATGAGACCTCGTGGATTTCACCCATTTATAAAAAAAGTTCTCCCAACGCAATACGACGTCAGTGTTCATCATACCCCATGGTTCATAGCATGTTTCCGGCCATCTACCGAGGGGGCTAGCGTGGAGCCCTTGGACACTGTACGTGCCCGCTCTTGCATCTTCAAGTTAGAAATCAAGCTACTTCCACGTGAAATATAAATGTAGGCCAATAATGTCAAGTTCAAACAATAGTCTTCATGATAATAAAACCAAGGTAAAAACATACCAAAATGAAATCATGAGATCAAGGATGAATTAATTGGACATTATGCCACGGAGGAATTCCGACAGGATAACGGTACATTTCCATAATTTCATAGTTCATTAATGACTTATTGAATAAGGTGTTGGACTCCAGATAATCAGAAGATCACCTGAGAACCAAGTACAATCAAACCTTGGGTCAAACCATGGGTTGGACAGTAAGATGACAGAAAGTGGTCACGCTAGGACCGCTATCAGGAGGTAGCGGTCAAGCCAAGGCCTCTATCTGACGAGGAGCCGACACAGAACAAGGAACAAGTCGACGCAATGAGTAAGCTGACAGAACCAGGTAGCGGTCATGGGCCGACCACTATCTTCAGGTAGCGGTCTACTCCTGGCCGCTATCAAGCCAGTTCACAGAAAATGCAAGGTTTACGAAGTGCTTTCTAGACTTTTGGATTTTTGGGTACAACTAGCTCGGTGTCCTAGTGGGAATCCCAAGCTCGCAGAGACTTACGGAGGTCTTGAAACAAGATCACCTAGTCCGACAGAAGGAATATCATACGGAGAGCCTCTCAAGTCCAAGAGGTGTTCCTATCAAGTGCAAGTGATCTAATAGCGTCGTACCAGAGTACGGGCTATATGTGAAGTAATAAAACAGACAGGGGATGAGAAAGGAATGCGTCAAAGCATAAATCTTCATGTAATCAATGTAAAAATTCCTTTATGTACAAATTATATAATGTTTGGCATGGAACTAATATATACTGAAATTAAGCCTTGAAAACATGCTAACATCTTACTATCAGATGTAATAGGGATTGAACATGATTTAACTTGGTTACAGAAACCAGATAGCGGTCGATCAAAGACCGCTACTTGCAAGTAGTGGTCTCTGCAAGATCGCCTTCTGTATGTTGCAGACAGAAGCTATGTCCAGCGTGCAGAGCCTATTCTAGGGCAATAAATGAATGAAAACCATAGAGAATGAAGTAAGTGCATGCAAAAGACATGAATTAAGGCATAATTCTTATCTTTTGATCAATGTTGCAGGAAATAACATGTAGTGAAAACCTATATGTGCAGTCATGCAAAAACGTTAAATTCGCCGTGTACAGTGCGTGAAATCAAGAGATAGGAGAGGGATTTAACTCCTAATAAGTTGTTTAAGCCATACATGAGATAACCTACCTCTGGGGTTGCTCCTAATCAGAGAATTTCTCACCGGAAGATGGTGCTAGTTCCTGCGAGTCTTGCGTAGAAACGGCGACTTCCAGACCTTCTAACTTCTCAACGGCTTTATCTCCAAGCATGGGATTTAGAAGATAGTTAGAAGATACTAAAGGGAACAATTAACCCTAAAGGACCAACATGAAATGATGACACCTTACCTTCGAACTTCGAGATCCAAAATTATAGTTCGTGCAGGAAAAATCTGGGGCCTATTTATGGAGATAGGCCAAGGGTTGAGGGATTCGGTCGAATTAGGAGTCCTTATTGGGGCTAGTGTTGATCCCTAAGAGTCCTAGATAAGTCCCCATGCCATATCACATCTATCCCTGGCAATTTGGGAGGATAAAAATCTGATCTTTTCGTGGTTCTTCACTTTCCGTTCACGGAACCAAGTAGCGGTCTTCTCTGGACCGCCACTAGTAGGTCGCGGTCGCATGACTAACCACGTCCTACTTGGGCATAGGAAATTTGTATTTTAGTCTAATTCTCTTCCTTATCTCCTCATCTTAGGTTTTAAAGCCTTTTATAAGTGGGCTCAAATTAGTTGTTGTTAATTGGGCCTTAATTCCTAAGGCTTTAACTCATTAATTTATTAATTAGCCCATTTAACCTTTTAAGCCCATATTAAATGCTTAATTAAATCTATTTACCTTCTAGAAAAACTCTAGAATTATCCGGGGTGCTACACCTATGGGGTGTCAATTCGATCCCCAAAGAGTCCTGGGTTAGTTTCCATTACAGATCACATCGATCCATGGCGTTTGGGTGGATAAAAATTCTTTCTTTCTCGTATTTATTACATTTAGATTATGGAAGTAGGTAGTGGTTTGGTAAGGACTGCTATCTTCAGAATGCGGTCGAGCGACTGACCGTGTGTGGGAAGATTTCTTTTATTATTTATTCATATGGTTTTATTTGTTTATTAGGGATTTTATTTAAACGTGGGGCGTGCCAGTCACAGAGTGACGATTTATTGTGCGCACCATCGAACTAATCAGACAATACTGGGTGATCGTGTCGGGACCCTAAGTCCGCCATACCATAAAGGCTTTGGTGTTAATTACGCCTATTCGAAAGAAGGACAACCCTTTATTAATCGCCAAGATAGAAGAGCCCTCGGGGCTGAAGGAATACATGAAAGCCGTGCTCATTTTATAAAGAAGAAATGGGGTTTAATCGTACATGCAAGCACGCAATGCAGTGGTATTTGTTCTATTTAGCCAGTTCTTGGTACAAGGTGGAGTTTTGCAATCACGCTTAGTGAAAGTTTTTGGTCGTAGTTAATCCGACCTTCCGCTAATCACCATTTTATATACCACGAAATCGGGAGATGCAAGCATGCATTTATGTGATTGAATACAAGCAAATGGGCATATAGGAGTTTATTTCTTTTTTAGAAATCACGTGCAGGAGTTGGGATTTGTTGAACCTTTGGGTAGAAGTTGGCCTCGACTTAGTGCGAGTTGATTGAGGATAGATTATCATGACTTTATTTAACCATTTATTCACATGTTCATTCGATATATTCAGGGAAGATTTCGGCAGCACCTCCCCTGTCCTGAGGAATATTGGGAAGGGTAAAGGAGATTCGTCCACAAAATGTTAAGAGGATCTCCTGAATGACATTTATGCCAAACGGCAATCCCGTACCCTATGAAGAGTGGAGAACCCGAGGGCTAGCCCTCTAGGTAGTCGTGATCACTCGTAGGGCTGTCGATCGGTTGTGGCCTTTTATTATGAGACTGCGTTTAGCATTACAATGCATACATATGGGTCCACGAGGTGGACCCGGCATGACCACGTTCGGGCGTACTCGTATATTGCCAGAACAATGTATGCTAGGAGGTGGCACTTATTATTGATTTATTCCCCTTATTGGGTACTCTGCTCTCATGATTCGGCATGGGTAGCCGTGAGGCCGTTACAATCATAAGGGCTGAAAACCGAGCAGAAAGCCGAGGAAACATGATGTGGAATTAAATCACAGATTTCTAAGAGAATTTCGGCAACATCTCCCCCTACGATGGAACATGTTGGGGGAGATGTAGAGGAGGCCCGTCCACAGCAAGCTGAGACAGACTCTAAAAGACGGGCATTCCAGAATGATACCCCAGGGACCCTATAGTGGGTGGTGGATCTTCGAGGGCTCACCCTCTAAGAATCTCAAGTCACCCAAGGGTCATTGGTCATATCCCGCCAATTAGTATTGACCCGTTTCGGTGCCATGACATACGCATAAGGCTCAGGGCAGCGCCAGTATAACCATGGGCCAATGGATCTACATATGTCAGAGCACTGTTCGCCAATAAGGTGGTTTATTATTCACTTGCGGATTGATTGAAAAGCCATAACATATCTATTTGTACCCATACCGCTGACCAAGGGTCATACTGCGAGATTTCAGCAAACCCTTGTCAGCATTAGGGCTACCCCGAAATGTAAATTGGAAATCAGACGATGATCCGACCGCAAAAATGAGGGGAGTTTGATATGATCTGGCGGCAAGATGAGGGAAAATTGTGATCCGGTGGCTAGCTGATTAGGTGATTGTTGTACCTAGATAGTTTCCCAGCCAAAAAAATAAGAAATAAGGGTTTGGAAATTTCCCCGAACACCTACAAGGCGTGGGCTACCCATCCCTTCCTATGGCTGGCGGTCGACCGCCAGCTGGGCAGTCCCCGGTCCAGCCCGGGTCGGTCCGTTAGCCGCTTCAGCTCAGCCGTTCAACTCCATTAGCAGCCCGTGCATGTTTGTGGCATCACCCTTGATAGTCTAGAAGGTATCAACTGAGTCTTTAACCTTGGATTATCTTGGCTATAGTTCTTTGTGCATTGACCTTAGATGAGTGACGAGCCGAATGTGAAATGCCGACTTTTGCTTGTAAAAGAGATTTGCATCTTTGCTTCGGCACGATCAATGAGCTTTCACCTTTGCCAACACCACTCCATTTCTTGGATTATCTTGTAACATGCTATCCAGAAGTTGCACCGACCTTGAACCATCCATAAGGCAAGATATGCATTGATCATATAAGGAATACGCAATGACCTTATGTGTGATGCTATTCAACTTGATTTCTATGCTTGAAACATGCTAGATTTTTGTGCCTCCAATATTGTCATATGCCTTGATATCAGTGTATCTAGTTGCCTAGATTTGTGTGTCATCCTTGATCTTTTACGCTGGAAGTAAAATGACCTGAAATGAATGAATATTAACCCTATCAATTGCAGGTATAGTTCATTAATGATTACAGAGGCAGACATCATCAAAACCATAAAATTAATCATGTTGCACACATGTTCAACACTAATCATCCCGCCGTGACCCATGGCAACATCAACAATCGATTGGGGCCACCCCTAATCACTCGGTTTGCGGGTGAACCCGCCTTCAACCCAGCCACCCAGGCGAACCCGGGGGTGCCTAGACTACAAGCCGCAACACATGGCACCCTGCAATGAGGTCGGGATCTATCCCCGAGATGCCTCCCTCCAACCCCCTAAAGTCAAGGGAATGCTCATCTTGGTCAACTATAGGCTTTAGGAGCCCACAATGCCCTTATGCGGCCTACACATGTGTGTTGGGAATTTCTCCGAACACCTTGCGGGTGCACGTATTCCAACCATTCTACAACAAGCCCAAGACCAACCCGTGGCTCCATCACTCCAGCCATATTCTATGACAACCCTCCAGCAAGTCGAGGCCACCCCCGATCCTCAGACACGCAATGATAAGCCGTTTATCTTCAACTCCCGGGCCAACGCGGGGCTGCTTGCCAACTGATAAGTGTGCATTTATACATGTTAATTAATGTTATATCATGCTTTTATGAGCTTTAATATGTATCATTATGCATTTATCACACTTAATCATAATCTAGAGTAAACTATTTAGTTTGATGAAATTAAATAAATTTTAATAAATAATTTACTTATTTTGTAGCACAAAGAAGAAGCCAATTAACTCCATTAAGGTTGAAAAGAAAAGAAAAAAAATAAAAGAGTAAAATGGGCCAAAGGCCCATTGGCTTGCTTCAATTAAAAAAAAGAAAAAATAGATATATATATATTAGATATATATATATGATATGAGAAATAAATATGTATGATATATATATGCATGAAGGCAGGAGGCTCCTTCACGTGAGATCGATGCATGAGCCAAAGCTCATCCACTAAGGCATCTACGCATGCATGCAGAAGGGGAGCCAAGGCAGCGACTTCTTCAAGTAGAAGAGAAGGAAAGAATGAGTTTCGGCGTGGCCACTTCATGCAGGCTTCGACGTGGCCACCGTGGGCCTCTTCACGTGGCGTGGTCGACCAGCGGTCTTCACGTGCGAAGGATCACATCGGAAGGCAAGTCAACAGTGGCTTTGGTGAGCGTACGAGCCGGCCAGCCAAAGCAGACGAAGGTAGCTCCTTCGCACACGGTCAACAGCAGCACGCGGCGAAAGCGGCGTGGGCAACGTGGCCAAGCGACAGAGGCGGGCGGACGAGTCTTCACGCGCCAGGGAAGGCGAGGGCTGGGCAGCTCCGTGGTCAAACGCGCTGGCCAGCCAAAGCTTTTGGCAGCAGAGATGGGCGAATGCAGTAGTCAACGCAGCGGGACGAGGTCGGCCAAGGCGTGGCTCACGCGATGGGCACAGGCGACGAGAAGACAAGGCGCGGAGCCTTCTCGCGGGCGGTTCACGCGGCGAAGAAAGAGAGAGAAAGGAAAGAGACAGTGCGGCGGCGGTAGGAGAGAGGAAAGAGGAGAGAGAAAAGAGAAGAAAGAAGAGAAAGAAGTAATAAAAAAATAGAAAAGAAGGGAGAAAAATTCAACAAAAAATGGCAAAATGTGTAACACATGCATGCCCACCTTTTCTAAGTCAAGAATTGTAACAAAGGTGTTCACATTGAGGAATAGTGTTGGCTTGGGGGCTTATAAAAGGAAGGCATGGGAGGCTCTCATTCCATTATTAAATGCACTCACGTAGATAGCAAGTCCTCATTATATTTCTCTTTCATTTCTAGTGTTAAGAGTAGCTCTCCCTCTCTATCTCTCCATCTCTTGTCCCATCTCTTATTGTAATTCATTTTCTTATTGTTGTAATTTCCATTCAGTTACAAGTTTGCTTTAATTCATGTTTAATTCCAATAGTGTTGTTATTTTCCATTTTTTATTTAGCACAATCTCCCTCCATCTCTGTAATATCTCTTCCTAAATTCTTTATCCTTCACCCTCTAAACTTCTTCTAAAGACGGTCAAGAGAATCGGTTCCGATCCAGTCGAGTGTACGTGGTCATTCTCGACGACTCGTAAATCAAAGGCTCGAGGAGACGATGTCGTTATCCTCACACCACGGCCGCACCAACTATCTCAACTTCATCTATTTCATTTCACATTTAATTTTATTAGATTAGATAGGTTTATTTCATGTTCTTCAAATTATGAAAATCTAAAACATTCATCTATTTTTGTCTAAAAGAAAATCAAAGTTTTCAATCTCAACATTCCACTCTGTGGATTCGACCTGTGCTCACCAGTGTATTACAGTTAATTTGAATTATATTGTGAGTTCGGTATTTCTTTTTGATTGATTGCCGCAGGTTTTAACGACGAACATTTCGGCCACATCAATTTTTGGCGCCATTTTCGAGGAGGTTAGTATGAGTTAAAAATTTTATTATTCTTTTGTATATATTTAAAATTTTTTCATATTTGTCTTCCCTTTTTACATATCCTTAAAAAAATTATCAACAAAAAATAAAAAAAAATAAAGGACGAGGGATCGCGCTCCAAGTATCTCAATCTTCCCTCTTGTTGTTTAATTTATTTTCTGCATTTTGTTAGTTTTTATATTTTAAAAATCTCAAAAAAAATTATGTTGGCTAGTTAGTTTCACTAATTAAAAAAAACACTTGATCCCAAAAATAAAATCTTCATTCTAAGATTAGAAACCACACATCATATTTTAGGTCGTGCATCATATATGTTGCATTAATTTTGTTCCATATTCGTGTTTTAGAAAATAATTGTTCATGCATTTACATCTTAAACCCTTTTGTTTGAACATGTTTGTTGCATCTCATTCTTCAAAACACTTTAAGGGCACTACCTCTAAAAAAGAGGTGGGGATTTCATCACCATTCCTTAGCCCACAAACCACATTTCTCTTGCATCTTTGCATGACCTAAAACCATAAATAAAATTCAGTAGACATTGGCCCTAGGTTCACATTGTGATTTTTATGTTATTTCGGTTTACCCTCTTGTGGAAACTGGTGCCTAAGGCAAGACGGTCGGACGGCAAACGCCTTAAGCGGGCTAGTGGTTATCTAATTAGGTCCCTACGAAAGTAGGGGGAGCCTCCCACTACCCCACCCCTTACTTGACCGGTGAAAATATTGAGGGTGAACTTAAGTTGTACTTTAGTCATTTTGTGAAATCTCATTTGTAGGTCTAAGTCGCATCTAGGTCGTCAGGTAATTTATGTGTTAACTTATTTGTGTATGTAAAAAATAAAAAAAAATAAAAAAAAATAAATCTCTTCGTCTTAGTTAGGGTTATTTTAAAAAAATCAAACCAAAAAAATAAAATTGTGGTTTTCTAATCTTAATCAATCAAAGAAAAAACACAACTTAGTTCAAAATAAAAAAATAATAAATAAATAAAAAACCAACAAAAAAATTAAAAAGGAGATCAATAAAGAAAAAAAAATTGAAAAAAAATTGAAAAAATTGAAAAAATTGAAAAAAAATAAAAAAATTGGAAAACAATAAAAATCTTTCTGGGATCTAATTTATTTTTCATGGTCATTCATCTTGGAGGGAAACCCACACTTATGAAGGAACATTTTCTTCCTTCTGCTTATAAACCCTCAACCTATATTGAACTACCTGACGTTCTTGTGGATCATTATGAGATTGACCCTAGTCTCATGCAGATGCTCCTATCTTTTTATGGGAATCTCAATGAAAATTCTTATAAGCATCTCGATGATTTTCTAGAAGTTTGCTCCCTGATCAAAATCCGAAACTTTAGTGATGATGCCCTTAAGTTGATTTTATTTCCATTCTCGTTGAAAGAAAAAGCCAAATGTTGGTTAAGTAATTTTGGAAAGACCATCAGGACTTGAGAAGTTATGGAGTTAGAATTTTTGAAAAAAATTTACCCCATAATCCTGACCAACATGATGAGAAGGACGATTATGGGATTTACTCAACTTCCGGGAGAGTAAATTTATGAATCTTGGGAGAGGCTGAAGGATTTGTTATGTCAATGCCCACACCATGGGTTACCCAAATGGAAAATTATGTTTACATTTTATGAGGGGTTATCAGATCATGAAAGGTAAATGGTGGACACATGTTGCGGAGGGGCATTTATGAACAAAAGTGAAGAGGAGGCTTATGATCTGTTTGACATTTAAGTGAAAATTCGATGAATCAGGCCTCAATCTCATATGTAGGATCTTTCACACAGGCTGAAAACTCAATCCAAACTTTCAAAGAAGCATGTGAGTGTTATGCCAATCTCACTCACCATCTGAGGGAATGTCCTACTGTAGCCCGACTCCCACCAGTCATCCAAGCTCAAATCCAAAATACCCTAGGGTTCTCTAAGCTCAAGCATGCTACATTCTCAGATGATTATAATATTGGTTGGAGTACTCACCCAAATTTGCCTTGGATGGATCCAATATTTCAAGCCCATCTATCTAAACTTTCACCCCAAGCAGCCCACGAGCGGCCCATGTGTCATCAACTTCAGCCCGCCTCATCCCACCCAAACATCCAAAGCCATATCGATATTAGGGGTGATTCACCGGGCCACTACTTTGAACCACAACTCGTGTACTCTTAGTCTACTTATCAGGGCCCTACTTCAATATTCAACCGGCCCCCTCAATATGTGAATGATGATGATGATGATCTGATGCCTGCCATTTTGCTCAAGATATCACTATTGGGAGTGAGGGGAAATGCACTCGCAATACCATGATGGAGGAAGGGAAGGAATTAGAGGGTGGCTTCAAGGATAATGATGATCATATTGATATCGTCACCCCATTCTATGAATGTTTTGAGATTGAGAATACTACTGTGAAGAATGGTGGCCCAAACAGCTCAATTGAGGATATAAATGAAGAGGAGGATTACTTTGTGAGTAATAATCTTGTTGATTTAATGATAACAAATTATGAATATCCTCCTCCCCTAGAAGAACACGATGATGGGGCCTTCTTGGAAAAGTTTACATTTCATCTACCCACCCCATTATTGAAAAATTTGATTGATAATCTTCAGTTGAGTGATGAGTGTTATGAAGGGTCAATCTTAGAGAAATTCACATTTTATCTTACCCTAGAGCCCTTTATGTTTCAATCAGTGGATGAGTTAGATCTTGGGCTCACGCTTCCTTCTAATTTGATTCCGCTGACAGAACAGCCTCTCCATTATGACATTCTTGCACCTGATGGGGATATGCCAACCACATTCACCTTTAATTTAACTTCCCATCAGGTAAACCAGTTGATTAATGCACTTAATCCTCACGAGACTGTTACTGAGAGGAAAGTGGCTAAGAATGACAATCTTATTCCTACGCCACCAACGTCTGACCAAGTTACCATTGAGGAAGTCATCACTAACGGGGTAGTCAGGATGGAAGATACAGGACAAGGTAACCAATGGGAAGATGTTGTGCAAAGGTTCCACCTTGATCTTGACAAGTTACTGGCCATTGATCCTTTCATGATCCCCAAAAATGAAAACTAGCTCACACACATGGTTAACGTAAAAATCAATTATGTGCGAGACTCATATTTCTAGTCTCCATACGTACATGCTTCCTCTTGTCTTCCAATGGCATAAGGGCTAGAATTTGAAGGAGGACAAGATCACTTGGTGGCTCATTCTGAATGCCACCCGTTGGTTAGTGAGCTACATTGCATCTGGCTGAAGACGTAAAACTTAGCGATTCTTGGGAGGCAACCCAACATTTTCATAATTTTCGTGTGCTAATAAATGGCTTCTTGGGAGGCAACCCAAGTTTGTGTTGTGGTTCTATTTTTATTTTGCAGGTGTGAATAAAAGATAAGTTGGGGGGAGAGAGAAGATTGCTTGCACTGTTGCCCAAATTTTCAAAGCTAGTACCACCTTTTATTCAAAAGCCGAGCCCGTCGAAGTTCAATTTCGTCAGGTTGTCCCGTTCCTTCATAAATTTCATGTCTACATTATTCTATTATTCCATATTATTCATGCCATTGAGGACAATATCATTTAAGTTGGGGGGACGAAAATCATGCCATTGCACATGTTGCATTCATATACAACCTCATTTTTTTCAAATAAAAAAAAATCAAAAAATAAATAAAACCCATTTTGAGTTTCATGATTCATGCTTTCATTGAAAGTAATTCTAAAATAGAAATGACTGGATAAGGATGATGGAAAATTTATTTAATCTAGTCATGGAAAACTAATCTAAGAATCTCTTTAATGTTCATGTGCACTTTAGAAAAATGAAAGTCACGTTTCCCGCTAATGAAACAAGTAGGCCAAGCATTCTGCTATTATGAGTATGTGCCTGATATTCAGCACTTCTTGAAGAAGAGATCTTTTATAAACTTTCTGTCAAGTTATCTATCAAAATTAGTGCAAAAGCACAATTGAAAAAAAATTTGGGAAAAAGGCACCATGAAAAATGCCCCAAATCTGAGTAACCGGGCCTACTTCACCTAAGACGTGTTGAGGTTCACGTCAAAAGGAAAAGGGAACCTTGATCTGCGAAACCGGGCCTACTTCGAGGTTTGCGTTAAATAGTGAAGGGTAGTGTAGCATCATGTGTGTAGGAAAAGAAAATATCCCTAAGGGACAAAGTAATAAGGCAGACAAAAAGCTAATATGCTTAATGCTCTGATTAAGAGGTGCAGGGTTGAAAGGCTCTTGCTTAGAATAGCAAATGAGGGACGTAATTGTCTACGCTGTGACTTTAGTATTACACATGCACGAGTGCTACTGAACTTTGAGTTGAATTCTTGATCATGTACCTTCATTTCCAAATCTAAGGCTAGTATGTGTTAATGTCTCCGGATTCCTAATATTTGGTTATTTCTGTGAACGAAAAGTTAGATATGATGGTATGAATTTTACAAACTCTTGTTGGTCCTAAATTTTTAATTATTTATATTGCTAAGGGACTAGCAATGAGTAAGTTGGGGGGTGTGATAAGTGTGTATTTATACATGTTAATTAATGTTATATCACGTTTTTATGAGCTTTAATATGTATCATTATGCATTTATCACACTTAATCATAATCTAGAGTAAACCATTTAGTTTGATGAAATTAGTAAATTTTAATAAATAATTTACTTATTTTGCAGGCACAAAGAAGAAGTCAAACTCCATTAAGGTTGAAAAGAAAAGAAAAAAATAAAAGAGTAAAATGGGCCAAAGGCCTATGGGCTTGCTTCAATTAAAAAAAGAAAAAAAAGAAAAATGCAAAGAAAAAAAGTAGTACGCATTTGATATATATATTAGATATATATATATATATATATATATGATATGAGAAATAAATATATATGATATATATATATTATATATATATATGCATGGAGGTAGGAGGCTCCTTCACGTGAGATCGATGCATGAGCTAAAGCTCATTCACTAAGGCATCTACGCATGCATGCAGAAGGGGAGCCAAGGCAGCGGCTTCTTCACGTAGAAGAGAAGGAAAGAATGGGTTTCCGCATGGCCACTTCACGCAGGCTTCGACGTGGCCACCGTGGGCCTCTTCACGTGGGGTGGTCGACTAGCGGTCTTCACATGGCAAGGATCACGTCGGCAGGCAAGTCAACAGCGGCTTTGGTGGGAGTACGAGCTGGCCAGCCAAGGCAGATGAAGGTGGCTCCTTCGCACACGGTCAACAGCAGTACGCGGCGAAAGCGGCGTGGGCAACGTGGCCAAGCGGCAGAGGCGGGCGGATGAGTCTTCACGCGCCAGGGAAGGCGAGGTGGCTGGGCGGCTTCGTGGTCAAATGCGCTGGCCAGCCAAAGCTTTTGGCAGCAGAGACGGGCGAACGCAGTAGTCAACGCAGCTGGAGGAGGTCGACCAAGGCGTGGCTCACGCGATGGGCACGGGCGATGAGAAGACAAGGCGCGAAGCCTTCTCGCGGGCGGTTCACGCGGCGAAGAAAGAGAGAGTGCGGCGGTGATAGGAGAGAAGAAAGAGGAGAGAGAAAAGAGAAGAAAGAAGAAAGAAGAGAAAGAAGGAATAAAAAATAGAAAAGAAGGGATAAACATTCAGCAAAAAATGGTAAAATGTGTAACACATGCATGCCCACCTTTTCTAAGTGAAGAATTGTAACACAGGTCTTCACATGGAGGAATAGACTTGGCTTGGGGGCTTATAAAAGGAAGGCATGGGAGGCCCTCATTCAATTATTAGATGCACTCACGTAGATAGCAAGTCCTCATTATATTTCTCTTTCATTTCTAGTGTTAAGAGTAGCTCTCCCTCTCTATCTCCCCATCTCTTATTGTAATTTATTTTCTTATTGTTGTTATAATTTCCATTCAGTTACAAGTTTGTTTTAATTCATGTTTAATTCCAATAGTGTTGTTATTTTACAATTTTTTTTAGCACAATCTCCCTCCATCTCTCTAATATCTCTTCCTAAATTCTTTATCCTTCACCCTCTAAACTTCTTCTAAAGACGGTCAAGAGAATCGGTTCCGATCTAGTCGAGTGTACGTGGTCGTTCCTGATGACTCGTAAATCAAAGGCTCCAGGAGACGATGTCATTAACCTTACACCACAGCCGCACCAACTATCTCAACTTCATCTATTTCATTTAACATTTAATTTTATTGGATTAGATAGGTTTATTTCATGTTCTTTAAATTATGAAAATCCAAAACATTCATCTATTTTTGTCTAAAAGAAAATCAAAGTTTTCAATCTCAACATTCCACTCTGTGGATTTGACCTGTGCTCACCAGTGTATTACAGTTAATTTGAATTATATTGTGACTTCGGTATTTATTTTCGATTGATTGCCGCAGGTTTTAACGACGAACATTTCGGCCACGTCACCAACCCGCCTTACAATGTGCACACACCACGAGGCAGGGCTCACATGCCCAAAATGCCTTCTCTCGGCCCCTACAAGCTCCTACCCTCAGTCCAAGGCCAAATTTAAGGCCCGCCAGTCACCTACCCAAGCCGTTCGACAACCTGAGATGTGTCGGGAGCTTTCCCGAACACCCTACATGCGGCGACTACGACGCGGCAACAACGAGCCCCCATGGGCTGATCCTAGCACCTCGGAGCACCCCGTCCTCCAAAGGACAACTCTGAACAACGTCTAAAGACCCCCGAGACCACTCCCCGTGGCCATGGCTCACCCGGGAGGGAATTTGCCATGGGCACGATCGTGCCTCAGGGAGGGTGAACTCCCTTGGGGGTCGCACCCTCCTCCTAGCCCAAGGGCCCCATGACCAGTTCCAACTCCTAGTCTCGTGCAAGATCGACCAGTGTATCCGTATGAGGAAGGATTCGTGAAGACGGAGCGATCCCGGAGTCACGCAAGTCAATCTCCTCGGTCCACACGCACAAGCAACCGGCCAACCAAGTCGAAGCCCATATCCTTCATCTTCTGCAGTCACACTAGGTGAAAGTGAGGCCAAAAGAAGCAAAAAACAAGATTTTATAGGGTGGGGACCCCCCCCCCCCCCCGCTCTCTTTGCTCCGCGTAAACCCCCCCATGCGGGGGGGGGGGGGGGGGGGTTAGGCGAACTAGACCCAGCCCCCAGGCTAGTCTGCCTAAACCCCTCCAATAACCCCCCAAAAAAAAATTTATTATGAAAAACCCCCCAACCAAGCCAGTCCGCCTAAACCACAAAAAACACAACTTTAGTCGACCCAGCTGTAGACGCCTAATTATGGACATCCCGCGGATCCCCAGTTAGACTGTCATGTGAGTAATGCAGTCGTTTCACCCGGTTTATCGGCGTTTATGTTTTTAAGTCCAGCCCAAATACCTTATGTTATTGGGCCGCTCTGACTTGAAGAGGCCAAGGGCCCATGGGCTGGGCAGCCAAACCACTGGCCGCCCACCCCCCTAAAAGGCAAGGGTGATGGCCACCCTCTGTCCCAAGGAGGCCACCTTACTTGCTGCCCTCCACACCAATAAGGCCACTATGTTGGCCGCCCAAGTTGCTAGAAGGCCCAAGTGCTGGCCGCCTATCCCCCATCTGGAAGGCCATTACCTTGGCCACCTAGGCCTTTGGAAGGCCACTCTGCTGGCCGTCTATCCCCTAGTAGGAGGCAAACACCTTGGCCACCTTCTGGCAAACGCTGGTCAAAGAACGTGGCCTATTCTCCTGCTACTCTCGGGACCATTCTTCCTCATCACCTAGGATCGTTCCCACGATCCATTGCAGACTTCTGGGTGGAGCCTCGAAGTACAAAACTCCCAGGGGGGGATAGAGGAGGGGGTTCGATCTCGACGAGATTGGTAGAAGGCTCCAGATTTTGAAGAGATTGGAAAGAGGGAGTTTTCCTAGTTTTTTCCCCCTTTGTTGTCGTTGCCCTGCAGGTTGGACGAGGGTGCTGGAGAGATCTTCCGATAGAGAACATTCGGAGCTTAGGAGCAAGGCTCTGAAGCAAGACGTTAGTTCTTCCCCCTCCCCAAAATCGCATTGCCGGCCGGCGGTGAGCTCCGCCATCCTCCGGGTTTGATCTTTTCATCTCGTCGCTTCCATTTTGCTTTGTAATCTCCATTCCTTATTTGCATTCATATCATATTAGTGCTACCTAGAACCCTATCAAGAGGTTTCCCTTTTAAACAAACGGGAAGGCAAGTGGTTGAAAGTCTCGACCATCCTCCCTTCCCACCATCCCCCAGGTAATCACGCCCCCCATAATCTTTCTTTATGTGATCTTTAGAACTGTTACTACACTACATGAGACTGATGGCATTCTTTTCTTTGCTTTTTTGAGGTTTGGTTATTGTTTGCAGGGATTTTTGGCATTCCAGGACATAGTAGGGCTCTCTACCCTCGGCCGACTGAGGATGGAGAAGTTGGGACCCTACATACTCCCCACCTGAGGCATTTTCAGGTGATCCTTTTGCTCCTGTGAGGTTAAGGTAAACACCTCTGGCGATCACGTTGTGGTATATATTCTAACTCTTCTCGTCGTAAGGAAACTGGGCATGAGCCACCCTGGGAGGAAGAGAAGCTGCGGGAGGAGAAATTCTTCCTAACCTCTGTCCCAATTCGCTCGGTCTCCGCTCCGCCATTCCCAGGCGCCGACAGTAGAAGACTGGCGATCACGGTGGGACCGCTACTGCCTATTGTGAGTCTCGATGCCAAAAACCCAAGAAATTAATGCTCATGTCCTCTTATTTTGCATTTTAAGTTAGTCTATGTTTTCATAGTTTCTCAAAAAATGACCAAACCTCTAGCCTTCTATTTCCCTCGGCGTCCAAACCAGTGGCCGCCCAGGCCATCTGTAAACGGCCACCAGGTTGGCCGCCCACAGAGGTGAATGGCCCATCACTTGGCTGTCCACTCCATCTCAGCTGGTTCCCCTGAGCGACCATCGACCTGGCCACCCAGGAGATTGAGCGGCCACCTTTCTGGCCGCCTTCTCTTCATTTCCTTTTTTATTATTCCATAGCTTGTTTGTAGCTTGTTCATCTTGCATGCACTCTTATGTTTGACGTTCTTTGCAGGTCTACTAGTGGGTGGGGTTAGGAAGAGCTGGCATCACACATTATAAGAACACCATCCCGTTGGAATTAAGCCCTTCACCTGAGGATTCCCACTCGGGTGCAATTGGCTTGTTTCAATCAAGAACCTCCGTGAGTCCTCGCGAACCGTGGGTTGCCACTTGGTCGCCAGGTAGTTTGTACCCTCTGTAGACCTGTCTAGTTCATCCCTGGGCCTGAGTGAGATTCTTATTAGATCCCCGGAGAATACCTTCCCCCGGTAGTTGTTCTCTTCTTCCCTTGAGAGAAACGAAGATCCACAAAATATATATATATACTAAAAAAAAAAATTTGGGCGTTGCTTTGCATAACCTGTGTGCTTAAAACCCATATTTTCATTCCTCTTTTCTCCTTTCACACCGGGTAGCCTCGGTGGAAATGGAGAGGATTTTTAGCAATCCGGTGTTTGAAGAGGAGTTTGCTCCTCCACATGAATCCGAGGCAATCCTATATTTGAAATAGAGGACAGCCACCCAGCCGTCTTTATAGGCATGTTCTCAGTTGCACAAAATGATGTCATCCATGCCGATTCGGCATCCTCTCATAGTGAACACGATAACACTAGCCCTCGGGCTCCTACCTTGTGTAGTGCCCCAAAATTTATATAAATAATTTCTATAGAATTTTTCTAAAAGCCAAAATAGGTTAATAAATGAATTGAAGCCCAATAGGTTTAAGGACCAAGCACATTAAGCTTGACCCATATTCTAGAAAGTCATTTAGCCTATTCATAGATTTTAAGGATAAATACCATTTTTTAAAATAATTATATGGATAAACAACTAAAAGAGTTTGAATTTTATTGAATTCTGCGCACATAGGATGTAGCGGTCTATCGTGCAACTACCACAGTCAGGTAACGCGCCTACCTTCGACCATTACGCTCTGTTAGTTCCGTGAATGGAAGAACAAGCAAAAAGATTGGATTTTTACTAGTCTATCACTTTGGGATCGAGATGGGAAGACTAGTAGAGGTGTTAAGGACTCTTAGAAGTCAATCTAACTTTAACAAGGACTCTATAATCGATCTAATCCTCAAACCCTAGTCAAAACCCTATAAATAGACCCTAGTTTTGACCAGCGCGACCCCTACTTTGGCTCACGTGTAGTCAAGATAATGAGTCATAATTTAGGGTAAGTTCTTTAGAACTTTTTGTTTAGAATACTTTAGACTAATAGCTCTCAAAATTTCGTGCTAGGAGATCAAGTACACCAGGAGTTAGAAGCTTCCAATGTTGCTGGTATGACCTTAGCAACCCAGGAATCTGAGCAAAGGTCCACTGAAGATTAGGGAATTAGATCATCAAAACGAGGTATTTAGGGTTTGATTCTTTAGAACTTTTGTTCCCCTTAGTTTCATATTCTTATCCTCAAAATGTCACGTCCTTAGGTCAAGAGGTTGAGGAGTTATAGCGATGAGAAGTTGCTGAGAAACCACAGGAAGAGAACAACTAGGGCGTATCTTGGAGTCCCAAATTAGAAATTTAAAGCCCAGAAAAGAGGTAGGTCATCTCATGAATGGCAAGAACAACATGTTAGAGATAAAAGCCCTCTGATTTTGATTAATTTTATGCATTCTAGACCATGAATTCATGTTTTGGTTTGACCTATGCATACATGCATGTCTTGAGCCTTAATCAAAGATATAAGATATTATCTTGTTCAATTCATTGCAACCTATGCATCTAGATAGCCTCTATATTTCGTTTCTCATGACTGGAATATTCTAAGTATTTTGATGTCTAGCCATGACATATTTTCAGTCTTTTACCTTCTATATCCTGTCAGCAGAAGCTCTGAAGGATTAAGGTAAGACCGTCACATGATTGTAACGGCCTTACGACCATCCGTCACACCCTCTGTTATGTTTAAATTTCTCTGTTATCTCTGACAGACCAAAGTCAGTGCGTCACAATACTGTAACGGTCCCACGATAAACCGTCACAGATGTATAACGCGTCTGTCTTAGACCGTCAGAGTGCTATTTTCTATCAACCCAAGATAGGACTGAGGACAGTCAAACTTACTTACAAATAAGCCTAGTGACCTAAGTTTTGACCTGTTTTCATGACCCCGAGTTTATTAATTGATTCTTGAAAGGAAATTGCATGTTTAAAGCATCTTGAGTTATTTTAAGTTATGCTAATTTCATTGCCTAAACTCTACAGTTTTGAATTTAAACTATGATTTTCAGCATTGTATTGACGAAACTTTATCATGGTCCACATCGTTACACATTCTTTTCTCTTTTATATAGTCATTTCTTTAAGTACCTGGCATATATTCCGGTATATGACCATTAGTTCACACTTTGCACTATAGGAACATATTCTTGAACTTGAGGACCTCTCTATTGGATGTTCCTTCCAATGGACTAGAAAATCAGGTTTCAAGGCCTCCGTAATTCCCCGCGAGCCTGGGATTCCCACTAGGATGTCGAAATGGTTGTACCATGAAAGCCCAATTGTTAGAAAGCACTATCGAAGTTTCTGGTTCTAGATATGTAACGGATCCATATTAGATCGTAATGCTCATATAACGGCCTAGTATATGACCGTCACATTTACTGAGTCTGTTTTCTTTATTTTTGGATTCAGCTATTCTAACGGATCAATGATAGACCGTCACGATCATCTAACGGCCCATTGATTGACCGTCATAGTTCTTGAGTGTTTTAACCCGAGGTTTGACCTAAGGGTTGATATTCCAAAGTTCCTATATGGATTATTGATGGTCTAGGACTAGTCATATTGTTCAAGATACTTAATTTAATTATGGAAAAATAAGGAATGTACCGTTATGCTGCCGAATTATTTCCATAAGCATAACATTGTTTAAAGTCATTCTTGATCTCTCATGTTCTAAATTAAAGCGTTCATTCATTGAATTATTGTTATCATGAACTTATTGAACTTGTTATATTGCTGGCCATATTTTATTGCTTGAAATGTGGAAGTAGCTTGATTTATACTGGAAGATGCGATCGAGCACTGATTGTGTTCAAGGGCTCTATGCTAGTCCCCTCGGCTGATTGTCGGAACCATACTATTATAAACAATGGGGTATGATGCTACTAGCGTCGCATTGCGCTGGGAGTACTTTCTCTATAAATAAGTGAAGATCCACGGGCATCATGAGAATACTTGTACATGACTTTCTTGCTTGTTATATGATATTGCATAGAAATTCACCAAATACTTGCTCATAAGCAAAAGATGTTTGGGTGATGACTACGTGGTATTGCTAGCACACTCTCGTTACATTCTTGTTCATGAAAGGCCATATCATGTTCTTGTTACATTCTTGATAATTCAAACTTGCTCATTCTATCTTACATGATCATCGTGTTACTTTGGTTTAATCGAATGATTGATCGCATTCGCATGATTTTACCTTATTTCTTTAGAGATAAAATACTAATTACTTAAATATTGTTAATCATGTTGATGCAAAGATACCTACTGAGCAAGTGTGCTCATTACCTATTTTCAATCTTTCCAGGAGATGGAAGTGAGTCGGGATCGGATTCGGAATGTTCAAATAGCGGGTCCGAGAGTGAATGAAGAATGAGTGAAGACTTAGGAAGTCTACATTGTTTAGATTGAGTCTATGTAATTTTCTTATTTCTTGAGTCTAGTATGGTGAAGAAAGTTGAAATAGTGATTGTATTTGAATATTTGAATTGATTATTAATGGAATAAGTTGAAGTTGAGTAAATATTGTGCAATTACATTTGTGTGTGTGATTGTCTTGCGCTCTGATCATTCTTGCTTGAAAGAGACTTACCATGTCAGTTGTTCACGTTCCTCGAGCTAGTCTTCCACTGTAATAAAAGGCTCGATGCATGACAGTTAAGTTGGTATCAGAGCCTAAGTCTCAGGACTTAGGAAAAGAGTCATGTCATAGGATAAGTACAAGATTTAAGGACCCCTACCTATGAACTAAGGAAGAAATTTCCAAACCCATGTGAGAATTGGGTAGAGCCCGGGATAAGATAGTTAATTAACTTTGAGATTAATTTTCTTCCAATTCCACGAGAAATAACAAGTTGTTATATTTCTCTCAGGTACCTTATTTTACAAATGGCTCATCATGTAGATTGGAATGGCATGCAACAAACAGTTTCCGGCCTTACTCAGGCATTACAAACTATGGCCCAGGCAGGCGCATGGGCAAGGATTGGCGACTTACATTGTAATATTCGGAGTTTAAACCTTCCGCGTTTCTATGGTTCTTCTAATCCGGACGAAGCAGAAAACTAGATAGATGAGATGAACCGTATATTTGACGTCATCCAATGCACCGATCAAGAGAAGGTGCGTCTTGCAACTTTCCAACTCAACAAGGATGCCCGTACATGGTGGAAGTCGGTTCCGGCACCTCCGGCCGATGCACCTCATACATGGGATGGTTTTCTCACTTTGTTCCGTGCTAAGTACTTTTCTAAGCATGTAAAAGAAAGAAAGGCTATAGAGTTCGCCTCTCTTCGACAAGAAATGATGACATTTGTAGAAGATGAACTCCAATTCTCCAGACTAGCACCTTATGCACCGCATTTAATCAGTACCGATCTATTGAAGGCTAATCGGTTTATGGACGGGTTACGATCCGGTTTTATTCTGCAGCTCGAGACCCAAAACATCCGTACTTATGCGGAAATGGTACAGCGGGCATAGTTATGTGAAAGGACATTAGAGAAGGTCGAGAAGTTGAAAGGAAAAGGAGAAGAGTCCAACCGACGATCGGATCGGCGTTATAAGAAAGAAAACTTCAGCATCACGGAACCTCACAAAAGCCGTGATAGTAAGAAGAGATCCAGCAGCGGGAACGGTGGAAGTTCCCAGAAAAATAAGAAGATTAAGGAAGAGGAGAAACAAGTCACCACGGCTTGCACTTTTTGTGAGAAGTTCGGCCATTCGGCAAAAGAATGTTGGAAGCGCCTTGGTGATTGTCTACACTATGGAAGCAGGGAGCATCATATGCCAGATTGCCCCTTATGAAAGATCAATCGTCCGGCGGTGGACGCAGGAGGCAGGCTCGCCTCAATGACGTTTTAGAAGAAGAGGAAGCACCCAGGGATGGTGGGCTTATGGAAGGTACTCTTCAAGTTTGTTCTTATCCTGCATTTGTGCTATTTGATACTGGTGCCTCTCATTCTTTTATCTCCACTACTTTTGTAAAAATATTACCAATTGCATCAGTTCCTCTACCTTCAGATCTTGCTATTACCACACCCTTAGGATCTGGAACTAAGCTTATCGAATATTATCCTGATATTGAGGTGATAGTAGAAGGTCACAATCTCCCTGCAAACTTAGTATGCCTTGACATGAAAGGTTATGATGCCATTTTATGGGTAGATTGGCTTATAGATCATGATGCTGATATTAACTGTCGAAATAGGATTATATCCTTTCGAAAACCCGGTCTTCC
The DNA here is from genome assembly GCA_022559845.1 of Amorphophallus konjac. Taxonomy (NCBI): domain Eukaryota; kingdom Viridiplantae; phylum Streptophyta; class Magnoliopsida; order Alismatales; family Araceae; genus Amorphophallus; species Amorphophallus konjac. The sequence goes on along the minus strand of CM040120.1, from coordinate 61,337,572 downwards.
AAAATTTTCTTTCGTTGGCATAAAGTATATAGAAAACATCCCACTATTATATCCTCTCTTCACGTTTGCAAACTTATCTCGCAAGGATGTGAAGCCTTTCTTGCTTCTGTCATTGTTACCGAATCCAAGGAAATAATCCTAGCAGACATTGCTATTGTAAATGAGTTCTCAGATGTGTTTTACCCCGAATTACCCAATTTACCACCCGAGAGGGAAGTAAACTTTACTATTGAACTCATTTCAGGAGCAGCACATGTTTCTATAGCCCCTTACAGGATGTCCCCCATGGAACTTAAGGAACTAAAAAGGCAGTTGCAGGAACTACTAGACAAAGGTTTCATTAGACCTAGCACATCCCCCTGGGGTGCGCCAATTGTAGTTGTCAAGAAGAAGGATGGCTCTCTCAGGTTATGCATCGACTACCGGCGACTGAATCAACTCACAATCAAAAATAAGTATCCATTGACGCGTATTGATGAGCTCTGCAATCAGCTTTCGGGAGCAGAATATTTCTCCAAGATAGACCTCAGATCCGGTTATCATCAGCTTAGAATTAAAGAGGAAGACATTTATAAATCAGCTTTTCAAAGTCGTTATGGCCACTATGAAATTGTGGTAATGCCGTTCGGGTTAACAAATACCCCAGATATGAACAATGTATTCTAGCCATATCTGGACCAGTTCATCGTCGTCTTCATTGATGACATCCTGATATATTCCAAGATAAAAGAGGAACATGAAGAACATCTGAGAATAGCTTTGCAAACACTTAGAGAACATAAACTCTATGCCAAGCTTAACAAGTGTGAATTCTAGCTCAAGGAAGTTTCATTCCTAGGCCACATTATTTCCAAAGAAGGTATCGTTGTGGATCCTTCGAAAGTCAAAGCTGTCAAAAATTGGAGCCGGCCAACGACTGTATCAGAAGTACGAAGCTTTCTGGGTCTAGCTGGTTATTATAGGAGGTTCATTAAGGACTTCTCAAAAATTGTAGTTCCTTTAACTAGACTCACAAGAAAAGAAAATCATTTTTTCTGGTCAAAGGAATGTGAAAAGAGTTTTCAAACTCTTAAGAATCATGTTACTATAGCTCCTATTCTATCACTACCGGTGGAAGGTGGTGGATTTGAAGTATATACGGATGCGTCTGGCATTGGCTTAGGGTGCGTCCTCATGCAAGATGGAAAGGTAATCTGTTATTCTTCAAGGCAATGGAAACGTCACGAGGAAAATTATTATGTGCATGATTTGGAATTGGCAGCTATTATTTTTACCTTAAAAATTTGATGTCATTATCTCTATGGAGAGAAGTTCACGGTCTACTTGGACCATAAAAGCTTGAAATGCTTATTCTCTCAAAAGGAGCTTAATATGAGGCAGAGAAGATGGTTAGAATATCTCAAAGACTTTGATTTTGCTATTCAATATCATCCTGGCAAGGCTAATGCAGTAGCAGATGCACTCAGTAGAAAACCAATGAGAATACTATCAAGTCTTATGATAAGTATGAGTAATCTTATTCCTCAATTTGCTCAGTTGAACTTACATATTCACATGGAGGAGGAAGATTATTTTATAGCCAATATCCGAGCTCAACCCACAATAATAGAAGATCTAGTCGGGCTACAAGACAATGATCTAGTATTACTAGAGATTAAAGCCAACATAGAACAGAGGCCAGATTTTTTTGTTTCAAATGACGGAAGACTGCTATTTAAGGGCCATGTGTGTGTACCAGATCATGAGGATACGAAGAAATTGATCTTGGATGAAGCACATAATTCCAAGTACACCATTCATCCAGGTGGTACAAAAATGTATCAAGATCTCAAAAGAAAATTTTAGTGGCCCAATATGAAGAGGGAAATAGCTGATTTTGTGTCCCGCTGTCTCACTTGTCAACAAGTAAAGGCATAGCATTTTAGACCCGTAGGTAAATTACATCCCTTGAATATTCCCGAATGGAAATGGGAGAGTATAGGAATGGATTTCATAATGGGTTTACCTAAGACCAGCGGAGGACACGATGGTATATGCGTAATCATAGATCGATTGACTAAGTCTGCACATTTCATACCAATCAAAAGTCGATGGCCAGTGGATATTTTAGCAGCATTGTACATAAAAGAAATTGTCAAATTACATGGTGTCCCTGTCAATATCATATCTGATAAAGATCCTAGATTCACATCACAATTTTGGAAGGGTCTACAACATTCACTAGGGACCAGACTGAACTTTAGCACGGCATTCCATCCACAAACTGATGGTCAGACTGAAAGAATAAATCAAGTGGTGGAAGATATGCTCAAGGCTTGTGCTATTGACTTCGGAGGAAGTTGGCATGATCACTTGCCTCTGGTTGAATTTGCATATAACAAGAGTTATCAGGCCAGCATACAGATGGCACCCTTTGAAGCTTTATACGAAAAAAGCGGTAGATCACCAATATGTTGGAATGAAATAGTGGAAAGGCAATTTCTAGGTCTCGACATTATCAGGAATTCTTCACAAAAAATCAAGCTCATTCGAGAAAGATTGCAGATGGCACAAGATAGGCATAAATATTATGCTGATAATTGAAGACGCGACTTGAAATTTCAAGTAGGAGATCATGTGTATCTCAAGGTTTCTCCAGGTCGTGGTATTCGAAGATTTGGAATCAAAGGTAAGCTAACTCCAAGGTTCATTGGCCCATTTGAAATTCTTGAAAGGGTCGGTGAGGTGGCTTATAGACTGGCTTTACCTACACAATTAGCAGAAGTTCACGACGTATTTCACGTCTCCATGTTGAAAAAATATGTACATGATCCTGACCATGTTATCACTTATGATAATTTGGAGATTCAGAAGGATATGACGTACGAGCAAACGCCAATAAGGATTCTGGAACGGGAAGTGCGTCAACTAAGGAATAAAGCTATTCCTATGGTCAAGATTCAATGGAAGATATCATGGCCGACAAAAGCAACTTGGGAAATAGAAGAAGCCATGCAGAAAAGATTCCCAGAACTATTCAACTATAAGTACACTCTCCACAATCTATATATAAATTGAATTTGGTGACCAAATTCTTCTAAGTGGGGGAGGGTGTAGTGCCCCAAAATTTATATAACTAATTTCTATAGAATTTTTCTAAAAGCCAAAATAGATTAATAAATGAATTGAAGCCCAATAGGTTTAAGGACCAAGCCCATTAAGCTTGACCCATATTCTAGAAAGTTATTTAGCCTATTCACGGATTTTAAGGATAAATACCATTTTTTAAAAATAATTATATGGATAAACAAACAAAAGAGTTTGAATTTATTGAATTCTGCACACAAGGGATGTAGCGATCTATCGTGCGACCGCCATAGTCAGGTAACGTGCCTACCTTCGACAATTACGCTATGTTAGTTCCGTGAATGGAAGAACAAGCAAAAAGATTGGATTTTTACTAGTCTATCACTTTGGGATCGAGATGGGAAGACTAGTAGAGGTGTTAAGGACTCTTAGAAGTGGATCTAAGCTTTAACAAGGACTCTATAATCGATCCAATCCTCAAACCCTAGTAAAAACCCTATAAATAGACCCTAGTTTTGACCTGCGCGACCCCTACTTTGGCTCACGTGGAATCAACGTAAGGACTCATAATTTCGGGTAAGTTGTTTAGAACTTTTTGTTTAGAATACTTTAGACTAATAGCTCTCAAAATTTCGTGCTAGGAGATCAAGTACACCAGGAGTTAGAAGCTTCCAAAGTTGCTGGTACGACCTTAGCAACCGTGGAATCTGAGCAAAGTTCCACTGAAGATCAGGGAATTAGATCATCAAAATGATGTATTTACGGTTTGATTCTATAGGACTTTTGTTCCCCTAAGTTTCATATTCTTACCCTTAAAATTTCACGTCCTTAGATCAAGAGGTTGAGGAGTTAGAGCGACGAGAAGTTGCTGAGAAATCACAGGAAGAGAAGAACTAGGGCGTGTCTTACAGTCCCAAATTCGAATTTTAAAGCCCAGAAAAGAGGTAGGTCATCTCATGAATGGCAAGAACATCATGTTAGAGATAAAAGCCCTCTGATTTTGATTGATTTCATGCATTCTAGACCATAAATTCATGTTTTGGTTTGACCTATGCATACATGCATGTCTTGAGCCTTAATCAAAGATAAAAGATATTATCTTGTTCAATTCACTGCAATCTATGCATCTAGATAGCCTCTATATTTCATTTCTCATGACTAGAATATTCTAAGTATTTTGATGTCGAGCCATGACATATTTTCAGTCTTTTACCTTCTATATCATTTCAGCAGAAGCTCTGACGGATTAAGGTAAGACCGTCACATGATTGTATCGGCCTTACGACCAGCCGTCATGTAAGACCCCGAGTTTCTGTACAAATATTAAATTTCGTAAATAGTAAATGTTGAATAGTGACTGAGGTAAATAGTAAATAGTAAATATTTTTGACTATCGTGTAAATATTCTAAAAAATGATAGTTAATTAGTAAACACCATGATAAACACTTTGGTCTCCTGTACCTGACCCTAATAAAATCATTTACATGGCTTAATCAGTGATTTAAGCCTGACTTAAAAACGCGGAAAACACTATTCACCCAAAAATATAACTACCTTGGAAAAATCTGCAAAAATCATATCTGATAGAGAGTATTTTTCTTAGCAACTTTGTCTTCTGGAGTTTCATCGGTAAAAATCAAAAACTCTCTCTATCGACTAAACCGTTGAACATTGGGTTAAATTATTATTTTAATCTTAAGATTGGGAGATTAACATTAAACCTCGTGATAAAATTCCATAAAAATCATAATCTGAAAGATCACGTCTTGATTAGCAATTTTGTCTTCTGGGTCAATTTCATTAAAAATCGTTTAGTGACATTAAATGAAGGTTTTAGTTAACAATGGCTTAATCTATGGGATTAGGCTTAGATTAAGGGTAACCTTACCTTGTGGAACACGTGAAACCGTGTTTGGGTTGGCATAAACATGTCTTCAACACTGCCAAGGGAATTGCGGCTCTGACCAGCCCGCGTGAGAAGTTTAAACACTTCTCTACAAACCTATAAATAGAGGAAGCATTCCTAAGCATTCCTCTTAAGCAACTTAAGGATTTCTTGCTGCTGTCTTGCTGCTGTGAAGCTTTGCAAGACCACTATTCATCTTCTTCCCCAAGCTTTCTCTTATTTTCATCGGTTAAGGTAGGTAACCATGGCACAAACTTGAATTCAATAAAAGGAATGATAGGGCATCATGTTAGCTTGCATATTTCATGATTTTCCATGCTTAAACCCATGAATTGAAGCCCTCATTGCCGGATTATACTTCTGTTTTCGCTGTTCCCGTGTTACAAAGAAAGACGGTTCCAACCGGACCGCTTATCTCTTAGACGGCTTAGAACTGACCGCCTTAATTGCTTTAAGCGGCCCAATTTTAACCATTTCACATGAAGAACGGTCAACCAGAGACCGCTTTAGAATGAAATTAGTAGTATTATCATTTTATCGTATTTTATATACACGGTTAGAAAACGACCGCTTTACATGATACACGGCCCCACTATAACCGTAGTATCCTTTTACCCTTAAAACGGCCCATAGATAACCGTTTTACAGCCAGTAGGTTTAACGGCCCACTGTCATCCATTTAACTTCCAGAAAACCTGATTTTTACTATTTTGACCTATTAAAAATGTTAATTAGTAAAATTTGACAATCCATATAAATAACAGATAATGACATGAGTAAATTTCTGTTATTTGCAATATCTATTTTGATAAATTGTTTAAAGTGGAAACTATTGTAATTCACTTGTAACTTTGGATAAATTGGTTAATTACCATAGGTAATTTCTGTAAATTACTGTAAATCAAAATATTACTGGCCGACTTATGGCAAGTCTTTGGCCAATTAACCGGACACTCTATCCGGTAAACTTCACATTTTTTTACCGTGAGACATTTTTACCGTGGTAAATTACGGTTACATCATAACTATCGTTTTAACTTGATAAATTGACCGATTACCCTTGGATAACCTTCGGTCATATTTGAGCCCGGAATTGACCAATGGACATTAAACTGAAATTAGTTGGTTTAATTGTTATTGGCAACCCGGTAACTACTTTGCATAAATTATCTTATAATTAGATATTATCGTTATACTTAATACGGATTCTCTTGAACTGTATTTATTAAAAATACGACCCGAGTGGTTCGTATATTCGTTCTTCAGAACTTACTTCTCTCTCTCGAACGGCTTACTGTCAACCGTTCATTCTTGACCCCGTGACTCGTTACTCATGAGAGTACGGCCCGGTGTTCGCCGTACGACTACCTTGTTTTGGGTTTTCGTCATGTTTATACTCTTGAATCAGAGGAGACAAGTGTCGTCCTTTACATCTTATACCCGACAGAAATTCATCTGATTATATTGGCCATAATTGACTATGTCTAGACGGGGGATCGGTGATCCAATTGAAATGAAATACCGACGCATCATAAGGGCCCAGTCTGGTCCTGGGGAGAGCGCCCGAAAAGATATTGAGCCCATTGGGATGTTTATGACAAGGGTGAGGCATTGCACCCGAATACTTGACTTGACTTGTTACGTCTATGACAAACTCTTGATACTCGACTCGTGTGTATTTACTTGGTTACATGTGTAACATATTGCTGGCCAAATTCTCTATTGTACTTTACTTGTTCACTACTTGATAAATTGCTATATTTCTTGACCTTGCAAGATATTCTATCGTCATTCTTTATTTACTGCATTTCATATAAATTGGAAATCAATAGTTAATTACTTAAACCTGTTTGTGGTTATCTACTGAGCGTGTTTAGCTCACTCCTACTGTTTCCCCTCTTTCCAGGTGACGAACTTGTCGGGGATGGACTGGAGTGATATCGAGAGATAGTTTTAGTTTATTGAGTCAGTTTGTACCCTTAGCATTAGTGAGAGATTGTTCTAGCATTTTACTTATTATTTGGTTGTAGTCGTTCTACCCAGTGTACTCAACCTTATTCCAATAAAACTCTGATTATTACTTTTCCAACCTTTAGTGCAATGGATTGCAATGGTTCGGAATTATATATTGCTCGCTTGCCTCTAACCATACGTCCCGAGATTCTGCATCGGGGCGTGACAGTTTAGTTGGTATCAGAGCCTAGGTCAATTTGTCCTAGGTATTTCACTTTAAGGTTATAGGTCTATTGGTTATAGGCTTAAGAAAACAACCTTGTGAGAATTTGGGTAGAAATTTGGGTTAAGTTATTTAACCATAATCATGATCTTCTTATCTAGTTCTTCTCTTCTCATCTAAGAAGTTCTTCTCTCATAAATAATCAGAGTAACTATTTTATATAGGCACTTAACTCGAAATGGCAGCCAATCGTGCTGAGATGAGGAATTTACATCGTACAGTTTAAGGACTTACGCAAGCCTTGAACGCACTGGCTCAAGCTGGAGCTGGAGCGGCACCTCATGGCGCAGCTCATGGCACTGGTGATTTATATCAGAATTTTCGAGGAATGAACCCGCCTAGATTCGCTGGTTCAACTGATCCCGATGAAGCCGAGAATTGGCTCGACGAGATGGCAAGAATTTTTGAGGTCATGCAATGCACTGACCAAGAACGTGTTCTTTTATCTGTTTTCCAACTGGAACGGGATGCACGTGCTTGGTGGGAGTCTGTAAAGCCGACTCTCGGAGATCAACAAGTCTCGTGGGAGGAATTCGAGGAATATTTCAATGATAAATATTTTTCTGACCGCGTGCAAGAAAAGAAGGGAGCAGAATTCGCAGCTTTGAAGCAGCGAAGTTTATCGGTATCAGAATATGAGGCTCAGTTTTCACGACTCTCTCGTTATGCAAGACATCTTATTTCGACTGAGAGAATGAAGGCGAAGCGTTTCCTCAATGGTCTTCGACTTCATTATATCAATCAACTTGCACCACTAGAAATTTCTAGATATTCTGAGATGGTAAGAAAGGCACAAATATTAGAAGATACTTTGGAAATGACTGAAAGGATTCGTGGTCAAGGTAACAAGAAAGAGCAACCGAAGGCACTCAAGAATGTTAAACCTGGATTTGTCACTGACCCGAGCAAGAAAACACCATTTATTAGTTCTGGTTCAAGTTCTGGTTCTGGTTCGTGGAGAGGCAAAATGCCGCGACAAGAAGACAAGAAACCTGATTCTATGATTCCATTCAAGGGCGTATGCCGATATTGTGATCGTCCTGGTCACAAGAAGGAAGATTGTTGGCGCAAGCTAGGTGCATGTCTGCGGTGTGGAAGCAAAGAGCACCGTATACCCAACTGCCCTTTATTATCGGAACAAGCTATCCCGGCAAAACCCCTGAATTTCAAGAAGCCTCAAGGCAGGCTCCAGGCTCTTCATGCGAAGGAAAAATATATCGCCGAGGATGGTGGACTCGTCGAAGGTACTCTTGCTATATTCGACTTGCCAGCTTTTGTTCTATTTGATACTGGTGCAACACATTCTTTTCTTTCACGGAGATTTGCTAAATCTTTAGCTATGGAACCTGTTTTATTGAGTTCTCCGTTAGAAATATCAACCCCTATTGGTTCTAAATCAGCAATTCAGCATTACTATCCTTCTAGTAAGGTTATGGTGAATGATCAGAATTTTCCAGCTGATTTGATTTGTATGGACATGAAGGATTACGATGTAATCCTAGGAGCCGATTGGTTGGCTCGATATGAGGCCAATGTCCATTGTAGTTCTTGTTCCGTGTCTTTTTTCTAGACACCCCGGATTATCCTTCAAGGGAGTGAAACATCCTAGTTCTATCTCTCTTATCTCGACTCTTCGTGCTGATAAGTTATTGAGGCGTGGATGCGAAGCTTTTCTGGCTTTTGTTCATGCGTCCCCTGAACAGCAGATCGAGATTAAGGATATTGCTATTGTCCGAGAATTTCCGGACGTATTTCCAGAGGAGTTACCAGGACTTCCGCCTCAGCGTGAAGTTACATTTTCTATTGATCTTATTCCTGGATCGTCTCCTATTTCTAGAGCCCCTTATCGAATGTCTCATGCGGAATTGCGGGAATTGAAGCAGCAATTGTTGGAATTACTCGAGAAGGGTTTTATTCGCCCGAGTGTTTCCCCTTGGGGAGCTCCTGTATTGTTTGTTCGGAAGAAAGATGGTTCGATGAGATTATGCATCGATTATCGGCAACTCAACCAGTTGACTGCCAAGAACAAGTATCCTTTGCCAAGGATTGATGAGTTATTTGACCAGATTACTGGAGCTTCTTATTTTTCTAAGATCGATCTTCGATCTGGATATCACCAGTTACGGATTAAAGAAGAGGATATTTATAAATCAGCTTTCCGTAGCCGGTATGGTCATTATGAGTTTGTCGTTATGCCTTTTGGGTTAACGAATGCACCGGCAGCTTTCATGCAGTTAATGAACAGTGTGTTCCGACCCTACCTTGATCAATGGGTTGTGGTATTCATAGATGATATTTTGATATATTCCAAGAGTGAAAAAGAACATGCCGAGCATCTGAGGATGGCTTTGCAATTATTGAGAGATCATCAATTATATGCCAAGTTCAGCAAGTGTGAATTTTGGCTAAGTGAGGTGTCCTTTCTAGGACATATTATTACTAAGGATGGAATTTCTGTGGATCCATCTAAAGTGGAAGCGGTAAAGAATTGGGAACAGCCTACTAATGTTACTGAAGTAAGGAGTTTTCTTGGCCTGGCTGGTTATTATCGAAGGTTCATTCAAGATTTCTCTAAGATTGCGGTACCTCTGACAAAATTAACCCGCAAGGAGATCAAGTTTGAGTGGTCAACTGAATGCCAACGGAGTTTCCAAACTCTGAAGGATTGTTTGACTACTGCTCCTATTTTGACCTTACCTTCTGGTGAGGGCGGTTTTGTGGTTTACACTGATGCTTCTGGTATTGGCTTAGGCTGTGTGCTTATGCAGCACGGCAAGGTGATTGCCTATTCTTCTAGGCAGCTAAGAAAGCATGAAGTTAATTATCCAGTTCATGATTTGGAATTGGCAGCCGTGGTATTTGCTTTGAAGATTTGGAGGCACTACTTATATGGTGAAACATTCACTGTATTTTCGGATCACAAAAGTCTGAAATACTTATTTTCTCAAAAGGAATTGAACATGAGACAAAGAAGATGGTTGGAGTATATAAAGGATTTCGACTTTTCTATTAAGTATCACCCGGGCAAAGGCAATGTGGTTGCTGACGCTTTAAGTCAGAAACCTGTGGCTAAGATATCTAGTCTTATGTTACAAGAATGAAAATTACTGGAGCAAATGGCTAGTCTGGATATCAATATTGATAATGATCGGATATTGATTTCCCAGTTGCAACTTAAGCCCGAATTATTGGTAGAAATAAAGTTATTGCAAGATATTGATCCCGAGCTAGTCGAGATTAAGGAAAGCCTGAGTAGCAGACCTGAATTCTCGATAGCCGATGATGGAAGATTAGTATTTCAAGGTCGAACTTGTGTACCGGATGAGGGTAATATAAAGAATCGGATTCTTGAAGAAGCACATAGATCTCGATATACTATCCATCCGGGAGGCACTAAGATGTTCAAAGATTTGAAAAGGGCATTTTGGTGGCCGAACATGAAAAGGGAAATTACAGATTTTGTGAGTAGATGTCTGGTTTGTCAACAAGTAAAGGCCGAGCATTTCAGACCGGCAGGTAAATTGAAACCACTTGACATTCCCCAATGGAAGTGGGAGAGTATTGGCATGGATTTTATTATGAGTCTTCCTAAGACTCGAAGTGGTCATGATGCAATATGGGTAATCGTGGATCGACTGACTAAGTCAGCCCATTTCCTATCCATTAAGTCCAAGTGGACAGTTGATGTGCTAGCAGCATTATATCTGAAGGAAGTGGTTAGACTTCATGGTATTCCAGTCAGCATTGTGTCTGACTGAGACCCGAGATTTACATCTCATTTCTGGAAGGGATTGCAAGAATCTCTTGGTACCCGTCTGAATTTTAGCACTGCATTTCATCCGCAAACAGATGGACAGACCGAGAGAACTAATCAAATAGTGGAAGATATGTTGAGAGCTTGTATGATCGACTTCGGTGGAAGTTGGAGCGATCATTTAGCATTAATAGAATTCGCCTACAACAATAGTTATCAAGCCAGCATACAGATGACACCTTTCGAGGCTTTGTATGGAAGGAGCTGTCGTTCTCCATTATGTTGGGATGAGGTTGGCGAGAAGCAATGGCTTGGACCGGATCTTATCTCGGAGTCATCACAAAATATTCGTATTATCCGAGACCGGTTACTTGTGGCTCAATCAAGGCAAAAGAGTTATGCTGATAATAGGAGAAGAGATTTGGAATTTCAAATTGGCGAGCATGTGTTCTTAAAAGTATCTCCTTCAAGAGGTATTCGTCGATTTGGTATTTATGGCAAGTTAAGCCCAAGGTATATTGGTCCTTTTGAGATCCTTGATCGAGTGGGTGAAGTCGCTTATAGATTGGCCTTACCTCCTCAATTATCTGGTGTACATAACGTATTCCATGTATCTATGCTTTGGAAATACGTGTACGACCCTAGTCACATCATTCAACATGTGGACTTTGAATTTAAAAAGGATCTATCCTATGAAGAAAGACCAGTGAAAATTCTGGATCGAAAGGAGCAACAACTTCGAAATCGTTCCATACCGATGGTCAAAATCCAATGGAGTCGGCGTGGAATAGAAGAAGCTACATGGGAATCCGAGGACGCTATACGGAAGCGTTATCCCGACCTATTCTAGGTGAGCTATCTTTCCTTTACTGTATTTTGGTCCAGTGAATTTGGAGGACCAAATTCTTTAAGTGGGGGAGGGTGTAAGACCCCGAGTTTCTGTACAAATATTAAATTTCGTAAATAGTAAATGTTGAATAGTGACTGAGGTAAATAGTAAATAGTAAATGTTTTTGACTATCGTGTAAATATTCTGAAAAATGATAGTTAATTAGTAAACACCATGATAAACACTTTGGTCTCCTGTACCTGACCCTAATAAAATCATTTACATGGCTTAATCAGTGATTTAAGCCTGACTTAAAAACGCGGAAAACACTATTCACCCGAAAATATAACTACCTTGGAAAAATCTGCAAAAATCACATCTGATAGAGAGTATTTTTCTTAGCAACTTTGTCTTCTGGAGTTTCATCGGTAAAAATCAAAAACTCTCTCTATCGACTAAACCGTTGAACATTGGGTTAAATTATTATTTTAATCTTAAGATTGGGAGATTAACATTAAACCTCGTGATAAAATTCCATAAAAATCATAATCTGAAAGATCACGTCTTGATTAGCAATTTTGTCTTCTGGGTCAATTTCATTAAAAATCGTTTAGTGACATTAAGTGAAGGTTTTAGTTAACAATGGCTTAATCTATGGGATTAGGCTTAGATTAAGGGTAACCTTACCTTGTGGAACACGTGAAACCGTGTTTGGGTTGGCATAAACACGTCTTCAACATTGCCAAGGGAATTGCGGCTCTGACCAGCCCGCGTGAGAAGTTTAAACACTTCTCTACAAACCTATAAATAGAGGAAGCATTCCTAAGCATTCCTCTCAAGCAACTTAAGGATTTCTTGCTGCTGTCTTGCTGCTGTGAAGCTTTGCAAGACCACTATTCATCTTCTTCCCCAAGCTTTCTCTTATTTTCATCCGTTAAGGTAGGTAACCATGGCACAAACTTGAATTCAATAAAAGGAATGATAGGGCATCATGTTAGCTTGCATATTTCATGATTTTCCATGCTTAAACCCATGAATTGAAGCCCTCATTGCCGGATTATACTTCTGTTTTCGCTGTTCCCGTGTTACAAAGAAAGACGGTTCCAACCGGACCGCTTATCTCTTAGACGGCTTAGAACTGACCGCCTTAATTGCTTTAAGCGGCCCAATTTTAACCATTTCACATGAAGAACGGTCAACCAGAGACCGCTTTAGAATGAAATTAGTAGTATTATCATTTTATCGTATTTTATATACACGGTTAGAAAACGACCACTTTACATGATACACGGCCCCACTATAACCGTAGTATCCTTTTACCCTTAAAACGGCCCATAGATAACCGTTTTACAGCCAGTAGGTTTAACGGCCCACTGTCATCCGTTTAACTTCCAGAAAACCTGATTTTTACTATTTTGACCTATTAAAAATGTTAATTAGTAAAATTTGACAATCCATATAAATAACAGATAATGACATGAGTAAATTTCTGTTATTTGCAATATCTATTTTGATAAATTGTTTAAAGTGGAAACTATTGTAATTCACTTGTAACTTTGGATAAATTGGTTAATTACCATAGGTAATTTCTATAAATTACTGTAAATCAAAATATTACTGGCCGACTTATGGCAAGTCTTTGGCCAATTAACCGGACACTCTATCCGGTAAACTTCACATTTTTTTTACCGTGAGACATTTTTACCGTGGTAAATTACGGTTACATCATAACTATCGTTTTAACTTGATAAATTGACCGATTACCCTTGGATAACCTTCGGTCATATTTGAGCCCGAAATTGACCAATGGACATTAAACTGAAATTAGTTGGTTTAATTGTTATTGGCAACCCGGTAACTACTTTGCATAAATTATCTTATAATTAGATATTATCGTTATACTTAATACGGATTCTCTTGAACCGTATTTCTTAAAAATACGACCCGAGTGGTTCGTATATTCGTTCTTCAGAACTTACTTATCTCTCTCGAACGGCTTACTGTCAACCGTTCATTCTTGACCCCGTGACTCGTTACTCATGAGAGTACGGCCCGGTGTTCGCCGTACGACTACCTTGTTTTGGGTTTTCGTCATGTTTATACTCTTGAATCAGAGGAGACAAGTGTCGTCCTTTACATCTTATACCCGACAGAAATTCATCTGATTATATTGGCCATAATTGACTATGTCTAGACGGGGGATCGGTGATCCAATTGAAATGAAATGCCGACACATCATAAGGGCCCAGTCTGGTCCTGGGGAGAGCGCCCGAAAAGATATTGAGCCCATTGGGATGTTTATGACAAGGGTGAGGCATTGCACCCGAATACTTGACTTGACTTGTTACGTCTATGACAAACTCTTGATACTCGACTCGTGTGTATTTACTTGGTTACATGTGTAACATATTGCTGGCCAAATTCTCTATTGTACTTTACTTGTTCACTACTTGATAAATTGCTATATTTCTTGACCTTGCAAGATATTCTATCGTCATTCTTTATTTACTGCATTTCATATAAATTGGAAATCAATAGTTAATTACTTAAACCTGTTTGTGGTTATCTACTGAGCGTGTTTAGCTCACTCCTACTGTTTCCCCTCTTTCTAGGTGACGAACTTGTCGGGGATGGACTGGAGTGATATCGAGAGATAGTTTTAGTTTATTGAGTCAGTTTGTACCCTTAGCATTAGTGAGAGATTGTTCTAGCATTTTACTTATTATTTGGTTGTAGTCGTTCTACCCAGTGTACTCAACCTTATTCCAATAAAACTCTGATTATTACTTTTCCAACCTTTAGTGCAATGGATTGCAATGGTTCGGAATTATATATTGCTCGCTTGCCTCTAACCGTACGTCCCGAGATTCCGCATCGGGGCGTGACACGTCACACCCTCTGTTATGTTTAAATTTCTCTGTTGTCTCGGATGGACCAAAGTCAGTGCGTCACAATACTGTAACGGTCCCATGATAAACCGTCACAGATGTATAACACGTCTGTCTTAGACCGTCAGAGTGATGTTTTCTGTCAACCCAAGACAGGACTGAGGACAATCAAACTTACTTATAAATAAGCCTAGTTACCTAAGTTTTGACCTGTTTTCATGACCCTGAGTTTATAATTGATTCTTGATATGAAATTGCATGTTTAAAGAATCTTGAGTTATTTTAAGTTATGCTAATTTCATTGCTTAAACTCTATAGTTTTGAATTTAAACTATGATTTTCAGTATTGTATTGACGAAGCATTATCATGGTTCCACATCGTTACACATTCTTTTCTCTTTTATAGAGTAATTTCTTTAAGTACATGATATATATTCCGGTATATGACCATTAGTTCACACTTTACACTATAGGAACATATTCTTGAACTTGAGGACCTCTCTATTGGATATTCCTTCCAATGGACTAGGAAATCTTGTTTCAAGTCCTCCGTAATTCTCCGCGTGCCTGGGATTTCCACTAGGATGCCAAGTTGGTTATACCGTGAAAACCCAATTGTTAGAAAGCATTATCGAAGTTTCTGGTTCTAGATATGTAACGGATCCATATTAGAACGTCATGCTCATATAACGGCCTAGTATATGTCCGTCACATTTACTAACTCCATTTTATTTATTTCCGGATTCAGCTATTCTAACGGATTAATGATAGACCGTCACGATCATATAACGACCCATTGATTGACCGTCACAGTTCTTGAGTGTTTTAACCCGAGGTTTGACCTAAGGGTTGATATTCCAAAGTTCATAGATGGATTATTGATGGTCTAGGACTAGTCATATTATTCAAGATATTTAATTTAATTATGGAAAAATAAGGAATGTACCATTATGCTGTCGAATTATTTCCATGAGCATAACCTTGTTTTAAGTCATTCTTGATCTCTCATGTTCTAAATTGAAGCGTTCATTCATTGAATTATTGTTATCATGAACTTATTGAACTTGTTATATTACTGGCCATATTTTATTGCTTGAAACGTGGAAGTAGCTTGATTTATACTGGAAGATGGGATCGAGCACTGATTGTGTTCAAGGGCTCTATGCTAGTCCCCTCGGCTGATTGCCAGAAATATAGTATTATAAACCATGGGATATGATTCTACTGGCGTCGCATTACGCTGGGAGTACTTTCTCTATAAATAAGTGAAGATCCACGGGCATCATGAGAATAATTGTACATGACTTTCTTGCTTGTTACATAATATTCCACAGAAATTCACCAAATACTTGCTCATAAGCAAAAGATGTTTGGGTGATGACTACGTGGTATTGCTAGCACATTCTCGTTACATTCTTGTTCATGAAAGGCCATATCATGTTCTTGTTACATTCTTGATAATTCAAACTTGCTCATTCTATCTTACATGATCATCGTGTTACTTTAGTTTAATCGCATGATTGATCACATTCGCATGATTTTACCTTCTTTCTTTAGAGGTAAAATGCTAATTACTTAAATATTGTTAATCATGTTGATGCGAAGATACCTACTGGGCAAGTGTGCTCATTACCTATTTCTAATCTTTTCAGGAGATGGAAGTGAGTCGGGATCGGATTCGGAACGTTCAAATAGCGGGTCTGAGAGTGAATGAAGAATGAGTGAAGACTTAGGAAGTCTACATTGTTTAGATTGAGTCTATGTAATTTTCTTATTTCTTGAGTCTAGTATGGTAAAGAAAGTTGAAATAGTGATTGTATTTGAATATTTGAATTGATTATTAATGGAATAAGTTGAAGTTGAGTAAATATTGTGCAATTGCATTTGTGTGTGTGATTGTCTTGCGCTCTGATCGTTCTTGCTTGCAAGAGGCTTACCATGTCGGCTGTTCACGTTCCCCGAGCTAGTCTTCCGCTGTAATAAAGGCTCGGGGCGTGACACCTTGTCACCGCATGAGGATCAATAGTTGATCAATGTGTTATCTTGTTATGCTTCCGAGGAGCTAGTCATGATGGCCTCATAAGGTAAAGCCCCTGCCGTGCCACATGTTTCCTCTCATTTCCCACCTCCTCGAGCCCAAACTCCTTTTCAAGGGTCTTCTAGCCGACCCGCCTGGGAGATTCGACTTTAATCTAGCCATTTCATGGCTCCTCCAAGGGTTTCTCAACACTCGATTCCTCCAATTTCAGTCACTCCGTCAAAGGGGGTGGATCCCACATTCAAGCAAGAAGTCCAAAACTACATTCAGCAAATGGTGGCCAAAAGTATGCCCTCTTCACGTCCTCATTCGTTAACCTAGTATTGTAAGCTCCCTAATGCTTACTTTTTGCCAGGCTTCAAGCCTCCCAAGTACAAGAGGTACGATGGTACCACCGACCCGCACCATCATCTTTCGGGTTTCCTTATGGACTCCCACCAATGGCTATGTGATCGGGTGTTGTTGGTTCATCTTTTCCAAAAATCCCTTGAGGACGAGGCTCTACAATGGTTCTCTTCGCTTCCAGCTATTGATCTTCTAAATTTTGACATAGTCTCCGAGCGATTCCTCGCTCATTTTGGCCACATGTCCTCAATTGCTCCCACCTTATTCGATTTGATCATGGAGAAGAAGAAGTCCGATGAGGACTTCATTCATTTTGCCAACCGATGGAGAATCATGGCCTCTAGGACGAAGGTTCCTATCCCCGAATCCTAGGCTGTCTGATATGAAACGGACTCCCGAGGTGTATGATTTTCTTCTTTTCTCACCTCATCACCCATTTCCCCCCCTATTTTTTTCTTTCGATTTTTTTATTTTCACTAAATATTTTCCCTCTTTTTTTTTGAAACGGACTCCCGAGTGTTGATAGTTTATGTATCACCCCGCCCCTTAGACTAATAGGTAAGCATGAATCATGCAACAATATGAACAAAGAAAAGGGTGCTGGAAAGATAGAAAGAACATGCCATGATCGCCACCAAAGTTTCAACAACGCCGAAAGGATGAAGAGATATGAGAACGGCCCCGTGTACCTTGGAAAAGGATAGAAACTTGATCGTGCTTGAAATGGGGTGTGGGGAATAATGTGGATTCAAACCTCCTCGTCCTCTAGCCGGCTAGAAGAAGAGGGCCTCACGTTGTGTTCATGCTCTCCTGTAAAACAAAGCCACAAGAAAAGAGAAAACCCATTAGAAAACCAAGTGTAGTATCAATCCCAAAGTGATGAAATAGGGGTAGAAA
The DNA here is from genome assembly GCA_022559845.1 of Amorphophallus konjac. Lineage (NCBI taxonomy): Eukaryota > Viridiplantae > Streptophyta > Magnoliopsida > Alismatales > Araceae > Amorphophallus > Amorphophallus konjac. Next base: position 61,319,612 of record CM040120.1, on the reverse strand, counting down.
TTGAGGGCAAACTCACCGGGGGGAGGTTTTTAACCCCTGTGGAAGGGTGGAAATAATAGGTGTGTGTGTTGTGCATGCATAGGATTTTAAATCATGGAATTTGGTTGAGAGAATAGAGAGAAATCATTGATGCAAAATGGGAAAAAATACATATGTAGCAGAAAATGCAAAAAACTGTGATGATTTGTGATTTTGAGGAGAGTAGAACTAAGAATATAGACCACGAAATTAAGCCCAAAAGGATGCAATGGAAAGTCAATACTTCCCTCTTCAAGATAGGGTCAAAGTTGTGAGTTGGAGTTGCAGCATGGCTTCGCCCCACGTCCGGAAAGGGCCCTCCTTTGCAACTGCGAACTGGGCAGTTATTTATAGGATCAGAAAAGCCATTGAGTTTAAATCCGAGATAAACACCCAAAATAGGAGCTTTAGATTGATAAAACTCCAGATAATAGATGGGATAAGAGTCCTATATCAATTAGAGACGATCTGGAAGCTTCCTCTTGGAGAAAATAGGTTGAACAAGGGTTCCAAAGAGTCCCACGGCAAAGAAATCGGAGTTCAGGAAGTTTAGGACTCTCTGTCTGGCAAACGGTCTATCGTAAGACCGTCAGAGGCCAAAAACAGTCTACGGTAGAATCGCCACGCTCTAGGGGTCGAACAAGGTGATTTTAGGCAAGTTTAGGTGTAGTGGTCTATCGTAGGACCGTTTCTTGTGCTCTAGCGGTCTAATAATAGACCACTTCTTGTGCTCTAGCGGTCTACTAATAGACCACTTCACTTCTCTAGCGGTCTACTAATAGACCACTTCACTGCTAGAGGAAGATTTTGGGCAGACTATGCACGACTTTGGAAATTGAAGTGTATCTCTCAAACGGTGCAGAACTAGTGAAAGTGGTAGAAGAAGAAATTGTAGACTTCGGAAAGAAGAATAATTTTCATGAAGAGAGCAAGATGAGAGAATGATCAAAAAAAGGAGAAAATGAGGCTAGAACACAAAGTAAGAAATTTGGGACGCAGTTGAACAGCGCATCACGCCAGAAAAGTATGAATAACTTGAAATTGGTGCAGAACTGGCTAATAGCATAGAAGAAGAAATTATAGGGCTTTGAAAGATGAACAACTTTGGTGAAGATAACTTTTTGAATAGATAAAAGGAAGCGATGAAAGAGGACTGTCTTCAAGACTGTACAGTAAAAGAGAGCTGCATGCTTGATGGAAGCCGGCCTAAATGGGCCGCAAGTCGACTTAGAAGGCCGAAAGTTGATAAGATAAGCTCTGGGGCTATAAGAAATCATGATCTCCAAAGTCGAAATACTAGGGAATGATAAAAATGGGCTCATAATCCATCCAAGGAAGGCTCCAAAATAGTGGGTAATTCGGGAGATCAAAAATGATGAATAAGACAAATGACGTAACTTGTGGGCTAAAATGGGTGTCAACAGATGCCCCTCCTTGATGTCTACTTTGCAAGGGAGTGAGCGAAAGCTACGCGGAGGTGGAATGGAAAAGAGATGGAATGAAAGCAACAGCGATGTGAAACGGAGATGAAGCAGAGATGAAGCGGAGAGAACTGATAAGCAGACATCAAGGCAAAAGACACCCGTCATAACCAACAAGCGACTGGATTTCTCCCGAAAAATGCCGAACTAACGACTCGGAATGATTGACTCAGATGAGACATTCCCAGATAACTAAACTAAGGGAAAGGAAACATGACCAGCCTCATTGGGGACACAATCCATCGACAATGAGTGGGTCGGAAGGAAACACAGCGTAAGAGCTGGAAAGGAGAGATAAAACTAAGATAAAATCCAGACAAGAATCACGCTGGCCAACCAGATCAAGAGGCAAGATCAGAGAAATTGTTTAAATTCAGAGTGGAATGAGGAATCTCTTATCCAAGAGAAAGGCAACACAATCAACCACCGCTTAGAAGAAATCTTGAACGGATCACGTGTAGAGCCCCAAAATTTATAAAAGTAATTTTTAGATATTTAAATAATATTCTGGCATTAATTGGGCTAAATAATCAATATAAGGCCAAAATTGTGTTAATCAATTAACCCAACCCACTTAATTGAAGTCCAAAAGGGTTTAGGACCTAGACCATTAGGTTTGGCCCATATTCTAGAAGGTATTTAAGCCTATCCACGGATATTAAGGATAAATACTAATAATATAAGATAATGATTTAGATAATTAACAAAAGAGTTTTTATAAATTGAAACTCTAAGCTACGATGATTGTAACGGTCTATCGTAAGACCGCCACATCCATGTAACGCATGGGCACTCGACCGTTACATCCTATTAGTTCCGTAAGTGAAGGGACTCATGAAAAGATTGGAACTTGATGTTCCTATCCACTATGGATCGACTTGGGAAGGATTGTAAAAACTCTAAGGACTCTTAGAGATTAGGATTTGATGAAATAAGGACTCTAAACTCGATCTAATCCTCAAACCCTAGCCTAAACTCCATAAATAGGGCATAGTTCTGAACTGTGCGACCCTTACTTTTTGGGCGTAAGGAAGCAAGGTAAGGAGTCATTATCTCAGGTAAGTTCTTTAGAATAATTTGTTTACAATACTTTAGACTAACTCCCCTGCGAATTTCACATCTTCAGGTCAAGAGGGCATGGAGTTAGAGCCTAAAGAAGTTGCTAAAAAAGTCACAAGAGAAGGAAGGGATCTAGGGCAAGGTTCTCAACCAAATTCAGAAACTACAGTCTAAGTAAGAGGTAGGTTATCTCATGAACGGCAAAAACAGCATGATAGGACTAAAAGCCCTCTGGTTTGATTGAATTCCATGCATTATAGAGCATTGATTTCATGTTTTATTTATTCTATGCACATCATGCACCTCTTAGCCAAATTAAAAAAAAAATTTAAAACATGACTATTCATCTATTCATGATTACCTATGCATGTAGATGGCCTTACTTCGTTAACATGACTAGAAACTCATCATGTTTTGATAAAAGACATGATGTGAGTTGATCTCTTAGTTTCTATAATTATTTTCTGTTAGCAGATACTGTAACGCACTAGCAGAGGACCGTCACTTTCAAGTAACGGCCCTACTACAACCGTTACAAACTCTGTAGTATTTGAATTGCACTGATATTTCTAACGTGCTTGGACAGACGCGTTACATTCAAGTAACGGCTTGATCATGACCGTCACTTTCACTGTGACGCCCCCTCTTAAGACCGTTATATCCTGTGTTCTGTCAACCCTATGACTGAATACAACCTGCCAATCTTATTATGGTTAAAACCTAGTTATCTAAGTTTTAAACCTAATCATGTGATTTTAAGGATATTTGATTATTCATGATAGGTATTGCATGTTTTGTCATCACTTCTACTTAAGTTATGTTAAACCAAATTCTATAGTTTTGTACTATAAAGCATGACTTTTTTAAACATTATATTGACGGAGTTTTTATCATGATTTTCACATTGATTATACATATCTCTCTCTGTCAATAGAGTCAATTCTATACGTACATGGCACATATTCCGGTATGTTGTCATTAGTTCACACTTTGCACTATAGGACCACCATCTTGGATATGAGGACCTCTCTATTGGATATTCCTTCCAATGGACTAGGAAATCTTTATTTCAAGGCCTCCGTAATTCTCCGCGAGCCTGGGATTCCCACTAGGACGCCGAGTTGGTTGTACCAATGAAAGCCCATTAATTAGAACACTCTATCGTGGTTTTAATTCTTGAAAGGTAACGGCCTTGAACTGGACCGTCAGGCTCACGTAACGGCCCAGTGCCAGACCGTCACATTGCTCTGAGTCTATTTTTATCTTTCTGGACTCGGATCACGGTAACGGCCCATTACTGGCGCGTTACATAATGTAACGGCCCAGCAAATGACCGTTACATAGCTTGCATTTGTTAACCTAAGGTTTGACCAAGGGTTGATATTCCAATGATTCTAGACAAACCTTGATGATCTAGAACTTGTCATATTGCTTAAATTGATCTAAAAGAAATGGAAGTTAAGGAAAATACCGTTATGCTGTCGATTTATTCTATAAGCATAACTTAGTTTAAATATCATTCTTGATCTCATATATTCAAAATTGAAGCATTCATTCATTGATTATTGTTATCATGGAATTATTGGAAGTGCTATATTCTTGGCCATACTTTACTGTTATACTGCGTGGAAGTAGCTTAATTTATAACTGAAGATGCGATCGAGCACTGATTGTGTTCAAGGGCTCTATGCTAGTCCCCTCGGCTGATTGCCAGAAACATACTATTTTATAAATCATGGGGTATGATGCTACTGGCGTCGTATTGCGCTGGGAGTACTATTTTTATAAATAAGTGAAGATCCACGGCATGACATGACATTCTTGCTTGATATTCCACAGAAATTCACGAAGCACTTGCTCTTAAGCATAAGATGCTAAAGTGAGGAATATGTGGCTTGCTAGTTCAATCTCGTTACATTCTTGTTCATGGAAGGCCAATATCATGTTCTTGTTATATTCTTGCTAGCACATTCTTGATCATTCTATCTTACATGGTTATCTTGTTTCTATTGATTTGATCGCATGATTGATTCGCATTTGCATTATTTTACCTTATTTCTTTAGAGACTAAAATGATAATTACTTAAATAGTGCCTTCATGTTGATGCAAAGATACCTACTGGGTAAGTGTGCTCATGACCTATTTTCCAATGTTTTTCAGGAGATGGAAATAGTTCGGATTCGGATTCGGGCTATACTAGTAGCGGGTCCGGAAGCGAGTGAAAATGTTATAAAGATGGGAGCGAAGACTTAAGAAGTTAAAGTGTCTAGATTGAGTCAATGTAATTTTCTTATTTCTTGAGTCTAGTAGAATGGAAATCAAATTAGTGATTGTATCTTGAATATCGATCATTTATGAAATAAAGTTGGAGTTTGAATATTATTGTGTAATTACATTTATTTGTATGATTGTCTTGCGCTCTGATTGATTCTTGCTTGCGAGAGGTTTACCATGCCGGCTGTTCGCGCTCCCCGAGCAAGTCTTCCGCTATAATTAAAGGCTCGGGGTGTGACAGTTAAGTTGGTATCAGAGCCTGAGTCTCAGGACTTAAGGAAAAGAGTCATGTCATAGGATAAGTCCAAGGTTTAAGGACCCATACCTATGAACTAAGGAGGAAAAATTCCACACCCATGTGAGGATTGGGTAGAACCCGGGATAAGATAACTAATTAGCTTTAAGAATTATTTTGCTTATTCCAATTTCATGAGAAATAACAAGTTGTTATTTTCTCTCAGGTACCCAAATTTCCAAATGGCTCATCGTGTAGATTGGGACGGTATGCAACAAACTGTTGCCGGCCTCACCCAGGCACTGCAAACTATAGCACAAGGTGGTGTGGGGGCAAGGGCAGGAGACCTTCATCGCAATTTCCGGAGTCTAAATCCTCCGCGTTTCTATGGATCTTCCAATCCAGACGAAGCAAAAAATTGGATCGACGAGATGAATAGGATATTTGATGCTATTCAATGCACTGATCAGGAGAAAGTCCGTCTAGCTACGTTCCAATTAAACAAGGATGCTCGCACATGGTGGAAATCGGTTCTGGCACCTCCAGCCGATGCGCCACATACAAGGAATGTTTTTCTCACTTTATTCCATGCCAAATATTTCTCCGAGCATGTAAAGGAAAGGAAGGCTATGGAGTTTGCCTCCCTTCGTCAAGGGATGATGTCCGTGGCAGAATATGAGTTGCAGTTTTCAAGGCTAGCACCGTATGCACCACATTTGATTAGTACAGACTTATTAAAAGCAACCCGATTTATGGACGGGTTACGGCCCGGTTTCATCCAATAACTGGGGACACAGAATATCCGCACTTATGCGGAGATGGTTCAGAGGGCATATCTATGCGAGAGGACCTTAGAGAAGGTCGAAAGGTTGAAAGGCAAGGGAGAAGAATCTAGCCGGCGCTCTGATCGGCATTATAAGAAGGAGAAGTTCAGCATCACGGAACCATACAAAAGCCGTGATAATAAGAAAAGATCAAGGAACGAGAATGGTGGAAGTTCTCAAAAGAGTAGTAAAAAGGTGAAGGAAGAAAAGGAGCAAGTCGCCTCAGCGTGCACCTTTTGTGAGAAATTCGGCCACTCGGCTGAAGAATGCTGGAAGCGCCTAGGTGCTTGTTTGCGTTGTGGGAGTATGGAGCATCGTGTGCCAGATTGCCCCCTTATGAAAGACCAACCAAATAATGGAGGACGTAGGAGGCAGGCTCGCCTCAATGCAGTTATAGATGAAGAAGAAGCGCCCAGGGATCAAAATGATGGGCTCATGGAAGGTACTCTTCAAATCTGTTCTCGTCCTGCATTCGTGCTATTTGATACTGGTGCTTCTCATTCTTTTATCTCCACCACTTTTGTAAAAACCTTACCAACTGCATCAGTTACCCTACCTTCAGATCTCGCTATTACTACACCTTTAGGATCTGGAACTAAGATTACCAACTATTATCCTGATTGTGAGGTAGTGGTAGAAGGACACAATCTCCCCGCAAACTTAGTATGCCTTGATATGAAAAGTTATGATGCCATTTTAGGGGTAGATTGGCTTGTAGACCATGATGCTTACATCAACTGCCGAAATAGGATTATATCTTTCCGAAAGCCCGGTCTTCCAAGATTTTCCTTTCTTGGCATCAAATACAAGAAGCATCCTACCATTATATCTTCTCTTCACGCTTGCAAACTTATCTCGCAAGGATGTAAAGCTTTTCTTGCTTCAGTCATTGTCACCGAATCTAAGGAAATTATCCTAGCAAACATTCCTATTGCAAATGAATTCCAGACGTATTCCTATCTGAACTACCTAATTTACCGCCCGAGAGGGAAGTAAACTTTACCATTGAACTCATTCCAGGTGCAGCACCTGTTTCTATAGCCCCTTACAGGATGTCCCCCACAGAACTCAAGGAATTAAAGAAGCAATTACATGAACTTCTAGACAAGGGTTTTATCAGACCTAGCACATCCCCTTGGGGTGCGCCGGTTCTATTTGTCAAGAAGAAGGATGGTTCTCTCAGGTTATGCATTGACTACCGGCGATTGAATCAACTTACAATCAAGAACAAATACTCATTGCCGCGTGTTGATGAGCTCTTCAATCAGCTTTCGGGAGCAGAATATTTTTCTAAGATTGACCTAAGATCAGGTTATCATCAGCTTAGAATCAAAGAAGAGGACATTTACAAATCGGCTTTTCGAAGTCGTTATGGCCACTAAGAATTCGTGGTAATGCCGTTTGGGTTAACTAATGCCCCAGTAGCATTCATGCAACTTATGAACAATGTCTTCCAACCATATTTAGATCAGTTCATCGTTGTCTTCATCGATGATATCCTGATATACTCCAAGACAAAAGAATAACATGAAGAACATCTAAGGATAGCTTTGCAAACACTTAGAGAACACAAGCTATATGTCAAACTCAATAAGTGTGAATTCTGGCTCAAGGAAGTCTCATTCCTAGGCCACATTATTTCAAAAGAAGGTATTACTGTGGACCCTTCTATGGTAGAAGCTGTCAGAGATTGGAGCCGACCAACGACTATATCTGAAGTTAGAAGCTTTTTGGGTCTAGCAGGTTATTATAGAAGATTCATAAAGGACTTTTCAAAGATCGCGGTTCCTTTAACTAGACTTACCAGAAAAGAAAATCCTTTTATTTGGTCGAAGGACTGTGAAAAGAGTTTTCAAAACCTTAAGAATCATCTTACAACAGCCCCTATTTTATCATTACCAATAGAGGGTGCTGGATTCGAAGTATATACGGATGCATCTGGAATTGGCTTAGGATGTGTCCTTATGCAAGATGGAAAGGTGATTTGCTATTCTTCAAGACAATTGAAACGTCACGAAAAAATTATCCTGTACATGATTTGGAATTAGCAGTAGTTATTTTCGCCTTGAAAATTTGGCGTCATTATCTTTATGGAGAAAAGTTCATTGTCTATTCGGACCATAAGAGTTTGAAATATTTATTTTCTTAAAAAGAGCTTAACATGAGGCAGAGGAGATGGTTGGAATATCTTAAAGACTTCGATTTTGCTATTCAATATCACCCTGGCAAGGCAAATGCTGTAGCAGATGCACTCAGCAGGAAACCAATTGGTATGTTATCAAGTCTCATGATTAGTATGACTAACCTTGTTCCTCAATTTGCTCAATTGAATCTAGATGTTGACATTAAGGAAGATAATTATTTCATGACAAATATCTGAGCTCAACCAACATTGATTGAGGATTTGGCCAAGTTACAAGAGGATGACCCAATTTTATTGGAAATTAAGGCCAATATTGAACAAAGACCGGATTTTTCTATATCCGAAGATGGAAGAATGCTATTCAAGGGCCGAATGTGTATACCCGATCATGAAGATACAAAGAAATTGATCTTAGAAGAAGCACATAAATCAAAGTACACCATTCATCCAGGAGGTACAAAAATGTATCAGGATCTTAGAAGAAACTTTTGGTGGCTCAATATGAAGAAGGAAGTAGCTGACTTCGTATCTCGGTGTCTCACATGTCAACAAGTGAAGGCGGAACATTTCAGACCCGCAGGTAAATTACATCCCTTAAGTATTCCGGAATTGAAATGGGAGAGCATAGGAATGGATTTCATTGTGGGACTATCTAAGACAAGAGGTGGACACGATGGAATATGGGTAATTATAGACCGATAGACTAAATCTGCACATTTCATACCAATAAAAAGTCGATGGTCTGTAGATATTCTAGCAGCACTATACATAAAAGAAATTGTCAAGTTACATGGAGTCCCTGTCGCTATTGTATCAAATAGAGATCCCCGATTCACATCACAATTCTGGAAGAGCCTACAACATTCACTTGGGACTAGATTGAATTTTAGCACCGCTTTCCATCCACAAACTGATGGTCAAACCGAAAGGATAAATCAGGTGGTAGAAGATATGCTCAGGGCTTGTGTCATTGATTTTGGAGGAAGTTGGCATGATCACTTGCCTTTGGTAGAATTTGCATATAACAACAGCTATCAAGCAAGCATACAAATGGCACCATTTGAAGCTCTATATGGGAAAAGTTGTCGATCATCAATATGTTAGAATGAAATAGGGGAAAGGCAATTTCTAGGCCCCGATTTAATCAGAGATTCTACTGAGAAAATCAAGCTCATTCAGGAAAGGATGAAAATGGCACAAGATAGGCAAAAATATTATGCTAACAATCGAAGGCGCGACTTGGAATTTCAAGTAGGAGAACATGTATATCTAAAGGTTTCTCCGGGTCGTGGTATTCGAAGATTTGGCATTAAAGGAAAGCTAACTCCAAGATTTATCGGTCCATTTGAAATCCTCGAAAGGATTGGTGAAGTGGCTTATAAATTAGCTTTGCCACCACAGTTAGTAGGAGTTCATGACGTATTTCACGTCTCGATGCTGAAGAAGTATGTGTATGATCCAGATCACATTATCACTTATGACAATCTGGAGATTCAGAAAGACTTGACATATGAACAAACGCTAATGAAGATTTTGGAACGAGAAGTACGTCAACTCAGAAATAAGGTCATTCCTATGGTGAAGATTCAATGGAAGAAAGCATGGTCTTATGAAGCAACATGGGAAACCGAATCAACTATGAAGAAAAGATTCCCGGAATTATTTAATTGTAAGTACACTCTCCTCAATCTATGAATTGAATTTGGGGACCAAATTCTTCTAAGTGGGGGAGGGTGTAGAGCCCCAAAATTTATAAAAGTAATTTCTAGATATTTAAATAATATGCTGGCATTAATTGGGCTAAATAATCAATATAAGGCCAAAATTGTGTTAATCAATTAACCCAACCCACTTAATTGAAGTCCAAAAGTATTTAGGACCTAGACCATTAGGTTTGGCCCATATTCTAGAAGGTATTTAAGCATATCCACGGATATTAAGGATAAATACTAATAATATAAGATAATGATTTAGATAATTAACAAAAGAGTTTTTATAAATTGAAACTCTAAGCTACGATGACTGTAACGGTCTATCGTAAGACCGCCACATCCATGTAACGCATGGGCACTCGACCGTTACATCCTGTTAGTTCCGTAAGTGAAGGGACTCATGAAAAGATTGGAACTTGATGTTCCTATCCACTATGGATCGACTTGGGAAGGATTGTAAAAACTCTAAGGACTCTTAGAGATTAGGATTTGATGAAATAAGGACTCTAAACTCGATCTAATCCTCAAACCCTAGCCTAAACTCTATAAATAGGGCATAGTTCTGAACTGTGCGACCCTTACTTTTTTGGCGTAAGGAAGCAAGGTAAGGAGTCATTATCTCAGGGAAGTTCTTTAGAATAATTTGTTTACAATACTTTAGACTAACTCCCCTCCGAATTTCACATCTTTAGGTCAAGAGGGCGTGGAGTTAGAGCCTAAAGAAGTTGCTGAAAAAGTCACAAGAGAAGGAAGGGATCTAGGGCAAGGTTCTCAACCAAATTCAGAAACTACAGTCTAAGTAAGAGGTAGGTTATCTCATGAACGGCAAAAACAGCATGATAGGACTAAAAGTCCTCTGGTTTGATTGAATTCCATGCATTATAGAGCATTGATTTCATGTTTTATTTGTTCTATGCACATCACGCACCTCTTAGCCAAATTAAAAAAAAATAAAACATGACTATTCATCTATTCATGATTACCTATGCATGTAGATGGCCTTAATTTGTTAACATGACTAGAAACTCATCATGTTTTGATAAAAGACATGATGTGAGTTGATCTCTTAGTTTCTATGATTGTTTTCTATTAGCAGATACTGTAACGCACTAGCAGAGGACCGTCACTTTCAAGTAACGACCCTACTACAACTGTTACAAACTCTGTAGTATTTGAATTGCACTGATATTTCTAACGCGCTTGGACAGACGCGTTACATTCAAGTAACGGCTTGATCATGACCGTCACTTTCACTGTGACGCCCCCTCTTAAGACCGTTATATCCTGTGTTCTGTCAACCCTATGACTGAATACAACCTGCCAATCTTATTATGGTTAAAACCTAGTTACCTAAGTTTTAAACCTAATCATGTGATTTTAAGGATATTTGATTATTCATGATAGGTATTGCATGTTTTGTCATCACTTCTACTTAAGTTATGTTAAACCAAATTCTATAGTTTTGTACTATAAAGCATGACTTTTTTAAACATTATATTGACGAAGTTTTTATCATGATTTTAACATTGATTATACATATCTCTCTCTGTCAATAGAGTTAATTCTATACGTACATGGCACATATTCTGGTATGTTGTCATTAGTTCACACTTTGCACTATAGGAACACCATCTTGGACATGATGACCTCTCTATTGGATATTCCTTCCAATGGACTAGGAAATCATTATTTCAAGGCCTCCGTAATTCTACGCGAGCCTGGGATTCCCACTAGGACGCCGAGTTGGTTGTACCAATGAAAGCCCATTAATTAGAACACTCTATCGTGGTTTTGATTCTTGAAATGTAACGGCCTTGAACTGGATCATCAGGCTCACGTAACGGCCCAGTGCCAGACCGTCACATTCCTCTGAGTCTATTTTTATCTTTCTGGACTCGGATCACTATAACGGCCCATTACTGGCGCGTTACATAATGTAACGGCCCAGCAAATGACCGTTACATAGCTTGCATTTGGTAACCCAAGGTTTGACCAAGGGTTGATATTCCAATGATTCTAGATAAACCTTGATGATCTAGAACTTGTCATATTGCTTAAATTGATCTAAAAGAAATGGAAGTTAAGGAAAATACCGTTATGTTGTCGATTTATTCTATAAGCATAACTTAGTTTAAATATCATTCTTGATCTCATATATTCAAAATTGAAGCAATCATTCATTGATTATTGTTATCATGGAATTATTGGAAGTGCTATATTCATGGCCATACTTTACTGTTATACTGCGTGGAAGTAGCTTAATTTATAACTGAAGATGCGATCGAGCACTGATTGTGTTCAAGGGCTCTATGCTAGTCCCCTCGGCTAATTGCCAGAAACATACTATTTTATAAACCATGGGGTATGATGCTACTGGCGTCACATTGCGCTGGGAGTACTATTTCTATAAATAAGTGAAGATCCACGGCATGACATGACATTCTTGCTTGATATTTCACCGAAATTCACGAAGCACTTGCTCTTAAGCATAAGATGCTAAAGTGAGGAATATGTGGCTTGCTAGTACAATCTCGTTACATTCTTGTTCATGGAAGGCCAATATCATGTTCTTGTTATATTCTTGCTAGCTCATTCTTGATCATTCTATCTTACATGGGTATATTGTTTTTATTGATTTGATCGCATGATTGATTCGCATTTGCATGATTTTACCTTATTTCTTTAGAGACTAAAATGATAATTACTTAAATAGTGCCTTCATGTTGATGCGAAGATACCTACTGGGCAAGTGTGCTCATGACCTATTTTCCAATATTTTTCAGGAGATAGAAATAGTTCGGATTCGGATTCGGGCTATACTAGTAGCGGGTTCGGAAGCGAGTGAAAGTGTTATAAAGATGAGAGTGAAGACTTAAGAAGTTAAAGTGTCTAGATTGAGTCAATGTAATTTTCCTATTTCTTGAGTCTAGTAGAATTGAAATCAAATTAGTGATTGTATCTTGAATATCGATCATTTATGAAGTAAAGTTGGAGTTTGAATATTATTGTGCAATTGCATTTATTTGTGTGATTGTCTTGCGCTCTGATTGATTCTTGCTTGCGAGAGGCTTACCATGCCGGTTGTTCGCGCTCCCCGAGCGAGTCTTCCGCTGTAATTAAAGGCTCGGGGCGTGACATCACGAGACGTGAATGCTCAAAAATTACATGATGCATGTTTGGCTAAAATAAAAAAATCATCAAAACGAATGCAAAGAAAGCATAAAATAGAAAGTACTCAAGGATATTATTGCTAGATTGAGCAGGATGGGGTCAAGAGTCTTCCGCAACCACGACGTGCAAGACAGAGTCTATCGTCCCTCACCCGACTCAATCGAGCGGCCTATCCAACGATTAACCATATGCTCTTAGATCATCATCATTTTTGTTAAAGGGGAACATCAGATCCCAGAGCACACGGGCACCCAGCCGGTCCTTGAGAGGCTATAATAACGTTTATATCATATAGTAATGCAACAATGAGAAGGGATAGAGAGCCATACCTGACTTACCTGCCAAGCGAAATGACATTTTTCAGATTTTCTGATATAAGACAACCAACAACATGAACATGATAAACAAACATGAACATAACGACGATAACATAACCATCAACTGAACGATAGACAACACAACATGATCAAACGAATGGAAAACAATATAACAAGACAAAGAAGCACACATATGCAATGACATGAACAAATCACATGCATGCACGATGAACGTGGTGGGACAAGATAACAACGCGGTGGGACAATAGACGGTTGTGACCAGAACACATGGGACAACAACACATGTGGGATGACAAGAATATCAGGGATGACCACACAGTTGGGACAACACACGGGACATAGAGGGACAACTAACAACATATGTAAGACAACGAATAACACGCGGCGAGGGATAAAACAACATGTGTGGGATGACACAGAGGGACATAAACACATGACAAGGATACAGCGGGAGAAAAGACATGACAAATACGCCCTTCAATCAAAGTCCAAGATCAGAATGAAGCAGAACTACCAGGTTCATAATCGTGAGGCAAAGCCCTCTCTTAAAGATATGATCATTGCGAGGTAAGCTGAGAAGGACTAATGCTCCAGCACAGATCGAGAGATATGATTGAAGAAGGAGAGAACATATCCGAAAGATGTGAACAGGTACCAGATAGAACAAAAGATAAGGAGCCTAGAAGCTTGAATACCTACAACTTGCAACCTGCACACTTATCAAACAGATCATATATATCCTTAAAACAAATAGATAGAAAGGAACAAAAAGATAAATATTTTTTTAAGTTTTGTAATTTTTTGATTTTTTTGGACTTTTAAAAATGTTTGATTTTTTTTAATTACTTTAATTTTTTTGAATTTTTGATAATATCTGATTATTTTTTTTCGATTTTGACAATATTTGAATTTTTTTTAGACTTTTGACAATATCTTATTTTTTGAATTTTGTAAATATCTCCATTTTTGAATTTTGAAAGTATCTCTTTTTTAAAATTTTTTGACAATATCTCATTTTTTTTAAAATTTTGAAATAGCAATCTACAGCACCCAAATACAGGCTCGAATTACTGGCCAGGGATCGCCGTCCCTCCCCTCTCATTAAAGACTTCCCTTGAGTAGGGCGTGCATGTGAGGGTGGCTCGTCACAATCAACCGCCTCTAAATAACGGTGCCCTTACTAAAGCCATACCCGGGATACAACCCAGCCTAAGAGGGAGGAGTAGAAGAAAAATTGGAGACAAGCTTTATGCAAGATGAGAGACATCAGGACTTGAATTCCTTCTAGGGCACTACCCCTCAAAGATACAGTCTGTTACGTTGGGGCTTTGTGTCTTTGATTTTGAGACCCATATTTATCAGGCACGCATGCTACCGGGCTCATGATGTCCCGCGGGGAACTGTACTGCCACTCTTGCCATGCCTTTGATTTCCACAATTTTACTTTCATCAGATCATTGATTTATTTTGACAGCCCTTATTGGCTAGATTTTACAAGAAAACTCACTTTCGAGGGTCAAGATTGCCCCTATTTGAGACCTCTCTCGTATTAGGGAGCGCCTAAGTCTATCATCTCATCCATCAATCTCCTGCCCCTGCACTTTGCCGAGCAGAGAAAAAAAGGACCTTTGTGTATTCCCAAAGTATGGCCAAAGCAGCAACGGTGTGCCTGAGAGGACAATCAGTTATGGCTTGTCATGTGGTGTGTGGAAAACCCATGCTAAAAGGTCACCCTCAACAATCGGGGAAAGAAACTAAACTCCCTGCACGGAGCTATCACCAGCCTAAGGATGCTGCAGAAGCGAACTTGACTCTTAACTAAGCAAAATTAAGCAAACTTTCTAAAGCAACTCAAACCATGTGAGGAACCAACATTTATCTTAACAATGCGTAGGAATAATAGTGATAATAATAGCATGTTATTTGCACAAAATAAAGACACCTTGCAAATCCATGGAATGAAAACTAGCATCCTGAAGCAATCTTGATCATCGAGCTTCGCGCAGCACGCGCTTCATATTCCTTGCTTGATAGGATGAAAGGGAGAGAATAGCAAGGATTAAAGATTCCTCTAAACAGAGGAGTGGCAGACACCAAACCGGACGAAGATGAATAAAAGGAAGAGAGATGAGGGCTAGAACTCCCTCGTTAAGGTGCGGAGACCCTGATAACAAGGAACCAGATATAGAATAAACAGATCAACTGAGATCAAGGTGGACTAAAGCTTCGAAAATAGCAAGAAAAAGGGTGATGACCCCGAAAGGGTGAAGAGGAGGGAATAGACAAATCATGAGAAGATTGTGGCAAAGATAAGGGGGAAAAGGAGTGATCATCCAGTGTGGTCAGAGAAAAGGAATTAGAATCACCCGACAAGGTCGGGGAAGGAGAATCATAAACACCCGACAAGGTCGGGGAAGAAGAACAAGAACTCAGAGATACTGGAGGAGAAGGATCAGAAGAAGAAATCCCTAGACTGGGATGAAAGGATGACGTGGGCCGAGGCCTAAGATAGTAAGAATAAGGAGAATCCAGAGAAACTAGATGAGAAGAGTGGGGGTTTGCGGACCCGGGAAGAGAGGAGAAGATCATGGACGTGGGTTTAGAATAAGGAAGGTACATCACCCAGGGGTGGGAGCTGAGCAGAAGGAAAGATGAATGAACAAACGGGGAAGAGGGAGTGGACCCCTGAGTGCACAATCGACGGCCCTTGAACTTGCGCTGCCGTCTCTTCTTAGCTAAAATTGGCTTCAAATGAACTTGCTTGGCGCGGGCTTGGACCTTCAGGCCTCTTATTTTACAGTGTCTCCTTAAATAACGGGCCCATCTGGTAGAGGACCTGACCCGTCTATGAATATGCAGTTTCATTGGGGCGGTTGCCCCTAGACACCCGACGCTAACAACAGTAGACAGACATTCTTAAACAACTAACTCCTCATAATGCTGAATATCATAGAACCATGGAGTCTTGTTACTTGGCACAAGTAGCATGAGATTTGGCAACTCCATACGGTGATCAGACTTGAAGCATAACTCCCTTGCTAGTAGAGAAGGATGAAACTGAGGGAGAGCAATACACGGCGTTGACGTGGCCGGCGTACTGACAAACTGAGAGAGGTTGCATATAATGTGCAAAATGTCCTTCGAAAGCGCAGAAAATACGGCCAACTGCCCCTTGAACATGGAATTCACCAATCCTTTGGCAGCCGTATGAGTTAGCAAAATACCGGCGGAGAACCCTTCTTGGCTAGTGAACTGAACAGCAATGGAGCGAGAAGTAACAACAGCATCAATGGTGAACTTTTCGGCGAGCAATGAGATTGCCACCGGTCTCGCTCTTGAAGACATTGGCATCAGTGCAAGGGAACTCTTTTTAGCAACCGTCATCAGGAGTGCAGGCACATCATCCCCAAAATAGCCTAGGACCAAGATGCAGATCAGCATGCGACAGATAAAATCCTTAATCTTGAAATGCAGAACCAGTAATGCATCATCCTGATTCGGCTCATCGTCTCCATGGGGACCAGACCCAAGAGGCATCAGAGATAATGCATACCCGCTCTGTGGGGTGTAAGTGGATGGAGAGGTGGAGGTGGTAGGCTTGGAAGGCGTAACTAAAGGCTCAGAAGGCGTAAGTGGGGGTAAAGGCAAAGGTGGAGGCATAAGTGAGAGTAAAGGCAAAGGTGAAGGTGTGGGTATAGGTATACCCTACTCAGGCTCGGGCAACGATGGCGAAGGGGAGGGTAAAGGTGATGGAGATGGTGGAAGTGATGGCAGAGGGGTCGCTGGGAGAGGAAGCGGTGAAGACGATGGTGATGGGTTAGGCAATGGTGAGGATGGTGGAAATGGAGAGGGTGAAGAGGAGGGTCGCGGTGCCCGCCGTCGACGTATCGACACGATGCGTCGAGCGGCGTTAGGAGTGGAAATGGTGGTAATGGAAATGAAGGAGGAAAGGGTGGCACTTGCCTGAGCAGAGGCTTGGATTGGTGAAGGAGAGGGGGTAGGTGGAGATGAAGAGGGCGGTGAGGTAGGCAACGAGGTAGGCAAAAGCATAGGTGAGGGAACATGTGATGGGGTAGGTGACGGAGCGGGTGCAATGCCAGATAAAGAATCACAGGGGTGCCCCTGGTCTTGTGGTGGAGGCGGCTACCTGGGCGGCGACTGCTGCTACTACTTATTGCGGAGATTTAAAATAGCTTCATGCATGGCAGCCCAATCGATCATCTTCTTAGCTTCCAGATCATAAATATAATCCCGAAACTCGGGGCAATCCTCGACCAGATGGCCCTACTGATGATGAAAATCATAAAATTAGAGCAAATCCCCGACCGCGGGTCGGAAAGGCACAGCTGGAGAGAGCGGCAACACGTGAGTGGCCATTGAAGCCCCAAAAATGTCAGTAAAGCACTCCAGCAATGGAGGACAAGGAGCCCGCTTCGGGCAAGGCAGATGCCGAGGGGTATGAGGTGGTGGAGACGGAAGTGGAGGTTGCGTAAGCAAGAGTGCGTAGCTAGTGGTGGAGGGCTTCAATGATGGCATATGTGCAGTG
The DNA here is from genome assembly GCA_022559845.1 of Amorphophallus konjac. NCBI lineage: Eukaryota > Viridiplantae > Streptophyta > Magnoliopsida > Alismatales > Araceae > Amorphophallus > Amorphophallus konjac. The sequence continues at coordinate 61,301,810 of CM040120.1, read as the reverse complement.
GGATGAGGGGGTATATAGATGGCATCTACTTGCTCGGGGTGTGGTGTTCCCTTACCCGAAGTGGCGGCGGATATGGGTATGTGGACGTAGGAGGCTGACTCATGGAAGGTTGATATGTGGAGGTTTGATATGCGGAGGTAGATGTGGCGGAAGGCTGACTCATGGCGGATGCGATGTAAGTGGAAGGTTGACTCATGGTGGGCTGACTCATGGGAGCGTAGGGTTGGCTTGTGGAGGGTGAGGTGTAAGTGGAGGTGGATAGTGGAGACTCGGGGTCAAAGGAACCATTAAGTTGTTGGCGAACGAAGCAGGCTCGGCTATAAAGCTACTACCAGGAGGTGACGTCATTAAGGGCTAAGATAAACTGATATTTGGGCGTTACATTGGAAATAAGCATCTTGATTTGCTCCGGCTCCGGAATGTGCCCCGGGAGTTGCGCGGCAAGGCGACGCCAGCGATCGGCAAAGGTGCAGAATTCTTCATCGAGCTTCATCTTCTCGTGGGCCAGATCCACAATATAGAACTTGGGCCCAACCTGGTCTTGATACTGCTGAATAAACTTTTCTTGAACGGCTTGAAAACTCACAACTTGCTCTTGCGGAAGAGAGAAGAGCCAATCCCGAGCTGAGCCTTCCAATGACAGACCAAATAGATATGTCATCAAGCGTTGGTCATGTCGAAACTAGGCAGACTCATAAACGAACTCCTTCAAGTGCACATATGGGTCACCGACTCCATCATAACGACGATATGTGGGAATTTGTGAAGATGGCAGAAGCCGAAGACCTTGAAATGCGAATGGAATACTTAAGGAGGATTTGGGATCGATTTGACGTTGGAGTTCATCAAGTTGACGCTGGGTTTGAGCAATCATCTCCTGGGTAGGGAGAGATCGAGAGTAATGCGTGCCAGCTTGAGCAAGAGGTTGTGAATACGGACCAGGATGATAATGGGCCAGATAAGAGGATCCGGGCTGAGAAGAAGAAGGGCCCATTCCGGGAATGGAAGGATATGCGGGCCTAGAGGAAACATTGGCATATGGACTGAATGGACCAGCAACAACATGGGCGGAAGAATGAGGCCCCTTAAGAGAATAAGGCCCATTGGAAATTGTGCCAGCGACATATGAAGGAGAAGGAAGAGGCCCATGAAGGGTAGAGGGCCCATTATGAAAAGAAGGCCCATTAAGATGAAATGAAATGAGACGTTGGACCTGGGTCGGGTCCATTTGGCGAACAAGGCTTCATAAGTGGACCATGAGATTAGCCTGTTCCTCAGACGGGTCAGAGGGACCACGGGAAGATGGGCCCGGGTGGGAAGAGGATTCCAAGCGGGAATAGGAGGAAGATTGAGGAAACGAATGATACAAGGGGTTGGAATGATGCTCCATGAGGGCAAATGGAGGCTTAATACAAGAATATCAAGGAGAATATAGGTGGGGAAGCAATGGCTTAATGGGCTTTAAGGACAAGAAGGGACTGACCCACTAATGCAAAGACTAATGTACAACGGACCACGGGACAATGGACCAGACAATGAACACACAAAATGGGCTAGCCTAAATGGGCCTAACAACATCCAAACATGTGTATGCAACATAAAACACCACTAATGGGCTTGGACAAGCCCAAACAATGAAATGTGAGAGTTTTCACCCAAGTCAAACAAGTTGATATGATAGGAAATATTTTAGGAGTTTTAATAGACCTTTTAATGATTTGAATTAAGAATAATTCCCTCAAGATAGGAATCCTATGGGAATAAGGTCCAAACTTTGGGTTGACTAAGGTTAATTCCCTCACACGTATGCAAAATGTAAGCCTAAGGGGTGGAAAGGTACAACTGGCCCGACGTCCGTGTGGGAATCCATGGCTCGCAGGGACTTATGGAGGTCCCGGATAAGATCACCTAGTCGACCCCAAGGAATATGGAGACGAGAGGATCACTTACCAAGGTAGGAATGCGACTATAATATGCAATGCATGGCCCTATGTGCACTGGAGTGCATGCAATTTCTAACCTAAAACTAGAAAGTCAAGACAAGATTAAACTATGCAAACAAGATCCAAATAAGACAAATAGTATATGGATGGAAAGACAATACAAAGGTCTACACAACGGGCCCAAAAATAGATCAATCTGACTCCGAGATGTCAATCAAATCACCGAGCAAAGTTGCCCCTGTGAACCTGTGCACAGACCACATGCAGATTTTATGGACAAAATGCTGAAATAATGATAATTTTTAACTAAGCAAATGAGACCCAAATGATGAAAATAAGCTATGGATGGAAATACAATACAAAGGACTATCTAATGAAACAAAAATCAATGTAATCAGACGTCAGGAAGGCAGTCAAATCACTGAGTAAAGATGTACATGTGAACCTGTCCCTGAGCCTACATGCAGAACTTATGCACAAAACTCAAAAAGTTGGATAATATTTGATTATGCAAATGTGATCCAAATAGTGAAAATGATATATGGATGGAAAGATAATACAAAGGGTTATCCAACGAAACAAAAATAACTCAATCGTACTCCAGGATCAAAAGTTATGCCCCGACGAATAGGGCCTCGTGAGCATTGCCAGAATCCGTAAACGGTCTACCAAATGACCATTTCTTTCCCTCTGGCGGTCTACTATAAGACCGCTAGACAACCAGAGCCCGTAAAACGCCAAAAATAGTGAGAGAATGGAGGAAATACTACCTAAACATGAACATGCACCCACCCAACCTGCAATACAACATGAAAACAAGCGTGATGGGCATTGGAGTCCTACCGTGATCGCCAAAAAATTAGGTATTGATAGTTTATGTATCACCCCGCCCCTTAGACTAATAGGTATGCATGAATCATGCAACAATATGAACAAAGAAAAGGGCGCTGGAAAGATAGAAAGAACATACCATGATGGCCACCAAAGTTCCAACAACGACGAAAGGATGAAGAGATATGAGAACGACGCCGTGTACCTTGGAAAACGATAGAAACTTGATCGCGCTTGAAACAGGGTCTGGGGAATAATGTGGATTCAAACCTCCTCGTCCTCCATCCGGCTAGAAGAAGAGGGCCTCACGTTGTGTTTATGCTCTCCTGCAAAACAAAGCCACAAGACAAGAGAAAATCCATTAGAAAACCGAAGTGTAGTATCAATCCTAAAGTGATGAAATAGAGGTAGAAATTGAGTGCAAACTCACCGGGGGAGATTTTTAACCCCTGTGGAAGGCCGGAAATGATAGGTGTGTGTGTTGTGCATGTATAGGATTTGAAATCATGGAATTTGGTTGAGAGAATAGAGAGAAATCGTTGATGCAAAATGGGGAAAAATGCATATGTAGTAGAAAATGCAGAAAACTATGATGATTTGTGATTTTGTGGAGAGAAGAACTTAGAATATAGACCACGAAATTAAGCCCAAAAGGATGCAATGGAAAGCCAATACTTCCCTCTTCAAGATAGGGTCGAAGTTGTGAGTTGGAGTTGCAGCATGGCTTCGCCCCACGTCCGGAAAGAGCCCTCCATTGCAACTACGAACTGGGCAGTTATTTATAGGAGCAAAAAAGCCATTGAGTTTAAATCTGAGATAAAGACCCTAAATAACAGATTTAGATTGATACAACTTCAGATAATAGTGGGGATAAGAGTCCTATATCAATTAGAGACGATCTGGAAGCTTCCTCTTGGAGAAAATAGGTTGAACAAGGGTTCCAAAGAGTCCCACGGTAAAGAAATCGGAGTTCAAGAAGTTTAGACTATCTATCTGGAAAACGGTCTATCGTAAGACCGCTAGAGGCCATAAAAGGTCTAGGGTAGAACCGCCACGCTCTAGGGGTCGAACGGGGTGATTTTAGGTAAGTTTAGGTGTAGCGATCTATCGTAGTATTGTTTCTTGTGCTTTGGTTGTCTAATAGTAGACCACTTCTTGTGCTCAGTGTTCTACTAATAGACCACTTCACTTGTCTGGCGGTCTACTAATAGACCACTTCACTGCTGGAGGAAGATTTTGGGTAAACCGCGCTCGACTTTGGAAATTGGAGTGTATCTCTCAAACGGTGCAGAACAAGTGAAAGTGGTAGAAGAAGAAATTATAGATATCTGAAAGTGAAACAACTTTCATGAAGAGAGAAAGATGAGAAAATAATCAGAAAAAGGAGAAAATAGGGCTAGAACATAGAGCAAGAATTCGGGGACGCAGGTGAACACCGCAGCACGCCAGAAAAGTATGAATAACTTGAAATTGGTGTAGAACTGGTTAATGGCGTAGAAGAAGAAATAGTAGGGATTTGAAAGACAAACAACTTTGGTCAAGAAAACTTTTTGAATAGAGAAAAGGAAGGGATGAAAAAGGACCGTCTTCAACATTGCACAGCAAAAGAGAGCCGAATGCTTGATGGAAGCCCGCTTAAATGGGCCGCAAGTCGACTTGGAAGGCCGGAAGTTGATAAGATAAGCTCTGGGACTATAAGAAATCATGATCTCCAAAGTCCAAAGACTAGGGAATGATAAAAATGCATTCGGAATCCGTCCAAGGAAGGCTCCAAAATAATGGGTAATTTGGGACATCAAAAATGATGAATAAGAGAAAGGACGCAACTTGTGGGCTAAAACGGGTGTCAACACCGAGGTGTATGATTTTCTTCTTTTCTCACCTTATCACCTATTTTCCCCCCTTTTTTTCTTTCTATTTTTTTGACAAAATATAACCAAGATAAAAGAGATAAGAGAGAGGTTACGTGAGATAGAAATTAAGAGAGAGGGAGAGAGTAACGTAGTGAGTGAGATGAGGGAGGAGTTCTATTTTATTTTATATTCCTTTTTTTTTCTACTGTTCAGCTACAGTACCATGCAACAGAAAGAAATGGCGAGAGAGAGGACGAGAGAGCGAGGAGCGTCGGCTGATGGGACATCGAAGCACTAAAATTTTTATTTACATTTATATCCTTGTGTTAAATGGGTTTGCAATTGTATGGCAACTATAAGCCAAAGTGTGAGTCCTTAGGTTTTAGTGGGTTTCTTTACAAAAAGGCCGTCTAGGCCCGGTGGGACCCCCACCTCCTTTCCCATTGGTCCACCTAGGCTCTAGGGCCCATGTGGGGCTGGTCCATGGTCCACCTTGTACTTAGACCAAGGAGAGGAAGGAAGAAATTCAAACTTCTCTCCCCTTTTTCAAAGGGGCGCCCCCCTTTATAGGTTTTTTATTCATGTTGTAATTTTTTATTTATGGTCACTTGACCACATGGGAGAATAATTCTCCTATCCCCTAAGTACCCCTCCCTAACCCTAGATTCGAGGTTAGTTTGGGTATGTTATCCATTGCTATAGAATCCTTGTATTTCCATAATTTGAGAGATTAATGAGAAGAAATTATTGGAAAATCCAAGAGCCCTTGGTTGCCCCCCCTCTCTTCCCCTTCTTGCAGCTATGAGAGTTGCATCAAATCCAAGGTGTGCAGCCTTGATTCTGGGAGTGATTCCAGCCTCCGCTGGATGCGACTTCCAGCCACCGCCGCCGCCGCCTCCGTTCGTGCCACCGTCGAGCCGCGACATCCCATTCTTTAAAGTGTTGTGCAGGATTCTAAGATCTAGGACATAAGCTAAGAGAAAAGGTCGGTCCTCCGAATCCGTGTATCTAATGATCTTGAAATTTTGAGATATCATCCCCCTTGTTGTTACCTCCTCCCATTTTAAATTTCGTGCCATGCCGCCACCGTTTGCTATTTTTCCCAGTCTTTTAGTTCCACCCCTGACAGTCTACCAATTAGCAGATCTGCGGGATAGTGTCTTGTTGTTAAATTTTTCCCGCCCCCTTAGCCATCTTCAAAAATTCCCAAAAAATTCATTCGTGATCCGCTTTTCCTACTCTACCCACCATAAAATTTTCAAAATCCAGTTCTACCATTCCCCTGTCAGTCAAAATTTATTTTCAGGCAGATCCTGTGCTATCTTGACTGTCTGTAATCCGAACCAGTAGAAATACTTGGGGAACATTGGTTTTCATTTCCAATCCGTTTGTTGGATGGTCGTGAAATTAATTTATGTTGTATCCCTTTAAGTCCTCTATCCAACGACGTTGATCTCGCCTCGATCCACCTCCGGATCTGGGCACAACAATTATTTTCGTGGAGGCACGCATATCTACTCCGAGTTAGGCCAGCAAGAGCAATCTGCTGGATAATTCCTCGAAAAATACACCGGCTCACATTCGGTCACCGCCGCTCCCGGGGATCGACCAGCAACCCCCAAGCAGTGTTCCAGCCAGCCGCCATTGCAAGGAGACGCCCGGGCACCACCGTCCCAGTAGTTGGACCCGCCTGCTGTCCCACCGGCCACGCAGAACCGAACCGGACCAGCAACCCGTCTCCGGCCCGATAGCCTTCCGGCTTGCTGCCCGTCAACCCGAGTTCGCTGCTCCCGGGTCCCACATGTAGCCTTTTACATTCCTGCGTGGAGTGGACAATAAAATCATTTCTGTAATTATTGTAATTATTTATACCGGGAGTACGAGTCTTGGCCGGGGTCGCCTTCCCTATGCCCGGAGCATGGAGGTACGTTTCTGCTCCCCTCTTTGGCATTTACTTTCCTCATATATATTTCATATGCCGTTGCTAGAGTGTGTTAGGATAAATTAGCTCGCTCAAATTTCAATCACCGCTGCGAGAGAGAGCTAGACCCATCCCGTGACCCGATCTGGGCACAAAAGTGAGAGTTGAGCACCCTAACTCATTGTCGGTTTCTCAACCGCGCACATCCGCACGCTTCTCTTGCTAGGGACGAGTCACGAGCTAGAGTCCCAGCTTTGCCTCAAATCGGTCGAGTCGCGTCCCTCATCAAATTGGTATCATAGCTGGTTGAGTCTAGGGTAGTCGTGTCTTAGGAGTCACATTGCACCCTTTACCCAGTATATTAAAAGGTGTCTCCAGAACGATAGGTTACACCTATTGGGAAGGTACACACTTGCGTGAGTGTGATCTTCGGATTAAACCTCCGCCACGTACTGGACACTGGTTGAGTCTAGGTTTGTAGCCGAGTCTGCATTCCAACTTTGCATTGTTGTTGTAGGGTCGTGTCTAGTCCATTAGGGAGTCAGTTTGACTTGTCCTGAATGTTTGGATGCCCAGTCACAGGGGACCCAATTTCCATCTTTCGCAACTATGGCCAATCCCTACGCCCAAGTCCCAATTAAAATGATACACACCCTCATGGATAGGATGGAGAAGCATGACCGAGACACGCGGGAATATTTTTGTCGTGATGAGGCTAGGCTTACTACCATAGAGGATAGGATGGACGCTACCAACTGATCTCTCCAAGGTCTGGTTAGACGAGTCTCCGCCCTAGAGGAAGCCCCGATCAGACCCGTCCAAGGCAACAAGTCTGTGTCTGAGTATATTCGAGACTTTGATGAGTACCTATTGGGAGTTGGAGAGGAGAGCACCACGACCGCATTGTGCTTCCAGAAGGGTATGCGGCTTCACTACCAGTTTGAATTGTTTTGCCGCAACGTGACCACTATGGAGCATGCTTATCAGGTCGCTCTAGAGGTTGAGCCTTTCGAGTCAAGGTTTGATGCTGCCCTACGGAGAGCATCTACCTATCAGTAGGGAGCCGAGCCGGTCGGACGGCCACATGAGCCCACGAGGAAGGACACTCCTGCCCCATGGCCTCACCCGCCCCTGTAGGGGAACCCTTCCCCTCATTTACAGACTCCCACACTTGCGTCGCCTCAGCTGGAGCCATATGTCTTTCCCGAGGGTGAACTTGTCATTGGGGAACCATTAGCTAGCTGGTTAAGGAAGGGCCTAAGTCTGGAAGCTCCGATCCCTTACAACCCATCCTTGGAGAAAACACTCCCTGTAATTCCCATTAACTCTTTTCACACCACTTTTCAGTCCTTCTGCTTTGTAGAGAGTGTGAAGGATCTTCTGATGGGGACATCTAGATTAGGGCTTAGTGGCCTCAACCCATTTGATGGGGAGATCACTCCCGTCCCATGGCCCATTGGGTCAGGCCCAACAATGCTAGGACTATTTTATCTTTTTTATTATGATTTTCCCTTTACTAGTATTTAGTTAAGTCTAAATTGAGTCCATTTGAGTCATGTAAGCCTTAATGGGCCAACTAAATAAGGCCCAAATGGCCAATTGTTGAGACTAGCGCGGTTATGGGTCACTGGTAGCTTAAATTCACCCCAGGGATAGCAGGGTCTTTTTTCATTTGTTAGGGGCAAGTTTGGTCATTTGTAAACCCTGGCATCTCCTATAAATAGGGGACCACGGGCTCTCATTTGGAGTTAGTGAAATAGTGAAAGAAAATCAGTTTTTGTGTGAGAATTATTGTTTTCCCTTTCCCTCTCCCTCTCTCTCTCTTGCTTGTGTGCGCACCTCCCTCCCTCTTTTGTTGCGCCCCTGTGGTTTTTATGATAGCAAACACTATAAGTCACCATGTATCTGCATGCAAGATTGAATGTTGATAAAATATGCATTTGGTCATGCATCTGTTCATTGCACTGTGCGTTAATGAGGATCGTTTGTTGTGCAGTGTTTTTGTGCTGTCAATACTCTTGTGTGCTCATCTGTGTATGAAGCATTAAGTCTATGCAGGTTCAGCTCTATGTTAGATTAGGTTAGTGCATATCTTGAAGTTCTACCGTATGAAGTCTGTGCACGCCTGAGTTGTGCTTGCATTTGGTCTGTGCAAGTTTAGGTGTCAAAGGACTCAGGTCACTGCAACATCTGCATTTAGCATTAAGTCGGTGCATATGTCTACTAGGCCGCATTGCAGGTCTGTGCATATGCCGCATCTCCAGCGAACCAGGTCTGTGCATTGATGTCTTGAAGTAAAGCTAAGTCTGTGCATATCTGAGTCTAAGAGTCACGTAGTCAGTGCATACCGTGTACTACTCACATTGAGTCGGTGCAACATATTGTTGTACACCGATCAAGTCGGTGCAATCATTGATATTGCGTATAAGTGAGTCCGTGCATACCTGTCTACTTTAGTGTAGGTTCCATATTTAGTCAGTGCAATCTACTGTGATGGGTGCGAAAATAGGAAGAAACGTAGATCCACAGGGGGGTGAATGGATCTTCTTAAGACAGTTAACCCAACTTTAAAAAATTGAATAGAACTATGATGGCTTGTTAGTGAACACTTTCTCAAACACTAGAGATGCACGCCTGATCAACTATTTGAACACTTGTGAATGGAACCTATCTAGGCTATTAGAAACAATCAACCACACACGAGAAAGACATTCAATCACACTGCACAAGATATTTTAGGTGGTTCGGTCAACTGACCTACATCCACCCCATACTCCAACCAGAGTATGGCTTCCTGCTGACTCACAGCTTCAGAGACCGCAGATCTATAACTTTGGGGGAAAATTCCAGACCGCTGAGCCTCACAGCATGCGGACAAGAGTAACGAATCCTCTGCAATGCTGATAAACAGCTTGATCCGCTGGGCTTTATAGCTTAGCTGACTAGAGGAAACCTCCTCTGCTACCGCTGACGAACAGCTTGAACGAGTATCAAAGAAGAAAGAACGAAAAGAACAAAACACAGCAAACAGAGGGCTGTCAATAAATCGAAAATGAAAAATGCTCGCGCAGGAGCCAAGTGTCTCGGATCTGATCCAGAGAACACTACTTAAAACCTGATCTTCAATGTGCTGCTCTTTCTTCCCTTCAAAACTATCTCTCTCTTTCTATCTCTTTCTGTCTCCTTTCTTTTCAGGTGCTCGAACTCCACTTTTTCTCTCTGATTCTTCTTTTGTATCGTGCTACACACTTCCTCCTCTTTTTTTTTTCATGGGCATCAGATGAAGGGCGTGTCCTTTCCACGATTACCGCCCAAATGCTTTGGCCCACGTGGCAGCATCCTAGCTCAGTGCTTTCCACGTGTCTCGATCATGGCACCTCCTCCACTCTCGGATCACGTGCCACTTTTAGAAGTTCGGATCACTTGGCCTCAGTTCTCTGGAGAGAAAATCTCTATCAGGAGAACAGTAGTCATTCGGTCAAACATTTTATAAGCAGAGTTATGCATGCACGAACTCGTATATGAATAAGTCAACATGCACTCACTTGATGCATATATTAGGCAAGTCACACACACAGACCATCGGTGTACATAATAAGGTATGCACAGACTCACTATGGTTATAGGGAAAAGAAATGCACAGACTACGTGTGGGTGCATCCTGCAAGAGTGCACTGAGATCGTACACTAAATTCAGTAATGAAATGCACCGGGGTTGGTATGCAGACCAAGCAAAAACTTGCACCGATCTTCTAAGTGCACTGACCTAGATATGCCTTAGGCCAAGGATTGCACCCACTAATGAATGCACTGACTTTGGTGAATGCGTATATAGAAACTGCACCGACTCAAGCTAACACCAAATATGTAATGACTCCTTTAACCTATGCATGGACTGTGTGCAACAAACGCAAGGTGCACAGATAGATTTATGCAATCCAAATGATCAAATGATTAAATGTGGCCAAATTTATGCAATCCAGTCTTCACGTGACTTATAATTTATCATCATTAAAACTAGGGTTCCAACAATCTCCCCCTTTTTGATGATGACAACTATAATTTATGTATGATTGAAACAAATAGAGAGTTTATATGTTGACATGCATGGCAAAGATGACATTCAACATAAAACGTGCATCCAACACAAATATGCACTATGTAAAGGTTACATTTCTATGTACAATAGGAGAATACAGACTAGTGTCTGAGTGAACTATCTCATTCAGCATAAAAACTGTCAATCAATGCAAGCTTTACATTAGAAACCTAAAAAACTGTCAAACTGTCAAAAGAACTGTCTGTCCATGTCATAAAACTATCCATCAGAGTAAGCTTTCATACACCCAAAATGCTCATCAGAGTAAGCTTTCATACACCCAAAATGCTCTCCCCCTTTGTCATTATAAAAAAAAATGTGGAATCCATGGGAATCAATGACCTCTATAACTCCCCCTATCTCTAGGATGATGTGCAGAGCTGGAACTAGGGGTTGAGGATCTGTTCAGCACTGATGTATGTAAATTGCTAATGGAGTCCAACTACTCATTTAATTTTCGATGTATAGTATCCCCAAGTCTGTCCACTAGGGAGGTAGTAGCAGTCAACTTTGTGAGATTTTGTTTGATACTCTCTGAGAGATTTTCAAATTTAGATTGAACATCTTGAAACTTATTGATGACCTCAGGCTGACTGACTGCTATATTACTCAATGTACTCTTTATCAACTCAAATTCAATCTTCAGATCAAAAGTGTTGCTGAGAATTTGAGCCAGCCTGGTGAATGTTGAAATTTGTGTATCTCGTATATTGTTCACCATGTCAGCAATTCTATTGCTGATTCCCATAAGAGATTCCAGAATCTCTCGAACTGTTGCATCAGTCTTTTGCATGGCAGTCATGAACTCAATCCATTGGGTTTTCGTAACCCTTTCCAAATGTTGCAAACGGGAATTTACTTTGTCCGGTTGAACGGTGTTGAACAGAAACTGTTTATTCTTCAGTTCATTCTGATTCAACACTATCTCAGTCAGATTCGCCAGCATCTGTGCAATATTTGGCTCAGGACTAGGTCTCGATGAACTAAAAGTGGATGCACTCGACTCTGGAAACTCAGTAAAGTACTCATGTTGTTGTTTTGGAGGTGGAGTGGATGGTATACCAAGACTAATCATTTCTCCAAGGTAAGGTCCATATGAAGGAGCAGGAGCAAGAGATATTCTTTGATACATCTGACATTAAGGAGCTGGTCCCATGACATACTCCAGTGTACCCTATTCAGTGGCCCCTGGGGCTTCTTGTGGAACTTCTTGTTCTCTTGGCTGATCACCCTCCTGATCATTGACAACAGACTCAACAATTTCTTCAAAAATTTTATCAGCATCTTCTGTCAAAATCTGTGTAACCACCCTAGATAGCAGTTCTTCATCAATTTCAGTTTCTTCTTCTCTTTCATCTTCTATGCCTTGTGGCTCAGCTTCTTGAATTTTTGCTTCTTTTCGTTGTTCTTCTTCTTGTTCTTGCTGAACAACTTGCTGTTCCTGCTCAAATTGTACTCCAAATTTATCAAAAAGCTCACTGATATTCTGATCCAGCTGCTGTATAATTTGAGTATCAGTTAGGTTCAGTTCATGGACTTCTTGCTCTAGTTGTAGATCATTGAGATTCTTCTCAACGGGTTCAACAGCAGAATCTTGGTTTTGTTCAGCTAATATAGAAGGAGTTTCTTCTTGAGGAATCTAGGGAGGCTGTTCTGACACAGTTTTCACTTGAACTTTCCTCTTCTTCTTTAACGGAGCATGCTTTACTGATTTCTCTTTTCTTTGAAATTCACCAGAAGGACTCTCTGAGTTAGTCTTTTTCAGCCTCATGTAAGTATCAATGAACTCCATGTTGTACACATTAATGTTTTGGAATTTTTTTCGAAGGCTCATCTTCTAAGGCTATGTTTTCCTTCGTGAAAATAGCAGTTAGGTGAGCTGCATAGGGCAAATATCTTCTAGACTCTTTGCAAGTCCTCATTATCTGAATCATTATTTCAGGCAAACAAACTCAGATTCTCTTAAGCAAACAATATAACACAAATCTCTGAATGTTGGTCAGTCTTCCTCTCCCTCCGACTTGTGGAGTGATCATAGCAGTGAGAATGTGATGCAGCAATCTCTTGAGAGGAGAGAAACTGTTTGCATTAAACCGACCCAATTTTAACTGATTTTTATCTTGGGGATTCTTAGGCTAATCTGTGATGACAGAGTATACCTCATGAAGATCACATGCAAACTTTCTTTCAATTACTCCTTCTTCTGGTATTCTAAATACAGTATGTAGGAGATGTTTAGAGACTTCAATCCTGGACCCCTTGGCTTTAGAAACCAGTATTGCCTGATCCAAATCATATTTCAGGTTCTGGTAGAACTCTGCTACGAGTCTAGGATAGTATACCCTATGCTTACCCAAAAACTTTAACCATTTCTGAGCCTTAAAAATTTCAATGAACTCAGGAAATTTCTCAATCATTTTCTGGTCATGAAAGTCTACGTATCGTGGCAAGACTATCTTGCCGACTTCCAATGTTATTTCTGCATGTCTTGAAGCTTCAGTTGTGATATCTTCTTCTTCGAGTACCTTTCTCTTATCTCGACCATGCGCTGTCTTCAGCTTCTTTACCTTCGATAATGCCGCAACCACCTTCAATGACTCTTGATCTTCTACCGAGTGTACCTCTGTTTCCTTTCTCTTCCCCTTGCCCGACTTCTTCTGAACCGATTCTGATGTTACACCTACTGCATGTGACTCCTTTGATCTTCGCTTATAGGCTATGGTCACATTGGTCTCCAAGACTTGAGGAGATGAGGGTTGCCGCTCTTCCGTGATTTTCTTCTTCCCCTCACTCATGGCCGACGGAGAGGACATGGTGGAAGCAAAAAGAAGAGAGGGACGAGACGGATAGAGATAATGGACGTGATGAGAAGAGGGAAGGCTGGAGAGGTGAGCTTGCTAGAAGAACTCGAGTGAATAAGACGAGAGAGCGGGAGGCCGCTTCGACTTCAAAGGGGAAGGTATGATGGGTGAGGCAAGTAGGGTTACGTATATACTAGAGACACTGCCAACTTTACCAATATTCAACAATTAATACCCAAACTACCCCTTACTTAAAATAAAATGCCTTTCTACGCAAAAATGTGGTTTCCGACATATAAGATTATATCATAGAATTCAATTCTCCACAAGTTATCCCTGTGAGCCAATAGAAATGAGATAGCTTAATCAAGGAAATAACCCACTCAAAGAGATCATTAATCTTACTAGGTCCCTTTTATTAGCCAATTACTGATTGAAGAATCCAAATTTTATATGGACATTAAACCAGTCTAAATTTTCTGAACAGACCAAAGGGTCAACCATGTTTTAATTGAACTTTTGCCAAAAGAGATTTTCATTGAACATTTCAGTATAACTGCCCCTTTTTTGCTCAAGGAAACATGTTGATTAAACTCCAGAGTCCCTAGTTACTCAGTGCAGTTTACCTTTATGTTTCATAATGATTTTTTTTTGAACAGAGATAGCATTCATTATCATGTCTTGACCTCTGAATTTCTTTGAAACAGATGATCAGTTTCTCAAATAATATACCATTTCTCTGTCACACTCAATTTTTATTTAATGGCGTATTCCGAGATCTTTTGTCAGAATTTTTCTTTAGATATGACATAAGGATCATATAAACCTTGGATTTTCTATCAGATTGGTTTATTACTAAGGACTTTCAGATTATTGATGCCCTACTAAGCAATTTCCAATTTGGACTATTTTAAGACCATTGAGGTATCTTCCAGGGTTAATTGTGAGAGCTTTTCAGATAAGATTATTATTCATACACCAAAAATCACATCTTAGTTCAGATCAGCAATTTCATTCTTAGTTCAGGGTGATCTTAGTAGTTCATTATTGAAAATGAGTAAAGGTGATAGTATTCAGATATTACTCCCCATGACTTGCACATTCTATGAATTCTTGAAGACAAATGAGAGTGGTAGAGGAAGACAACGAACAAAGTGATGTAGGTGAGGACCACTCACGAGCAGAGTTAATACTAAAGGCTAGTTCGCACAAATCCAAAGGCACACCCTGAATGACCATCAGCATATAACCATCCATCTCTATAAACCATCGAGCAATCAGCCTTCCGGGAAGTAAGAGAATCCAAAAGCCCAAAACACAACCATTTGACTTCTCATATTAGACCAGATTCAAGCTGACTCTAAAGTCAATACCATAAGAGCAGAACCTTGCAAATAATCAGACACATAAAGCTAACTACCCAAGCAACAATGAAACACTAACCAAAACATGTATTCTATCTCTGAATGGTCACAGCTCCCCCTCAACATGTGTTGATATGTCAAACAACCACTATCTGATTCTCTTAAAGCACACAGACATGTATCAACATTATATGCATTCTACAGGAACATGCACAGACCTATTTATGTCATAACATACAAACGGATTGCACCGACCTCATCTAACTCGAGGCAAGGGATGCACCGAGTTTATATGCATGCAACTGATAAGTGCACCGACTTGCTTACATGAAGTAACAGTTCTTGCACAGATGTTATAACGCTCTAGTTAGGCATGCACGGATGTTATATGTTAACATTACTAACTGTGCACAGATTTGGCAATGCAATGCAGTTGTATCAATTTGATATGTCAAGAGGTCATGCAGATGTATGCCTCTACTCATTAACATGAAGAACTGCCCAAAGTCAATACCACAAGAGTAGAACCTTGCAAATAATCAGACACATAAAGCTAACTGCCCAAGCAACAATGAAACACTGACCAAAACATGTATTCTATCTCTGAATGGTCACAGCTCCCCCTCAACATGTGTCGATATGTCAAACAACCACTATCTAATTCTCTTAAAGCACACAGATATGTATCAACATTATATGCATTCTACAGGAACATGCACAGACCTATTTATGCCATAACACACAAACGGACTGTACCGACCTCATCTAACTCGAGGCAAGGGATGCACCGAGTTTATATGCATGCAACTGATAAGTGCACCGACTTGCTTGCATGAAGTAACAGTTCTTGCACAGACGTTATAACGCTCTAGTTAGGCATGCACGAATGTTATATGTTAACATGACTAACTGTGCACAGATTTGGCAATGCAATGCAGTTGTATCTATTTGATATGTCAGGAGGTCATGCAGATGTATGCCTCTACTCATTAACATGAAGAACTAACTAACTAAACATCTCACAGGGAGTTTGCATGGATTTCATTCTCAATATGTATTACTCTTAAGAAATTAGCATCAATCATCAGATTATTTTTTTTTTCAATCAATCATGGAACATTCCACAAAGAATATTATTCAAATAAAATTGAAGAGTGGAATTTGACTGACCTTAGTGCCCTGAATTTATTTAGCCCCATTTTTATTTTATCTTCAGGAGCACACCTGCAGCCAAAGAGTGATTTGAACAGCCTTGGACCCCAAGGATTCTTGGGTCCAACTAGATGAATAGCACCCTACATTGATGCTCTCCAGTTATTCTAGGAACAATTAAAAATAGTATGACCTAATCTGCCACACATATTGCAAATGGGAGGTTTATGTATGAATATAGGATTCTGAACTCTCCTATATGCAACATGGTTCGTGTGAGCAGGATAGATTTTTCTGTCTTTTAAAAACCAGCATTCAGATTTAACATGCCCAAATCTTCCACAGTTAAAGCAATTAACACTCTGATTTTGAAATTTCTTCACATGCTTCTTTGCATAACCATTTCTATAGTTTTGATCTTCCTGTTTCTTTAAATAACAGTTATGCATGTAATGACCCTTTTTGCCACAGTAATAACATGCAATGGAGATATTTCTATCAGGAATTTTCACAGACTTATTTCGAACTGTGTTGGTATGCTTGCATGCATCTAACTCATCATTTTTTAATACTATGCAATCATCTATGACATGTCCTTTCCGACCATAGTAGTGACATGAAATATTTCTTTTATTGTTCACATGCACTGTTGTGACAGATTTATCCTTTGCATGTGCATGTGAGTGTGTGTGAGTATCATTGTGAACTTGCACAGAAGAATCAAAAGCAGATTTGGACTTATTTGAAATAACCTTCTGTTTCCGTTTTTGAGTGTCTTTCAGATTTTTAGTTGAATTGTCTACTTTCTGGGCAGTGAATTGAAAGACAGTTGAGCTGGATGGCTTTTCCTGTTCAGAACTTTTTACAAAAACAATGAGGTTCCTTTTCATATCAATCTTCCTATTAACAGGATTGAAACCCAAGCCTTCTTTCTGGAAATTCACATTTGACCCAAGTAGTTTATTCAAGTTATCTTCACCCTTAACAAACTTTGAAAGGGAATTTTTTAGATCTTCAATTTCAGCTTACAAAGTGGCAGCATCATGTTCACAGGAGATAACTTGTTGATGCAGACAGTCATTGAGATTTTTTAAAGATTCGTTTTCTTGTCGCAGCTTTATTTCATTATTTATTTCATTTTCCTCCAAAATAGATTTTCCTTTTTCATAAGCCATCCATCTTTCAGAAAGAACTGTATTAAGGACCATCAGCTTTTTATTCTGTTCCTTCAAGTTACTCTTCTCTTCAATCAATTTATCTTGATATTCATCAGTTTCCTTTTTCTGTTTAACCAATGACTCATTTTCTTCTTTCAGGGATCTAATTAGATTCTTCTGCATATTGTCATCTGAATCAAGGTCTTCAATTAGTTCCTTTAAGAATGCACATTCATTACATGAATTTTCATCTCTAGCAAGTTTGTTTCTTAAATTCTCATTTTCAGATTTCAAATTTTCTTTCTCAACTTTTAAGCGTGTAACTTCATTAATCATTTCTTTTCTCAACTTGTTCTTTTCTGATTTGACTCTATCATATTTATTGAGTAAATGCTCATTCATGGAGACTAAATCATCATAGCTAAAATCCTCAGCTTCAGAATTTACTTGGGAGGATGAGTCCCCGGACTGATCTCTGACCATCAGGCACATTTCTTCATCTCCAACAGATCTTCCCAATATTCTGTTGATGATAGCCGCTGCACTCCTGCATTCATTGACATATGGAACATAGTTAGAGTCTATTGCCCTTTTGGTTAGATCTAGGGCCTTTTTATTTTCATCAAACTTCTGTCTGTCTGAAGATTTCCACTGGGATTTGTCCTCTGGAACTTCATACAGACTAAGAGCTATAAGAACCCAAAGATCTGAATCCACATGCATCACATAGTCTCTAAAGGAGCCATACCAGCCATAAAAATTAGAACCGATGTATACTGGAATTTCAGCCGTAAATTCACTACAAATCAGATCAGGAGCAATGCTAAGAGTCGGATCAAACCAGATCGCACCTAAACCAAATCAAGGAATGGATCTGCAGGTCGTTGGACCCTCTGTACAGAAAACCCACTCTGATACCAATTGATGGGTGCAGAAATAGGAAGAAACGTAGATCCACAGGGGGGTGAATGGATCTTCTTAAGACAGTTAACCCAACTTTAAAAAAATGAACAGAACTATGATGGCTTGTTCAGCGAACACTTTCTCAAACACTAGAGATGCACGCCTAATCAACTATTTGAACACTTGCGAACGGAAGCTATCTAGGCTATTAGAAATAATCAACCACACACGAGAAAGACATTCAATCACACTGCACAAGATATTTTAGGTGGTTCAGTCAGCTGACCTACATCCACCCCATACTTCAACCAGAGTATGGCTTCCTGCTGACTCACAGCTTGAGAGACCGCTGATACACAGCTTTGGAGAAAAATCCCAGACCGCTGAGCCTCACAGCTTGCTGACCAGAGGAACCAATCCTCTGCAATGCTGACAAACAGCTTGATCCGCTAGGCTTTATAGCTTAGCCGACCAGAGGAAACCTCCTCTCCTACCGCTGACGAACAGCTTGAACGAGTATCAAAGAAGAAGGAACGAAAAGAACAAAACATAGCAAACATGGGGCTGTCAATAAATCCAAAACGAAAAATGCTCGCGTAGGAGCCAAGTGTCTCGAACCTGATCCAGAGAACACTACTTAAAACCTGATCTTCAATGTGTTGCTCTTTCTTCCCTTCAAAACTATCTCTCTTTTTCTATCTCTTTCTATCTCCTTTCTTTTTAGGTGCTCGAACTCCTCTTTTTCTCTCTGATTCTTCTTCTATATCGTGCTACACACTTCTTCTTCTTCCTCCTCTTTTTTTTTTATTTCATGGGCATCAGATGAAGGGCGTGTGCTTTCCATGATTCCCGCCCAAATGCTTTAGCCCACGTGGCAGCATCCTAGCTCAGTGCTTTCCACGTGTCTCGATCCTGGCACCTCCTCCACTCTTGGATCACGTGCCACTTTTAGAAGTTAGGATCACTTGGCCTCAGTTCTCTGGAGAGAAAATCTCTGTCAGGAGAACAGTAGTCATTAGGTCAAACATTTTATAAGCAGAGTTATGCATGCACGGACTCGTATATGAATAAGTCAACATGCACAGACTTGATGCATATATTAGGCAAGTCACACACACAGACCATCGGTGTACATAATAAGGTATGCACAGACTCACTATGGTTATAGGGCAAAGAAATGCACAGACTACGTGTGGGTGAATCCTCCAAGAGTGCACTGAGATCGTGCACTAAATTCAGTAATGAAATGCACCGGGGTTGGTATGCAGACCAAGTAAAAACTGGCACCGATCTTCTAAGTGCACTGACCTAGATATGCCTTAGGCCAAGGATTGCACCGACTTTGGTGAATGCGTAAAAAGAAACTGCACCGACTCAACCTAACACCAAATATGTACTAACTCCTTTAACCTATGCATGGACTGTGTGCAACAAACGCAAGGTGCACAGACAGATTTATGCAATCCAAATGATCAAAGGCAGCCAAATTTATGCAATCCAGTCTTCACATGACTTATAGTTTGTCATCATTAAAACCAGGGTTCCAACATAGCAATCTACTCATATTTAGTCGGTGCAATCTACTGTACATTGGACATGAAGTTTGTGCAACGGTTGTTCCGTGCATGATATCATCGGTGCATACCTTTACATAGCGAGAGTGAAGTCGGTGCATCTTTACTCTGCATGCCATCAAAGTCTTTGCATATCTCACTGAACGCACTTCACGATCGGTGCACATTTTTTCTAAAGCACATGGAGGACCTGTGCATGTCTTGGCTTGTGCACAATCAAAGTCTGTGCATTGCTATAAAATCTATGCATATCCTGCAATACACGACACATGGTCTGAGCATTGTTTGGGATACGTTCTGTGCATATGTCTAAGTCTTTAGCTTTAAACTATTTGCTTGTCTTGCAAAAGTTACGCAAGGTCTGTGCATAACTGCACGATGGCAAATGTAGTCGGTGCTAACATTTTTCTTATTTCTTTGCCAGATCTGTCAGTTGGTCAAGCACGTGTCCAGCAAATCTACAACCTGGAAATAAGAGTGCCAGGTTTAAGGCTCATGATCGGAGGCAAGGAACGGAATGGATGAACCTGCCACGTGGACAGCTACTCTACCGAGATTCTGACACGTAGCTAAGGGATTCCAGAACTCTCTTGGCGGGAGTGTTCCCTCCACACGCTCAATGTGTGAGCTCGTGGGTCCCAGGTCTGAAGATATATAAAACCCCTCTTCTGCAATCAAAGCATAAGTAGAACAATGAAGAGAAGAGAAAGAAGCAGAATCAGAGAGTGAGCAGCAGAGAAAAGAAGAGTGAGCCAGAATCTGATAAGAATAGAGAAGACAATAGAGATCTGAGGAGAGATAGAAGAAGAGAAAAGCGTGAGAGAAAAAGAAGCAGAGAGAAAAAGAGAGAAAGAGGAAGAGGAAGAGGTTGAGAGTTCATGAGAAAGAAGAAAAGGAAGAAAGAGTGAGAGAGAGCTCATGGAAAGGAAGGTGAAGCTGATTGAAGACCTGTTCAATTGGACCTTGGATCATATCCAAGCCAGTCAGCTCCTGCGAGAGCCACATCTATTTTAAGATCGTTTCCAACATTCCGGTGCTGTGATTTCTATCTTTTGTTTTTATTTTAAACCTTTGTTTCAAGCTGTGAGTCAGCGGAGCAAGCTGTGTTGCTCAGCGTTACAGAGGAGGATTCCTCTGGTCGGCTAAGCTGTATTGCCCGGCGTGTCAAGCTGTTAGGTAGCGGATGGCTAAGCTGTATTGCCCAGCAGAATCAAGCTGTGATGCTCAGCGGTTGTAGGCAAGCTGTAATACCCAGCGGTTTAAGTTGTGTATCAGCGGGAAGCCTCACTCTGGTTTGAGTGGGGGATGGATGTAGGTCTGCGGGTAGTAGACTGAACCATCTAAAAATCCCTTGTCCATTATGGTTTGACTGTCTATTCTGTTCCGCGAGATGTATGCTTAGGCTCTTTCATGATAGTTTGATCTTATATCTAGTGAGAGATTGGTTTGCACACTGTGCATTTGATTTCGGTCTTGAGAGAGTCTAGTTGATTAGTTGAACTGAGTCATCTCCTTAGCTTATATAGAGTAGATCAGAAGTTCAGTTTATCTGATCTTCATTCGTTATTTGAAGAAGAGCATCTAAGTCGTTCAAGGCATCTATATGAGTTTAATTCCGCATCATTGTCCAGCATTGTTTTAATTGGGCAAAGTTTTGAAGATGGATTCATTCACCCCCCCCTCTGAATCAGGTTTGCACCTTCGCACCTAGTCCTTACAAACTAACAATTGGTATCAGAGCGGGTGTCTGCACAGAGGGTCCAGCGACCGGCAGATCTGATCCGTAATTGGCTTCGGTGCGATCTGAGTTGATCCGTTCGCTTGCATTGTTTTGATCTCTTCTGTATTTAGAATTCTGATCCTGTCTGAGCATGGAATTCATGATTGATCTCCCGAGGTTTGAGGGTCTAGGTTTTTACAAGTGGTTTAATCAATTTAGAGAGTATGTGATGCAAGTTAATCCAGATCTATGGATAATAATTGCACACAGCTCTTATGAAGTTCTAAAGGACAATTCCTTATGGAAAACTTTGGACCACTTGAAATTCGCAAAGAATTAGAAGGCCCTGGAGTTAACTCGAAGGGCTATAAATACTGACAAGTTTCGATGTGTGCTAAATTGTTGCAGTGCGTCAGAAGTTGTTAATATGGTTGCAGCCATCAAATGTCAGGATGAGGTGAAGTGTCTCATGGCAGCAGACGAAGACCAGGGTTATATGGATGAAACTTCGTCACAGGTAAACTCTGACACTGCTAATTTCTGCCTCGAAGATTTGATTGTGTTGAATGAGCATTTAATTGAGAAGTACGATAAAATTAAATATGAGAAGAAGAAACTAAGAAAAGAAATGTTGCATGAAGTCAGAAGTATGAAGGTGGAAAATGAAAACCTAAAGTCAGATATGAACGGAAAAGAAAATGAAATAAAACACTTGAAGTTTGAGAATGAGAGTTTAAGGAATAGGCTCATCAAAGAAAATGATTCTTGAAATGAATGTGCCGTTCTTAAGGATTTGATTAATGATGTAGATTATGATGACAATTTGAAAAAGGAATTAATCACATCCCTGAAAGAAGAAAATAAACTATTATTGGAAAAGAAAATTGAGGTTGAAGAAAGTGAAGAAAAATTGTTTGAAGAAAATGACTACTTGAAAGATCAAAACAAGAAACTGATGGTTTTGAACATTATATTTTCTGAAAAACTCATGGCCATTGAAAAAGGTAAGGTAATTTTGAATGACAAAGAAGCTAATGAGAATTTGAAGATACTGTAGAAAAATGAAAATTTGAAAAGACTCAATGATGGTTTGCATAATCAAATAATTTCATGTGAAGATGACATTGTGTTATTGCAAACTGAAATTGATAATCTAAAAGCTTCTATGTCTAAATTTGTGAAAGGAAATGACAATTTGAATAAATTGCTTGGCTCTAATGTGAATTTTCAGAAAGACGGACTTGGTTATGTGCCTGTTAATAAATGGACTAATGAAAAGAAGAAGTCAACTGTATTCGTGAAAAGCTCTGAACAGGCTAACCAAACTAGTTCTTCTATCTTTCAATTCACTGCAAAGAAAGCTGAAAATTCAAATAAAAATTAGAAAAAAGTTCAAAAATCAAAGAAAAATGTTAATATGAATAAGTCAAAACTTGTCCTTGATTTACATGTGCATGCTGCTCACTGCTCACACACACATGCACACTCTCATGCGAATGTCAATTCTGTCAATCAAGTGAATGTGAATAAAAAGGTAGTAACATATCACTATTGTGAGAAGGTTGGACATATTATGTATGACCATTTAACATTGATAAATGATGAAAGAAATGTTGTTAGGATGTATCCTAGAAATCATCTTCCTAGGAAACCTCATACTGACCAGAAAAAGAAAATTAAATGTTATTGCTGTGGCAAGTTTGGCCACATTGCTGCCTTCTTTTGGCATGCTCCAGAGAAGAAACTTAAGTTTGAATTTGTTTCATTCCCTGCTAAAAGAAATCTCTCAGGCCTAAATAAGTTTCTTGTGAATCATGTCTCTGACATAACTTACCTCGGTTCTAGAGGCAAGTACATTGAATGCTCCCATTGTGGGAAGGCTGGCCACTCAGTCAAAGACTGTTGGCATGTTCAGAAAAAGAATGATTCTAGTGTAAACAGAAAGAGAAGTTTTCATGTTAACAGAAGTAGAAATCATGTTCAATCATATCCAATTCATGCACATGCTCATTCCTATAAAAAGAACATGAAAGCTAGAGTTTCCTATCACTATTGTAGACAGTTTGGTCATTTCATGCCTAATTGCCATTTGATGAACTCTGATGATCGTTTAGCTCAGAAAAACCTAAAAGCACCCTTTAGAGGTGCCACTCACTCTGCAGGACCCAAGACATCTTGGGTATCTGTTGATGCAAAATAAGGAAATGCTTTGAAGGTGTGCCTTGGAAGCTGATGAATAAAGGGGTAATAAACCAAGGCATCCAAGTTGGTAAAACCCCATTATGGTACTTTTCAGGTAATATCTGTAGTCTTCACATTTGTTCAGTTGAATTTCAATGGAATCTGTTTTAAAATGCATAGTATGTTAAATCAGTTAGAATGGATTCTTTAAATATTCATTTGTCATTTGCATTGTTCAATTTAAATTCTCTGTGATAGAACTCTACTCCATCTGATCGAATCTTTCATCATTTGCATATGTTGTATTTAGAATCTTCATACATTGCATAAAGTCAGGGGGAGCTAGTCAAAACATTCCGCGTGTGTCATGCATACTTGTTAGGCTAATTCCCTGCATGGTCTTCATGTCATTCATGAGTTGTTAATGCATTTGCATACATATAGTAAATTGCATAACAGTTCATTAATCTTGAAAACACCATAAAGAATGTTGAGTGCATGCATTCAGGGGGAGCTCACGGGTACTCATGATACATGTATGTCAGTCTTCTTATTATGACATATACACTTCTTGATATCCCATGCATTTTGTCAGGGGAAGCATCTATCTTGATTCTCATTATGACAAGTTTTCACTCATCCTGCACACATTGTTTTTCCTATAAGACATGTCAACAAGTGGTATCACTTCTTCCCACCTGCTCTTGAGTCTAAAACCCCATGTGTATTGCTATTGGTGTTGCTGAAAGGGAGCTTCGCTTGGAAGAATTATGTACTACTGATTCTGTCTGAAACTTCTCATTATTTGAACTCTCACTTATCTTGAATCTGAAACTTCTCGGTCTGCCACTTCTTAAGCTGCTGAAGGAAAGAATCACTTGATTTCATTCTTGTCACTACTGTCAAGCCGGTTGGATTGACTCTGTTCTATGTTGTGACCCTTAAAGAACCCTTCCCATTTGATCAATTCATTGCTGCACTTGCTTGAAAATCTTCTCAAATATTTTCAGATTAGATACTCCTGAAAATTCCTTCATTCTCTGATTAATGCTGTCATGAATACACTCCTTGTAAGCTGAAATATTGTAAATGCTTTCACTGCAACTGATCATTATTTCTGCTGATGATAGTTGTTTGACTACATTGCTTGAACTGATCTTGAATAAACTTAAATATGTGTATCTGCTTATTGTAGTTATTTATTTCCTTACCGGCTTAAAAGTCCTTCTTATCTCTTCTACTAAATCAATACGAGAAATAAATGAAAGGTAGAAGGGGGCAGAAGTATGTGAACCTGTGTGATCACCACCAAGATGCCAGACGTGATGAACATGCCGTACCTTGGAAAAGAAAGGGAGACACTCACCTTTAACTAGCACTGCAAGGATGCGCGGCCCGTGAAGAACCGCCTTAAGTATGCGTTGCCGCTCGACAGATCGGTCGTCAGTGCTGGGGTGGAACGCAGGATGAAGTGCGATGGAGGAAGAATGGTTCAGGACCGACCGCGGGAAGGAGACGAACGGTGCAATATCGGCCGTACTTCCCTTAGAACGGACAGGATGGAACCGCCCAACGCCACCACGCCTTAAGATGTGAAAGCTCAATCTCCACCCTTTCTGGCTGGCCAGAAAGGATGGGCCTCATGCTAGTGCGTCACTGACCTGCAAAGAAATGTAGAAAACACAAGAAAAAAACCCAATATTAGAACTATAAAGTGTAGTAACTATAAGGAGGAAGAGAAATAAACATAAAGTAATTGGAGCGGGGGATACCTGGTGTAGATTTGTTAAATGGACTATCCCACCCCCTTCAACTAAGCATGTGTATATGCACATGAACAAGCATGAACCGGCATGAAAGTATACACAAAAGGGGGTTAAATAGACATAGAAACGTACCGTGATCGCCACCAAGAGTTAACAACGCCACAAGGATGAAGAAAGGAGTGCAACGGTGCCGTGTACCTTGAAAAAGGATGAAGACTTGATGGCGCTTGAGAACGGGGTCCGAGGAACGGTGTAGGATCGACCTCTTCTCCTCCCAGTCGGCTAGAAGAAGACGGCCTCACGTTCATATCATGCTCTCCTGTAAAACAAAGCCAAAACATGAAGACAAAAGCCATTAGATCATGCATGGGTAGTATCAATCCCGGAGTGATAAAATAGGGGTAGAGATTGAGGGCAAACTCACCGGGAGGAGGTTTTTAACCCCTATAGAAGGGTGGAAAAGATAGGTGTATGTGTTGTGCATGCATGAGATTTGAAATCACGGGATTTGATTGAGAGAATAGAGAGAAAACGTTGATGCAAATCGTGGAAAAATACATGTGTAGCAGAAAATGCAGAAAATTGTGATGATTTGTGATTTTGAGGAGATTAAAACTAAGAGTATAGATAACCAAATTAAGCCCAGAAGGATGCAATGGAAAGCCAATACTTCCCTCTTCAAGCTGGGGTCGAAGTTGTGAGTTGGAGTTGCAGCATGGCTTTGCCCCACGTCTGGAAATAGCCCCCCTTTGCAACTGTGAACTGGGCAATTTATATAGAGGTGGTAGAAAACACCAAAAGTTATCCCAAGATTTTAGAGGATAGAGTCCACCTAAATTCATGTTCTATAGATCGATCTCGAGATAATACAAAGGATAAGAAGTAGGAACAAGTGGGACTCAATTTGGTGGAAGGATCTGGAAGATATGGCTTCTAGAAGGGAGCCCTAGAGCTTAATCTGCAGAGTTTGTGTTGAACTCGGATGCATAAACCCCCAACTTTCATCCACGTTTCTGAGGAACATAGCCAATGAAAATCTGAGATCTATGGATCAAATTCAAGATAATATAAAGGAGAAACCATAGCAACACATAGCGCTCAATTCGGAGTAGAATTGAAGAAGTTATGGGCTCTGCAAGGGGTCCACGGCACACAGAAACGGAGCAGAGTCCAGCATGAATTGGACTCTCCGTGTCATCTAGCGGTCTATCGTAAGACCGTCAGAGTCATGTAACGGCCTAGGGTAACTTCGTCGGGCTCTGGGAGTCGAACGGGGCGATTTCGGGCAAGTTTGGGTGTAATGGTCTATTAATAGACCGTCACTTGGGCTGTGACGGTCTTACGATAGACCTTCAGATAGTCTCTGACGGTCTACTAATAGACCTTCACACCGATGAAGAAACATTTTGGGTAGACTGTGCGCGACTTTAGAAATGGAAGCCTATCTCTCAAACAGTGTAGAACTAGCAAAAGTGGTAGAAGAAGAAATTGTAGATAACGGAAAGAGGAACAACTTTCATGAAGAGAGCAAGATGAGAAAATGATCATATAAAGGATAAAATGAGGCTAGAATAGAGAGAGAAAATTCTGGGACGTAGGTGAACAACACAGCCTGCTGGAAAAACACGAATAGCTCACAATTGGGGTAGAACTGGCCAATGGCGTAGAAGAAGAAAGTGTAGATCTTTAAAAACCAAAGAACTTTGGTGAAGGGAACATTTTGAATAGAGGACTGGAAGAGGGCTTTCAGGACTTCACAGTGAGAGAGAGTCGATTGCTTGATGGAAGCCGACCTAAATGCGCCGTAAGTCGACTTAGAAGTCGGAAGTTGATAAGATAAGCTCCAGGGACTCTAGGAAATCATTATCTCTAGGGCTCAAAGGATAGAGAATAATGAAAATGGGCTCGAAATCCATCCATGAAGGCTCCAAAATAATGGCTAATTCGGGACATCAAAAATGATGAATAAGAGAAATGACGCAACTTGCGGGCTAAAAACGGGTGTTAACAGATGCCCCTCCTTGATGTCCGCTTTGCAAGGGAATGAACGAAAGCGATGCGGAGGTAGAATGGAAAGAAGATGGAGTGAACGCGATAGCGACGTGAAATGGAGATGATGCGGAGATGAAGCGGAGAGAACTGATAAGCGGGCATCAAAGCAAAAGACACCAGTCACAACCAACAAGCGACAGGAACTCTCTCGAAAATGCTGAACTAACCTCCCGAAATGGTTGACAAGAATGAGACACGCCTGGAGAACTAAACTAAGGGAAAGAAAATACGACCAGCCTCATTGGGCACATAATCCATGAACAATGAGTGGGTCGGAAGGAAACACAGCATAAGAGCAGGAAAAGGAGAATAAGACTGCGATAAAATCCTGAGACCAAGAGGCAAGAACAGAGAAATCATTTGAATTCAGAGTGGAATGAAGAATCTCTTACCCAAGAGAACTGAGGTGTAATTAACCATTGCTGAGGATAAATCTTGAACGGATCACGAGGTGTGAGTGCTCAAAAAATGACATGATGCATGCCGGGTTAAAAATAAGGAAATCATCAAAATGAATGCGAAGAAAGATAAACTAGAAAGTACTCAAGGATACTATTGCTAGACTGAGCCAGGACGGGGTCAAGAGTCTTCTTGCAACCTCGACGTGTGAGACAGAGTCCATCGTCCCCCACCCGACTCAATCGAGCGGCCTATCCAACTATTAACCGTATGCTCCTAGATCATCATCATTTTTGTTAAAGGGGAACATCAGATCCCAGAACACACGGGCAACCAGTCGGTTCTTGAGAGACTATAATAGTGTATATATCATATAGTAATGCAACAATGAGAAGGGATAGAGAGCCATACCTGACTTACCTGCCAAGCGAAATGGCATCTTTTGGGTTTTCGGATTTTTTCTGATTTTTATGGATTTTCAAATAAGACAACCATGATGAACATAACGATCAACTGAACGACAGATAACATAACATAACATAACGATCAAATGGAATGGGAGACAATGCAACATAACATAACAAAGGCAAATCAGCACATATGTAATGGCATGAACAGACAACATGTATGCATGAACACGATGTGACAAGACAACAACGCGGTGGGACAACACACGGCTGGGACAAGAATATGACGGATGACCACATGGTTGGGACAAGAACATGGGACACAAAAGGGTGACTAACAACATGTGCAAGGTAACTAACAACACTCGGTGAGGGACAAAACATGTGTGGGACAACACGGTGGGACATAAACACGTGACAAGGACACGGCGGGACAAAAAGACAAACAAATACGCCCTTCAATCAAAACCCAAGATCAGAATGAAGAAGAACCGCCAGGTTCATAATCGTGAGGCAAAGCCCTCTCATAAAGATATGATCATTGCGAACAAAAGCTTGTTGATTTATTTTTTTTTGTTGTTTTTGTCGTTTGCAAAGAAGAATAGATAAGTTTGATATGATATGAAGATGAATATGAAGAGCAAATAACAATGATCTCAATCAACCTATGAACATGTGAACCAGGAACCTAGGCAACCAGCATAAGCTCTAGCATGGGCAATGCTATCTCAATCAAACTAAACTAAGAAAGGAAAAGGAAAACACATGCCAGAGCGTGGAGCAAGGGAACAAATAAAAACACACCGCGGGGGTGGAACAAGCAAAAGTAAATAATAGATATGAGAGAGAAAACCAATGCCCAATACCAGGAAAAGAACGTGATCGCCGCTAAGGTAAAAACAAGCCAAAGACCTGAAACATACCTTAGAATAGGGAGATGATGCACTAGTCCACGGGAGAGAGAAACCAATAGGAAACTGTAGCTCTGTTGAATGTGACGGTCTAGCACCCACGCGTCACAGAGAGTGTGACGGTCGTCCGACAGACCGCTAGAGGAACCTGACGCGTCTGATGAAGACCGTCAGAGTGTCTGCAGAACAAGCTTGTGAATCCTTCAAACTCCAAACCTTCCAGTTGGCTAGAAAGCTTGGGCCTCGTCTAATGAGCCCTATACACCTGCCAAAGAATGTAGAACACAAGAAACAACCCCAAATTGGCCTTTCAAACAACGTAGTATCAATAATCAAATGAACTTGATATCATTCAAAAGGAAAGGGGAATACCGGGGAGTTGTGTTTTTTTAACCCCTCTGGGCGTTTTAAAATATAGGAAGGATGTTTAATTGATTGAAATAAGTGGAAGAACGTGGAAGAATATGAAATAAGGAGTGGGACAATGCTATGATAAAAAGGAAGGGGAAGAACCCAAGTATGCCAATGATGGAACTAAAACACTCAAGAAAATGAATACTCCCTTGATTGTGAATCAGATGGACGTGAGAATCAATGCTCCTTGGTGGGATGTAGCTCCTGAATGCGGCAGCACTTCGACGTAAACTCCAGATTTTCCTCCTTAGGCCATGAAGTCAAGGGTTCTATTTATAGGCCCTCAAACTCTCCGGTCAAGCAGAGGATAATCCAGCTAAAAAGGAGGATGATTCTTAGCAAACTCTTGAAGATAACACTCCCAAGAGTCCATAGAAACAAACAGAAGGTTTTAAGAATCAGATTTGGAAGAGAAATCACAAGATCAAACTCTTAACTCGGCCACGGAGTAGCAGAGAAAAGGCCAGACGTGCCAGGACTCTCTGTTTGATTTAACGGCTGCACGACAGACCGTCACAGGCATGTAACGCTCCAGGAGTAGACCGTCACAATCAACCTCATCCTTTAAGAGATAAGATCAGCGGGAGAAGTTTTCAAATGCTGGACTCTTGAAGAATGTAACGGTCGAGAGAAAACGCGTCATAGAAGTATAACGGTTGCACGATAGACCGTCAAAGTCAACGGATAGCCAAAGGATAAGCTTTGAAAAGAAGCCTTATACTCAAGGACTCTTCAAGATGTAACGGCCAAGGACTGATGCGTCAGAGGAATGTAACGCGCCTGGTATAGACCGTTAGAGACAATAAGGATCCAAATCTGGCAAAAGCTTGCTAAACTTCGTTCAATGCAAGGAATCAAGGAACCACACCCAACCAAGGAATTAAGACCCACGAAATAAACCTCCCACTGATCAAGAAGACTCAACAAAAGGGAATAACTCGGATCATCATATAGAATGAACAAGGAGATGACCCAACTTATCGGTCATAAAACGGGTGTCAACAGATGCCCCTCCTTAACGTTCTCTTTACAGGGGAGCGAGCGGAGGTGAAGCGAAAGCAGAATGGAACATGGAGATGAAGCGGAAATGAAGCGGAGCGGACTGAAAAGCGAGCGTTTAGGCAAATGACACCCGTCTCAACAACAAGCGATAGGAATCTTCTGGAAACTTCGAACTAATCACAAGGAAATAGCTAACCAAACGACGCAAGTCTGGAGGAACTAACAACTAAGGAAAGGAAAACACGGCTGGCCGCCGGAGGCAACAGGAAGAAAAAGATGATTAACTAAACTCCAGACAGGAATCTTCAGCTAACCAAATCAAGCGAGCTGATCGAAGGAAACCTTCTAATTCAGAGTGGAATGACTCTCCTCATCTGGGATCAAGAACACAGCTATTCACCATCAGTGAGACGCCTTGAACAGATGAAGATTCATGAATGCTCAAAAAAATGCGCATGATGCATGCTGGGCTAAAACAAAAGAAATCATTAAAACGAATGCAAAGAAAGATAAAATAACAAGATACTCGAGAATAGTATTGCTAGACCGGAGAAACTAGTGCCAGGACACCATCTGTAACCACGGCGTGCAAGATAGAACCATCGTCCCCAAACTTTTCCAACCTAACGGCCTATCCAACGATTAAACATGTGCACTTAGATCATCATCGTTTTTTTTTAAGGGGAACATCAGATCCCAGAACACATGAATGACCAGCCGGTTCTCAAGACAACATATCATAGATAACATATAGTAATGCATTAAGGGAAAAGGATCGAGATACAATACCTGACTTACCTGCCAAGCGAAACGGCATCTTTTTTAGATTTTTTGATTTTCAAGATTTTTATGAGTTTTAAAATAAGACAACAATAATATGAATGAACATGATAAACAAGCATGAACATAACAACGATAAGATAACGCTCAACTGAACGACACATAACAATCAAACGAATGGAAAACAGCGCAACAAGACGAACAAGCATATATGCAATGGCATGAAAAAAAACACACGTATGCAAGATGAACATGGGGGACAAGATAACAATGCAGTGAGACAACACATGGTTGGGACAAGAACAGGAGGGATGACCACACGGTTGGGACAACACATGGAACATAGAGGGATGACTATCAACATATGCAAGACAACCAACAACATGCAGTGAGGGACAAAACAACATGTGTGGGACATAGACACGGCGAGATAAGGACACGGCGAGACAAGGACACGGCGGGACAAAGGATATAAACAAATACGCCCTTCAATCAAAACCCAAGATCAGAATGAAGCAGAACCGTCAGGTTCATAATCGTGAGGCAAAGCCCTCCCATATAGATATAATCATTGCAAACAAAAGCTGAGAAGGACACAAGCTGCAGAATAGATCGAGAGACATGATTGAAGAAGGGAAGAACAGATCAAAGATGTGGACAGGAGACAGAGCACAAAGATATAGTAAGGAATGCCTAAGTACCTGCAACCTGCACACTTAGCAAATAGATTACGTGTCTATTCTCAAAATAAAATATAAAAGATAAATATTTTTAGAATTTTTAATTTTTCAATTTTCTTCATTTTTTTGGATTTTGAAAATATTTCATTTTTTTAGAATCTCATTTTTTTGGATTTTGGACAATATCTCATTTTTTTAGATTTTTGACAATATCTCATTTATTTAGATTTTTGACTAGTAATCCGCAGCACCCAAAGACAGGCTCGAACTATTGGCCAGGGATCGCCGTCCCTCCCCTCTAATTAAAGACTTCCCTTGAGCAGGGCGTGCATGTGAGGGTGGCTTACCACAACCAACTGCCTCTAAAGAACGGTGCCACTACTAAGGCCATACCCGGGATACAACCCAGTCTAAGAGGGAGAAATAGAAGAAAAATTAGAGACAAACTTTATGCAGGATGGGAGATATCAAGACTTGAATTCCTTCTAGGGCACCACCCCTCAAAGAGATAGTCTATTGCGCCGGGGCTTTGTGTCTTTGATTTTTAGACCCATATTTATCAGGCACGCATACGACCGGGCTCATGACGTCCCCCGGGGAACTTTACTGCCACTCTTTGCCGTGCCGTTGATTCAATATTTTCCTTTGATTCATCATTGAATTTTTTTTTTTTGACAGCCTTTGTTGGCTAGATATAGCATGAAAGCTCACTTTTCAAGGGTCAAGACTGCCCCCATTTGAGACCTCTCTCGTATTAGGGAGCGCCTAGGTTGGTCATCTCATCCATCAATCCCTTGCCCCTGCACTTGGCCGAGCAGAGAAAAGAAAAAGACCTTTATGCATACCCAAAGTATGGCCAAAGTAGCAACGGTGTGCCTCAGAGAGATCGGCCATGGCTGGCCGTGTGGTGTGTGAAAAACCCATGCTCAAAGGCCACCCTCAACGATCGGGGAAGGAACTAGACTCCCAGCGTAGAGTTATCACCAGCCTAAGGATGCTGCAGAAGCGAACTCATTCTAAATGAACTAAGTAAATTTTTAAAAGCCACTTAACCATGTCGAGGAACCAACGTTATAAGCATGTGTAGGAGTAATAAGAGTAATAGCAATGATAACATATTCTTGTACAAAATACGTTTGCAAATCCGTGGAGTGACCTTGACCATTGAGTTTTGAGGAGTGCGAGCTTTATTTTCCTTTCTTGACAGGACAAAAGGGAGAGGATAGCAAAGGGATTGAAAGATTCTTTGACGTGGAGGAGCGATAGACACCAAACTGGACGAAAGAGGATAAAAAGGAAGAGAGACGAGGGCTAGAACTCCCTCGTTAAGGCGTCGAGACCCTGATAACAAGGAACCAGATATAAAAGAAACCAGATCAGCTGAGATCAAGGCGGACTAAAGCCTCGAAAGCAGCAAGAGAAAGGGTGAAGACCCCGAAAGGGAGAAGAGGAGAGAATAGAAAGACAGTGAGAGGATTGCTGTGAAGATGAGGAAGAAGGAGAATGATCATCCGACGTGGCCAGAGAAGGAGAGTAGTAGTCATCCGGCAGGGCCAGAAAAGGATCAGAAGCAACACCCGGAAGTCCCAGGGTAGAATCAGAGGCAACACCCAGAAGTCCCGAGGAGGAAGAATCAAGTGATGTCCTGAGATCGGGATGGAAGAATGACATAGGCCGGGGCCTAGAATCGTGAGAGGAGGGATAATCCGGAGACTCCAGATGAAAAAGAGAAGAGGAAGAATAGGGGCTTGTGGACCCCAGAAGAGAGGAGAAGATCATAGAAGTCAGATCTGAAGAGGGAAGATACACCACCCAAGGGTGGGAGCTGAGCAGAAGAAACAATGAATAGAAAGGAGAAGAAGAAGAAGTGAGCCCCTGAATGCACAACCGACGGCCATTGAGTTTGCATCGCCGCCTCTTCTTGGCAGAAATCTCTTGAAAATGGACCCACCTGGTGCGGGATTGGACCTTCGGGATTCATAATCTGCAATACCTTCTCAAATAACGGGCCCACCCGGCAGATGGCTTGGCCCGGCTGTGAACATGCAACCTCATTGGGGCGGATGCCCCTAGACACACGGTGCTAACAATAGTAGATGAACATTCTTCGACAGATAACTCCTCAAACGAATGAATATCAAAAAACCATGGAGCTTTGTCACTTGGCACTAGCAACATGAGATTAGGCATCTCCCCTCGGCAATCGGGCATGAAGCATAACTCCCTTACCAAAAGAGCAGGACGAAACTGGGGGAGAGCAATGTGTGACGTTGGCGTGGCCAATTCACCAACAAACCGAGGAAGATTGCATAGGATGTGCAGAATGTCATTGGAAAATGCAGACGATACGGCCAACTGCCCCTTGAATAGGGAATCCATAAGGCTCTTAGCAGCCGAATGAGTTAGCACAATCTGAGTAAAGGACCCCTCTTGGCCAGTTATCTGAATAGCAATGGAGCGAGGAGTAATAACAACATCAATAGTGAATCCTCCATCGAGCAAAGAGATTGCGACCGGCCTCGCTTGAGAAGAATCTGGCACTAGTGCACGAGAGCCTTTCTTGGCAACCATCTTCGGAAGCATAGGCTCATCAGTCCCAAAGTAGCCCAAGACTAGGACCCGGATCGGCATGCGGTAGATGAAATCTTGAATCACGAATGGGACAACCTTCACTGAACTACCCTGACTCGGCTCATTGTCTCCCTGGGGACCAGACTCGAGGGGCACCAAAGAGAGCATTCACCCGCTCCGTGGGGTGGAAGTGGTTGGAGAAGTAAAGGGAATATGTTTGGGTGGCACATGTGAAGGTTTGGAAGGCATGGAGGCTCCAATGGGAGTGGTGATGGAAAGTGAAGGCACAGGCGATGTGGCGATGATAGGCTCGGGTGGCGACAAAGGCGAAGGTGAAGGCTTGGCTGAGGGTAAAGGTAAAGGCAAAGGTGTTGCTTGTCAGGCTCGGGCAAAGGTGATGGCGGAGATGGTGGCGAGGGTGGAGATGGAGGTGGTGATGGAAGAACTGGTGGTGGAGATGGAGATGATGGTGATGGCAATGGAGATGGTGAGGATGGTGGTGGAGGTAATGGAGACGGTGATAAAGGGGATGGAGAGGAGGGTCGTGGTGTCCACCGTCGTTGCATCGACATAATGGGTTGGGCGGCGTTGGGGGTAGAAGTAGTGGTAACGGGAATGGAGGAAGAAGGAGAGGTGGCACTGGCCTGAGCAGAGGCTTGGGTTTGTGGAGGTTGCGGAGATTGGATAGAGGATAGCGAAGGTAATGGGGTGGTTGACGGAGCGAGTGCAGCACTAGATGAGGAATCACAGGGGTGCCCTTGGTCTTGAAGTAACGGAGACAGCTGCCTGGGCAGCACTTCTTATTGCTACTGCTTGCTGTGAAGATGTAGAATGACTTTGTGAATAGCGGCCCAATCAATCCTTTTCTGATCTTCCAAACCATAAACAAACTCTCAGAACTCGGGGCAATCCTCAACCAAATGCCCCTGCTGGCGGTGGAAATAACAGAATTGGAGCATATCCTCGACCATGGGTCGGTAAGGCACAACTGGAGGGAGCGACAACGCGTGAGTGGCCATCAAAGCCCTAAAGATGTCGGTGAAACACTTCGGCAACGAAGGACGAGGAGCCCGCTTCGAACAAGGCGGATGCCGAGGGGTATGAGGTGGTGGAGAAGGTTGTAGAGACGGAAGTGAATGTTGCGTAGGCAATAGTGCTTGGCAGGCGGAGGAGGGATTTGGTCAAGGCATATGTGGAACGGAGTGGGGAGGTATGTAGACGGCATCCACCTGCTCGAGGTGTGGAATTCCCCTGGCTAGAGGTGGCGATGGAGACGGGTATGTGGATGCGGAGGGCTGACTCATGGAGGAATATGTGGGTGGTTGATATGTGGGGGTGTATGGCTGACTCGTGGAGGGTTGGTATGTAGAAGGTGAATGTTGATATGTGGAGGGAGATACAGATGGCGGGGTGTTAAAAGGCAGAAAAGACTCGAGGTCAGGGGAATCCTGGAGTTGCTGGCAGATGAAGCGGGCTCGGCTATAAAGTTGTTGCCAGGAGGTAATATCATTGAGGGCTAAGATAAACCGATACTCGGGCATTGCATTGGATATCGGCATCTTGATTTGCTCTCCCTCTGGAATGTGCCCCGGGACCTACGTGGCAAGGTGACGCCAACGGCCAGTAAAGGTGCAGAACTCCTCGTCGGGCTTCATCAACTCATGGGCCAGATCCACAATAGAGTACTTGGGCCCAACTTGGTCTTGAAACTACTGTATAAATTTTTCTTGAACGGCTTGAAAATTCACAACTTGCTCTTGCGAAAGAGAGAAGAACCAATCTCGAGCCGGGCCTTCCAATGACAGATCAAACAGATAAGCCATCAAGTGTTGGTCATGTCAAAATTGGGCCGACTCATAAACAAACTCCTTCAAGTGCACATACGGGTCACCGACTCCACTATAACGGTGATATGTGGGAATTTGTGATGAAGGTGGGAGCCGAAGACCTTGGAAAGCGAACGGAACACTTAAAGAGGATTTAGGATCGATCCGACATTGAAGCTTATCAAGTTGGCGTTGGGTTTGGGCAATCATCTCTTGGGTAGGGTTAGATCGAGAAAAATATGGGCCAGCTTGAGCAAGAGGATGTGAATTCGGACCAGTATGATGATAATGGGCCGGATAAGAGGATCCGAGCTGAGAAGAAGAAGGGCCCATTCCGGGAGTAGAAGGATATGTGGGCCTGGAAGAAGCATGAGCATAAGGACCCATTGGGCTGGCAGCATAAGGAGAAGAAGAATGAGTCCCATTAGAAAAATAAGGCCCATTAGGAGAATAGGGCCCGTTAAGATGATAAGGCTCATTAATGAGAGAAGAAGGCCCATTAAGAGAAGGAGGCCCATGAAGATGAGATGCAATAAGATGTTGGGCCTGGGCCGGGTCCATTTGGCGAACAAGGCTTGATATATGGGCCATGAGATTAGCTTGCTCTTCAGATGGGTCAGAAGGACCATGGGAAGATGGGCCTGCGTGGGAAGAGTATTCCACGCGAGAATAGAAGAAGATTGGAAAAAAGAATGATACAAGGGGTTAGAATGATACTCCATGAGGGCAAATGGAGACTTAATATAAGGAGATCAAGGACAATACAAACGGAGAAGCAATGGCTTAATGGGCTTGAGAATAAGGGGGGCTGACCCACTAACGCAAAGACGAATGGATAATAGACCACGGGACAATGGACTAGACAAATGAACACACAAAATGGGCTAGCCTGAAGTGGGCCTAACAACAACAAAACATGTGGATGCAACATAAAACACCACTAATGGGCTTGGACAAGCCCAAACAACACAAATAATGCAATGTGAGAGTTTTCACCCAAGTCAAACAAGTTGATATGATGGGAAATATTTTAGAGATTTTAATAGACCTTTTAATGATTTGAATTAATTAAAATTCCCTCAAGATAGGAATCCTATGGGAATAAGGTCTAAACTTTGGGTTGAGTAAGGTTAACTCCGTCACACTTATGCAAATTCAAGCCTAAGGGGTGGAAAGGTATAACCCGCCCGGTGTCCGTGTGGGAATCCACGGCTCACGGGGACTTATGGAGGTCCCTGGTGTGATTTCCTAGTCGGCCCCAAGGAATATGGAGACGAGAGGTCCGCACACCAAGATAGAAAAATGCAATCTAATGCATGAAAGTATGAATGAACTTATGTGCACCGGAGTGCATGCAAATTCTAACCTAGAATCTAGCAAACAATTATGCACACAATGATATAAGTATGTAAACCAACCAGGGAGGAAACCAGATAACACCCACGCACAAAGGTCACAGTAGAAACTACGGAAATAAAATACAGCTCGGGATGCGTACCTATCTGGAGCGTAACGGTCTATAACCCCTGCGTCAGAAGAATGTGACGGTCAAAGACCAGACCGTCAGAAGTGTGTAACACAGGGACGCAGGACCGTCAGAGGAGCCAGAGAACCAGAAACAACAAGAAATAAAAGGGAAATCCAGGGAAACCAAACAAGGAAATGATGGCAGGTTTAAATAGAGATCAAGACACGATTGGCACAAGTTGTCCCACCGGGATCGCCAAAAAACTGTTGATTTGCTTTTTTTTTGTTGTTTTTATCGTTTGCAAAGAAGAATAGATAAGTTTGATATGATATGAAGATGAATATGAAGAGCAAATAACAATGATCTCAATCAACCTATGAACATGTGAACCATGAACCTAGGCAACCAGCATAAGCTCTAGCATGGGCAATGCTATCTTAATCAAACTAAACTAAGAAAGGAAAAGGAAAACACACACCGGAGCGTGGAGCAAGGGAATAAATAAAAACACACCGCGGGGGTGGAACAAGCAAAAGTAAATAAGAGATATGAGAGAGAAAACCAATGCCCAATACCAGGAAAAGAACGTGATCACCACTAAGGTAAAAATAAGCCAAAGACCTGAAACATACCTTAGAATAGGGAGATGATGCACTCGCCCACGGGAGAGAGAAACCAATAGGAAACTGCATCTCTGTTGAATGTGACGGTCCAGTACCCACGCGTCACAGAGAGTGTGACGGTCGCCCGACAGACCGCTAGAGGAACCTGACGCGTCTGATGAAGACTGTCAGAGTGTCTGCAGAACAAGCTTGTGAATCCTTCAAACTCCAAACCTTCCAGCCGGCTAGAAAGCTTGGGCCTCGTCTAATGAGCCTTGTAAACCTGCCAAAGAACGTAGAACACAAGAAACAACCCCAAATTAGCCTTTCAAACAACGTAGTATCAATAATCAAATGAACTTGATATCATTCAAAAGGAAAGGGGAATACCGGGGAGTTGTGTTTTTTTAACCCCTCTAGGCGTTTTAAAATATAGGAAGGATGTTTAAATGATTGAAATAAGTGGAAGAACGTGGAAGAACATGAAATAAGGAGTGGGACAATGCTATGATAAAAAGGAAGGGGAAGAACCCAAGTATGTCAATGATGGAACTAAAACACTCAAGAAAATGAATACTCCCTTGACTGTGAATCAGATGGACGTGAGAATCAATGCTCCTTGGTGGGATGTAGCTCCTGAATGCGGCAGCACTTCGACGTAAACTCCAAACTTTCCTCCTTAGGCCATGAAGTCAAGGGTTCTATTTATAGGCCCTCAAACTCTCCGGTTGAGCAGAGGATAATCCAGCTAAAAAGGAGGATGATTCTTAGCAAACTCTTGAAGATAACACTCCCAAGAGTCCATAGAAACAAACAGAAGATTTTAAGGATCAGATTTGGAAGAAAAATCACAAGATCAAACTCTTAACTCAGCCACGGAGTAGCAGAGAAAAGGCCAGACCTGCCAGGAGTCTCTGTTTGATATAACGGCTGCACGGCAGACCGTCACAGGCATGTAACGCTCCAGGAGTAGACCGTCACAAACAACCTCATCCTTTAAGAGATAAGATCAACGGGAGATGTTTTCAAATGTTGGACTCTTGAAGAATGTAACGATCGAGAGAAAACGCAGAGAGAACTATAACGGTTGCACGATAGACCGTCAGAGTCAACGGATAGCCAAAGGATAAGCTTTGAAAAGAAGCCTTATACTCAAGGACTCTTCAAGATGTAACGGCCAAGGACTGATGCGTCAGAGGAATGTAACATGCCTGGTATAGACCGTTAGAGACAATAAGGATCCAAATGAGATAAAAGCTTGCTAAACTTCGTTCAATGCAAGGAATCAAGGAACCAGACCCAACCAAGGAATTAAGACCCACGAAATAAACCTCTCACTGATCAAGAAGGCTAAACAAAAGGGAATAACTCGGAGCATCATATAGAATGAACAAGGAGATGACCCAACTTATCGATCATAAAACGGGTGTCAACAAAGCTGAGAAGGACATGAGCTTCCGAATAGATCGAGAGAGTGGATCGAAGAAGGAAAGAACTGATCAAAGATGTAGACAGGAGACAGAGCACAAAGATATAGCAAGAAATGCCCGAGTACTTGCAACCTGCACACTTAGCAAACAGATTACGTATCTGTCCTTAAAACAAATGTAAATGTATGAAAAAAACTCATTTTTTTAGATTTTTTGTAATTTTTTTTAGATTTTTTTTAGATTTTCAATAGTATTTCATTTTTCTGGATTTTTTGAAGTATTTGATTTTTTAGGTTTTTGAAATATATGATTTTTTATGAAATTTTGAAATATTTGATTTTTTTTATTTTTACCAATATTTGATTTTTTTTTGGATTTTTTGAAGTATTTGATTTTTTTTGGATTTTTGACAATATCTCATTTTTCTTAGATTTTCAACAATATCTCATGTTTTTTAGATTTTTGACAATATTATTATTTTTTTAGGATTTTTGACAATATTTGATTTTTTTAGATTTTGAAATAGCAATTCGCAGCACCCAAAGACATGCTCGAACTACTGGCCATGGATCGCTGTCACTCCCCTCTCATTAAAGACTTCCCTTGAGCAGGGCGTGAATGTGAGGGTGGCTTACCACAACCAACCGCTTCTAAAGAACGGTGCCCCTACTAACGTCATACCCGTGATACAACCCAGCCTAAGAGGGAGAAGCAGAAGAAAAATTGGAGACAAGCTTCGCGCAGGATGGGAGATATCAAGGCTCGAATTCCTTCCATGGCACTACCCCTCAAAGAGATAGACTGTTGCACCGGGGCTTTGTGTCTTTAATTTTTAGACCCATATTTATCAGGCACGCATGCGACCGGGCTCATGACGTCCCGCGGGGAACTGTACTACCACTCTTGCCATGCCTTTGATTCGTAATTTTGCATTGATTCATTTTCTCATTTTTATAGCCCTTATTGGCCAGATATAAAATGAAAGCTTACTTTTGAGGGTCAAGACTACCCCTATTTGAGACCTCTCTCGTATTAGGGAGCGCCTAGGTTAGTCATCTTATCCATCAATCTCTTGCCCCTGCACTTGGCTGAGTAGAGAAGAGAAAAGGCCTTCGTGCATACCCAAAATATGGCCAAAGCAGCAACGGTGTGCCTTAGAGAGATAGGCTACGGCTCGCCGTGTAGTGTGTGAAAAATCCATATTCAAAAGGTCACCCTTAATAATCGGGGAAAGAACTTAGACTCCCAGCGCGGAGTTA
This sequence comes from Amorphophallus konjac, assembly GCA_022559845.1. Taxonomy (NCBI): domain Eukaryota; kingdom Viridiplantae; phylum Streptophyta; class Magnoliopsida; order Alismatales; family Araceae; genus Amorphophallus; species Amorphophallus konjac. The sequence continues at coordinate 61,260,744 of CM040120.1, read as the reverse complement.
TTACCAGCCTAAGGTGTGCTGCATAAGCGAACTCATTGACTAAGCAAACTAACTAAGGCCTAAGCATATTTTAAGGAAATAGCATTATAAGCATGTGCATGAAGAAACGTAATCAATAATCATAGTAGCATGTTCTTTGCACAAAATAAATATACATTTGCATATCCATAGTGTGAAAGTAGCATCATGAAGCGAACATGATCAACGAGCTTTGTATTCCTTACTTGACAGGACAAAATGGAGATGATAGTAAAGTGTAGAGATTCCTTGACACAGAGGAGCGACAGACATCAAACTGGACGAAAAAGGATAAAAAGGAAGAGAGACGAGGGCTAGAACTCCCTCGTTAAGGCATCAGGGCCCTGATAACAACGAACCAAATACAGAATAAACCAGATTACTTGAGATCAAGGCGGACTAAAGCCTCGAAAATAGCAAGAGAATGGGTGAAGACCCTGAAAGGGAGAAGAGGAGAGAATAGAAAGACAACGAGAGGATTGCTGTGAAGACGAGGAAGGAGGAGAATGATCATCCGACATGGGCGGAGAAGGAGAGTAGTAGTCATTTGGTAGGGCCAGAGAAGGAGAATTGTAATCACCCGACAAAGTCGGGGAAGAATCAAAAGCAACACCCGAAAGTCCCGAGGAAGAAGAATCAGGGGAAGTCCCGAGATAGGGATGGAAGGATGACATAGGCCTGGGGCGAGGCCTAGAATCGTGAGAGGAGGGATAATCTGGGGACTCCGGATGGAGAGGAGAAGAGGAAGAGTAGGGGCTTCCAGACACCAGAAGAGAGGAGAAGATCATAGAAGCTGGATCTGAAGAGGGAGGATACACCACCCAAGGGTGGAAGCTGAGCAAAAGAAACGATGAATAGAAGGGAGAAGAAGAAGAAGTGGACCCCTGAATGCACAACCGACGGCCATTGAATTTGTGTCGCCGCTTCTTCTTGGCAGAAATCTCTTGATAATGGACCCGCCTGGTGCGGGCTTGGACCTTCGGGCTTCTTAATCTGTAATACCTTCTCAAATAATGGGCCCACCTGGCAGACGGCTAGGCCCGGCTGTGAACATGCAATTTCATCGGGGCGGTTGCCCCTAGACACCCGGTGTTAACAGTATGCGAACATTCTTGAGCAAGTGACTCCTTAGAATGATGAATATCAGAAAACCATGGAGTTTTGTCTCTCGGAACAAGCAAAATGAGATTTGGCAACTCTACTAGGAAATCGGGCCTGAAGCATTGCTCCCTTGATAAAAAGTAGGATGAGACCGAGGGAGAATAATACATGGCGTTGACGTGGCTGGTGTACTGATAAATCGAGTGAGATTGCATAGGATGTGCAGAATGTCCTTAGAAAGTGCACAAGATACAGCAAACTGCCCCTTGAATATAGAACTCATCAATCTTCTGGCAGCCGTACGCATTAGCACAATGCGGGTAGAGAACCCTTCTTGACCAACGAACTGAACATCAATTGAGCGAGAGGAAATAACATCATCAACGATAAACCCACCGGCGAGCAAGGAGATTGTCACCAGCCTCGCTTGTGAACAAACTGGCACTAGTGCTAGGGAACTCTTCTTGATAACCATCTTCGGAAGTATAGGCTCATCAATCCCAAAGTAGCCTGAGACCAGGACCCGGATCGGTATGCAGTAGATGAAATCTTGAATCATGAATGGAACAACCGACACCGAACTACCCTGACTCGGCTCATTGTCTCCCTGGGGACCAGACCCGACGGGCACCAAAGAGAGCGCACACCCGCTCCGTGGGGTGGAAGTAGATGAAGAAATGGATGTAAAAGGCTTAGAGGGCATGGAAGGTTTAATGGGGATGGTGTGTTTATGTGGAGGCAAAGGGGTTATGGGTGAAGGCAAAGGCGGAGGTGGAGCTCGCTCAGGCTCATGTGAAGATGATGAAGGGGATGGCAAAGGCGGCGGAGATGGTGGAAGTGATGGAATAGTCAATAGAGATGGTGATGGAAATGGAGGTGGAGAAGGTGATGTAGGCAAAGGGGAAGGTCGTGGTGTCCACCATCGACGTATCGATACAACACGCCGAGCGGTGTTGGGAGTGGAAGTGGTGGTGACAATGGAGGAAGCGGAGGCAGTGGAGGCACTAGCCTGAGCAAGAGCCTAGGTTGGTGGAGGTGACGGAGATGGTGTAGGAGGTGGCAAAGATGGGGTGGATAACGGAGCAGGCGATGGAGCGGGTGCATTGCTAGATAAAGAACCACAGGGGTGCCCCTGGCCTTGTAGGGATGGAGATGGCTGCAGTGCTTCTTGTGGTTACTGCTTGCTACAGATATGTAGAATAACTTCATGAATAATGGCCGAGTCAATCCTTTTCTTGGCTTCTAAGCCATAAATAAACTCCTGGAATTTGGGGCAATCCTCAACCAAATGCCCCTGCTGGCGGTGATAATCACAGAACTGAAGCATATTCCTGGCCGCGGGTTGGCAAGGAACTACTGGAGGGAGCGGCAACGCGTGAGTGGCCATCAAAGCCCTAAAAATGTTTGTAAAAGACTCTGGCAATGGAGGGTGAGGAGCCTGCTTTGGGCTAGGGGGATACTGAGGGATATGGGATGAAGATGGTTGTGGGGGTTGCGTAGGCAATGACGCATGGCTAAAGAAGGGATTAGGTAATGGCATATGCGGAGTGGAGTGGGAAGCTATGTAGACGGCATCCACCTGCTCGGGGTGTGGAATTCCCCTGACTGGAGGTGGAGATGGAGATGGGTATGTGGATGCGGAGGGCTGACTCATGGAGGAATATGTGGGTGATTGATATGTAGGGGTGTATGGCTGACTCGTGGAGGGTTGGTATGCAGAAGTTGAATGTTGGTATGCGGAGGGAGATACAGATGGCGGGGTGTTAAAAGGTGGAAAAGACTCAGGGTCAGGGGAATCCTGGAGTTGTTGGCGGATGAAGCGGGCTCGGCTATAAAGTTGTTGCCAGGAGGTAATATCATTGAGGGCTAAGATAAACCGATACTCGGGCGTCGCATTGGATATCAGCATCTTATTTTGTTCTTGCTCCGGAATGTGCCCTGGGATTTGCGCGGCAAGGCGACGCCAGCGGTCGGCAAAGGTGCAGAAATCCTCTTCGGGCTTCATCATCTCATGGGCCAGATCCACCACAGAATACCTGGACTCAACCTGGTTCTGATACTCCTGAATAAACTTCTCTTGAACCATCTGAAAATTCACAATCTGCTCTTGCGAAAGAGAAAAGAACCAATACCGAGCCGGGCCTTCCTAAGATAGACCAAATAGATAGGCCATTAAGCATTGGTCGTGTCGAAACTGGGCCGACTCATAGAGGAACTCCTTCAAGTGCACGTAGGGGTCACCGACTCCACCATAGCGACGATATGCAGGAATTTGTGAAGATGGCAAGAGCCGAAGATCTTGAAATGTGAATGGAATACTTAAGGAGTACTTGGGATCAATCCGACGTTGGAGTTCATCAAGCTGGCGTTGGGCTTGAACAATCATCTCCTGAGTAGGGAGAGACCGGGGTTAATGTGGGCCAACTTGAGCAAGAGGTTGCAAATTCGGACCAGGATGATGGTAATGGGCCGGATAAGAGGATCTGTGCTGAGAAGAAAAAGAGCCCATTCCAGGAATAGAGGGATATACGGGCCTGGAAGAAACATGAGCGTAAGGGCCAGCAGCAGCATGGGTAGAAAGAGGAGGCCCATTAAGAGAATAAGGCCCATTAGAAATCCGGCCAGTGGCATATGAAAGCAAATAAAGAGGCCCATGAAGGGTAGAGGGCCCATTATGAGAAGAAGGTCCATTAAGATGAGATGCAATGAGACGTTGGGCTTGGGCCGGGTCCATTTGGCGAACAAGGCTTGAAAGATGTGCCATGAGATTAGCCTGTTTCTCGGAGGGATCAGAGGGACCACGGGAAGATGGGCCTGTGTGGAAAGAGGAGTCCACGCAGGAATAGGAAGAAGGATGATACAAGGGGTTGGAATGATGCTCCATGAGGGCAAATGGATACTTAATACAAAGAGGGAAGCAATGGGGTTACTAGGCTTGAGGACAAGAAGGGACTGACAAACTAATGCAAGGACCAAGGGAGAATGGACATATGACAATGGACACACATAAATGGACTAACCTAAGTGGACCTAACAACGACAAAATATGTGGATGATGATTAAAATGCAACACAAAACACCACTAATGGGCCTGGACAAGCCCAAACAACACAATGAGTGCAATGTAAGAGTTTTCACCTAAGTCAACCAAGTTAAAATGATGGGAAATATTTTAGGAGTTTTAATAGACCTTTTAATGATTTGATTAGGAAAAATTCCCTCAAGATAGAAATCCTATGGGAATAAGGTCCAAACTTTTTGTTGACTAAGGTTAACTCCCTCACACGTATGCAAATGCAAGCCTAAGGGGTGGAAAGGTATAACCGGCCCGACGTCCGTGTGGGAATCCACGGCTCGCGGGGACTTACGGAGGTCCCTGATAAGATCACCTAGTCGAGCCCAAGGAATATGGGAGAGAGAGGATCACTTACCAATTGGAAATACAACTACAATATGCAAATATAGATGATCCTATGTGCACCGGAGTGCATGTAATTTCTAGCCTAAAACTAGCACATCAAGACAATCATGAAATCATGCTAACATCATAAAATGCAAATAAAATGCAAGACAATATGAATGACAACGATGCAAGACCTGAAATAGGGACAACTAGGCACTAAAATATGTGAAAAACCATGAATGAGCGGCGTACCTTTGTGTCTGCCCCTGAACCTGCATGCAGATTTTATGCATAAAATGCAAAAATAGAGACAAGATTTGACTATAGAAATGTGACTTTAAATGATGCAAATAATATATGGATGGAAAGACAATACAAAGGGCTGCACAATGGGCCTAAGAACAGAGTAATCTGGCCTCGGGAGGTCAATTAAATCGTCCAAAAAAGTTAACCCCGTGAACCTGTGCGCAGACCACATGTAGATTTTATGGATAAAATGATAAAATGATAAGAATTTTTATCTAAGCAAATGAGACCCAAATGATGCAAATAAGGTATAGATGGAAAGATAATACAAAGGACTATCCAATGGAATAAAAATTAGTGCAATCAGACATTGGGAAGGTAATCAAATCACTGAGCAAAGATGTACCTGTGAACCTATCCCTGAGCCTGCCTGTAGAACTTATGCAGAAAACTCAAAAAGTTGGACAATATTCGGATATGCAAATGTTACCAAATGATGCAAATGATATATGAATGGAAAGAGAATACAAAGGGCTAACCAACGGAACAAGAATCAATGTATTCCGACCCCGGGAGCAAAAGTTATGTCTCAACGAATATGGCCCTGTGAGCATGCGCGCATGACTGCCAGAATCTATAACGGTCTACCAAATGACCGTTAAATTCCTCTGGCAGTCTACTATAGGACCGTCACATTACCAGAGCCCTTAAAACGCCCCAAATAGTGGAAGAATGGATAAAATATCACCTAAACATGTACATGCACACACCCAACTTACAAAAGAGCATTAAAACAAACGTGATGGGCATTGGTGTCCCACCGTGATCGCCAAAAAATTGTAGATTTGTTTAATGGACTATCCCACCTGCTTCAACTAAGCATGTGTATATGCACATGAACAAGCATGAACCGGCATGAAAGTATACACAAAAGGGGGTTAAATAGACATAGAAACGTACCGTGATCGCCACCAAGAGTTAACAATGCCACAAGGATGAAGAAAGGAGTGCAACGGCGCCGTGTACCTTGAAAAGGGATGAAGACTTGATCGCGCTTGAAGAATGGGGTGTGGGGAACGGTGTGAGATCAACCTCCTCTCCTCCCAGCCGGCTAGAAGAAGAGAGCCTTATGTTCATATCATGCTCTCCTGCAAAACAAAGCCAAAACACAAAGACAAAAACCCATTAGATCATGCATGTGTAGTATCAATCCCGGAGTGATAAAATAGGGGTAGAAATTAAGGGCAAACTCATCGGGGGGAGGTTTTTAACCCCTGTGGAAGGGTGAAAAAGATAGGTGCGTGTGTTGTGCATGCATGAGATTTGAAATCACGGGATTTTATTGAGAGAATAGAGAGAAAACGTTGATGCAAAACGTGGAAATATGCATGTGTAGCAGAAAATGCAGAAAACTGTGATGATTTATGATTTTGAGGAGACTAAAACTAAGAGTATAGACAATCAAATTAAGCCCAAAAGGATGCATTGGAAAGCCAATACTTCTCTCTTCAAGTTGGGGTCGAAGTTATGTGTTGGAGTTGCAGCATGGATTCGCCCCACGTCCGGAAAGAGCCCCCCCTTGCAACTGTGAACTGGGCAGTTTATATAGAGGTTATAGAAAACTCAGAAAGTTCTCCCAAGATTTTAGAGGATAGAGTCCACCAAAATTCATGTTCTATGGATCCATCTCGAGATAATACAAAGGATAAGAAGTAGCAACAAGTGGGACTTAATTTGGTGGAAGGATCTGGAAGATAAGGCTTCTAGAAGGGAGCCCCGGAGCTTAATCTGCAGAGTTTGTGTTGAACAAGGATGCATAAACCCCCAACATTCATCCACGTTTTTGAGCAAGATAGCCAATGAAAATATGAGATCTATAGATCAAATTCAAGATAATATATAGGAGAAACAATAGGAACAAACGGCGCTCAATTCGGAGTAGAATTCAAGAAGTTATGGGCTCTGCAAGGGGGCCATGGCACACAGAAACGGAGCAGAGTCCAACGTGAATTGGACTCTCCGTGTCATCTGGCGGTCTATCGTAAGACCGTCAGAGTCATGTAACAGCTTAGGGTAACTCCGTCAGGCTCTGGGGGTCGAACGGGGCGATTTCGAGCAAGTTTGGGTGTAACGGTCTATTAATAGACCATCACTTGGGCTGTGACGGTCTTACGATAGACCTTCACATGGTCTCTGATGGTCTACTAATGGACGTTCACATCGATGAAGGAACATTTTGGACAGACTACGTGCGACTTTAGAAATTGAAGTGTATCTCTCAAACGGTGCAGAACTAGCGAAAGTGGTAGAAGAAGAAATTGTAGATAACTGAAGGAGGAACAACTTTTATGAAGAAACTAATATGGGAAAATGATCATAAGAAGGATAAAATGAGGCTAGAACATAGAGAGAAAATTCTAGGACGTAGGTGAATAGCATAGCCTGTTGGAAAAATGCGAATAGCTCACACTCGGGGCAAAACTAGCCAATGGCATAAAAGAAGAAAATGTAGATCATTAAAAATCGAAGAACTTTGGTGAAGGGAACATTTTGAATAGAGGACTGGAAGAGGGTGAAAAAGAATCACTTCCAGGACTTCACTGTGAGAGAGAGCCGATTGCTTGATGGAAGCCGACCTAAATGGGCCGTAAGTCGACTTAGAAGTCGGAAGTTGATAAGATAAGCTCCAGGGACTCTAAGAAATCATGATCTCTAGGGCTCAAAGGATAAAGAACAATGAAAATGGGCTCAAAATCCATCCAAGAAGGCTCCAAAATAATGACTAATTTGGGACATCAAAAATGATGAGTAAGAGAAATGACGTAACTTGCGGGCTAAAAACGGGTGTCAACACCTAGGAGTTTTTAAACCCCTAGGGGCGTCAAAAAAACATAGGAGGGTGTGTGTAAATGCTGTATGAGAGTAGAGAAAATGTAGATAGAAGAAGCAATGATGCATGCAAATGAGAAGTGAACAGTGGGATTAATGAAACAAAGACACAAACAACGAAATAATCCCTTATACCGGAGGCCTGGATGGATGTAGAAGGCCTCCCTCCCTGGTCTTAGGTCTCTCTAGAATCCGGCAGGGCTACGCCGTGACCTTGAAATCTCCTCCCCCCCCCCTCTCAACCTTGGCCTTAGGGTCTATTTATAGAGCCCACAAGTCCCAGCTCGAAATTAGGGTTTTCAGCCATTTTTAGGTCGAGATAATAAAATGTAAGGTGTAGATAATTGAATTATCTCACAACCAGAACAAACGGCACCCCATTTGGTGGAGTATCCGCGGAGAAAATGATCGGAGAAAGTTGATGATAAAACCATGAATGGAGAGAGAAAACCCTTAAAACCTTCAGGTCACGATAGATCGCTTATCAGGTTGGGCGGTCTATCGATAGGCCGTCCATCCCTGTCGGTGGAAATTCAATAAATAGAAAATATAAACAAATTATCCATCGAACATATCGAAAATGTAACCGTTGGAATCTCATGAGATGAATGGCTACTCGCGAACCTTTCATCCATAAGAGCGGCCAAGGGCCAACCGCTTATGTCCTGTCGGTGATAAATCAGAATAAATAAATAAACAATTAGATAATTATCTGAAGGAACCAACGATGTTAGGACTCTGGGAGAAGAACGGCTAAGGTCAGACCGTTCAATGATGTTGAACGGTTGTACCCAGACCGTATGTCAGCTCGCCGGTGATAATTCAAAAAATTAACTAAATCTCCCATAAATATATGGACGGTCCAATACCAACTGCTCAGATGATGGACGGCCGGACCACTGACCATTCAATCCTTGGACGTTTAAAATTCAAAAAAATGTGAAAATTAGGCAAATTCAAGGCCCATTAAGTCCTGAATTGAAACGGACCCAGCTAGGGAGGGGGCTACCCATAAAATAGGCCCGAAGACACGCCATAAATAGCCCAATGAATAATGGACAACTCGAGCCATCATTAAATGAGAGTAAAATGTTAGGGTGCAAGCCCTGGATACAGAGGGGGGGGTGAATGTACCCGTCTAGAAATATCGCCCAATTAAAAACCTCGGAAGCTAAACACAATACCAGAATAGAAACTAATTCAATTGAACAAATGAAGAGACACTTGGAGCGCTCCTAATCAATCATATAGCGGAAGCAAACACACAAACAAACCACTGCTCAAGAGATTTTTAGGTGGTTCGGTCCAAAGACCTACGTCCACCCCTCACTCCCAACCGGAGTGAGGCTTCCACTAGCAATGCTAGAAAGCAGACTCAGTCTGCAAACAAGAGCTGCCACACAGCTTGACCAGGGGAACAACCTCCCCTCTTCCTCCCAACTGGAGGGACACCCCAAGTGACTCCCAGCCACTTGGAAACCAGAGACGTACAGTCTCTCTTCCTCCAAACTGGAGGGAACACCTAGTCTTGCAACCCACAAGACTAGAACCGGAGGACCAATCCTCCGTTCCTCCAAACCGGAGGGGAACCTAGAGACCCAAGTCTCTCTTCCTCTGAAACCCAGAGGGCAGCACAAGTGACCCCAAGTCACCTGCAAACTAGAGGTCTCGGACCTCTCTTCCTCCCAACCAGAGGGACCCCTGGACTCGAAACCTACAAGCCCAGAACTGGAGATAAATCTCCCTTCCTCCAACCCGGAGGGAAACAACCGATGACACCCTGTCAAAGGCAACCAGAGACGCAAGTCTCTCTTCCTCCACACCGGAGGGAACCCGACCTCACACAAGAGAATCGGAGGAACAACTAGAGAATAGTTGAAAAGAAAAACAAAACGCAGCAACAGTAAGCTGAAAAATAAAATGCACAAAGGCTCTAGTAGGAGCAGGCTGGCCTGGATTTGATCCACGGTCCAGCAGGAACTGATCTTCAGTTGAGGCTTCCTTTGCTCTAGCTCTCTCTTCTTCACGCTCTTCTTTTTTCTTCTCTTTCGCAGGCTCTCTCTCTCTGTCTCTTCGTCCTTCTTCTTTCTTCTTCTTTCTTCTTCTTCTTCTTCTTCTTCGTTCTCTGTATCGTGGAGGCACTCACTACTCTTCTATTTTTCTTGATGGCTCACTATATTTTGATCACACTCAGCCGATGGAGGAAACTCCATATTTATACCAGCAGCAGGCAGCTAGGGCGTGAGCTCTCGACGATTCCCGCCCAGCAGATTTGGTCCACGTGTCAGCATCTCAGCCTCTAGGATCACGTGCCAGTCTTAATAACCTCGTCCATTAATCCTGTCAGATAATCAGTCGAAGATAGTATCAGATGATGTATAGACTTGAAAGTTAACTGAGTGTACAGACTTCGTGTGAAGTAAGAGTGTATATACTTGAAGCTTGATATCGAGTGTATAGAGTTGAAGCTTATCAAACGAATGCATAGACTTCTTGTTAGCGAACGAGTGTATAGACTTAGTTGAGTGAGCATGCAGTGTACATACTTGAAACCCTTCAGCAACCTGAGTGTATAGACTTAGTGTTAACGTGCCAGAGAAACCAGTGTACAGACTTCATGTTGTACAGACTTGATGTTGATCAAAAGACCTTTGGACATCAGCCCAAGGCGTCAACGCTTCCATCGTACAGCGTCGCCTCAGCTCCTCAAGTGAGATGCTCACGCCCTTGGCAACTGGCCAATGCGTCAACGCATCCAGTGTCAGCGTCAACGCTGTGAACAGGACAGAAAGCGAAAGACGCACAATTGCGTCTACGCAGTCAGCCAAGTGCGTCAACGCACTAAAAGCACAGAACCCATGAAGACAGATAGGCTGTACATACTTTGATCCTCAAAGACGATTGTATAGACTTTGCCTTAGAAACGAGTGTATGGACTTTGAACCAGCAAATGAATAAGTATGTACACTGAGGGAGTGTATAGACTTTGAACCCAAAGGCAGTGTACCGACTTGTTAAGTCTGAGCCAATGTATAGACTTCAAAAGAAGCAGTCAGATGTACAGACTTGGTTGCAAGCTGAACAGTCGGATGTACAGACTTGCTTAAACAGTCCGATGTACAGACTTCAAGAACTCTAGACAACGGACGCTGTACAGACTTCAGCTAAGTAGGCCACAGGCCGATGTGTAGACTTGGCCAATGTGCAGACTTTGGCTTGGAACGAAGGTAAAGATGAGGCTGTATAGACTTGGCCAGAACGTAGGGAAAAACACCAATGTGCAGACACGAACATCCAGCAGTGTATAGACTTCATTTCAAGCAACGTAGGTAAAAGAGACAATGTATATACTTAGCCACCAATGTATGGACTTCAACGCAAATGAGAAGATCGGATGAACAGACTTTGAAGCTTAACATAGACGGTGGATGTATAGACTTCATGAACAAGATGCAATGCTGACTGATGTATACACTTGGCAAATAGAGTGATGCATGAACTACCCTGTACAGACTTTAAGACTTAATGAGCAACCCGGTGAATAGACTTGGCGATTGTGTGAGCATGCGAAGTACAGACTTTGTGTTATGAACACAGGCTGTACAGACTTGCTAACATGCATGAACAAATGGCATTGTATAGACTTTATGAAGAGCACATGAAGCAATGTGTGGACTTGGTGACTCACGCAGACAGATGAGTGAACAGTCTATGCCATGCTCACAGTTAATCAATGTACCAAGTTCTGAATGAGTAGTTCTGAATGAAGTAAACACATATGACATCAATTTGTCATCATCAGAACACACGTAAACTATGTCATCATCAAAACATAAGTCAACACATATGACATCAAACATATGAGAGTCATAGTGTTTGTCATCATCAAAATATAATATCCAACAATCTCTCCCTTTTTCAAGATGGCAATACTATGAGTCTTATGAATGAAAGAAATGGAATATTAAGACTAGACTCATCAAAGTATTCTCCCCCTTTGACTTCATCAAAAAGAAAAACAATACTTTGATAATCTAGTGATGTCATATGAGACACTCAATATAGTTCAGCAGATGAGTGCAACACAATATCAGAAGCATTTAAATCAATTCTCCCCCTTAGTCAAACAACTTATGCAGTCATGTATATGCAACAAATACTCCCCCTTTGACATGGCAGAAGATATAGAGCTAATGCAGACATACAACATGATCAGACAATCTAGCACATTGTCCCCTTATGCATATAGTCTCTCAACCAGACCAGAGAATTCTGCCCTTATGATCCATGATGCAAGAGAAATCTACAAGGATGAACTCTTGTTATCCAAAGACTGCAACTCTCATATATGACAACCAGTCTGAATCAAAACACAGTGATAAAGGGCAATAGGATGAGCAGATTCAACAATTTGTGAAAATTGAGATATTGAACTTTTCAGCAAGATACCAATTTCATAAAATCAAAATTTTAAGTTCTGGAGTCCTCCATCATAAAAGCTTATGAAACCTTGATTGTCAGATATGGTTTAAGAATGATGTAAACCGAAATTTTTCAAAAGAAATTGTACTCATATCTGAACCAACACTTAATAAAAAAAACTATAAGCTCATATAATATTCTAGTTCAACCAACTTACATCTTACTTAGTTTACTTTCCATGACAGTTTTAAGTGAAACATAAGTGAATGCACCTGAATTTTAGTTGTTCTTTCAGAAATTGATTTACACAAATTCAATTTTTTTATGAACAATTTTGGTTCATCAGCACCTTTTGACGTGGGGAAACACCTTAATCAGAGGCCAGAATCCCCAGTTACTCAGTGTGACAACCGTATTGCTTCTTCCATTTTAGAGAATAGAGGTAGCATTAAAAGTATCTTTGGCATGAGGATACACCTTGATCAGAGGCCAGAATCCCCAGTTACTCAATACAACTATGCCATTACTCTGTCATGTTTTCACAATAATTTCCAATCATCTCTTTAAACAGAGTTAACCATGGTACTTCATGACTTAATCCTTTGGACAAGTTTCTCAGTAACCACAGTCATTGCTCTGTCCATACTTTTACTCAAAATGGATTCAGAACAAATTAGATGTTTAGGAACAACCACATACACTATATATCTCAGTCAGCGTAGACATGGATATCAACTTTTCAGATTTCAGAAAGTCTTACATGAATTTACATGAAACGGATAGTTAAAGTTTATTAAGAGGTTGAAACAGATATTTTTCAAGTTCCTTGTGACCAAACAAGAGTACATAAGACTTAAACCAGTTCCAGTTAACAAATGTTCTTAAGCATGTATAATGGAAGGTTCCTCATTGAAGATGTTTTAACTTTTATGAAATAGTATTCAGGCTGAAGATTTACTTCATATCTCAGCTTAGTAATTCAAGTGAGAATATTCACTAAACAGCATGGATTCTGAAGAATTGTAGCAAATGAGCTGCTCTTGAGCAAAGAGGTTCAAAGTTGACTGAATAGAGGAAAAGCTCTCATTCAGCAGATTTAGGAGAGACAAACAGATACCAATAAGGTATGCTTTCAGATTATGAACAACTTCAGAAGTAGTCAAGAAATCATTTGATACCACTTTAAATGATGGAATCACTGGCACTTCACAGTTAATATGACAAGATGAATCATATAGCTGGAGAGGAACGGATTAAGCATGCTCCCCCTATCTATATGCAGTGACATTTCCCTTCCCTTTTTTTTTGATTTTTCAAAGAAGTGATATGCTATGCAATGATTCCCTCTAACTAAAAACACTGAATCATCCTATATGTCATGCAGACAATGTAGATGATGAATGACTATGCAACAATAGATTTAACATGCTATGCAGTAAATCTAAAAACAGTTGAGTAATTTCAGATGTACGAATAATGCTCCCCCTAAATGTATGCATTCAATCTATCTTTTTGGCATTTTCAATGTAAAGAAATGCAATGCAATTAACTTCATGTAAGCAGGGGCATGAATCAAAATATTCACATGAAGATGCAGACATTCTCTGATATGCAAATTTGACCCTTGGTACTTGGCGGAGAACTTGGCCTAAAAGACCATCTCACACATAGTAAGAACCTCCAGACAGATTTCCTCTGCCCTTTAGTAGCTTTCCATTTATATACCAAGTGGTCATGCATGACAATGCAATACAAACAGTCCTATATGCATCAGATTTTCAATGATTGTATGTCATGTGCATGTTTATGCCATTCTCATATATGCACACAGCTCACAATACAAACAAGAAAGCTCACAAAGATCAATGCAAGAGTCAAACCAATTAAAATAAAACATGTATGCATGAAGCTATGACTTCTCAGCTCAACCATAATTTTCATTTGAACAGATTTGAGAAATTTACCTGAATGGGGTTTTATCAACTTGGGTCCCTTGGTTTATTTCCCCCTTTTTATTCTTCAGCTTCCAAGGCACACCTGCAAGTTAGCACACTATTTTGCATGGGCAGGTACCCAAACAGTCTTGGGTCCTGCATGGTTAATAGTGACACCTTTGGTAGGTGTTCTAAACAACCTTTTAGCATTTAGGTCATCAGATCTTATCAGATGGCAATTATTCATTGAATGACCTAATATACCACAATAATAGCAAGAGGCAGCAGATTTCAGATTTGTTTTATGCACATTCTGATTAGCATGAGTTCTATGTGCATTTGCATGAAATTTTATGTTAACAAAATTAAGATTCTGTTTATCAACATAAGCTAGACAACAGTCAGCAGCTCTATGGCCTGGCTTCCCACATTCAAAACATGCAAGTGTTTTCCTTTCAAAAACAAATTCATTTCTATCAGAAATATTTCTATTAACAGGGAATTTACCAGATTTATTGTTAAACTTCCTTCCCTGAGCATGCCAACATTGGGCTGCAATGTGGCCCATCTTGCCACAGTGAAAGCATGAACTAGAATTTCTTCCACCAGCCCTCAGCCAGCATTCAATAGCCCTGTGGCCTGTCTTTCCACACTCAAAGCATGTAATGAGCTTATCTTTAAAAATAAATTTGTTCTTATTAGGACTATGTTGGCTTGCAGGAGATTTACCATGATATGAATGAGATGTTTTCTTATCATTTACAAACCAGCATTGTGCAATTGTGTGTCCTAATTTACCACAGTGAAAACATTCAATTTTCTTTTTCTGAAATGAAGGATTTCTATCATGAAGGTTCCTAGCAGTCATATCATCCTTCTCCATCAATTTACATTCAAGCATCAGATGACCAAATTTATGACAATAATGGCATGACATTTTCTTTTTAGATGCATGTGAATGTGTGTGTGAACTTTGACCAACATGCCCTAATGAACCCTTTTTATTTATTTTCTGTTTTCCAATCTTTTTCTGATTGTTGTTCTGTTCTTCAGTTTTCTGAACAATGGGCTGTTTATCTTTTGAAGTGGTGGCTACATTTGAAGCCTTTACAAAAGATGTCATCAACTTGCTCTGAAATTCTTTCTTGTTACCATTATTGTAGCCCAGCCCTTCCTTCCTAGTGTTGATTTTTACACCTAGTAGCTTGTCTAGGTTTTTCTGCCCACTTACAAATTTTGACAAAGTATTGTTCAGATCATTTATTTCAGATTGAAGAGAAGAAACCTAATGCATCACATCATTCAAAGTTTTAAGGGTATCAATTTCTGATTTCAGTTTGAGCTCATTTTGATTTTCATCAACATATTTTTCCTTTTTCAAATGTCAGCAATCCCTCTGACATGGTGGAGTTCAACTGTTTTATTTCTCAATTTCCTCCTTTAGACTTGTGTTTTCCTACTCAAGTTTATCATCATCAAATAATACATCAGTTAGGAAACTTGGATATTCTGATTTACAGTTTTCAAAGTTTTCCTAAAATTTTAGGTTCGCAACACTAATAGCTTCAAATTCCTCATTGATCAATCTGTTTTCACTTTCAAGACTGATTAGTTTTTGGTCAGATTCCTGACATTGTTTTCTGAGTTTAGTGTTTTTAGATTTAGCATGATCAAGTTCTGATTGGATTTCATCTAGTTTCGATAGTTGTCTTCTGAATATTTCATTTTCAGTTTTCAAAGTTTCAAGGTTTTCACCTCCTAGTTTTTCTAGCTTCTTTTTCAGTCTTCTATCCTCTTACACATTTTTTCATGGGAGTGTAACAGATTAGCATAGGCAACTTCCCAGTCATCTAAAGTGAAACTAGAGAAAGGATTGATTACCTCTTCAGCATCTTCAAATTCATCTTGATCAGTACTATGGTCGCTCTTATCAGCCATCAGGCAGCTGTCCTCATTCATCCTCTGAGCTAGCTTCAACTGATCCAGAATGTCCTTTGCGGACCTGCAGTCATAAAAACAAGAATGTAGAGCCTTGTCAGTAGATTCTTTCATTAATTTCAAAACTTTCTGATTCTCTTCATTTCTTGATCTGTCACTTTTAGTCCATTTGGACTCTTCCTTTGGCAGTCTGTGAGGACCATGTGAAATTAACTTCCACAGATCTGGACCCATTAAATTCACATAACTATGTAGACTGCTAACCCATGAGGTAAAATTAGAACCATTAAAGACCGGTGGAGATCCCATTGATTAATTCGGCAAACAGATTAATGCAGCAAAGAGTAAAATAAAAAATGCACCAAGGGACAACAGCATCCTCTGCAGATCGTTGGATCTGATCAATCAGAGAACCGCTCTGATACCAATTGTTAGGGTGCAAGCCCTGGATACAGAGGGGGGGTGAATGTACCCTGCTAGAAATATCGCCCAATTAAAAACCTCAGAAGCTAAACATAATACCAGAATAGAAACTAATTCAATTGAACAAATGAAGAGACACTTGGAGCGCTCCTAATCAATCATCTAGCGGAAGCAAACACACAAACAAACCACTGCTCAAGAGATTTTTAGGTGGTTCGGTCCAAAGACCTACGTCCACCCCTCACTCCCAACCGGAGTGAGGCTTCCACTAGCAATGCTAGAAAGCAGACTCAGTCTGCAAACAAGAGCTGCCACACAGCTTGACCAGGGGAACAACCTCCCCTCTTCCTCCCAACCGGAGGGACACCCCAAGTGACTCCCAGCCACTTGGAAACCAGAGACGTACAGTCTCTCTTCCTCCAAACCGGAGGGAACACCTAGTCTTGCAACCCACAAGACTAGAACCGGAGGACCAATCCTCCGTTCCTCCAAACTGGAGGGGAACCTAGAGACCCAAGTCTCTCTTACTCTGAAACCCAGAGGGCAGCACAAGTGACCCCAAGTCACCTGCAAACTAGAGGTCTCGGACCTCTCTTCCTCCCAACCAGAGGGACCCCTGGACTCGAAACCTACAAGCCCAGAACCAGAGATAAATCTCCCTTCCTCCAACCCGGAGGGAAACAACCGATGACACCCTGTCAAAGGCAACCAGAGATGCAAGTCTCTCTTCCTCCACACCAGAGGGAACCCGACCTCACACAAGAGAATCGGAGGAACAACTAGAGAATAGTTGAAAAGAAAAACAAAACGCAGCAACAGTAAGCTAAAAAATAAAATGCACAAAGGCTCTCGCAGGAGCAGGCTGGCCTGGATTTGATCCACGGTCCAGCAGGAACTGATCTTCAGTTGAGGCTTCCTTTGCTCTAGCTCTCTCTTCTTCTCACTCTTCTTTTTTCTTCTCTTTCGCAGGCTCTCTCTGATGCGGGACGAGACCACGGACATGACAAGCTCGTGACTGCCCCTTAACGTGGGAAGCGTCGGATGTGCGCGGTTGAGAAACCGGCTGTGAGCTAGGGTGGTCGGCTCTCACTTGTGCCCGGATCGGGTCACAGGACGGTAACGCTCTCTCTCGCAGCAGGGGTGATATAAATAGAAAGCGAGCTAATTACCCTATCATGCTCTCTAGCAGTGGCATAAGCAAGTATATATGAAAATTAAGCAAAATGCCAAGTAAGGGAGCGAATGCGATACCTCCACGCGCTCGGCGTGGGGACGACGGGCCCGGCTGAACTCGTGCTCCCGGGACAGTTAATACATGAATATTACAGCAATGGAAATATGCCCACTCCACGCAGGGAGGTAAAGGGTGACACAACGGGGCCCGGGAGGACGGATTTCGGGTTGACGGGCGGCTTTCCGCGTAGCTTCGGCAGCACCCGAACTAGTGACGGTGGGGCCCACGTGCTGTCCGGAGGGGCCGTGTGGGACCCGGTGGCACCACTATGGTGGGGACACTTATGGAAGCGATCCCCGGGCTGGCGGCACGCTGGGACGTCGCCCGGAGGTCTGGCGGTTCCGATCGGCACCCGTCGGGTTTGCTGTCCACGGACTGGTGGTTGCTGTTTTGCTTCGCGCGCTCCGACGAGAATGGACGCTGCGATCAGCCCCGATGTCGGATCGACACGAGACTGGCGCCGTTGGAAAGCTAGCTTGAAGTTCTTCAACCTAGACCCAAAGATCTGGCCTGGATCTGCTCAGATCTTGACTTATGGAATTTTCAATCCCCTGTTGTACAGTAACAGAAGACTCAGATCTGCAGACAACTTCCCTGTTGATTGCCTTTGACCGCGAGGGAGACGTTCGAATCAGGGGTTGTGTTCTTCAGCACAGTTGTTGGAATTTGAGCTGGGAAGATAGAAAAATTGATTTGGACCCGTGTGGATGTATCTATGATTTTCTGTGATTTGTTTAGTGGATGAAGGTCGGATCTGGGATCAGGGGGACCGAACTGTAGCTGGGACTGAGAATGATTTGTAGAAAATATGAAATGGACGAACCAAAAATTGAGAAAAATTGTGGATGAAGGGGTATATTGGTGTAACCTCCAGTAAAATTGGGCGAACCTAAATAAATCAAAAAGTGGACCTAAGACATGAAACTCAGGGCTACTGTCACTGTAGATAGTGACAGAACAGATCTGAGATTGAGAGTTGAACGAAATGGTAAGGATATGAAACGGTGGATTTTGAACCTCAATTTTTTTGTGGAGAAGGGGATAGAAGATAGGAACCAACCCTGAAAATTTCAAATCTATCAGAACTCGTGGCTGTCTTCAGGAATTCTCGAACTACACCTCTGTCGAGCAGGACAGAAACTTGATGGCGATTCCACGGCGGCTCGAAGGCGGCACGAACGGCGGCGGCGGCGGCACAGACGATCACCGGAGGTTGTGAGGGGATGATAGAAGAGGGATACACTCTAGATCTGGGATTGGGGAAGGAAGAACAGCAAGGGAGAAGAGAGGAGCGCACCAAGCTTCAAACAACTCAACAATTTTTTGAATTTTTCATTGAATTTCTCATGAAAATACAACATTATATATGACTCCACTCAAATCTAATGTGGAACCTTGGATCAAGGGTTGGGGATTGAATGGTTGAGATGAAGTGTGAATAACACACCAAATACAATTTTTTATTCTAACTTGACCATCTCCATTCAACCTTAGACTAATTCCATTCCAACTTCACCTAAATCACACCTAACTAGCCCAATAAGGCCAAAAGAGAGGGCGCCCCCCTTCATGGGCCAAGGGCCATTCATGGGCCAAGAGCCACCCAATATATCATGCTAGTCATGGGCCATTCCCACTTAGATGGCCCATGGGAGAGTGGAACCCAATTTGGGCCTTAAGTGCCTTAATGACCCATTTAAAACCAAATGACCCAATATGAAGTAGCACCCTTAAGTGGACCTAAACCATGATACCTAGTAATGGACTCTTCCTAGAAATGTGGCCCAATGGCTTAATTAAGCCTTACAAAGAGAGGCCAAATGAAAGAAATCAAAAATTACACACTTTCAAGCCAATACAACCTATACTACACACCTATACAAGCCAATACATACAATACAACCCATAAGCTCTTGATGTCCTCATCAATTCTCCCCGGGTGGGAGGAACTCGACCCCGTCGAGTAAGGGATGCTGCTGCTCAGGTACATCGGCGGATCTGTCTCCGTGCCAAGTAACGCGGGTACGCCCCACTCCAAATGATCGGCACCTGCTCATTCCATATATACTCGATATGCGAACTGCTATGGGCTAAAGGTGGTCACTCCGAAGGGGCACTCTCAAAAAGAAGGAAACAGCTCAAAGACTCACTAGGAATCACCGCTGAGTCCCTATAGGTGACTGATCCGGGTATAGATGTAGAACCGGTCCCATACTCATCGGGTGAGTCCAATCACCTCTTACTCATAAGAGAACGACAACGAGCTTACACACGACACATGCAAACTCATTATGCACTAACACACGTATGCAAACCACACAAACAAACGACTCAAAACACACCACACAAAACAAACCACACAAGGAAAACACACCGACTCACGCACGACTCTAGACGAAGGTGGTAGCATCAAGCCCACTAGGTGGCTGCATCCTGAGCGGCGGGAGAGCTCTCCCACTCTTCCCCTCCCAAGGCATAGTACTCATCGGCTAGTGCCTCATCGGCCTCGTAATCAACACACTCAGGCTCGGGAGGTACGGATCCTCCAACACCTAAGGCTAGGGTGGCGCGAGCGGGACACTCGCTGGCAATGTGGCCAAATCCATGACAGTGGAAACACTGCACTCGCGATCGACTACTCTCCCCGAAAAGAGGGGTCTTACCCTTATCATCCCGTCGGGTAGGGGGTGTAGGCAGCAATGGGGGAGGTGTAGGTGCCTTGGACAATAGTGGAGGGGGTGCCGGTGCCAGAGGACGGGCTATAGGAGCTGGGGGACGGGCAACAGGTGCCGGTGGATGGGGTGGAGGTAGATCCCGTGGTGGGGGAGGTCGAGGTCTAGGAGCAAAGTGCTCCTGATGGGCGGGCTCCTGTGGACGAGTCATGGGTCCCCTCGGGTATGAACCTAAGGAGCCACGGGAGTCACTACGGGGAGGAGCGGGGCTCCACTGGGGAATAGACTCGAACTCACCCTTGAATTGCTTGATCTCGAGAGCAACTTGGTATGCATCCTCCAGCTTGTCCACCTTGCGGCGGAGAAGCTCATACCGTAGGTGTGGGCGTAGGCCACGCCGAAACCGAGAGACGGTAAGGGAATCCTCCTCCGTGGCATCGCATCGCAAGTAGTACTCATCAAATTCGGCGATGTAATCCGAGACGGACCGGTCTCCTTGGGTGAGACTTTGCCACCTCTCTATAAGACGCTGGCGGTAGGAGGTAGGGAGGTACTTCTTCCTAAGCTTCTCCCTCATATCGGTCCATGTATCGATCGGGGGTTCTTGACGATGAAACAATAGGTTCGCCATGTTTCTCCAATAGGTTTGGGCTTGGCCTAAAAGTTTCATCCGGGCATACTTGACTTTTCGTTGGTCCGACATCTCGAACCACTCAAAATATCGGTCCATACCAGCCTCCTAATCAAGGTAGACCTTCGGGTCTAAGGACCCGTCAAAGGTGGGAGGGTCGGCCCGAACGGTCCGAATGGCCCGTTCATCCATATCTTGGTCGTGGGTACGCCGTGTATGGTGATAATCACGACCATGTCCCCGATGCTCATTATCGGACTCGTAGTCATGCACCTCGGGGACTTCGTGCCTCCTAGTAGCTACCCCTTGAACCCTTGGAGTCACGGTTTGATGAACCGGCTCCAGTTGACCTTGTGTAGGTGGGGCGGGTGCCTGGACTGGGGCAATCGGGTGTGTCTCGGCTGGTCCTTTCTCTAGTGCAGTGACTCTCCCGACCAATCCTTGAACGGACTGGTTCGACCCAGCGGCCCTATCCTCCACAACTTTCATCCTCTCTTCTAGGCGGGTGCCTAGGCCATTCACTCGGGTACTCGCTTCTTCCATCCTATCCACTCAAGTGCTTAAATCATCCATGCGCTCACTCAACCCATCCATTTTTCCCATCAGAGTTCGGAACATAGTGGCCACCTCATCGGAACTATAGACTCGGGATTCCGCCATTGGTGGTGGTGGGGGTGAGTATTGAGTACCTCGACAAGTGGGCATGCAAACACACCGACTAGACGACGTCGACTAAAGCAAACACACACTAATATGATGCACCTAGACGTAACCAAAACTCGGCACGTGGCGGAGTTAATCGATCCGAAGATCACTCGCGCAAGTGTGCGGTCTTCGCGATAGGCGTAGCCTAACATTCGGACAACACCTTTTGATATACCGAGTAAAGGGATGTAAATGCGAAAAGACCCTTTTTTGTTTATTTTAAAACAATGATGACCCTAAACACGACTTAGACCGACTAATGATTAGACGTAAATGACACTCTTTTTTTTGACACCCTAGACTCAACTCGCTCTGATACCAAATTGATGCGGGATGAGACCACGGACACGACAAGCTCGTGACTGCCCCTTAACGAGGGAAGCGTCGGATGTGCGCGGTTGAGAAACCGGCTGTGAGCTAGGGTGGTCGGCTCTCACTTCTGCCCGGATCGGGTCACAGGACGGTAACGCTCTCTCTCGCCGCAGCGGTGATATAAATAGAAAGTGAGTTAATTACCCTATCATGCTCTCTAGCAGTGGCATAAGCAAGTATATATGAAAATTAAGCAAAATGCCAAGTAAGGGAGCGAATGCGATACCTCCACGCGCTCGGCGTGGGGACGACGGGCCCGGCCGAGCTCGTGCTCCCGGGACAGTTAATACATGAATATTACAGCAATGGAAATATGCCCACTCCACGCAGGGAGGTAAAGGGTGACACAACGGGGCCCGGGAGGACCGATTTCGGGTTGACGGGCGGCTTTCCGCGTAGCTTCGGTAGCACCCGAACTAGTGACGGTGGGGCCCATGTGCTGTCCGGAGGGGCCGTGTGGGACCCGGTGGCACCACTATGGTGGGGACACTTATGGAAGCGATCCCTGGGCTGGCGGCACGCTGGGACGTTGCCCGGAGGTCGGGCGGTTCCGATCGGCACCCGTCGGGTTTGCTGTCCACGGACTGGTGGTTGCTGTTTTGCTGCGCGCGCTCCGACGAGAATGGACGCTGCGATCAGCCCCGATGTCGGATCGACACGAGACTGGCGCCATTGGAAACCTAGCTTGAAGTTCTTCAACCTAGGCCCAAAGATCTGGCATGGATCTGCTCGGATCTTGACTTATAGAATTTTCAATCTCCTGTTGTACAGTAACTGAAGACTCAGATCTGCAGACAACTTCCCTATTGATTGCCTTTGACAGCGAGGGAGACTTTCGAATTAGGGGTTGTGTTCTTCAGGACAGTTGTTGGAATTTGATCTGGCAAGACAGAAAAATTGGTTTCGACCCGTTTGGATGTATCTATGATTTTCTGTGATTTGTTTAGTGGACGAAGGTCGGATCTGGGATCAGGGGGACCGAACTGTAGCTGGGACTGAGAACGATTTTTAGAAAATATTAAATGGACGAACTAAAAATGGAGAACAATTGTGGATGAAGGGGTGGATGGGTGTAACCTCCATTAAAATTGGGTGAACCTAAATAAATCAAAAAGTGGACCTAAGACATGAAACTCAGTGCTACTGTCACTGTAGACAGTGACAGAATAGATCTGAGATTGAGAGTTGAACGAAATGGTAAGGATATGAAACGGTGGATTTTGAATCTCAATTTTTTTTTGGAGAAGGGGCTAGAAGATAGGAACCGAACCTCAAAATTTCAAATCTATCAGAACTCGTGGCTGGCTTCAGGAATTCTCGAACTACACCTCTGTCCAGTAGGACAGAAAGTTGATGACGATTCCACGGCGGCTCGAAGGCGGCACGAACGGCGGCGGCAGCGGCACAGACGATCACCGGAGGTTGAGAGGGATGATAGAAGAGGGATACACTGTAGATCTGGGGTTGGGGAAGGAAGAACAGCAAGGGAGGAGAGAGGAGCGCACCAAGCTTCAAACAACTCAACAATTTTCTGAATTTTTCATTGAATTTCTCATGAAAATACAACATTATATATGACTCCACTCAAATCTAATGTGGACCCTTGGATCAAGGGTTGGGGATTGAATGGCTGAGATGAAGTGTGAATAACACACCAAATATAATTTTTTAATCTAACTTGACCATCTCCATTCAACCTTAGACTAATTCCATTCCAACTTCACCTAAATCACACCTAACTAGCCTAATAAGGCCAAAAGAGAGGGCGCCCCCCTTCATGGGCCAAGGGCCATTCATGGGCCAAGAGCCACCCAATATATCATGCTAGTCATGGGCCATTCCCACTTAGATGGCCCATGGGAGAGTGGAATCCAATTTGGGCCTTAAGTGCCTTAATGACCCATTTAAAACCAAATGACCCAATATGAAGTAGCACCCTTAAGTGGACCTAAACCATGATACCTAGTAATGGACTCTTCCTAGAAATGTGGCCCAATGGCTTAATTAAGCCTTACAAAGAGAGCCCAAATGAAAGAAATCAAAAATTAAACACTTTCAAGCCAATACAACCTATACTACACACCTATACAAGCCAATACATACAATACAACCCATAAGCTCTTGATGTCCTCATCACTCTCTCTCTGTCTCTTCTTCCTTCTTTCTTCTTCTTCTTCTTCTTCTTTCTTCTTCTTCTTCTTCTTCTTCTTCTTCGTTCTCTGTATCGTGGAGGCACTCACTGCTCATCTATTTTTCTTGATGGCTCACTATATTTCGATCACACTCAGCCGATGGAGGAAACTCCATATTTATACCAGTAGCAGGCAGCTAGGGCGTGAGCTCTCGACGATTCCCGCCCAGCAGGTTTGGTCCACGTGTCAGCATCTCAGCCTCTAGGATCACGTGCCAGTCTTAATAACCTCGTCCATTAATCCTGTCAGATAATCAGTCGAAGACAGTATCAGATGATGTATAGACTTGAAAGTTAACTGAGTGTATAGACTTCGTGTGAAGTAAGAGTGTATAGACTTGAAGCTTGATATCGAGTGTATAGAGTTGAAGCTTATCAAGCGAATGCATAGACTTCATGTTAGCGAACGAGTGTATAGACTTAGTTGACTGAGCATGCAGTGTACATACTTGAAACCCTTCAGGAACCTGAGTGTATAGACTTAGTGTTAATGTGCCAGAGAAACCAGTGTACAGACTTCATGTTGTACAGACTTGATGTTGATCAAAAGACCTTTGGACATCAGCCCAAGGCGTCAACGCTTCCATCGTGCAGCATCGCCTCAGCTCCTCAAGCGAGATGCTCACGCCCTTGGCAACTGGCCAATGCGTCAACGCATCCAGTGTCAGTGTCGACGCAGTGAACAAGACAGAAAGCGAAAGACGCACAATTACGTCTACGCAGTCAGTCAAGTGTGTCAACGCACTAAAAGCACAGAACCCATGAAGACAGATAGGCTGTACAGACTTTGATGCTTAAAGACGATTGTATAGACTTTGCCTTAGAAACGAGTGTATGGACTTTGAACCGGTAAATGAATAAGTATGTACACTGAGGGAGTGTATAGACTTGGAACCCAAAGGTAGTGTACATACTTGGTAAGTCTGAGCCAATATATAGACTTCAAAAGAAGCAGTCCCATGTACAGACTTGGTTGCAAGCTGAACAGTCGGATGTACAGACTTGCTGAAACAGTCCGATGTACAGACTTCAAGAACTCTAGACAACGGACGTTGTACAGACTTCAGCTAAGTAGGCCACAGGCTGATGTGTAGACTTGGCCAATGTGCAGACTTTGGCTTAGAACAAAGGTAAAGATGAGGCTGTATAGACTTGGCCAGAACGTAGGGAAAAGCACCAATGTGCAGACATGAACATCCAGTAGTGTATAGACTTCGTTTCAAGCAACGTAGGTAAAAGAGACAATGTATATACTTAGCCACCAATGTATGGACTTCGACGCAAATGAGAAGATCGGATGAACAGACTTTGAAGCTTAACATAGACGGTGGATGTATAGACTTCATGAACAAGATGCAATGCTGACTGATGTATACACTTGGCAAATAGAGTGATGCATGAACTACCCTGTACAGACTTTAAGACTTAATGAGCAACCCGGTGAATAGACTTGGCGATTGTGTGAGCATGCGAAGTACAGACTTTGTGTTGTGAACACAGGCTGTACAAACTTGCTAACATGCATGAACAAATGGCATTGTATAGACTTTATGAAGAGCACACGAAGCAATGTGTGGACTTTGTGACTCACGCAGATAGATGAGTGAACAGTCTATGCCATGCTCACAGTTAATCAATGTACCAAGTTCTGAATGAGTAGTTCTGAATGAAGTAAACACATATGACATCAATTTGTCATCATCAGAACACACGTAAACTATGTCATCATCAAAACATAAGTCAACACATATGACATCAAACATATGAGAGTCATAGTGTTTGTCATCATCAAAACATAATATCCAACATAAAAGAAATGACTCAGCTTATCGGCAAAAAATGGGTGTCAACAGATGCCCCTCCTTAACGTCCTCTTTGCAGGGGAGCGAGCGGAGGTGAAGCGAAAGCGAGATGGAACATGGAGATGAAGCGGACATGAAGCGGAGCGGACTGAAAAGCGGGCGTTAAGGCAAAACTACACCCGTTTTCTCGCCAACGAGCGATAGGAATCTTTCGAAATACTCTAAACCACCAACAAGGAATAGTCAGACCAAAAGCAACACCAGTCTCGAGGAACTAACTAAATAAAAGGAAATAGATGATCACCCTCATGGGGGACACAATCCCTCGGACCAATGAGGAGACCGGAATAAGCAGCAAAAGTATAGAAACATACTAGAACTCTAGACGAGGACCTCCTAATCAACCAAACTAAGTGAATCGACCAGAGAGAACCTTCCAACTCAGAGTGGAATTGTTCCTATTACTCAAACACCAAACACGCAATCATCCATCACTGGTGGGACATTTTTAGGCAGACCATGGGTCATGAAATGCTCAAAAAGATGCGTATGATGCATGCTGGGCTAAAATAAAAGAAATCATTAAAACAAATGTCATGAAAGGATAAAATATAAAGTACTCGAGAATAGTATTGCTAGACTGGGGCAATCAGGGTCAGGACACTATCCGCAACCACGGCGTGCGAGATAGAACCATCATCCCCAAACTTTCCCGACCTAACCGCCTATCCGATGATTAAACACGTGAACCTAGACCATCATCGTTTTTGTTAAAGGGGAACATCAGATCTGAAACACATAGATAACAAACTGGTTCTCGAGAGAATGTAGCGTAATACCATATAGTAATGCAATAAGGGACAAAGGGATAGAAGGCCATACCTGACTTACCTGTGTAGGTGAAACGGCATTTTTTTTATTTTCATTTTTGGATTTTTATGGATTCTCATGTATAAGACAAATAAGCAAGCATAGACATAGCGAAGATAACACAACATAACGATCAACTTGATGACAGACAACGCGACATAACGTAACGATCAAATGAAGTGCGTGACAATGCAACATAACATAACAACGGCAAACGAGCACAAATGCAATGGCATGAACAAAACAACATGTGTGCATGAATACGGTGTGACAAGATGACAACGCGACGGGACAACACACGGTTGGGACAAGAACATGAGGGATGACCACACGGTTGGAAAAACACACGGGACATAAAGAGACGACTAACAACATATGCAAGACAACTAATAACACGTGGTGAGGGACAAAACAACATTCGTGGGATGACACAGAGGCACACAAACATGTGACAAGGACACGGCAGGGCACAGACATGACAGTTACCCTTCAATCAACACCCAAGATCGGATGAAGCAGAACCGCCAGGTTCATGATCGTGAGGCAAAGTCCTCTCATAAAGATATGATGAGATGAAGCGGGAGCCGAGAGGGACATAAGCTTCAGAATAGATCAAGAGATAAGATTGAAAAAAAGAGAACATATAAAAGATATGGATAGGATGTAGCACAAAAAGATGAAGAGAGGAAGCTTGAACACCTGCAACCTGCACACTTAGCAAACAGATTACGTATCTATCCTTAAACAAATGTAAATGCGTGAAAAGAAGATACACATCTTTTTCTTGAATTTTGTAACTCTTTTTTTTTATTTTTGGAACAATATTTGATTTTTTTTTGGTTTTTTTTTGAAGTATTTGATTTTTTGAGATTTTTGACAATATCTCATTTTTTGGAATTTCTAAAGTATTTAATTTTTTTCTAGTTTGGTTTCTTTGACGAAACAAACTGCAGCACCGAAAGACGGGCTTAAACTATCGGCCAGGGATCGTCGTCCCTACCCCTCTCATTAAAGGCTTCCCGTGAGCAGGGCATGTATGCGAGAGTGGCTCACCACAACCAACTACCTCCAAAGAACGGTGCCCCTACTAAGGCCATACCCATGATACAACCCAGCCTAAGAGGGAGAAATAGAATAAAAATTAGAGACAAGCTTTGTGCAGGATGGGAAACATCAGGACTTGACTTCCTTTCACGGCACCACCGCTCAAAGAGTAGGTCTGTTGCGCCAGGACTTTGTATCTTTAAATAATTCCTAGTTATTTAAATAATATTCTGGCATTAATTGGGTTAAATAATCAATATAAGGTCAAAATTGTGTTAATCAATTAACCCAACCCACTTAATTGAAGTCCAAAAGGGTTTAGGACCTATACCATTAGGTTTGGCCTATATTCTAGAAGGTATTTAAGCCTATCCACGGATATTAAGGATAAATACTAATAATATAAGATAATTATTTAGATAATTAACAAAAGAGTTTTTATAAATTGAAACTCTAAGCTACGATGACTGTAACGGTCTATCGTAAGACCGCCACAGCCATGTAACGCATGGGCACTCGACCGTTACATCCTGTTAGTTCCGTAAGTGAAGGGACTCATGAAAAGATTGGAACTTGATGTTCCTATCCACTATGGATCGACTTGGGAAGGATTGTAAAAACTCTAAGGACTCTTAGAGATTAGGATTTGATAAAATAAGGACTCTAAACTCGATCTAATCCTCAAACCCTAGCCTAAACTCTATAAATAGGGCATAGTTCTGAACTGTGCGACCCTTACTTTTTGGGCGTAAGGAAGCAAGGTAAGGAGTCATTATCTCAGGTAAGTTCTTTAGAATAATTTGTTTACAATACTTTAGACTAACTCCCCTCCGAATTTCACATCTTTAGCTCAAGAGGGCGTGGAGTTAGAGCCTAAAGAAGTTGCTAAAAAAGTCACAAGAGAAGGAAGGGATCTAGGGCAAGGTTCTCAACCAAATTCAGAAACTACAGTCTAAGTAAGAGGTAGGTTATCTCATGAACGGCAAAAATAGCATGATAAGACTAAAAGCCCTCTGGTTCCATTGAATTCCATGCATTATAGAGCATTGATTTCATGTTTTATTTGTTCTATGCACATCATGCACCTCTTAGCCAAATTAAGAAATTAAAACATGACTATTCATCTATTCATGATTACCTATGCATGTAGATGGCCTTACTTCGTTAACATGACTAGAAACTCATCATGTTTTGATAAAAGACATGATGTGATTTGATCTCTTAGTTTCTATGATTATTTTCTGTTAACAGATACTGTAACGCACTAGCAGAGGACTGTCACTTTCAAGTAACAGCCCTACTACAGACCGTTACAAACTCTGTAGCATGTGAATTGCACGGATGTTCCTAACGCGCTTGGACAGACGCGTTACATTAAAGTAACGGCTTGATCATGATCGTCACTTTCACTGTGACGCCCCCTCTTAAGACCGTTATATCCTGCGTTCTATCAACCCTAAGATAGAAAATAACTTGCCAAGATTATTTATTGATTAAGCATAGTTACTTAAGTTTTAACCTGATTATGTGATTTTTTTTGGATATCTGATTGTGCATGATAGGTATTACATGATTTGATATCTTAATGATATTTTAAGGATATGTTAATTTCATGCCAAAATTCTATAGTCTTGTATTATAAAGCATGACTTTTAGACGTTGTATTGATGGAGTTCACCACGATTTTCACTTTGATTATGCATGTCTCTCTTTGTCAATAGAGTCAATTCTATAAATACATGGCACATATTCCGGTATGTCATCATTAGTTCACACTTTGCACTATAGGAACACAATCTTGGACATGAGGACCTCTCTATTGGATAATCCTTCCAATGGACAAGGAAATCATTGTTTCAAGGCCTCCGTAATTCTCCGCGAGCCTGGGATTTCCACTAGGACGCCGAGTTGGTTGTACCAATGAAAGCCCATTAATTAGAACACTCTATCGTGGTTTTGATTCTTGAAATGTAACGGCCTTGAACTGGACCGTCAGGCTCACGTAACGGCCCAGTGCCAGACTGTCACATTCCTCTGAGTCTATCTTTATCCTTCTGGACTCGGATCACTGTAATGGCCTATTACTGGCACGTTACATAATGTAACGGCCCAGCAAATGACCGTTACATAGCTTGTTTATGTTAACCCAAGGGTTGATATTCCAATGATTCTAGACAAACCTTGATAATCTAGAACTTGTCCTATTGCTTAAATTGATCTAAAAGAAATGGAAGTTAAGGAAAATACCGTTATGCTGTCGATTTATTCTATAAGCATAACTTAGTTTAAATGTCATTCTTGATCTCATATATTCAAAATTGAAGCATTCATTCATTGATTTTAGTTATCATGAAATTTTTGGAAGTGCTATATTCTTGGCCATACGTTACTGTTATACTGCGTGGAAGTAGTTTAATTTATAACTGAAGATACGATCGAGCACTGATTGTGTTCAAGGGCTCTATGCTAGTCCCCTCGGCTGATTGTCGGAAACATACTATTTTATAAACCATGGGGTATGATGCTACTGGCGTCGCATTGCGCTGGGAGTACTATTTCTATAAATAAGTGAAGATCCACGGCACAACATGACATTCTTGCTTGATATTCCACAGAAATTCATGAAGCACTTGCTCTTAAGCATAAGATGCTAAAGTGAGGAATATGTGGCTTGCTAGTACAATCTCGTTACATTCTTGTTCATGGAAGGCCAATATCATGTTCTTGTTATATTCTTGTTAGTTCATTCTTGATCATTCTACCTTACATGATTATCTTGTTACTTTGGTTTAAACGCGTGATCGATTCACATTCGCATGATTTTACCTTATTCTTTAGAGCTAAATTGTTAATTACTTTAATAGTGCCTTCATGTTGATGCGAAGATACCTACTGGGCAAGTGT
This sequence comes from Amorphophallus konjac, assembly GCA_022559845.1. Taxonomy (NCBI): domain Eukaryota; kingdom Viridiplantae; phylum Streptophyta; class Magnoliopsida; order Alismatales; family Araceae; genus Amorphophallus; species Amorphophallus konjac. The sequence continues at coordinate 61,229,945 of CM040120.1, read as the reverse complement.
GCTCATTACCTATTTTTAATATTTTTCAGAAGATGGAAATAGTTCGGGTTCAGATTCGGATTATTCCAGTAGCGGATCCGAGAGCGATTAAAGATGAGTGAAGACTTAGGAAGTCTATAATGTCTAGATTGAGTCAATGTAATTTTCCTATTTCTTGAGTCTAGTAGAATGGAAATCAAATTAGTGATTGTATCTTGAATATTGAGCATTATGAAATAAAGTTGAAGTTTGATTAAAATCTTGTGCAATTGCATTTACTTGTGTGATTGTCTTGCGCTCTGATTGATTCTTGCTTGCAAGAGGCTTACCATGCCGGCTGTTCGCGCTCCCCGAGCGAGTCTTCCACTATAATAAAGGCTCGGGACGTGACAGTTAAGTTGGTATCAAAGCCTAAGTCTTAGGACTTAAGGAAAAGAGTCATGTCATAGGATAAGTCCAAGGTTTAAAGACCCATACCTATGAACTAAGGAAGAAAATTTCCGTACCCATGTGAGAATTGGGTAGAGCCCGGGATAAGATAGCTAATTAGTTTAAGATTTATTATGCTTATTCCAATATTCATGAGAAATAACAAGTTGTTATTTTCTCTCAGGTACCTTATTATTCTTATCATGGCTCATCGCGTAGAATGGGACGGTATGTAACAAACTATTGCCGGTCTCACCCAGGCACTGCAAACTATAGCACAAGGTGATGCGGGGGCAAGGGCAGGAGACCTTCATCGCAATTTTCGGAGTCTAAATCCTCTGCGTTTCTATGGATCATCCAATCCAGACGAAGCAGAAAATTGGATCGACGAGATGAATAGGATATTTGATGTTATTCAATGCACTGATCAGGAGAAAGTCCGTCTAGCTACGTTCCAATTAAACAAGGATGCTCGCACTTGGTGGAAATCGGTTCCGGTACCTCCAGCTGATGCGCCACATACATGGAATGTTTTTCTCACTTTATTCCGTGTCAAATATTTCTCCGAGCATGTAAAGGAAAGGAAGGCTATGGAGTTTGCCTACCTTCGTCAAGGGATGATGTCTGTGGCAGAATATGAGTTGCAATTTTTAAGGCTAGCACCGTATGCACCACATTTGATTAGTACAGACTTATTAAAAGCAAACCGATTTATGGACGGGTTACGGCCCGATTTCATTTAACTACTGGGGACACAGAATATCCGCACTTATGCGGAGATGGTTCAAAGGGCATATTTATGCGAGAGGACCTTAGAGAAGGTCGAAAGATTGAAAGGAAAGGGAGAAGAATCTAGCCGGCGCTCTGATCGGCATTATAAGAAGGAGAAGTTCAGCATCACGGAACCATACAAAAGCCGTGATAATAAGAAAAGATCAAGGAATGGGAACGGTAGAAGTTCTCAAAAGAGTAATAAAAGGTGAAGGAAGAAAAGGAGCAAGTCGCCTCGACGTGCACCTTTTGTGAGAAGTTCGGCCACTCGGCTGAAGAATGCTGGAAGCGCCTAGGTGCTTATTTGCGTTGTGGGAGTAGGGAGTATCGTGTGCCAGATTGCCCCCTTATGAAAGACCAACCAAATAATGGAGGACGTAGGAGGTAGGCTTGCCTCAATGCAGTTATAGATGAAGAAGAAGCGCCCAGGGATCAAAATGATGGGCTCATGGAAGGTACTCTTCAAATCTATTCTCATCCTGCATTCGTGCTATTTGATACTGGTGCTTCTCATTCTTTTATCTCCACCACTTTTGCAAAAACCTTACCAACTGCATCAGTTCCCCTACCTTTAGATCTCGCTATTACTACACCTTTAGGATTTGGAACTAAGCTTACCAACTATTATCCTGATTGTGAGGTAGTGGTAGAAGGACACAATCTCCCCGCAAACTTAGTATGCCTTGACATGAAAGGATATGATGCCATTTTAGGGGTAGATTGGCTTGTAGACCATGATGCTTACATCAACTGCCGAAATAGTATTATATCTTTCCGAAAACCCGGTCTTCCAAGATTTTCTTTTCTTGGCATCAAATACAAGAAGCATCCTACCATTATATCTTCTCTTCACGCCTGCAAACTTATCTCGAAGGATGTGAAGTTTTTCTTGCTTCAGTCATTGTCACCGAATCTAATGAAATTATCCTAGCAAACATTCCTATTGCAAATGAATTCCCTGACGTGTTCCCATCCGAACTACCTAGTTTACCACCCGAGAGGGAAGTAAACTTTACCATTGAACTCATTCTAGGTGCAGCACCTGTTTCTATAGCCCCTTACAGGATGTCCCCTATAGAACTCAAAGAATTAAAGAAGCAATTACAGAAACTTCTAGACAAGGGTTTTATCAGACCTAGCACATCCCCTTGGGGTGCACCTGTTCTATTTGTCAAGAAGAAGGATGGTTCTCTCAGGTTATGCATTGACTACCGGTGATTGAATCAACTTACAATCAAGAACAAATACCCATTGCCACGTATTGATGAGCTCTTCGATCAGCTTTCGGGAGCAGAATATTTTTCTAAGATTGACCTAAGATCAGGTTATCATCAGCTTAGAATCAAAGAAGAGGACATTTACAAATCGACTTTTCAAAGTCGTTATGGCCACTATGAATTCGTGGTAATGTCGTTTGGGTTAACTAATGCCCCAGTAGCATTCATGCAACTTATGAACAGTGTCTTCCAGCCATATTTAGATCAGTTCATCGTCATCTTCATCGATGATATCCTGATATACTCCAAGACAAAAGAAGAACATCTAAGGATAGCTTTGCAAACACTTAGAGAACATAAGCTATATGCCAAACTCAATAAGTGTGAATTCTGGCTCAAGGAAGTCTCATTCCTAGGCCACATTATTTCAAAATAAGGTATTACTGTGGATCCTTCTAAGGTAGAAGCTGTCAGAGATTGGAGCCTACAACATTCACTTGGGACTAGATTAAATTTTAGCACCGCTTTCCATCTACAAACTGATGGTCAAACAGAAAGGACAAATCAAGTGGTAGAAGATATGCTCAGGGCTTGTGTCATTGATTTTGGAGGAAGTTGGCATGATCACTTGCCTTTGGTAGAATTTTCATATAACAACAGCTATCAAGCAAGCATACAAATGGCACCTTTTGAAGCTCTATATGGGAAAAGTTGTCGATCACCAATATGCTGGAATGAAATAGGGGAAAGGCAATTTCTAGGCCCCGGTTTAATCAGGGATTCTACAGAGAAAATCAAGCTCATTCAGGAAAGGATGAAAATGGCACAAGATAGGCAGAAATCTTATGCTGACAATCGAAGGCGCGACTTGGAATTTCAAGTAGGAGAACATGTATATCTAAAGGTTTCTCCGGGTCGTGGTATTCGAAGATTTGGCATTAAAGGAAAGCTAACTCCAAGATTTATCGGTCCATTTGAAATCCTCGAAAGGATCGGTGAAGTGGCTTATAAATTGGCTTTGCCACCACAGTTAGTAGGAGTTCATGACGTATTTCACGTCTCGATGCTGAAGAAGTATGTGTATGATCCAGATCACATTATCACTTATGACAATTTGGAGATTCAGAAGGACTTGACATATGAACAAACGCCAATGAAGGTTTTGGAACGAGAAGTACGTCAACTCAGAAATAAGGTCATTCCTATGGTTAAGATTCAATGGAAGAAAGCATGGCCTTATGAAGCAACATGGGAAATCGAATCTGCTATGAAGAAAAGATTCCCAGAATTATTTAATTGTAAGTACACTCTCTTCAATCCATGAATTGAATTTGGGGACCACTTTCTTCTAAGTGGGGGAGGGTGTAGAGCCCCAAAATCTATAAAAGTAATTCTTAGTTATTTAAATAATATTCTGGCATTAATTGGGCTAAATAATCAATATAAGGCCAAAATTATGTTAATCAATTAACCCAACCCACTTAATTGAAGTCCAAAAGGGTTTAGGACCTAGACCATTAGGTTTGGCCCATATTCTAGAAGGTATTTAAGCCTATCCACAGATATTAAGGATAAATACTAATAATATAAGATAATTATTTAGATAATTAACAAAAGAGTTTTTATAAATTGAAACTCTAAGCTACGATGACTATAACGGTCTATCGTAAGACCGCCACAGCCATGTAACACATGGGCACTCGACCGTTACATCCTGTTAGTTCCGTAAGTGAAGGGACTCGTGAAAAGATTAGAACTTGATGTTCCTATCCACTATGGATCGACTTGGGAAGGATTGTAAAAACTCTAAGGACTCTTAGCGATTAGGATTTGATGAAATAAGGACTCTAAACTCGATCTAATCCTCAAACCCTAGCCTAAACTCTATAAATAGGGCATAGTTCTGAACTGTGCGACCCTTACTTTTTGGGCGTAAGGAAGCAAGGTAAGGAGTCATTATCTCAGATAAGTTCTTTAGAATAATTTGTTTATAATACTTTAGACTAACTCTCCTCCGAATTTCACATCTTTAAGTCAAGAGGGCGTGGAGTTAGAGCCTAAAGAAGTTGCTAAAAAAGTCATAAGAGAAGGAAGAGATCTAGGGCAATGTTCTCAACCAAATTCATAAACTACAGTCTAAGTAAGAGGTAGGTTATCTCATGAACGGCAAAAATAGCAAGATAGGACTAAAAGCCCTCTGGTTTGATTGAATTCCATGCATTATGGAGCATTGATTTCATGTTTAATTTATTCTATGCACATCATGCACCTCTTAGCCAAATTAAGAAATTAAAACATGACTATTCATCTATTCATGATTACCTATGCATGTAGATGGCCTTACTTCGTTAACATGACTAGAAACTCATCATGTTTTGATAAAAGACATGATGTGATTTGATCTCTTAGTTTCTATGATTATTTTCTATTAACAGATACTGTAACGCACTAGCAGAGGACCGTCACTTTCATGTAACGGCCCTACTACAGACCGTTACAAACTCTGTAGTATTTGAATTGCACGGATGTTTCTAACGCGCTTGGACAGACGCGTTACATTAAAGTAACGGCTTGATCATGACCGTCACTTTCACTGTGACGCCCCCTCTTAAGACCGTTATATCCTGCGTTCTGTCAACCCTAAGACAGAAAATAACTTGCCAAGATTATTTATTGATTAAGCATAGTTACTTAAGTTTTAACCTGATTATGTGATTTTTTTTTGGATATCTGATTGTGCATGATAGGTATTGCATGTTTTGATATCTTAATGATATTTTAAGGATATGTTAATTTCATGCCAAAATTCTATAGTCTTGTATTATAAAGCATGACTTTTAGACGTTGTATTGACGGAGTTCACCACGATTTTCACTTTGATTATACATGTCTCTCTTTGTCAATAGAGTCAATTCTATAAATACATGGCACATATTCCGGTATGTCGTCATTAGTTCACACTTTGCACTATAGGAACACAATCTTGGACATGAGGACCTCTCTATTGGATAATCCTTCCAATGGACTAGGAAATCATTGTTTCAAGGCCTCCGTAACTCTCCGCGAGCCTGGGATTTCCACTAGGACGCCGAGTTGGTTGTACCAATGAAAGCCCATTAATTAGAACACTCTATCGTGGTTTTGATTCATGAAATGTAACGGCCTTGAACTGGACCGTCAGGCTCACGTAACGGCCCAGTGCCAGACCGTCACATTCCTCTGAGTCTATTTTTATCCTTCTAGACTCGGATCATGGTAACGGCCTATTACTGGCGCGTTACATAATGTAACGGCCCAGCAAATTACCGTTACATAGCTTGTTTATGTTAACCCAAGGTTTGACTAAGGGTTGATATTCCAATGATTCTAGACAAACCTTGATGATCTAGAACTTGTCCTATTGCTTAAATTGATCTAAAAGAAATGGAAGTTAAGGAAAATACCGTTATGCTGTCGATTTATTCTATAAGCATAACTTAGTTTAAATGTCATTCTTGATCTCATATATTCAAAATTGAAGCATTCATTCATTGATTTTAGTTATCATGGAATTATTGGAAGTGCTATATTCTTGGCCATACGTTACTGTTATACTGCGTGGAAGTAGCTTAATTTATAACTGAAGATGCGATCGAGTACTGATTGTGTTCAAGGGCTCTATGCTAGTCCCCACGGCTGATTGCCGGAAACATACTATTTTATAAACCATGGGATATGATGCTACTAGTGTCGCATTACGCTGGGAGTACTATTTCTATAAATAAGTGAAGATCCACGGCACAACATGACATTCTTGCTTGATATTCCATAGAAATTCACGAAGCACTTGCTCTTAAGCATAAGATGCTAAAGTGAGGAATGTGTGGCTTGCTAGTACAATCTCGTTACATTCTTGTTCATGGAAGGCCAATATCATGTTCTTGTTATATTCTTGCTAGTTCATTCTTGATCATTCTATCTTACATGATTATCTTGTTACTTTGGTTTAAACGCGTGATCGATTCGCATTCGCATGATTTTACCTTATTCTTTAGAGCTAAATTGTTAATTACTTTAATAGTGCCTTCATGTTGATGCGAAGATACCTACTGGGCAAGTGTGCTCATTACCTATTTCCAATGTTTTTCAGGAGATGTAAATAGTTCATGTTCGGATTCGGATTATTCCAGTAGCGGATCCGAGAGCGATTAAAGATGAGTGAAGACTTAGGAAGTCTATAATGTCTAGATTGAGTCAATGTAATTTTTCTACTTCTTGAGTCTAGTAGAATGGAAATCAAATTAGTGATTGTATCTTGAATATTGAGCATTATGAAATAAAGTTGAAGTTTGATTAAAATCTTGTGCAATTGCATTTACTTGTGTGATTGTCTTGCGCTCTGACTGATTCTTGCTTGCAAGAGGCTTACCATGTCGGCTGTTCGCGCTCCCCGAGCGAGTCTTCCGCTGTAATAAAGGCTCGGGGCGTGATAGTGGCCGACCTCATATTGGACGAAGAAGGAAAAAAAAGGAAAAAAGATGAGGGCTAGAACTCCCTTGTTAAGGCAGAAAGACCCTGATAACAAAAAACTAAATACAGAATAAACCAGATCAACTGAGATCAAGGCGGGCTAAACCCTCGAAAATAGTAAGAAAAAGGGTGGTGACCCTAAAATGGTGAAGAGGAGTTAGTAGGCAAGTTAGGAGAAAATTGTGGCGAAGGTAAGGGAGAAAAGGAGTGATCAACCGACATAGTCGGAGAGAGAGAATTAGAACCACCCGACAGGATCGGGGAAGGAGAACGATAAACACCCGACAGGGTCAGGGAAAAGTAACCAGAATCACCCGAGAAGGTCGGGGAAGAAGAACGATGATAGACACCCGACAGAGTCGAGGAAAGAGAAAGATAATCACTTGACATGGTCGGGGAAGAATCAGAAGCAGAGCCCGGGGATACCGGAGGAGAAGGATCGGAAGGAGTCCCGAAAGTTGTATGAAAGGATGACCTTGTCCGAGGCCTAAAATGATGAGAAAATGGAGAATCCGGAGATCCCGGATGAGGGGAGAGGGAGTTTGCGGTCCTGAAAAGAGAGGGGAAAACAACAGAAACTAGATTGGGTGAAGGTAAATACACCACCCAAGGGTGGGAGCTGAGTAGAAGAAATGATGAATGGAAGGATGGAGAAGAAGAAGTAGTGGCCCCTCGAGTGCACAACAGATGGCCTTTGTGCTTGCGTCGTCGACTCTTCTTAGTAGCAACTGTCCTGTAGCGGACCCGCCTGGTGCGGACCCGGACCAGCCACCTTCTTGATCTGCAATGTCTCCCTAAATAACGAGCCCATCTGGGAAACGGCCTAGCCCGACTATGAAGGTGTAGCTTCTTCGGGGCGGTTGCCCCTAGACACCCAGTGCTAACCATAGGTGGACATCCTCGAACGAGTAGCTCCTTGGGATGAACATCAGGAAGCAGTGGAATTTTGTTGCTCCGCACCAGAAGCATGGGATTTGGCATCTCTCCTCAAAAATTAGGCACGAAGCATAACTCGCTTACCAAAAGTGTAGGACGAAACTGAGGGAGAGCAATGCGTGGCATTGGCGTGGCCGTCTCACCGATAAACCGAGGAAGATTATATAACGAGTGCAGAATGCCCCTAGCCGACCTTGAAAATATGGCCAATTGCCCCTTGTACAAAGACTTCATCACGCTCCTGGTGGCCGTATGGGTTAGCATAATATGAGTAGAAAACCCTTCTCGGCCAGTGAACTGAACAACAATTGAGCGCGATGCGATAACAACATCAATAGTGAATCCTCCGGCAAGCAAAGAGATTACCACCGTCCTCACTTTTGAAGAAACTGGCACTAGTGCAAGGGAACTCTTCTTAAAAACTATCTTCATAGCAAGTGCAGGCTCATTATCCCCAAAATAGCCAGGGACCAGGACTCGGACCGGCATGCGGCAGATGAAATCTTGAAGCTTGGACCACCCAGTCAAAGCCTGGCTCGGTTCATTATCTCCCTGGGGACTAGACCCAAGGGGAACCAAAGGTAGCATGCACCCGCTCCGTGAGGTGGGAATAAGTAAGTGGAGGTAGATGGCTTTGAAGGTGTGGGTGAAGGCAATGCGAGCAGCAGAGGGATTGTGGCGATGATAGGCTCGGGTGGAGGCAAAGGCAAAGGTGGAGGTGGAGGAGAGGGTAAAGGTGAAGATGGAGGTGTGGGAAGAGATGAAGGCAAAGGTAGAGGCGTGGGCATAGGGGTAGCTTGCTCAGGCTTGGACAACGATGGTGAATGGAGTGGCATACGTAGCGGGGAGGGTTGTGAAGGTGACGGAATAGGGATCATTATGAGAGGATGTGATGACGGTGATGGTGACGGCAATGGGGATAATAGAGATGGCGATGGTGGAGAGGGTGAATGTAATGTTTCATATCTTTCGGATCCTTCCTTATGGGTCCCGGATCTGGTTTATCGAAGTGTCTGACCCTTTTGTGTCCGAAATTTCGTTTCGGACATTTTTCGTTTTCGGATCGGCGCGATCTGGAGTCGATTCGGAGGCCCGGAGTGTGTCCGCGACTTTTCCGTGCGTGTTTTCCGATTTCCGCGTACGGGTCTCGGCGAATCCTTCGGAACCCTATAGCGGGTGAACTGGGTCGTTCACCAACCCGCGAGTGCTGCCGTTGCGATCAGCGCGTCGAGACGGTCGAGGAGGTGTATTTTTCTATTTTTTGGGATTTTTCCGATTTTATGGATTTTTTATATATATCAATTCTTTTTCTTTTCTTTTTACCTTTTTCTTTTCTTCTTCTTCTTCCTCCTTCCTTCAACTGTGAGAGCTCCCCCTCTCCCCCGCGGCCGATCTTCTTCTCCCCGGGCGATCGAGATGCGGCTCCTCTCACTCCGGCAACGGCGTGGCAGCGGCGGCGAGGCGGTCCCGGTGGCGTGCTTTTCGCGGCGAGAGGCGGGGCGTTCGTGGGAGTAAAAGCTTCATCCTTGATTTCGGCGGTGATTCGGCGGAGCTTTCGCTCCATTGAGGTAGGGAGACGAACCCCCATGATGCGGGACGCCTAGGAAGCTAGGGCACTAAATGGAAATGCGACCAGACAGAAAAAAAGAGACTAGCAATTGGCGTTGATAGAATAGCGTGACTCGACACCTCAAGTTTCCCAAGGTGGGATTATGCCAAAGGAACCAGAAACTGAGACTCATGAGTGCCCCAAAAGAGGGAAGCACGCCGATCCACACGGCCGAGACAACCGGCGTGGGCTATGGTAGTCGACTCCACACTCGTGACTCGGATGAGCCACGGGACGGTCTCACTCCCTCACCGCAGCAGTGATAAAAGTAAACGAGCTAGGGTCCTAACAAGCACTCAAGCAGCGGCGTCTAGAGAAGATACTAAAAGAGCAAGCACGACCCAGGGAAGAGTAAGCGCATACCTCCACGCTCGGGGCGTGGGGAAGAGGCCCGGCCAAGTCACACAACCACCGGTACAGAAACTTTTAAGTACAATCCACAATATGCCCACTCCTCGCAGGGAGGTAACAGGCTACACAAGAGAATCCGGTGATCGTGCGACGAGGGGTGACGGGCACGGGGTTGGTGTCGCTCGTCGCCCAGGGTACCGCTGCGAGCTGCTGCAAGGACGGCGAACCATGGGCTGCGTGGGAGGTACTGACGTCCTGGTGGGAGGTAGTAGTGGATGCCGAGCCTCCTGGAGGACGAGGGACGTCGTCGTCACCGGTGCGGAACTCCGAAGTACCCAACCGGCGGGCTGGGTGCTGCTCAGTCAGCGCGCGCGTAGGGAGAGCCGCAGGGAGGCGAGCTTGAGCACCACCTTCAGCGTGTTCTCTACTCACGAAGCTTGGCGGGGTCGTCAACAGGGATGTCCCAATGACACCTCTGAAACGGCATCAGTCATCGTGCATCGTCGGAGCCGTGGCGATTTATTTAGCCGGACCTGTGCTGTCTGGTCGGTGCGCTAGTAGCAGGACAAAGGCGGACAAGTGTGGGTGGAACCAAGGCGTCCGAGGGTCTTTTGTGGCTGGGTTTTCTCTGGTGGTTAGCTGAGGGGCGTGGGGTGAGGGGATGACAGTGGTAGGGTGGCATGCAGAGGGAACTTTGGGCGTGGGCAGCAGTGGAAGTGGGGGTTCAGCTCTGCACTTCAGTGCAGTCAGAGCCGGAACCCAAGCTAGGGGAGATGGTCACCAAGGGGAAACTGGTCTTTTGGGCGTGGGAAAATTTCTGGAGAAGTTTTAATATATGGAGGAATGGTTCCCAAAACCCCAGGCCAGTTATTGGAGGTTTGAAGGGTGCCCCTTTGGAGGGTTTGTGTTTCTGTCCCGCGGTGACACTGTAGACGCAGATCGCGCGATGAAAGTGGTTCCAAAGGGAACTTTTTAGTATGGGCGCTTTTTGGGATGAGACCTGCGCAGCTAGTTCGGGGACAGGGAGGGCAAGATATGTTATGAAGTGGTTCGAACGGTTTGAGGTGGGGAAGGTGGCGTTATGGGTGGATCTTTGCGGCTCTGGTTCAGGCGGGCCTATTCCAGGAGCGTCCAGAGCAGCGAAAAGGCCTCCAAAGGAAACATTCGCTCCCGGACGAATTTTGACACGAGGTTTTCTCTGGCGTTCTTCGGACTGGAAGATGAAGAAAAGTCTAGAAGGGATGGAAGGGAGATGGGGTCTGGACGCAATAGTTCCAACCTTGTCTTTCAAGCACAAATCCTGCTAGCAGATGCTCATCCAGCGCCCAAGACAGCAAGAGGTGAAGGTCCACCCCGTCGACACCACACCACCACGAACGGAAGCCGAGTCTTGCTGGATGTAGGAGGGAGGTCGCCTCCACTCTGACCAGCAGCAGCAGCCTCCAGGAATGGGATCTAGGGCGTCGCACCCTAGATGGAAGAAAGGTGGAAGAAGAGGGGAGTCGCACCCCAAGGAAAAAGAGAGGAAGATGGGGAGGGCGTCGCACCCTCAAGGAGGTGGGAAGGAGGCTGCGACCTCTTCTCACAAAAACTCAATTTCTTTCTTCAATTTTCTAGCTTCCAAAATGAATTACAAGACCCCTTAAGTACATGGAAAAGAAACCCTAATTACTTGCCTAAAAGAAATACACAAAAGGGGGGAATAAATTCAAATCCTACAAAATAGGGGAGGGGGCGCACTTGCCTCCTAAAAGAAAGGAGGGAAGGTGGGGGGGGGGGGGCGGCACCTCCCATGAGGTGGGAAGGGTGGGTGCGCCCTCCTCCTTCTCCAACCCTAATGGATCCCCAGATAACGGGTCTGGGTAGTGGAGCAAGGAGAAAAAGGCCCAATATGGGCTTTCTCCTAGGCGCCTAGCCCAAATGGGCTTGAAGACTGAACCAAGGTGGCCCACTAACCTCCCTATTAACCTAATAAGCTTAATAAGGTCCAAATGGAGTCTGATTGGCCTCAAAATGGCCTACAAAAGATCTAGAATGAAGTAACTAAAAGATCCAAAGCTCCTGGCTAGATCTCCAGGCCATATCCAAGCCATAGCGAAGTCTGCGAGTCCCGAACAATGCCACACGATCTGAAATGTCGCTCTGCTGCATCGCGTCGATCTCTAGCTCGGGTGTCCTCACCACCCCATGCTCATCCCATCGTTCCCCGTGCTTCGTAGGCCGAAGGGAGGTTGAGAGGGGCGTTTTTGAGCGGGTTTGGGTGAAACCATGTTTTTGGGGTTTGTGAGCCGATCTGCCGTTTCTTCACGTTTTTGGCCGATCCCAGGCGGTGGATGCATGCTAGGAGGGTTGGGGAGGGTTCCCCCATTGTTTCCCCATCATCGGGGGGTGATTGGGGCGTGGAGTGGAGTTTTCGGCCATTTCCCGTCGTTCTTGGTTTTCCGGGGTGATCGCGGTTCACCAGTAACCGCTATCAATGGTAGCGGTCAGGTGAGGACCGCCTTCATCGGATTTTTGACCGTTAGGCCTTAAAGTGTCGGTGGCTGGTCGCGGTCTTGCGACAGACGGCGACTGTTAGTCACGGTCTGGGGACGACCGCTATCATCGTGGGGACCGACACGGGCCTCGAGGCATTTTTTGACCGTTGGTTCCTGGTCGCAGTCCCCTAGGGATCGCTACTGTGTGAAGGTGGTCATCAGGCAACCGCCTTCAGTTTTCTGATGCCAGGGTGGTCACGGTCCCAAGAGGACCGCTACCATGTGGTTGCGGTCCAGGGCAGACCGCTACCACCGGAGGCGGTCCTCCGGTGACCGCATCTGCCGTTTCGTGCCGATCAAGCCCGGGTGAGTGGGTCCTGACCCCTTTGTGTTTTCTTACGGTCCGACTGATGCTTGGCATCGTGTGGGGACTGTACGAGGGTGCCGCGGGGATCTCGGGATGTGATGCATCGGCTGGTGCTACCGAGAGTCGGTGTAGTACAGAGGATGACCTCTGCACCTTGCTAGTGTTTAGTCGGTGGTTTCTGAGAGTCAGTCCTTACTTCCAGTGACCTGTCCACTAGTCGTAGCTCCCTGCGCACGCGTGTGTGGACCCACCTGGGAGTGGTGGAGAGCGAGACCTAGTGTGACGCGGTTTTTAGGCTGGTTACCGTAGGGCCCCTTGCCTTTGCCACCAGAGTCCGGTGGGGGGGAAACCAGCTAGAGGACCCGACCTAGAGCAGATGGTCTGTGTGTGCACACGTAGTTGGGGGCTTAGGGCGCGCGCTGACGAGCGCGACCCCAGCTAGTCCTTGTTGTGGTACTTGTTGCGTGCCTGAGTCTCACGCCCGGGGCGTAGTAGCTAGACACTTGTGACGCGGTGTAAGACGTCAGGGGACGCATCCAGTCGTTCTTCTTGTGGATAGTGCTCCTGTTCACTGGCAGGCGTGGACTCGTGTTTTGTTGGACCGAGGTTCTGTAGTATGGCACTGTTAGAGTAGACGGCTTTTCCGTTTATTTATTTCAGGTGGTTGGTTCTACCGTACTCCTGTTAGGTAGGGTTACCTTCTGCCTTCTCGCTTCTCGTGCGAGGTGGGGATTCGCGGGATCCCTACTGGGCAAATGAAATGAGGCTCACCCCTGCTTTTCAGGTGAGGCGGGGTCTTTGAGGGGCGCGGCCGAGTTTCAGCGCGGTTCTTCTAGCCAGGGTTAGTCGCCAGTCCGCCAGAGCCGGGGGATGCCCCGTGTAGTTGTACTCCGGGGGATGCCCCGTGTAGTTGTACTTTCTTTTCTGTTGACTGTACTTTCTTTTGGACATGAGACACTATGGACCTTGTAGCACTTTATTTATTTATATTATTATGTGCATTTTATTTTGGATTATTATGCTATCTCTGTGGTCGTTGCAGCTTCTCTTGTACCCCCACACCACTCCTTTCTACCCTTCCGAGTCTTCGGACTCGTGGGTTGGCGGGCCGAGATTCGAGACGCGCCGGTTCCTTTCCGGTACTCGGATCCTCGGGTCGTCACAGCTGGTATCAGAGCGAGGTTGTGGAGGTGCATCGGAACTTGGAACGAATTGCAGTGGTCCAGAAGGTCCATGAATGTCCTGTACAGTCGGCGACTGGCTTAGGGTCGTGTGTTTTATTGATTTCTGGTTGCTTTTCTTTGATGCCAGGTGTGTTATGGCGCCACGGAGGAGGACTCGTGCCCAGCAGGGAGAGTCTAGTGGTGGTTCAGAGGAGCAGAGCAGGGCTTCAATTTTCGAGGGTGTATCTGGAGATGCGAGAGCTCCAGGGATGGACGATTTCTTCTGAGGCATGTTTGAGTATGTGTTTCAGCGGCAGCAGGGAGGTCAGCAGCAGGGAGATCATCAGCAGTAGGGTGGCGATGCTGGTGAGGACCGGGCTCGTGGTGGTCATGGTCGTGTATTGAACGAGTTTTTGCTGTTCCAGCCTCCTTCTTTCGGTGGGCAGCCAGATCCTGAGGTGGCCAGAGAGTGGCTGGATGATATTCGGCGGATTTTCAGTGCGATGGAGTGCCCCGAGGAGGAGCAGGTAGCGTTGGCTACTCATCATCTTCAGGGACCGGCCCGTACTTGGTGGACGTCAGAGTGGGGTTCAGTGTTCCAGTCTCGTCCTCTTCGATAGATTGCGTGGCAGGAGTTCGTCACGGCTTTTGAGCATGCCTTCTGTCCGTCCTTTGTCAGGTCGCAGAGGTTGCATGAGTTCATGGAGCTGACTCAGGGTGACATGTCGGTGATGCAGTACCGTGCCAGGTTTATCGAGTTGGGCCGTTATGCTCCTCATATCATGGCAGATGAGGAGGTGAAGACCGATCAATTTGTTGGTGGTCTGAGGCTGGAGTTGAGGCATCATCTTCTTGCGTCGGGTTGACCAGTTTGGATGCGGCATGTAAGGCAGCAGCGGCGCTGGAGAGAGATTTGCAGAAGGTTCGAGGGCAGGGCAGTGCTAGTCAGGTGCAGGCAGGTTTTGGCCAGCCGTCAGCTCCAGCTCTCCGTAGGTGGTTCAGTGGCGACGCAGTCTGTGGCTCCTGTGCCAAAGTCTTCGTCCTTTGGCTCGAGGCTCAAGAAGTTACTCAAGGAGGCGGGCCTTGGCGGGAGACGCCGGGGTAAGAAGGGGCAGTCATAGCAGGAGTCATCAGCCAGTGATCAGCAGTCCGTGGCTTTGCAGCCTCAGGGTTCCGTGTCAGGTGCTCGGGGTGGTTGTCCCAAGTGCAGTGGTTCTCATCCAGGCAGACCGTGTTCGGCGCCCGTAATTTGCTTTAGGTGTGACCAGATGGGGCACATGGCACGTGACTGTCCGCAGAGACCGCGCCAGTCGCACGAGTTTCAGCAGCAGCAGTAGTTTCGGCCCCAGCAGTCGTCAGCACAGCCGCAGCAGTACCAGCAGCAGGGACAGTTTCCACAGTTGTCGCGGTCAGCTACTGTGGGGAGGCAGAGATCTCGAGGCAGAGTGACTCACATGACCAGAGCAAAGGCTGAGGCGTCGCATCTAGTGGAAGGTACTCTTTCGATTTTAGGTTGTGCGGCTCGTGTTTTGTTCGATTCAGGTGCTTCTCATTCGTTCATCGCGGAGGATTTTGCTCAAAGTGTGGAGGACCCGGTGACCGAGGTGTCCTGTTACTTGGCAGTAGAGTTGCCTACCGGTGACTTCATGATCACCCCGTACTGCTTTGAGAAGGTACCTGTGTGGGTGGAAGGGCGGAACTTGCCGGCTAGACTCTACGCGTTACCGCTTTAGGACTTTGATGTGATTTTGGGCATGGATTGGCTCGAGGCTTATCATGCCTTGGTGGATTGCGGCTCGAAGAAGGTCTACTTCCGACAGCTTCATGGACCCACCTTCTATTTCCAAGGTATTCAGTCTTCCTCTTCTCGCTTGTTTATTTCGGCTATCCGTGCGCGTCGTTTGCTTGATGCAGGTTGTCAGGGCTTTCTCGCATCCGTGGTTTTGGTCGAGCGACAGGGTCCTGAGGTAGAGGACATTCCTATCGTGTGCGAGTTTCCTAAAATTTTTCCCGAGGAGCTACCAGGGTTGCCACCGCAGCGAGAGATTGATTTCGTGATTGAGGTGGTGCTGGGCACGGCGCCTATGTTGAAGGCCCCTTATCGAATGGCGCCTGCCAAGTTGCGAGAGCTGAAGGCGCAGTTGCAGGAGTTGCTGGCCAAGGGGTATATTCGTCCTAGTTATTCCCCGTGGGGTGCGCTGGTGTTGTTTGTAAAGAAAAAGGACAGTAGTTTGAGGCTGTGCATCGACTACCGTCAGTTGAACCAGACGACTGTTAAGAACAAGTATCCGTTGCCTCGGATTGATGACTTGTTTGATCAGCTTCAGTCGGCCCGAGTGTTTTTGAGGATCGATTTGAGATCGGGCTACTATCAGCTGCGGATCCGAGAGTCGGACGTGGAGAAGACAGTGTTTCGGTCGAGGTATGGGCATTATGAGTTCTTGGTGATGCCGTTTGGGCTCACCAATGCCCCCGCAGCATTTATGGACTTGATGCATAGGGTGTTTCATCCGTACTTGGACCAGTTTGTGGTCGTGTTCGTGGACGATATCCTTGTGTATTCGCGGTCTGCTGAGGAGCATGTGCATCACTTGAGGGTGGTGTTGCAGACCCTGCGTGGTCACTAGTTGTATGCGAAGCTCAGTAAGTGCGAGTTCTGGCTTCGTGAGGTGCACTTTTTGGGGCACGTGATTTCTGGTGAGGGTGTTTCCGTGGACCCGGCCAAGGTCGAGGCGGTGGTGCAGTGGCCGAGGCCGAGTTCTGTCACGGAGATTCAGAGTTTCTTGGGGCTCGCAGGTTATTATCGGAGGTTTATTCAGGATTTTTCTCGTATTGTAGCCCCGATGACTAGGCTTACGCGGAAGGACGTGCCGTTCGTCTGGACGGAGGAGTGTGAGCGGAGCTTCATGGAGCTGAAGAGATTGCTTACCACTGCTCCGATTTTGGTGTTGCCATCTGGCTCGGGTAGTTTCGTGGTGTGTACGGATGCTTCCGGGGTAGGCCTCGGTGCTGTGTTGATGCAGCATGGGAGAGTTGTGGCGTATGCGTCGCGGCAGTTGAAGCCACATGAGGTGAACTACCCTACTCATGATCTTGAGTTGGCAGCGGTGATCTTCGCTCTGAAGATCTGGAGGCATTATTTGTACGGCGAGAGGTTTGAGCTTTTCACTGACCACCAGAGTTTGAGGTATGTGTTCACGCAGAAGGATCTTAACCTCAGGCAGAGGAGGTGGATGGAGTACATGAAGGATTATGATGTTACTCTGTCTTATCAGCTTGGCAGGATGAACGTCGTGGCCGATGCCCTGAGTAGGAGGGTATCGGTCAGTCGGTTGTTGTTGAGGAAGTGGAAGCTTTGGGAGCAGGTTCCGGCCATGACTTTTAGACTCAAGGTCCCGCAGGACCAGGGTTCGGCTGTCCTTGCGAGTTTGACTGTCACGCCCGCGGTGCGTCGACAGGCGACTGAGGCTCAGCGAGCGGACCCCGAGCTACCCCGTATTCTGTCAATGGCCGAGGTGGAGCTTGGCGAGGATGGAGCTGTGAGGTTCAGAGGTAGATTGTATGTGCCGTCCGAGGGGCAGGTGCGCGTACTGTATTGTGTGAGGCTCATGGGAGTCGGTATGCCGTGCACCCCGGATCAGCTAAGATGTACCAGAACCTGAAGAGGCAGTTTTGGTGGCCTGGTATGAAGAGAGATGTTGCAGAGTTTATGGCCAGGTGTTTGACCTGTCAGCAGGTGAAGGCTGAGCACCAGCGACCAGGAGGCACACTTCAGCCCTTGGACATTCCTGCGTGGAAATGGGACTACGTGACCACTGATTTCGTGGTTGGATTGCCGAGGACGTCCAGTGGGGAAGATAGTATCTGGTTGCTAGTGGATAGACTGACGAAGACGGCGCGGTTGCTGCCGGTCAAGGTTAATTGGAGCGTGCAGCGTTTGGCTCGTCTGTACGTGGAGCGGATAGTCCCGTTGCATGGAGTCCCTATCTCCATTGTATCAGATCGTGATCCCCGTTTCACTTCTGGATTCTGGAGGAGTTTCCAGAGGGCTCTAGGCACTGAGTTGGCATTCAGCTCAGCCTATCATCCTCAGTCGGACGGTCAGTCTGAGCAGACCATCCAGACTTTGGAGGACATGCTGCGAGCGTGTTGCTTGGAATGGTAGGGGAGTTGGACCCACCATTTGCCATTAGTGGAGTTTGCCTATAACAACAGCTATCATTCAAGCATCGGTATGGCTCCCTATGAGGCATTGTATGGGCGACCTTGTCGGACTCCGCTTGATTGGTTCGAGGTAGGCGAGCGTGCCTTGACCGAACCAGATTTGGTGCAGCAGTGCGTTGAGGTGGTGCATCTCGTTCGGCAGAAGATGTTGGCAGCTCAGAGCCGGCAGAAGAGTTATGCCGATCGGAGGAGGCGACCTCCCAGCTTTGCGGTGGGAGATCGACTTTTCTTGAGAGTGTCTCCCATGAAGGGCGTGATGCGCTTCGGTAGGCGTGGGAAGTTGAGTCCCCGCTACGTTGGTCCCTTTCCCATCGTTGAGCGTGTTGGGAAGTTGCTTATCGGTTGCAGCTACCTCCGGAGCTTTCCGCGGTGCATGAAGTGTTCCACGTGTCGATGCTTCGGAAGTATATGCCCGATGACTCTCATGTTCTCGAGGATGCCGTTTGGCCTGATGTGACCCCAGATCTGTCCCTTCCGGAGTTTCCTGTTCGCATTGAGGATTGGCGAGAGCAGTGCCTGCGAAACAAGGTTATCCCTCTGGTTAAGGTGGTATGGCAGCGTCATTCTGGGGGCCAGGCGTCTTGGGAATGCGAGGATGAGATGCGAGAGTTATATCCGTATTTGTTTGTGTGAGTCTGTCCCCCGTCCTTGTGCTTTGTTCTTGAATTTCGAGGATGAAATTCCTTTAAGGGGGGAGGGATGTAATGTTCCGGACCTTTCGGATCCTTCCTTATGGGTCCCGGATCTGGTTTATCAGAGTGTCCGACCCTGTTGTGTCTGAAATTTCGTTTCGGACATTTTTCATGTTCGGATCGGTGCGATCCGGAGTCGATTCGGAGGCCCGGAGTGTGTCCGCGGCTTTTCCGTGCGTGTTTTCCAATTTCCGCGTACGGTCCTCGGCGAATCCTTCGGAACCCTGTAGCGGGTGAACTGGGTCGTTCACCAACCCGCGAGTGGTGCCGTTGCGATCAGCGCGTCGAGACGGTCGAGGAGGTGTATTTTTCTATTTTTTGGGATTTTTTCGATTTTCCAGATTTTCTATATATATCAATTCCTTTTCTTTTCTTTTTACCTGTTTCTTTTCTTCTTCTTCTTCCTCCTTCCTTCAACCGTGAGAGCTCCCCCTCTCCCCCGCGGCCGATCTTCTTTTCCCCGGGCGACCGAGACGCGGCCCCTCTCACTCCGGCAACGGCGTGGCAGCGACGGCGGCGGCGAGGCGGTCCCGGTGGCGTGCTTTTCGCGGCGAGAGGCGGGGCGTTCGTGGGAGTAAAAGCTTCATCCTTGATTTCGGCGGTGATTCGGCAGAGCTTTCGCTCCATTGAGGTAGGGAGACGAACCCCCATGCTCATCCCATCGTTCCCCGTGCTTCGTAGGCCGAAGGGAGGTCGAGAGGGGCATTTTTGAGCGGGTTTGGGTGAAACCATGTTTTTGGGGTTTGTGAGCCGATCCGCCGTTTCTTCTCGTTTTTGGCCGATCCGAGGTGGTAGATGCATGCTAGGAGGGTTGGGGAGGGTTCCCCCTTTGTTTCCCCATCATCGGGGGGTGATTGGGGCGTGGAATGGAGTTTTCGGCCTTTTCCCGTCGTTCTCGATTTTCCGGGGTGATCGCGGTTCACCAGTAACCGCTATCAATGGTAGCGGTCAGGTGAGGACCGCCTTCATCGGATTTTTGACCGTTAGGCCTTAAAGTGTCGGTGGCTGGTCGCGGTCTTGCGACAGACCGCGACTGTTAGTCGTGGTCTGGGGACGACCGCTATCACCGTGGGGACCGGCATGGGCCTCGAGGCATTTTTTGACCGTTGGTTCCTGGTCGCGGTCCCCTAGGGACCTCTACTGTGTGAAGGCGGTCATCAGGCGACCGCCTTCATTTTTCTGATGCCAGGGTGGTCGTGGTCCCAAGAGGACCACTACCATGTGGTTGCGGTCCAGGGCAGACCGCTACCACCGGAGGCGGTCCTCCGGTGACCGCGTCTGCCGTTTCGTGCCGATCAAGCCCGGGTGAGTGGGTCCTGACCCCTTTGTGTTGTCTTACGGTCCGACTGATGCTTGGCATCGTGTGGGGACTGTACAAGGGTGTCGCGGGGATCCTGGGATGTGATGCGTCGGCTGGTGCTACCGAGAGTCGATGTGGTATAGAGGATGACCTCTGCACCTTGCTAGTGTTTAGTCGGTGGTTTCCGAGAGTCAGTCCTTACTTCCAGTGACCTGTCCACTAGTCGTAACTCCCTGCGCGCGCGTGTGTGGACCCACCTGGGAGTGGTGGAGAGCGAGACCCAGTGTGACGCGGTTTTTAGGCTGGTTACCGTAGGGCCCCTTGCCTTTGCCACCAGAGTCCGGTGGGGGGGAAAACCAGCTAGAGGACGCGACCTAGAGCAGATGGTCTGTGTGTACACACGTAGTTGAGGGCTTAGGGCGCGCGCTGACGAGCACGACCCCAGCTAGTCCTTGTTGTGGTACTTGTTGCGTGTCTGAGTCTCACGCCCGGGGCGTAGTAGCTAGACACTTGTGACGCGGTGTAAGACGTCAGGGGACGCATCCGGTCATTCTTCTTGTGAATAGTGCTCCTGTTCACTGGCAGGCGTGGACTCGTGTTTTGTTGGACCGAGGTTCTGTAGTACGGCACTATTAGAGTAGACGGCTTTTCCGTTTATTTATTTCAGCTGGTTGGTTCTACCGTACTCCTGTTAGGTAGGGTTACCTTCTGCCTTCTCACTTCTCGTGCGAGGTGGGGATTCGCGGGATCCCTACTAGGCCAATGAAATGAGGCTCACCCCTACTTTTCAGGTGAGGCGGGGTCTTCGAGAGGCGCAGCCGATTTTCAGCGTGGTTCTTCTAGCCAGGGTTAGTCGCCAATCCGCCAGAGCCGGGGGATGCCCCGTGTAGTTGTACTTTCTTTTCTGTTGACTGTACTTTCTTTTGGATATGAGACAATGTGGACCTTGTAGCAGTTTATTTATTTATATTATTATGTGCATTTTATTTTGGATTATTGTGCTATCTCTGTGGTCGTTGCAGCTTCTCTTGTACCCCCACACCACTCCTTTCTACCCTTCCGAGTCTTCGGGCTCGTGGGTTGGCGGGCCGAGATTCGAGACGCGCCGATTCCTTTCCGGTACTCGGATCCTCGGGTCGTCACAGTGAAAGTGGAGGTGGAGTGGAGGAAGTGGCAGGTTGCGGCGTTCTTCGACGTATCGTCACGATACGTCGAGCGGCCTTGGGAGCAATAGCGGTGGTAGAAATGGAAGGTGGAAGAGGGGTATTTATCTGAGTAGAGGCTTGGATAGGTGAAGGAGATGGGAAAGGAGTGGGGGTAAGGGAAGGTAATAAGGCAGGTGAAGTAGAAGACGGAGTGGATGCTTCATTACTTAAAGAACCACAGGGATGCCCCTGGTCTTGAAAGGGAGGCGACTGCCTGGGCAGCACTTGCTGCTGCTTACTGCAGAGATCCAAAATAATATTATGCATAATAGCCCAATCGATCCTCTTATCATTCTCCAGATCATAGGCAAATTTCTAGAACTCGGGGCAATTTTCGACCACATGCCCCTATTGACGATGAAACTCACAAAACTGGAGCAAATTTCTGACCGCGGATCGTCAAGGCATAACCAGAGGGAGTTGGAATGCGTGGGTAGCCATCAAAGCCCTGAACACATCTGTAAAAGATTTTGGCAATGGAGAATAAGAAGCCCGCTCCGGGCAACGTGGATGTCGAAGGGTGTGGGAAGGTAATGGTAGTGGAGGTTGCATAGGCAATGGCGCATGGCTAGTAGGTAAATGTTGTGAAGGAGTGCAAGGTGTGGGAATGAAATGGACGGCATCCACTCGCTCTGGACGTGGGATCCCCTTGACTGAGGGCAGAGGGGACTGACCATGGGAGGCGGTAAGTTGGTGTGTGGAGGTATGTGAGTAAGTGGGGGTGGGAGGTGGACTCGTGGAGGTATACGTGGTCAAGGGTTGACTCGTGGGAGGCGGTGAATAGGAGGTGTATGTGGGAGGCGAAGGTGGAGGAGACACAAAGTCAAGGTGTCACGCCCCGAGCGCGGAAGATACCCGGAGATGCGCGACGTGTCTATATCAATCATGTCAATCAGAGTGGTCGTGTATTCGACACAAAGACAGAGATGCGCAAAATAGCAAGATAACCCAATCCTTTATTTCATAATGGATAGACTATTACAAATCCAATACTCTGTTTAATAAAAAGGAAAAGAATACATATTTGACTCAAGAAACTATAGAAAAGACTAGACGACACTTGTAGAAGCTCTATCACTTTCACTCTTGATCATTCCCATCCGATTGACTTCCATCGTCGTCGGACTTACCTGAAAAGTACAAAGGGACAAACGGAATGAGCGAACGCTCAGTAGGAAATTATATCTCAAGTACTAGCAAGGGGTTTAAGTAATTACATCTTTCATGAATGCAACAAAGCTATGCATGCTCGCATAAAACGACAAGATAGAGAGAATGTAATATCAAAGAAATAAGATGGACTAATCATGATCTTTCAACAAGATGACAAGTGTATTCAAGATATTCAAGCAAGTACGTTTAACAAGTCATGTCAAGAACTTTGGCTATCATGTATCAAGCAAGTAAATTACCCTTTTTTCGGGCCACGCATTTCATGTAAAGTCAAGTACGATTCAAGTACAAGATGTGTGTGGAATGTCCAATCAAGCAAGTCAAGTACTCGGTATAATGCCAGATACCTTATCATTTTAACTCCCATGGGCACAAGTACTTTCGGGTGCTCCTCCCAGGACCAGATCGGGCCCTATATGCGCAGGCATTTATCATGTATTTTTGACATCCACTCTTGTTTATATAGCCAATATAGAATTTCAATATTCAAGCTTGTAGACATGTATGACAACTTTGACAGAATAGAGTCCAAAAATATGACAAATGACATAGATTGGCGATAATAACGGTATAATCACGATATCGATAAAACTAGGTAGAATATGGTTCCCTTAACTTAGGTACCATGACAAATCAATATGGACATTCTTTATATAGAATTGAGGTCCACATGAACAGTATATCAAAGCAAGATACCCTCATTCTTATCATAGAATTGGGGTTTACAAGAACGACATGATATGGCATGATATCATCATCCCATTAAGAATTTCTTATGATATACTCTTTGTATAATCATAAGGGCCGGTATACCATGTTTCTTTAGATTGACATGGCAAGGATCGTGTAATGGGTTTTTAGGGTACAACCAGCTCAGTCGGCCTTGAGGGAATCCAAGGCTACGAGGAGTCTTACGGAGGTCTCTATGACTAACTCGCTAGTCCAAAGGAACGGAATGTCCAATAGAGAGCTTGTATGTCAATGAGAGTTGAGTGTGATCGATAAATCAACATGAAACGTGGGACTATACTCACGGAGTGGAGAATAGTGCCGATGTATATATATATAATATAATATGAAACTATCGGTTATAGAATCAGGATAAAAATCAGTTTACAGTAAAGTAACGACTTAGGTCAAGTCGTTTCTCCAGTAATTAACGCCTAACAGAAGGGCGTTTACATATGTTTCCGTTTTGCAGAATTTTTAATAATTCAGTAATTTATCTAAAACGCGCCCTGGTCAGGGGCGTTCCTTCAAGAGTTGACGACTTCACCAGAAGACGTCTTATTATTTACATATTTGTCAGAATATAATTCGTTTCAGGATTTATATAAAACACGCCCTGGGAAGGGGCGTTACTGTTTAATTCTATTTTACAGAATAAATATATTTCAGGATTTTAACAGAGAAACGCCCTAGGAAGGGGCGTTAGCTTTCAGAATCACGCCCTGTACTGGGGCGTTAACATATAAAAAATGACTTTGTCCAAGTCGTGAATTCAAGAAATTTACAATATTTCAGTAAATACATTTCCAAGACAGGAGACATGGTCATGACAAGAAAATTAGCAGGAATTTACAGGTAGAGTCATGCATTAGATATCAGGATTTCATATATATCATTGTTATAACGTGGGTATTTAATATTTTCATGAAAGTAACGCCTGTATATAGGGCGTTTATTATGAATTAACGACCATGGTAATGGTCGTTTCTTTTAAAGTAGCGCCCTATTCAAGGGCGTTTCTTTCAATAATATTCCAACGTCCGAGAAACTAAAATAAAATTAATACATGATATGCATGATGCTTCTTGTATTATATAAATTTAGTTTGGGCTACAAGACTTGAGAAGATCCTACCTTAATAATGGATTTGAAGATGAAAGACACGTGAAGATCTTGATAAGAACACCCTGAAGCTTCTAACAACAGCAACCAGCAGCAGGCAAAGAACCTTTGTTCTTTGGTAGATCACTAGAGTTTTCCTACAGAGGAATATGAAGAGATATTAGTAATTTCTTCATAATGCTTGGCTGAAGATGGAAGATAGAAGAACTTACCCTTGTTCTTCACGAAGTCTAGGCTTCTTCAACCTGTAAGAAGAAAGAGGGTGAAGAATCATTAGTTCTTCACGTAGGCAAAGCAGAGAACAAAAGGAATTAGAAGAACAGTTTGTTCTTCACGTACCTCTGCAGTCGAATGAATCAAATAGGTTTAGGGTTGTTCGATCAAGACTATTTATAGGATTTTTGGGAATCCTATTAGGGCTAGAGTTTGATTAGAAGTAATGTTTCTAAGATAGAGTTATTGCCACGTTATAACTCTTTCTAATACTTATCACTTACCCTGGATGAGCTCTGGGACGAACGGTTCCCGAATGGAATTAACGCCTTTGGTCAGGGCGTCGATTCTTAAATTAACGACCTTGTTCAGGTCGTTTCTTAAGAAGCGTCTTGTATAAGGGCGTTCCTTTCTTTTGAAACACGCCTAAGACATGGGCGTTTATTTTACTTGCCTATTTGGTCACGTGATAGTTGACGACCTCATGCGTGGGCGTCCTTTCTTTAGTCATGCCGTATGTAGAGGCGTTTCTTTTTAAATTAACGCCTTACTGAGAGGCGTTATTTTTAATTTGTTTTATTTTATCTGTATTACTTCTGTAATATGTATGTTTTTAATTTTATTTCAATATTCATTTATCAGGGTTGCTACACCCTCCCCCACTTAAAAGAATTTGGTCCCCAAATTCACTATATATAATTATACACGTGGAGAGTGTAGAACATATACCTCTTAGAATAACTCGGGAAATCGTTTCTTCATAGATTCCTCGGTCTCCCATGTCGCTTCGCGTTCGGGATTCTTATTCCATTGCACCTTGAGCATGGGAATAACCTTATTCCTTAGAGCTCGTATTTCTCGATCCAAGATCTTCATAGGCTTCTGTTCATCGGTGAGATCTTTCTGGATCACCAGATCTCCATGTTCAATAATATGAGATGGATCGTGCACATACTTCTTCAACATGGATATGTGAAATACATTATGTACCTCGGACAATTGAGGAGGTAATGCGATGCGATAAGCAACCTCGCCAACTCTTTCAAGTACCTCAAATGGTCCGATGAATCTTGGCGTAAGCTTGCCCTTAACACCAAATCTTCGTATGCCACGTCCAGGCGATATCTTGAGGAATACATGATCTCCGATTTGGAATTCAAGATCTCTCCTTCTTGTATCAGCATAAGCTTTTTATCTCGTCTGAGCAACTTACAATCTTTCTCTGATTACTTGTATCTTCTCAGTTGTATCCCTTACCATGTCTGGACCTAACAGTTATTTTTCCCCAACTTCGTTCCAGCATAAGGGTGATCGGCAACTCCTTCCATATAAAGCTTCGAAAGGTGCCATTTGGATACTAGCTTGGTAGCTATTATTATATGCAAATTCCACTAGTGGCAAATGATCGTGCCAGCATCCTCCAAAGTCAATGATGCATGCTCTAAGCATATCTTCAACAACTTGATTAGCTCTCTCGGTCTGACCATCCGTTTGTGGGTGAAAAGCAGTACTAAAGTTGAGCCTTGTTCCCAACGAATGTTGTAATCCCTTCCAGAAATGAGAAGTGAAATGGGGATCTCTATCAGACACGATTGAGACAGGAATTCCATGTATCCTGACTATTTCCTTGATGTACAGTGCAGCTAGCACATCAATTGACCATCGGCTCTTTATTGGCAAGAAATGTGCCGATTTAGTTAATCGGTCAATGATGACCCAGATTCCATCATGTCCTCCTTTAGATTTAGACAAACCCATGATGAAGTCCATACCAATATCCTCCCACTTCCACTTAGGAATATCTAGAGGATGTAGTTTTCCAGCAGGCTTTTGGTGTTCCGCCTTGACCTGTTGGCATGTGAGACAGCGTGATACATAGTCCGCTATTTCTCTTTTCATATTGGGCCACCAAAAGTTCCTCTTTACATCTTGGTACATTTTAATTGATCCAGGATGAATAGTGTACCTTGATCTGTGAGCTTCATCTAAGATCTTCTTCTTTAATTCCGGACAGTCGGGTATACAAGTTCTATCTTTGAACAATAATCTTCCATCAGAAGTTAGTTGGAAATCAGATTGTCCTTCTAATCTGCCCTTGATTTCCACTAATATAGGATCATCACCCTGAAGTGCTTGCATCTCAGATAATAAATCTGACTGTATGCTTACATGAGATAATGTAACAAATTTGGATTCCATGTCCAAGCTTATATTGAGCTCGGAGAATTGTTCAAGTAACCTCCATTCTTGTATCATACAATTGGCTATCATTGCTCTCGGCTTTCGACTAAGGGCATCAGCAACATAATTACCCTTTCCGGGATGGTATTGTATATTGAAGTCGAAGTCCTTGAGATATTCTAGCCAGCGTCTTTGTCTCATGTTTAGCTCCTTTTGTGAGAATAGATATTTGAGACTCTTGTGATTAGAGTAGACAGTGAACTGTACTCCATAGAGATAATGTCTCCATATCTTTAGGGCAAATACTACCGCGGCCAGTTCTAAGTCATGGACGGGGTAATTCTCCTCATGCTTCTTCAGTTGACGTGAAGAGTATGCTATGACCTTTCCTTATTGCATTAGGACACATCCGAGGCCAATGCCAGAAGCATCAGTGTAGACCTCGAATTTCTCTCCTTCTATCGGTAGAGCTAAGACCGGAGCTGTAGTGAGATGATCCTTGAGAGTTTGAAAACTTCTTTCACATTCCTCACTCCATTCGTATCGGATCTCCTTGCGAGTTAACCTTGTAAGGGGCACGGTGATCTTAGAGAAATCTTTGATGAATCGCCGATAATAGCCTGCAAGACCTAAGAAACTTCTGATCTCGCTTGCATTAGTGGGTCTTTCCCAGTTTCTTACAGCTTCAACCTTTGACGGATCTACAGATAAACCGTCCTTGGATATGACATGTCCGAGAAAAGCCACTTCTTCAAGCCAGAACGTTTAGCATATAATTGATTTGTCCTCAAGACTTGCAATGCAATCCTCAAATGCTCTTCATGTTCTTCCTTAGTCTTAGAATATATCAATATATCATCAATGAAGACTACTATGAATTGATCCAAGTAAGGCCTGAATATGCTATTCATTAACTGCATAAAGGCAGCAGGGGCATTTGTTAGTCCAAAAGGCATAACAACAAATTCGTAATGGCCATACCTGCTTCCGA
Organism: Amorphophallus konjac; assembly: GCA_022559845.1. Lineage (NCBI taxonomy): Eukaryota > Viridiplantae > Streptophyta > Magnoliopsida > Alismatales > Araceae > Amorphophallus > Amorphophallus konjac. The sequence goes on along the minus strand of CM040120.1, from coordinate 61,202,307 downwards.
ATGCGGTCTTGTGAATGTCATCATCCTTGATTCTTAACTGATGATATCCCGACCTGAGATCAATCTTGGAAAAATATTTAGATCCTGAAATCTGATCAAATAACTCATCGATTCTCGGCAGTGGATACTTGTTCTTGATAGTAAGATGATTCAACAGTCGATAGTCGATACACAACCTCATGGATCCATCCTTCTTCTTTACAAATAAGACTGGTGCTCCCCACGGGGAAGTACTTGGTCTAATAAACCCCTTTCGGATTAGTTCCATCAACTGCTCCTTCAACTCCTTGAGTTCAGCAGGGGACATTCTATATGGTGCCTTTGAAATAGGACCAGCACCAGGGACTAAGTCAATGGTGAAGGCCACTTCTCTTTGAGGGGGTAATCCCGGTAAATCTTCCGGAAATACGTCTGGGAATTCTCGCACTACCTGAACGTCTTCTATCTTGGTTTCCTTAGCTTCTTTAACAGTGACAAAAGCAAGGAAGGATACACATCCCTTCCTGACGAGCTTGCTTGCTCAAAGAGCCGAAATAAGAGGGGATTTGCTTCGACTCTTAGGACTAGTATAAGTCAGTTCTGGAAATTCTTTGAAAATAATCTTGCTATTATGGCAATCAACCGTTGCCTGGTACTTAGATAACCAATCTGCTCCTAGTATAACATCATATTCTTTTAGATCTAAGCATTTAAGATCAATAGGAAAATTCTTTCCTCGAACCAACACCTCACAGTTTTGGTAATGATGCGTGATATCCGTCTCGTTTCCGAGAGGAGTAGACAACACTATTTTCATCCATTCCGGTTCTAGAGGTAACGGGTCAGCAAACTTCTTAGAAACAATAGAATGCGATGCACCCGTATCAAATAAGACATGTGCATATTTGGAACAAATTTTCACTGTACCTTCCACTAATCCGCCTTCTTCTTCAGGTTTGGTCTCCTGTATTGCATGAAGACGAGCATTCTTTGTCACCGGGCGTTTACCATCGCCGGCTTGGTCGTTCATTAATGGACACTCGGGAATCCGATGCTCACGGCTTCCACAACGGAGACAAGCTCCTAATTTCTTCCAGCATTCTTCCGTCTTGTGACCAGCCTTGTCACAATGCTTGCAGACTGTATTCGAAGGGGTAGTGGTGATAGAGAAAGGCTTGGTCTTCTTGAATTTCTGATCTTGAGAGGAAGAACCTCCATTATTGGGCCTCTTCTTAAAGTTGGGTTTGAAAGAACCCGAACCCGTGACTTGTTCCTTCTTGTCTTTTCCACGGATCCTATCAGATAGTTCCGTGGCATCTTCAAGTAATTGAGCTCGGCGCACTATTTCAGAATAAATTTGGATGTCCATAGGCGCCAATTGAGTAATATAGTGGGGCCTAAGCCCATTAAGAAATCTACGGGCTTTCATCTTCTCCGTGCTAATAAGATGCTTAGCATATCTAGATAACCTGGAGAACTGAGCTTCATAATCTGCTAATGATAAGGATCGTTGCTTTAATGCAGCGAATTCGGCAGCCTTCTTTTCTTGGACTCGGTCCGAGAAATATTTAGCATTGAAGTATTCCACGAATTCTTCCCATGTTACTTGAGTAGGATCGATGGTTGCTTCAATAGACTCCCACCAGCATCTAGCATCTTTCTCTAACTGGAATGTAGCTAATAGAACTTTGTCCTGGTCCGTGCATTGCATGACACGGAATATGCGTTCGGTTTCCCGAACCCAATGCTCGGCATCGTCCGGATCGGTCGATCCCATAAACTTCGGGGGATTCATGTTCTTAAAGGCTTGGTGTAAGCTTCCAGCTCGTGGAGCACCACCTTGTGCTACCTGTTGTAGCACTTGGGTCATCCCTTGAAGGGTACGCTGCATGTTGCGCCATTGAGCACGTTCGGCAGCCATTATCCTACAATTACAATAACTATATTAGTACGTGATCGTATTTAAAGACTCGTACACTATGTTAAATCTAACCCTTGGTTCTACCCAATCTCACTGGTTTAAAGGTTCAACTTATCATTGGACTTGGGTTTTTCCTAGGAATTGAATACCTTAGGCTCTGATACCACAAAGACTGTCACGCCCCGAGCGCGGAAGATACCCGGAGATGCGCGACGTGTCTATATCAATCATGTCAATCAGAGTGGTCGTGTATTCGACACAAAGATAGAGATGCGCAAAATAGCAAGATAACCCAATCCTTTATTTCATAATGGATGGACTATTACAAATCCAATACTCTGTTTAATAAAAAGGAAAAGAATACATATTTGACTCAAGAAACTATAGAAAAGACTAGACGACACTTGTAGAAGCTCTATCACTTTCACTCTTGATCATTCCCATCCGATTGACTTCCATCGTCGTCGGACTTACCTGAAAAGTACAAAGGGACAAACGGAATGAGCGAACGCTCAGTAGGAAATTATATCTCAAGTACTAGCAAGGGGTTTAAGTAATTACATCTTTCATGAATGCAACAAAGCTATGCATGCTCGCATAAAACGACAAGATAGAGAGAATGTAATATCAAAGAAATAAGATGGACTAATCATGATCTTTCAACAAGATGACAAGTGTATTCAAGATATTCAAGCAAGTACGTTTAACAAGTCATGTCAAGAACTTTGGCTATCATGTATCAAGCAAGTAAATTACCCTTTTTTCGGGCCACACATTTCATGTAAAGTCAAGTACGATTCAAGTACAAGATGTGTGTGGAATGTCCAATCAAGCAAGTCAAGTACTCGGTATAATGCCAGATACCTTATCATTTTAACTCCCATGGGCACAAGTACTTTCGGGTGCTCCTCCCAGGACCAGATCGGGCCCTATATGCGCAGGCATTTATCATGTATTTTTGACATCCACTCTTGTTTATATAGCCAATATAGAATTTCAATATTCAAGCTTGTAGACATGTATGACAACTTTGACAGAATAGAGTCCAAAAATATGACAAAGGACATAGATTGGCGATAATAACGGTATAATCACGATATCGATAAAACTAGGTAGAATATGGTTCCCTTAACTTAGGTACCATGACAAATCAATATGGACATTCTTTATATAGAATTGAGGTCCACATGAACAGTATATCAAAGCAAGATACCCTCATTCTTATCATAGAATTGGGGTTTACAAGAACGACATGATATGGCATGATATCATCATCCCATTAAGAATTTCTTATGATATACTCTTTGTATAATCATAAGGGCCGGTATACCATGTTTCTTTAGATTGACATGGCAAGGATCGTGTAATGGGTTTTTAGGGTACAACCAGCTCAGTCGGCCTTGAGGGAATCCAAGGCTACGAGGAGTCTTACGGAGGTCTCTATGACTAACTCGCTAGTCCAAAGGAACGGAATGTCCAATGGAGAGCTTGTATGTCAATGAGAGTTGAGTGTGATCGATAAATCAACATGAAACGTGGGACTATACTCACGGAGTGGAGAATAGTGCCGATATATATATATATATATATTATAATATGAAACTATCGGTTATAGAATCAGGATAAAAATCAGTTTACAGTAAAGTAACGACTTAGGTCAAGTCGTTTCTCCAGTAATTAACGCCTAACAGAAGGGCGTTTACATATGTTTCCATTTTGCAGAATTTTTAATAATTCAGTAATTTATCTAAAACGCGCCCTGGTCAGGGGCGTTCCTTCAAGAGTTGACGACTTCACCAGAAGACGTCTTATTATTTACATATCTATCAGAATATAATTCGTTTCAGGATTTATATAAAACACGCCCTGGGAAGGGGCGTTACTGTTGAATTCTATTTTACAAAATAAATATATTTCAGGATTTTAACAGAGAAACGCCCTAGGAAGGGGCGTTAGCTTTCAGAATCACGCCCTGTACTGGGGCGTTAACATATAAAAAACGACTTTGTCCAAGTCGTGAATTCAAGAAATTTACAATATTTTAGCAAATACATTTCCAAGACAGGAGACATGGTCATGACAAGAAAATTAGCAGGAATTTACAGGTAGAGTCATGCATTAGATATCAGGATTTCATATATATCATTGTTATAACGTGGGTATTTAATATTTTCATGAAAGTAACACCTGTATATAGGGCGTTTATTATGAATTAACGACCATGGTAATGGTCGTTTCTTTTAAAGTAGCGCCCTATTCAAGGGCGTTTCTTTCAATAATATTCCAACGTCCGAGAAACTAAAATAAAATTAATACATGATATGCATGATGCTTCTTGTATTATATAAATTTAGTTTGGGCTACAAGACTTGAGAAGATCCTACCTTAATAATGGATTTGAAGATGAAAGACACGTGAAGATCTTGATAAGAACACCCTGAAGCTTCTAACAGCAGCAACCAGCAGCAGGCAAAGAACCTTTGTTCTTTGGTAGATCACTAGAGTTTTCCTACAGAGGAATATGAAGAGATATTAGTAATTTCTTCATAATGCTTGGCTGAAGATGGAAGATAGAAGAACTTACCCTTGTTCTTCACGAAGTCTAGGCTTCTTCAACCTGTAAGAAGAAAGAGGGTGAAGAATCATTAGTTCTTCACGTAGGCAAAGCAGAGAACAAAAGGAATTAGAAGAACAGTTTGTTCTTCACGTACCTCTGCAGTCGAATGAATCAAATATGTTTAGGGTTGTTCGATCAAGACTATTTATAGGATTTTTGGGAATCCTATTAGGGCTAGAGTTTGATTAGAAGTAATGTTTCTAAGATAGAGTTATTGCCACGTTATAACTCTTTCTAATACTTATCACTTACCCTGGATGAGCTCTGGGACGAACGGTTCCCGAATGGAATTAACGCCTTTGGTCAGGGCGTCGATTTTTAAATTAACGACCTTGTTCAGGTCGTTTCTTAAGAAGCGTCTTGTATAAGGGCGTTCCTTTCTTTTGAAACACGCCTAAGACATGGGCGTTTATTTTACTTGCCTATTTGGTCACGTGAGAGTTGACGACCTCATGCGTGGGCGTCCTTTCTTTAGTCACGCCGTATGTAGAGGCGTTTCTTTTTAAATTAACGCCTTACTGAGAGGCGTTATTTTTAATTTGTTTTATTTTGTATGTATTACTTCTGTAATATGTATGTTTTTAATTTTATTTCAATATTCATTTATCAGGGTTGCTACACAAGGGGTTTTAGCAGTTGTTGGCTAACGAAGCGAGCTCAACTATACAGTTGTTGCCAGGAAGTGATATCATTCAGGGCTAAGATGCACCTAAGCTCCGGCATGGCATTAGAAATAACCATCTTGATTTGTTCGCCCTGCGGGATATGCCCCGGGACTTGCATGGCCAACTGATGCCAGCGGTCGGCGAAGGTTGAGAATTCCTCGACGGGCTTCATCTTCTCATGGGCCAGATCTACCATGGAGTACTTGGGCCCCACCTGGTGTTGAAATTGCTGAATAAATCTTTTCTGAACGGCTTGAAATCAACAACTTGCTCTTGTGGTAACGAAAAGAACCAATCCTGAGTCGGGCCTTCTAAAGATAGACCAGACAGGTAAGCCATTAAACGTTGGTCATGTCAAAATTGGGTCAACTGGTATAAGAACTCCTTCAAGTGCACATAGGGATCACCGACTCCACCGTAACGCCTATAAGCAGGAATTTGAGAGCATGGTGGAAACCGAAGACCTCGAAAAGCAAATGGGACACTCAAAGAAGTTGGAGGATTGATTCGGCGTTGCAATTCATCAAGCTGGCGTTGGGCCTGAGCGATCATGTCCTCAGTCGGAAGAATCCAAGAAGAATGTGGGCCCGCTTGAGCAAGAGAGTGGGAGCTTAAACCAGGATGACGATGGGCCAAATAAGGGGATCCGGACTGAGAAGGCGGACAGCCCATTCCAGAGATGGAAGGAGGTATGGGCCTAGAAGAATCATAAATGTGGGAATGAGGATTGACTGGGCTAGCAACAACACGTGCGGGATAAGAAGGCCCGTTAAAAGGATTAGGCCCATTGAAAGAAGAGGGCCCGTGAAGAGAATAGGGGCCGTTAGAAGAATGAGGTGATGGGCCCGCATGAGAAGAGGAATCTACACGGGGATAAGAGGATAGGGAAGATAAGGGATAAGACATAGGAGAGAAATGCTCCATGGGGGAAAATGGGGACTTTATATAGTCAAGAATGGGAGAAAACACAAAGAGGGAAGGAACCTAAGACAAATGTGACTAAATGAAGACACGCAAAGATAAACTAGTCTAAATGGGCCTAATCTGACAGAATGGTGCAAATGATGACTGCAACATACAATGGAGGGGGGAGATGAGAGAAGAATCCACCAATTAACCACCCAAGTTATGAATGATGTATGAAAATTTTTTATAAGTTCCCCTTTAGGACCTTAGTGGATTAATTAATATATGAATTCACTCGACCGCAAGGTACCTAACCAGTGTAGGAATGGAAAATTGGATGACTCTAAGGGACTCTCCCTCTCTCGCGGATACAAACCCTAGGCTGGGGGGTGGTACGGTACAACCTGCCCAGTGTCCATGTGGGAATCCACGGCTCACGGGGACTTACAGAGGTCCTCGGTAAGGTCACCTAGTCGGCTCCAAGGAGTATGGAGACGAGGGGACACCCTACCTCGGTAGGAATGCAACTACTATGGATAGGATGCATGAATCCTCTGCGCATCGGAGTGCATGCAAAGTCTAACCTAAAACTAGCAATCGATGATCAAACAAAAATGTGAAAAGTTTGACAACAAGCCTACAAACAAATAATGACAATAAGGGGAGATCACTAACAGCACCAAGCTAGTATAATATGATATGAAATGATAACCAACATGGAGGCTCGGGTGCACTGTAGCACAACATGGACGGTCTACGGGAGACCGTGCATAGTGGTCGGCAGTCTATGGAGGACCGTTCAACAGCAGGGGGTAATATAAATTAAGAAGATAGAAACGGAGATGAACAGACAGGGACAGGGTGAACACAGTGGGCGTACCTGGATGCACGATCTAACGAGAGGCCGTGCATCCTCCAGAACGGACCTGAAACAACCGCCGAATGTCAGCACAGACCACTAATATAAAGACTGAGATGTACCTGAGCCAGCGGGATGAACGGCCTGTATCAGGCCGTGAAACTGTTGCACGGTGTGAGATAAACCGCTGAAGACAGCAAGCTCGTAGAGTAATCAATGATGGTGATCAGGGAAGAACGGCTTCTTCAGCACCGCTCATGAGGATGGATGGTTCTGTAGAAACCGTTCAAGTTCCAGGAGACAGAAACAAGGGGAACTCAAAAACAACTTGAAACAACTCAAAACATAACCTTAACAGAAACAAGAGCAGGTCAGCACAACAATAACACGATGGGCACTAGATGTCCAACCGTGATCACCAAAAAATTAGGGATGTAGATATGTATTTCCTTACCGGCTTAAAAGTCCTTCTTTTCCCTTCTACTAAATCAATACGAGAAATAAATGAAAGGTAGAAGGGGGCAGAAGTATGTGAACCTGTGTGATCGCCACCAAGATGCCAGACGCAATGAACACGCTGTACCTTGGAAAAGAAAGGGAGACACTCGCCTTTAACCAGCACTACAGGGATGCGCGGCCCGTGAAGAACAGCCTTGAGGATGTGCGGCCGCTTGACAGACCGCTTGTCAATGTTGGGGTGGAACGCAGGATGAAGTGCGATGGAGGAAGAACGGTTCAGGACCGGCCGCGGGAAGGAGACGAACGGTGCAATATCGGCCGCACTTCCCTTAGAACGGACAGGATGGAACTGCCCAATTCCACCATGCCTTAAGGTGTGAGAGCTCAACCTCCACCCTTTCCGGCCGGCCAGAAAGAATGGGCCTCGTGCTAGTGCGTCACTGATTTGCAAAGAAATGTAGAAAACACAAGAAAAAAACCCAATATTAGAACTATGAAGTGTAGTAACTATAAGGAGGAAGAGAAATAAGCATAAAGTAACTAGAGCGGGGGATACTTGGGAGTTTTTAAACCCCTAGGGGCATCAAAAAAAACATAGGAGGGTGTGTGTAAATGTTGTATGAGAGTAGAAAAAATGTAGATAGAAGAAGCAATGATGCATGCAAATGAGAAGAGAACGGTGGGATTAATGAAACAAAGACACAAACAAAGAGATACTCCCTTAAACCAGAGGCCTGGACGGACGTAGAAGGCATCCCTCCCTGGTCGTAGGTCACTCTAGAATCTGGCAGGGCTTCACCGTGACCTTGGAATCTCCCCCCACTTTCTCTCAAGCTTGGCGTTAGGGTCTATTTATAGAGCCCACAAGTCCCAGCTCGAAATTATGGTTTTCAGCCATTTTTAGGTCAAGATAATAAAATATAAGGTGTAGATAATTGAATTATCTCACAACCAGAACAAGCGGCACCCCATTTGGTGGAGTATCCGCAGAGAAAATGATGGGAGAAAGTTGATGATAAAACCACGAATGGAGAGAGAAAACCCCTAAAACCTTCAGGAATTCAACAGATGAACGGTCTCACGATAGACAGCTTATCAGGTTGGGTGGTCTATCGATAGGCCATCCATCCCCGTTGGTGGAAATTCAATAAATAGAAAATATAAATAAATTATCCATCGAACTGACCGAAAATGTCACCGTTGGACTCTTATGAGATGAACGACTACTCGCGAACCTTTCATCCATAAGAGCGGCCAAGGGCCAACCGCTTATGTCCTATCGGTGATAAATCAGAATAAATAAAGAAACAATTAGATAATTATCTGAAGGAACCAACGATGTTAGGACTCTGGGAGAAGAACGGCTAAGGTCAGACCGTTCAATGATGTTGAACGGCTGTACCCAGACCGTATGTCAGCTCGTCGGTGATAATTAAAAAAATTAACTAAATGTCCCATAAATATATGGATGGTCCAATACCAACCGCTCAGATGATGGACGGCCGGACCACTGACCATTCAATCCTTGGACGTTTAACATTCAAAAAAATGTGAAAATTAGGCAAATTCAAGGCCCATTAAGCCCTGAATTGAAACGGACCAAGCCAGGGAGGGGAGCTACCCATAAAATAGGCCCGAAGACACGCCATAAATAGCCCAATGAATAATAGACAACTCGGGGCATCATTAAATGAGAGTAAAAGAAATGACTCAACTTATCGGCAAAAAATGGGTGTCAACACTTATAAATCTAAAATCTTAAAAGAAATATCTATCATACTTTTTAAAAAAAAACTTCTATCATACAGGTTTAAGAATATTTACTGATCTAGAATGGTATAAGTCTATTGTATTCATGAATTTGAACTTAAAAGACTTGAAAGTATCTGAATCGCAAGTTTTGATAAACATTAACCAACTGTTTCATGTAAACTCTAGACAAAATCTTCTGAAATTTGAAAATTTAAAATCAAGGTTACTTTGGTTGAGATACATGTTGGTAGTATTGTTCTTAAACATTAAATTTGAATGAAGTTGACGAAAATGGAAAAACAACAATCAGAGTAATGACTTTGGTCACCGAGAAACTGGGTGCTCTATCAAAGAAATGGAGTTAACCTAAGTCATGAAGTACCATAGTTTCGTCTGTTATAAAAATAATTAAAAATCTGACAGAGCAATGGCATGGTTGTGTTGAGTAACTGGGATCCCGGCCTCTAATCAATGTCTTTCCTCATGTAAAAAGACACTTCATTGCTAACTTTGTTCTCATGTTTGAGAGGAAATGTGGTTATCACACTGAGTAACTGGGTCATTTCACCTAAGACGTGTTTTGCCTCATGTAAAAAGGTGTTGATCAACCAAGATTGCTCAAGAATAATAAAGTGCTGATCAAGAGTAAATTTCACAAATTTTCTACAAATAGTTAACTTCAAATACAATTAAAGGTGTTTAATCTCAATACTACAATGTGTAACTCCTAAAGGAGTCATTGAGATTATTTGTGTAAGATGGAAGAAGATTGAACTGGAATATTACATGAATAATTGGTTCACCTCTATTAAAATTCAGGTTCAGATATGAGTATTGAATATAAGTAACAAATTTGGTATACATTATGCCTTAATTTGTCGTGTCATGCAATCTAATTCATAAGCCCTTTTGATAGGAGAGTCTATATGTACTTGGATTTATAACAGTGATATATGCTATGAGATTCTTCTGATTAGTTACTCTTTGGAAAACTTCATCACCCTTGTGTTTTGCGGATGCTTTCTTAGCAGTATTCTTCTGAGGGGGAGAATCGTCTATGACTTGTCTTGGCTATATCAGGGGGAGCATGAGATTATTTGACATTCTCTTATTTTTTAGCATGCTCCCGATATCATGTTGTGCTTTCATCTCTTCACCCACTTGCTCTCACCATTTGAATTCCATTTCCATCTTTCTTTATGATGAAATCATAGGGGGAGGTTTGTCAAAGTGAACATAGACTTGATTGGTACTTTATTGTCTAACTGCCCTTGTATTCTAGCTGATTTACTTCCTTCATCCAGGGGGAGATTTTCAGTCTTTTTTTTTGATGACGTCAAAGGGGGAGAATAGTTTGACATGCGTAAATATGACTCATAGTGTTGCCATCATCAAAAAGGGGGAGATTGTTATGCCCCTGTGGTTTTGATGATAGCAAACACTATAAGTCAGCATGTATTTGCATGAAAGATTGAATGTTGATAAAATATGCATTTGGTCATGCATCTGTTCATTGCACTGTGCGTTAATGAGGACCGTTTGCTGTGCAATGTTTTTGTGCTGTCAATACTCTTGTGTGCTCATCTGTGTATGAAGCATTAAGACTATGCAGGTCCAGCTCTATGTCAAATTTGGTTAGTGCATATATTGAAGTTCTGCCGTATGAAGTCTGTGCACGTCTGAGTTGTGCTTGCATTTGGTCTGTGCAAGCTTAGGTGTCAAAGGACTCAGGTCAATGCAGCATCTGCATTTAGCATTAAGTCGGTGCATATGTCCACTAGGCTGCATTGTAGGTCTGTGCATATTCCGCATCTCCAACGAACCAGGTCTGTGCATTGATGTCTTGCAGTAAAGCTAAGTCTGTGCATATCTGAGTCTAAGAGTCACGTAGTCGGTGCATACCGTGCACTAGTCACATTGAGTCGGTGCAACATATTATTGTACTTTGATCAAGTCAGTGCAATCATTGATATTGTGTATAAGTGAGTCTGTGCATACCTGTCTACTTTGGTGTAGGTTCTATATTTAGTCGGTGCAATCTACTGTACGTTGGACATGAAGTCTGTGCAATGGTTGTTCCGTGCATGATATCATTAGTGCATACCTTTACATAGCGAGAGTGAAGTCGGTGCATCTATACTCTGCATGCCATCAAAGTCTTTGCATATCTCACTGAACGCACTTCACGATTGGTGCACATTTTTTCTCAGGCACATGGAGGGCCTGTGCCTATCTTGGCGTGTGCACAATCAAAGTCTGTGCATTGCTATAAAATCTTTGCATATCCTATAATACACGACACATGTTCTGAGCATTGTTTGGGATACGTTCTGTGCATATGTCTAAGTCTTTAGATTTAAACTATTTGCTTGTCTTGCAAAAGTTACGCAAGGTCTGTGCATAACTGCACGATGGCAAATGTAGTCAGTGCTAACATTTTTCTTATTTCTTTGCCAGATCTGTGAGTTGGTCAAGCACGTGTTCAGCAAATCTACAACCTGGAAATAAGAGTGCCAGGTTTAAGGCTCGTGGTCCGAGGCAAGGAACAGAATGGATGAACCTGCCATGTGGACAGCTACACTGTCGAGATTCTGACACGTAGCTAAGGGATTCCAGAACTCTCTTGGCGGGAGTGTTCTCTCCACACGCTCAATGTGTGAGCTCGTGGGTCCCAGGTCTGAAGATATATAAAACCCCTCTTCTGAAATCAAAGCAGAAGTAGAACAACAAAGAGAAGAGAAAGAAGCAGAATCAGAGAGTGAGCAGCAGAGAAAAGAAGAGTGAGCAAGAATCTGATAAGAATAGAGAAGAAAATAGAGATCTGGGGAGAGATAGAAGAAGAGAAAAGCGTGAGAGAAAAAGAAGCAGAGAGAAGAAGAGAGGAAGAGGAAGAGGAAGAGATTGATAGTTCGTGAGAAAGAAGAAAAGGAAGAAAGAGTGAGAGAGAGCTCATGGAAAGGAAGGTGAAGCTGATTGAAAACCTGTTCAACTGGACCTTGGATCATATCGAAGCCAATCAGCTCCTGCGAGAGCCACAACTATTTTAAGATCGTTTCCAGCTTTTCGGTGCTGTGATTTTCTATCTTTTGTTTTTCTTTTAAACCTTTGTTTCAAGCTGTGAGTCAGCGGAGCAAGCTGTGTTGCTCAACGTTGCAGAGGAGGATTCCTCTGGTCGGCTAAGTTGTATTGCCCAGCGGGTCAAGCTATTAGGCAGTGGATGGCTAAGATGTATTGCTCAGTGGAAGCAAGCTGTGATGCTCAGCGGTTGTAGGCAAGCTGTAAGTCCTAGCAGTTTAAGCTGTGTATCAGCGGGAAGCCTCACTCTGTTTTGAGTGGGGGATGGACGTAGGTTTGTGGGTAGGAGACTGAACCATCTAAAAATCCCTTGTCCATTATGGTTTGACTGTCTATTCTGTTCCGCGAGATGTATGCTTAGGCTCGTTCATGATAGTTTGATCTTATATCTAGTGAGAGATTGGTTTGCACACCGTGCATTTGATTTTGGTCTTGAGATAGTCTAGTTGATTAGTTGAACTGAGTCATCTCCTTAGCTTATATAGAGCAGATCAGAAGTTCAGTTTATCTGATCTTCATTCATTATTCGAAGAAGAGCATCTGAGTCGTTCAAGGCATCTGTATGAGTTTAATTCCACATCATTGTCCAGCATTGTTTTAATTGGGCAAAGTTTTGAAGAGGGATTCATTCACCCCCCCTCTGAATCAGGTTTGCACCTTCGCACCTAGTCCTTATAGACTAACATCTTTCTCTCTCTCTCTCACTTGGGTCGAAACCCTCTCTCTCTCTCCTTCCTTTCTCTCTTGGTCACAGCCACCACCTCCCACCTCCCAATCCTCCTTGCCACATCAGCCACCCCCCTCCTTTCCCTCCTAGATTCTCTCCACCTCCCCTTTATCTCTCCCCCTCCCTAGGAGAACTTGCGCACCCCTCCTCACCCCCTTTCCTATTTCAACTAAAAATTAAATCCTCTCCCTATTTTCTCTCCCTCCCTCCACCAAATTAATTCCCTCTTTTGATGTGAAATGGGATTGGGAGGGGGTGGCCTTCTTCTTCCTTCTGCCCGAAGTCGCCCTATAGCCTCCTAGCGCGTTCATGAAGAACGCGCTATGTCGTCCTAGCGCGTTCTCAGGCAGCAGCAGAACGATGATCTTTGCCTTTGGGGCGCCCGTGGAAGACTCCGGGGGAGTGAATCACGGTGGAGAAACACTTTATAAGATGGGTAACACACGATGGAACTTAACAAACACATGAGGGGCCCTAAACATAGATTAAACTAACCTAATACTATCTAGGATAACATGGTGAAGGTGGATGCGGGGGTGGGCGACGGGGGAGAAAGGGTGGCGTGGCAGAGCATGCTAGGACCGTGAGGGAGTTTGGCTGGGGCCTCTCACCCGATCCCATCACAGGACCGGTGCAACCGAGCTCCGTCATGGCATTGGCAGCATCATTGGCGGTGGTGGAGGGTGGCGATCGTTGGTGGAGGAAGAACGGAGCCCCAAATGGGGCCTCACACCCGACCCCGTCTCAGGGCCGATGCACCCGGAACTTCGAACGTCCTCCATTCAAAGGGGAAATAGGGAGGATTAGAAGAAGAGCATGGGCATCGCACCCGAAGAGGGGCGGAGGGAGGGGATTCCAAAGATTTAGGGGGAGATAGCCATGCTATACTCAAACTCTTTCAAACATTCATTTTGTTCTCTATTGCTTAATCAAACGAGATGGGGGTACATATATAGGGAAAGTGGAAGACAAAACGATGCAAGAACATTGATTACATCCATGGAAAATAGTGGACATTGAAGACTTTCGGAGTTCCAAGCGTCGCGAAGTTGGACCGTCTGCAGTCGAGCTTCTGGCTGAGATCACGCTTGGGACACCTAGCGCGCTCTTTAGGTCGCGCTACCCAAAGGTAGCGCGTTCATCAACGGCCCAGCAGCTTCCGTGATCAGCTTTGGCCTGGCAGCTCGCTTGATTTCCATCAAACCCCTCCACTTTGGAAGGTTCATCCTCGAACCTAGTAGCTCAAGATCCCAGTCTGTGAGAACAGGCTGGTTCCCTAAGCTCTGATACCATTTGATATGAAACGGGATTGGGAGGGGGTGGCCTTCTTCTTCCTTCTGCCCGAAGTCGCGCTATAGCCTCCTAGTGTGTTCATGAAGAATGCGCTATGTCGTCCTATCGCGTTCTCAGGCAGCAGCAGAACGACGATCTTTGCCTTTGGGGTGCCCGTGGAAGACTCCGGGGGAGTGAATCACGGTGGAGAAACACTTTATAAGATGGGTAACACACGATGGAACTTGACAAACACATGAGGGGCCCTAAACATAGATTAAACTAACCTAATACTATCTAGGATAACTTGGTGAAGGTGGATGCGGGGGTGGGCGACGGGGGAGAAAGGGTGGCGTGGCAGAGCGTGCTAGGACCGTGAGGGAGTTTGGCTGGGGCCTCTCACCCGATCCCATCGCAGGACCGGTGCAACCGAGCTCCGTCTTGGCATTGGCAGCATCATTGGCGGTGGTGGAGGGTGGCGATCATTGGTGGAGGAATAACGGAGCCCCGAATGGGGCCTCACACCCGACCCCGTCTCAGGGCCGATGCACCCGGAACTTCAAACGTCCTCCATTGAAAGGGGAAATAGGGAGGATTAAAAGAAGAGCATGGGCATCGCACCCGAAGAGGGGAGGAGGGAGGGGATTCCAAAGATTTGGGGGGAGATAGCCATGCTATACTCAAACTCTTTCAAACATTCATTTTTTTCTCTATTGCTTAATCAAACGAGATGGGGGTACATATATAGGGAAAGTGGAAGACAAAACGATGCAAGAACATTGATTACATCCATGGAAAATAGTGGACATTGAAGACTTTCAGAGTTCCAAGCGTCGGGAAGTTGGACCGTCTGCAGTCGAGCTTCTGGCTGAGATCGCGCTAGGGACACCTAGCGCCTTCTTCAGGTCGCGCTACCCAAAGGTAGCGCGTTCATCAACAGCCCAGCAGCTTCCACGATCAGCTTTGGCCTGGCAGCTCGCTTGATTTCCATCATCTTTCCTAAAATCCCTGCCACCTCAGCCATTGGAGAATAATCCTTCTAGAATCTCTCCACATCTCTCTCTAGCAGCCACACCTACCTTCCCCTTCCTAGCCACCATCGCACCACCCAAACCCAAACCCAAACCCTAAGTCACCCCCCCCCCCACCTCTACAACCCATGAACTCCCTGCCCCATAAGCCCCTTCCCCACTGCCATGCATGCACCCCCATCATCTAGACTCGTCCACGGCGACACCACGAGCCCACGTTGTCACCCTCATCCTCGACAGTGAAGATCTCTCTACTCTATTGCCTGCAGATCCGGGACAGATTCGGAGGTTCGACTTGCAGAGACTCCACCAACTTCCACGGCGTGAATCAGCTTGATCCCCCTTCTGTGGGTTTGTTCTACTCCAAGTCTTCTCCGATCCCGAGGTGATCTCGCCTTGTTTCAACGTCGACACTGATCGTAAAGCCCATTTTTGTACGACTACGCATGTCCCGAGCGAGTATGTCTACCCTGGTAGTGACCTGACTTTGCAGATCACGCCACGCCATCTTCCGTGAACTTCTGATCTAGCTCTTTGGTGTACCTGTCGGCGTCTCAAAGCCATTCCAAGTGGTTTCATCACGTTCTGACCTCTGTGTTGGGCGTACCACCCCGATCTCCCTCCCCCTATCTGTCTGCTCGCCCAAAAAATAGAGTCTCACCACAGTTGCGACCACGCCCAGTTCGGTGATCCGATGGTGCTCATCTCTTGAGGGTACGTAGATCGTCTAGTTCCTCATCCAACCACACTGGTCCCACTTCATTTGGAGGTCTACAGTGAGAGTACCACTGCCTGCACTGCGACTGCACCAACCTATCCAGTGAGGCAGAACTACGTAGGTTGGCTTGTCAGCTCCGCCCTGCCAACCAGCGGTCTTGGATCTTCACTGAATTTTACATAGCCTTGAAGCACTTCATCAGCGACGTTTTGGCGCAAGTGGCATCACGTTTAAAGCCCCGTGCGTTGCATACCAGTCAGAACAAGTCAGTTTTGTCTTGCAGGACAGACACCGGGTAGCAGGCCCACTTCCCTTCCCCGTGTTCCGCCCTCCTGCGTGAGGGTAGTTCTGTATTATTTATTCCCATCCCCACGATCCCCTCCCTGCGTGGAGCGTAGTGCCTTAAAGCTATACTCACAGGTTCGCATCGGATGCCGCCGTCGACATTCCCATGCGCACGCTCATCCCGCGTCATCTTCTTAAGAGTTTAGATTGTCAGTGGGAGTTGACATGTATTATGGCCTTAGGGTCTGACCAACCCAATAGTCATAGCTTCATGTTCCCTACTTTGGGGTCCATTACCTGAGTGTACACCATGGGTCATATCACCTCTGAGGTTCTATTGTTCTTTCCCATACCCGATGAGCTAGACTTTGCCCCCTCTTACAGTGTTGCCGTCCCGAGGGATGACCCATACTTTCTCCATGAGATCCCTGTCCCATCTACCATCATGAATGAAGGTGACCATCTAAACCTTCACGAATTCCAAACATGGACTGTGTAGTGAAGGAACCCAACTCGAGGGGTCACACTTTCTTTGATCCTTTCGACCCCTTCCCAAGTGAACCTTATGACCCACCTTATCCATTTCACCTTATCAAGGAAGTCCCCTATCACACCCCTCCCACTCGGGCCAGTCCACCTACACTCTGCCAGGGGGCCGTTCATTGGCAAGAGGTACATATGTATAGGGGTGATGAAGAAGGTGATTTTGATTTTCCTGGCCCTCCCAAACCTCTCAAGTCCACTAGGGAGCATGTGCATGATTGGTTCACTTTAGGATGTCTAGGAGTCCCCCATTCCGCCGACATTTGGTTGCATCGTGTGTATGCCATTCACACATTCGGATGTCCTGGACCACCATTGCATATGTATGGGTCGGACTAATAGTAGGTTTGTTTAGGGTCTTGTGTGAGTCTTTGTTTTTCTTTATTTGTTCAGAGTCTATACATGCATGTGTCGAGCATATTAGGAGTTGCATAGTCGGTCTAATGCACGCTCACGACGTTAGTCTCTTTCGAGTGTGAAGCAAGTCGGGTCTCATGCGTACGTTGTAGACTTGCCGAAATTTCGGATCAGCTCTACCACAATGTCTCGGATCTAGTCACATAAAGGGACCCAATGATGATTCCTAGTGAGTTTTTGAGCCGTCTCCTCCCTTTGAGAGTGACCCCACCCCGGAGTATCCACCACTAACCCCATTCCCACAGCAGCGTGAGCATATGGAACATATAGGGGATGAGCAGGTGATGATTACTTGGAGTGGAGCGTATTTTGCGCTTTCTGATTGAATGACGGATCCACAAGAGCCAAGTGCACAGCTACACCCCTCACTCGACGGGGTCGAGTTCTTCCCACTCGGGGAGAATTGATGGGACATCGAAGCACTAACATTTTTTATTTACATTTATATCCTTGTGTTAAATGGGTTTACAATTGTATGGCAACTATAAGCCAAAGTGTGAGTCCTTAGGTTTTAGTGGGTTTCTTTGCAAAAAGGCCGCGTAGGCCCGGCGGGACCCCCACCTCCTTTGCCATTGGTCCACCTAGGCTCTAGGGCCCATGTGGGGCTGGTCCATCGTCCACCTTGGACTTGTACCAAGGAGAGGAAGGAAGAAATTCAAACTTCTCTCCCCTTTTTCAAAGGGGCGCCCCCTGTTATAGGTTTTTAATTCATGTTGTAATTTTTTATTTATTGTCATTTGACCACATGGGAGAATAATTCTCCTATCCCCTAAGTGCCCCTCCCTAACCCTAGATCTGAGGTTAGTTTAGGTATTTTATCTATTGCTATATAATCCTTGTATTTTTATAATTTGAGAGATTAATGAGAAGAAATTGTTGGAAAATCCAAGAGCCCTTTGGCGCCCCCCTCTCTTCCCCTTCTTGCAGCTGTGAGAGTTGCATCAAATCCAAGGTGTGAAGCCTTGATTCTGGGAGTGATTCCCACCTATACCACCTTCGCCAGATGCGACTTCCAGCCACCGCCGCCGCCACCTCCGTTCGTGCCGCCGTTGAGCCGCCACAGCCCATTCTTTGAAGTGTTGTCCAGGATTCCGAGATCCAGGATAGAAGCTAAGAGAAAAGGTTGGTCCTCCCATTCCGCGTATCTGATGATCTTGAAAGTTTGAGAGATCATCCCTCTTGTTGTTAGCTCCTACCATTTTAACTTTCGTACCAATCCGCCACTGTTTGCTATTTTTCCCAGTCTTTTAGTTCCACCCCCTGACAGTCTGCCAATCAGCAGATCTGCAGGATAGTGTCTTGTTGTTATATTTTTCCCGCCCCCTTAGCCACTCCAAAGATTATCAAAAACTTCATCTGTGATCCTCACCTCCTACCCTACCCACCATAAAATTCCAAAGATCCAGTTCTACCATTCCCCTATCGGTCAAAATTCATTTTCAGGCAGATCATGTTCTGTCCTGACTGTCTGTAATCTGACCCAGCAGAAATACTTGGGGAACAGTCGTTTTCATTTCCAATTCATTTGCTGGATGATCATGAAATTAATTTATGTTGTATCCCTTTGAGTCCTCTATCCAACGACGCCGATCTCGCCTTGATCCGCCTCCGGATCTGGGTGCAACGATTATTTTCGTGGAGGCGCACATATCTGCTCCAAGTCAGGCCAGCAAGAGCAGTCCGCCGGATACTTCCTTGGAAAATACAACGGCTCACATTCGGCCGCCGCCGCTCCCGAGGATCGACCAGCAACACCCTAGCAGCGTCCCAGCTAGCCACTGCAGCAAGGAGACGCCCGGGCACCATTGTCCCAGCGGCCGGACCCGCCTGCTATCCCGCGGGCCCTACAGAACCGAGCCAGACCAGCAACCCATCTCCAGCCCGAGACCCTTCCGGCTTGCTGCCCGCCAACTCGAGTTTGCTACTCCCAGGTCCCACGTGTAGCCCTTTACCTCCCTGTGTGGAGTGGGCAATAAAATCATTTCTGTAATTATTGTAATTATTTGTACCGGGAGTACGAGTCTTGGCCGGGGTTGCCATCCCCACGCCCGGAGCATGGAGGTACGTTTCCGCTCCCTTCTTTGGCATTTGCTTTCCTCGTATATATTTCATATGTCGTTGCTAGAGTGTGTTAGGATAAATTTGCTCGCTCAAATTTCAATCACCGCTACGAGAGAGAGCAAGACCCGTCCCGTGACCCGATCCCGGCATGAAAGTGAGAGTTGACCACCCTAGCTCATTATCGATTTCTCAACTGCGTAAATCCGCACGCTTCCCTCGCTAGGGATGAGTTGCGAGCTAGAGTCCCAACTTTGCCTCAAATCGGTCGAGTCGCGTCCCGTCCCTCATCAAATTGGTATCAGAGTGGGTTGAGTCTAGGGTAGTCGTGTCTTAGGAGTCACATTGCACCCTTTACCCGGTATATTAAAAGGTGTCTGCGGAACGATAGGTTACGCCTATTGGGAAGGTACACACTTGTGTGAGTGTGATCTTCGGATCAAACCTCCGCCACGTACCAGATACTGGTTGAGTCTAGGTTTGTAGTCGAGTCTACATTCTAACTTTGTATTATTGTTGTAGGGTCGTGTCTAGTCCATTAGGGAGTCAGTTTGACTAGTCCTGAATGTTGCATGTCCAGTCAGAGGGGACCCAATTTCCATCTTTCGCAACTATGGCCAATCCCTACCCACCTTTCCCAACCCCAACCAACCATGTTGAACCAAGTCCATCTCGTCCAAGACTCAGGCCACACAAAAGAAACCATGATCATGGGTGACATAGACCTAGGAAACGAGGAAGTGCCCCCTCCAGGATGGCCACCTTCCTAGACCCCTTCGACCCTTTCAGGTGAAAGTCAAAGACCATCCCACAACACCACACCTGAAAGCCATTTTTGGGATAGGAGTGGCTATGTCTTGGTGTACCACACCACTTGGCATGATTAGTAAATTGGGTCCATTCATTCATATCACCCACATGTCAAGTAGGAAGCACGAGTGGTCCATATTTGGGTATATTAGCCCTCTCCCATTAATCATTGGTCTTACGTATGTTAGGAGCATTCATGGATGTCTGAGTCCTCCATCATTCATCACACCCACGCATGAGAGGGACACCTATGGATGCCCCGATCCTCCCAAGCTCATCCAAATCAATGTGGCATTAAAGCATGATAGGGTCATCCATGGTTGCCCCGGTCCACCATTGCACACCATAATTGTCACACCCACACTGCATCGTAGTGCACGGAATACGCATTCACGCAAGCATCTAGCAACGAGCGGTGAGGATCATAAGGAGCGGGCAACAACTCGTAAGCGCCACTTGGGATTCCAAGTAGGCAACTTAGAGATGGGGACATTGGAGTGGCTCTACCCTAGGGTCACCTCCAAATCGAGGGCACGAGGACTTCGACCTTCCCGAGTTCCGAGTGGGTTTGGCAATCGGGCTTACGGGTTGGACTTACCAATGGGTTTTGGGATTCACCCCACTTCCCACGTGGCGGACCCGGCACCCTCTAAGGGCACCGCGGTGGATCCTAGTGAGTGCCTCGAGCCTACGTCTACCTTTGAGAGGGACACCCTCGGAGTGCCACCTCATATCAGCCCGAGAGCCCGACGTGTGAACACGGAGGCAATACTACGCAAGTAGGATACTATCGCTAGCAAATGGGTGTGCCCATGCCACCTTGAGAAGCTGAAGCGCCGTCCTCGGGCTAAGGACGCGGGGTTGAGTTTGGAGGTCTTGGTTCGCTCGGAGATGCTTTGGAGGACCACTTCCCCGGTGGACCCATACTCGACGGAGTCGAGTTCTCCACACCCCGGGAGTATGATGGGGACATCTCCGACCACTCCACATCTTTTCGGGGATCATGTTGCTGGCCAGCTGTGCTACATCTTGTTTGCCACTTTCTTTTGAGTCATATGATGTATTTTTCATTTTCTTATTTAAGTCTTATCATGTAAATTTTCTTTTAATTGAGTCAACTACCTAGGTAAATAGGTCATTAGAGTGGTTAATGTGTCATTTGGGCCCAATTAGGTGGGCTAAGCCCAGGGGCGCCCCTCTCCCTTTTGTTTGTATGGTTATTAGTCTAAGAGTCAGGGACTTATTGTAAAATGTGGGATTCCTATAAATAGGACCCTATTCCCCCATTTGAGAACTAATGAAGGAATATTTGAGAATTTTTGAGTGCAATTTAAGTGTTCTTCTGGTGAGAAGCCATTAGAGTGGGTGAGAAGCCCATTACCCCCCCCTCTCCCTCTCTCTCTTACTTGCGCCCTCCCCACTCTCTCTCTCATGGGCGCACCTACCCTTTCACCTTCCCCTGCCACCTCATTTCCACCTCTTCCACTCTCCTTCTGCCACCTCAGACACCCTTTCACCATTCCAACACACCTCTTCCCTTCCCCCATGCACCCTTTAACCTTCCCAAGGTAATTTTGAGTTTCCCTCCCATTTTCACCCCTTCTTAATCCCCTTGGGTCGCCCTCCCTTGACCCCTTAGCTCCCCAGGTCGCACACCCAACTCCCCCTCCACTCCTTGGTCGAACTAGCTCTCCCTCCCTCACCACCTTTCCTGGTCGCGCCCCTCCCTGACCCAGCCTCTCTCCACCTCTGCCCCCAGCCTTGTGCCACCTCTTTCCCCTTGTATTCAACTTTTTTAATGTGAAACAAATGTCTGAAGTCCGAGACTTTCCTTCCTTATCATTTTCTCCATTTTGTTATATGCTTCAAATTACTCGCAAGAAAACATTAGCACATAATAAGCTAACACAACAAACATGGTGGTCCAACCAAACACTGTAGGGCGTATTTCTATTGTCAGTTATGGCTGCCACCGCCAAGTTCACACATTGACAAACTTGAGAAGGACTAAATATCATTATCCCAACTCTGAGAATGACGATCCGTCCTTAAGAGAGCAGAACGTCATCACCAAGTTCCCATTCTTTTGTCACTTCATCAAATGCTTTCTATATTTCTCTCTAATGTTATTATCGCCTTTCCATTAATTATCATCATCACCCTGCTCTCTTTCATCATTCTCAAGATCACTTTCACGTGCTGTCCCCCACACATAATTATCAGCCTCTTGATCATAAACATCTCCAGCATCACTATCATAACGGACACCACCATGCTCTGCCTCTCTAAATAACCATGTTGTGCACATCTGCTTCTTGACCAACCGTTCAGCATATTCAGGCACTTTGTTTTTGTCTCAAAGAGAGATCAGGATCATTCGAATGGGAGCACTCATTTATAAACAATATAGCATCCAAAAAGCTCTCCTTCGCTAATCCTAGCATATCATATGCCTGATCCCTTCTCCACAAGCTTTTGGCATGACGATTAATAGAGTTATGTAAGCACAGTGCACGAGTAGCATCACTTATGGCTGCTAAAGGCTGCTGCAAGCGAAGATAACACTGAGCTCTATTACTGAACAAAGTAATTCTTTATTTCATTTACCTGATAGGGCATAAATCTGATGCTTCAGAGTACTTTGATGCAGCTCCTACTATATTTCCTGAAGAGAAAAGAGAGTTTCCTTCAAGCTTCACAACCAGTGTTGCTGCATGTTTGATATGAAGATTCTCCTTCAGCATGATAGTGGGGCGGGAGAGAGAAAGGGATGAGGGAGGTAGGTGAGAGAGAGATGTCTCTCTCGCATTTTTTTTGTTTACAGGATGGCGTCCGATGGAGATAGAGAGAAAGAGCGGAGAGGATGAGAGGGGGGGAGAGAGAATGGGACATGGGAAAGGGACCACGGCAGGCAGGGCAAGGCAGTCGGGCGGGCGACTGGCGGGCAGGCCGGCGTCCTCATGTGCACACCGGCGTAGTCGACACCATGCTCTGCATGGCAGCTGTGGCAGAAGTGGAAGGAGTCTGAGGCGGGCTTGTGACGAGAGGGGGGCAGAGAATGGCTCTGCATGGCGGTCGCTATGGGCGTGGGTGTGGCCACGGTGAGGTTGCATTGATGCGGTGATGGTGGTGGATCCGACGGACGGCGATGATGAAGGTAGTGGCGAGGCTACATGCAGGGCCGCAATGAGGTGGAGGCGGCAACGGCGACGTTGCATAGAGGGTCACGGCGAGGGAGGTGACTCTGACGGTGCCGTATGTGAGGGTTGGACGAGCCATGGTTAGGGAGAGGGAGGGCTTGCGGTCTCGAGTGTGGGGTGAGTGAGGGTAAGTGGGAGGTCTTGCGGTCGTGGCTAGAGAGAGAATGCTCGGAAGGGAGGGTGACGAGGGGGAAGGGAGTTGCGGTGTGAAGTGTAGAGGAGAAAGGAGGAGGCCAACGGTGGTGCTATATGGGGAGAGACGGGATGGCTGAGGTGGAGGTTCATGCGTGCATGGTGGGGAGGGCGGAGGGTAGGAGGTGTGCAAGTGTGCTGTAGACAGGGGGGACAAGTAGCGGTGGTGGTGTGGGTAGTGCTGTCCGATTGTGAGGAGGGAGAATGGGGGGGAGGGTGGTGGACGGGGGATAGCCGGGCATCTCACACGGGGGGGGGGGGGCTTCTCACCCCCATCTCCTTCTTGGAGAAGAGCACGTAAGGCTTCTCACCTCACTTGGGATATGGTTTCCAAAAATTTATATGCAACTTCATTCCATTCTTTCAAATAATGACTACAAGACTCTTTTTATAGACTTCATAAAGAAGATCAAAGGACAAACTCCAAGACTCTTTAATGCCTAGAAATATGAAAAGACATCTATGACTCATTATAACTCCCTTAAAGACACTCAGAGATATCAAAAGACAAACTTCAAAGACACTTATGTAAAATAAAAATTACAAATATTTTAAGATAGAAGATCAAGTCTAATGTCGATGACTATCCCGTCACTGTCACCATGCTGGTGAACAACGCCACTCCTCAACTCATTGCTATCCTAATGCTTAGCGAGCTCCACACGTTCCCTCAACTTTACAATCGGGCTCGAATTGTCCAAGCCCAGATGAAGGACTCCACCTTACCTCCTTTCTTTGAGCCTCGCCTGAAAGGTCGAAAGGCCTCATCCGTCCCCACCACTGAAGGTGTCACGGTGAACGAACAAGTCAATGTCGTTGGCCCAACCTTTAGGCCCAACAACCGTCAGGCTTCACATCCCAATCAGGCCGGTTCTAGTCTGGGTCAGGGCAACCCGAAGCCATACTCCAATGTCCCTCCGCCTCAGAATTACAACCGCACCGGGCCGAAAAGGGCTTCTTATCCTCCGTTACCCGAAACTTTGGGTGACATATTCTTTGCCCTTATGTCTTCTCAAGCCATGCAGCTTCCCCCTCGAAGGGATTGGGTCCACCCTAATGCCGATCCCTCTAAATATTGTCCGTATCATCGAGCTTCTGGACATTATATTTTTAATTGCTTCAAATTTTGGGACTGGGTATACGACATGAATGACGAAGGGAGAATTAATTGGTCCGATGTTAAGCTAGCCATTGCGAACCTCAAGAAACCCAACCGGGACCTCGGCATTGTGCAAAATCCATTACCTACTGATCAACCAAACAAAGATCCTTCAAGCTCGAGGCAGAATGAGCAAGTGAATACTTTGATCGGGATGGAACCTCATGTGCTCAAGAGGACGCAAATGTGGAGTGTCGAAGGCTTTCCTGGGTGGTATGGGAAATTGGAAGTAGAAGCCAATGAGCCATGGATAGATATCAACATCTTCACCTAGGAACCTCAGTCCTGAACTCTGATTTCACCTCCCAGTCAAAATCCAGTTGCTTCTCAAAGTCCTCTCACCTTGATCAATCCCCCTCAATCACCTTGTCAAGAGTCCCATGTCTCGTCGAATGCTCAGTCCGGGCAAGAACGCCCTTTGGTTCTTCTAAGGCCTCCCCAGCCAAAATCGGTCCCTCCTCCTACTCTTGTCACTCCTAGAGAGGAACCGACTTCTCTTTCATTTATCTTCAGGTGTCCCCCTCCTTTACAACTAGTTCATCATAAGCTTTTGGAGTCGGAAGAACCACAAGAAGCATCGGAAAACGTCACTCTCGGCAACCGTATCATCCCCCCATCCCAAAGGCATTCTCAGCCCGAGGAAGGGGTTAATTCCCAAGTTCCCCCTACGGAGTATGACATCCTCCAACATTTGGACAGGACACCGGCTAAGGTCTCCATTTTGGAACTCATCAGGAAGTCTCCTTCACATCAATCCACCTTGCTTCAATTTCTCCAAAAGATCATGGTCAACGAGGACCTTCCGGAAAGTGGTGTAATTGATGCCATCATGGCCCTCACCCATGGACTGTCTATTGCTGTTGGCCCAGATAGAGATGGCAGACAAGAAGGGGGGTTGAATTGTCCCCTTGACCTAGATGGCGGATTTAAAAATTCTCTTTACTGAACACAGTGGAATTAAATATCAAATACTTGATTAGCCTAAACACATATGAGATTTAACAGGTTCTCTCAATCTTTCCGATCTCACTCGTAATAACAATGCAAATGTTAGAGAAAATTATGCCTAGTGCGAATAACAGAAGTAATAGTGTGCAGTGGTGTAGTGAGTAAAAATCTATTAAACTAACATGTGAAGCGAGATAGAAGAAAGGGACAAACACACAGGCAATCACAAAGGACACGGAGATTTTTAGGTGGTTCGGGACCACAAGGGCTCCCTACGTCCACCCCTCACCCAACCGGGTGAGGCTTCACTACACGCTACTTTCGTAGCAACACGGGGACGAACCCCAACCACACACACACACGCTGCTTCCGCAGCAATATCCTCACACGGGGAAAATCCCCCAACAAGCTGCCACTGCAGCACACACACCCACACACAAAAATGGGGAACACACCCCGGACAATAAGAACACACCGAGACGCAGCTCCGTACATGATCCACAAGGGACCAACTATCACACACACACAAGCCGCAATACCGGCGGCACAATAACTCCACAACCGTTCACCGACGGTTCACACACTCATAGACATGATGTTTAGAGACGAAGGATATGATCAATATCACTTTAGAAACCTAAAGAGATTGACTCCATTAAGCACAAAAAGGATGTAGAAAGGAATTCCTATCGAAGAACAAGGGCTATAGAATGTCTTCTCTATGCCACGGGTCGGAGGGTAGCCGGATGATGACGTTGAGAGTGTCCTCTTGATCCCCTTGATGATCCGCTCCTTTCCTTCTTCTTCCACGAGCTCCAAATGTCGAGGGATGTAGATCGAATCTGGCGTTGAAGCTTCCTTGAGCTCTCTTCTTTCTCTCCTACAACAAATAGAACAAGGTTAGTCAACGGAGATAGTTAAAACCCCAAATTTGTATGTTATATATACAAGAGGGATGAGGTGTGCAAAAGACCACAATACCCTTGTAAAACCCTAGCAAAACCACCCCAATATGTTCATTAGTAACCCAAGGGTATTAGGGTAAAATTTCGGCCCAATCGGAGGTCATTTGGATGGGTTTCGGTAATTTACGGAAAAGCCGCGCGTTGCTGCGAACAGGGGAGGTCGACCCACTTTGGAGGGGGGTCGACCCATCTACTCCCAGAAGCTAATTTTTAGCATGTTTTACAGGGGTGTCGACCCACTTTGTGAGGGGGGTCGACCCACTTTCAGACAGGGTGCTGAAAACACCCTGTTTAGCCCAGGGGACGACCCATTGAGCATGGGGGGTCGACCCACTGACCTAGGAACATGATAAAAAGGTTTCTAAACCAATTCTAATGTTCTAAGCATGTAACCCAATGTAATCAATCATGAATTAAAAATATTTGGATCATGCATCAACATTTGGAACTCGTTTTGAGTCCAAGACCCAAAGGACATGAATTATGATTATGAAAGCATTGGTATGAGGCACATAAATATTTGATCACACTTTCAACTCAAGAACTTCCTCAAGAACATACATAATTCACTTGGTAAAGTAACACCAAATCCAATCAAATATTGCATGAAAGAATAGAACTCAACATGAGCATGATGGAATATGAACTACAATTATCAAATTGACAATTTGGAAGCCAATTAACCCCAAAGCCATGAAGCATGAAGTGAGCCTAATCTCCCCACATGGAAACCTATCATAAGAGGGTTCTTACCTCGATTTTCAAGATATGTGGGCAAATCAAAACCTGCACTATCAAGTAACCCAGTTTTATGAGTGATAATCCAATATAGCTCAGAAACACATTTTCAACCTAAATCATTCCATCCACATTGTAATGCGACATATTTGAGCCTTGCATGCTTAAGAACCTCAATATCATTTTAATACACCTAAGAATCACTCAATGCATTTTATCATGTCTATGCTTATAAGTACATGGTCAATGCATATGAGAAGATTTGGTAGGTGCCATGAAGAACAAAGTCCAGTGCATAACTTGTTTAGCATAGACAAAGCAAGTTGATGCATAACTTGTTTAGAAAGCCAAGATGGTGCATGAGAATTCATTCTAAACCCGAATGGCATCAATTTATGTCCAACCAAAAATCATTCCTCCTCATTAAACATGTAAATCAAATGACTATGCATTGAAAACAAGATGTTAGCATCAAACACATCATTTTCACAATAAGAGCAAACTTCCCACTTGAAATGCAGTCAATATAAGTCAAGTGCATGAAAGAGGGATTTTGACCCCAATCAAAACACTATGAATATGATCCACATTGTATATGCATGAAACTGAATGTATAGACTTGGAAACTTGAAGCCACAAGATAATGTATAGACTTGGTAGAAGGCCAACATATAGACTTGGAAGATGGAAGCCCAATGTATAGACTTTGAACTATGAAGGCCAATGTATAGACTTGAAGTGTGAAGGCCAATGTATAGACTTGGATTGAAGAAGGCCAATGTATAGACTTGATGTGTGAAGGCCAATGTATAGACTTGGTGGCCAAAGGCCAATGTATAGACTTGATGGCCAAAGGCCAATGTACATACTTTGATTCCAAAAGGCAATGTATAGACTTGGATTGAAGAAGGCCATTGTATAGACTTGATGTGTGAAGGCCAATGTATAGACTTGGTGGTCAAAGGCCAATGTATAGACTTGATGGCCAAAGGCCAATGTACATACTTTGATTCCAAAAGGTAATGTGTAGACTTGGAGGATGAAGGCCAATGTATGGACTTGGCTGATGAAGGCCAATGTACAGACTTTGAAATATAAAGCCCAATGCAACAAAAAACCAATGCAATCCAATGCATGTCAATAATATGCATGAAGGCCTAGTCATCATTTTACCAATGAAAAACATCATGTATGAAATACATCAAGAGACCAAGGTCAATGCATATGACCCAAGGTCTAAGAATTTGAACCAATCATCAAAAGTGAGGTTGAATTCACAAAGCACATTTTCCATCTAAAGAAGTTATCCACCAAGCATCCAAACCTGCAAAATAAGATATTGCGACATAAGCTCCAAAGTGATCAGTGAGTATTTTTCACAATACTTACACACAATATATAGTTATCATCAAAACCATTGTCAAAGACAACGAGGGGACGCACAGAACCCAACAATCTCCCCCTTTTTGATGATGACAATATATTGTGACAATGTTAAAGTTCTCTCCCCCTTTGTCATTAGCAAAAAAATGGGGGACTCAAGGAATAGATATGAAGATTCAAAAAGTAGAGCACGAACCCAGCAATACACCTACCATTAGAGAAAGGTGTGTAAACTAAGAAGCAATCAAAAGTGTGGAATTTGAAATTTTATTTGTAATTAGCATATGTGTGAAATTAGTGCATAAGCTCAATTTTTTTGTGATTTTTGCTTTATGTATGACTAATTATGCACTTGTAATGAAAGTAAATGATATGTGAAGCCTGAAAACTATGTTAGGCACAAAAAGTGTATTATGCTAAAAGGCACATTATTCTCCCCCAATTGTCAAGAACAAAAGCCAATAGACAATGGGATTAAGTAACCTGAAGATGCATCTATGCAAACTTAAATGTGAAATGAAGTATGCAAGCATGCAAACAAGCAAGCATGCATTGGAGTTAAACACACATACAGTACTATAGCTCCCCCTTAATGGGGTAAGGGGATAGCAAAAGAACAGTTCATTCAAAATCAAAATGTGAGATATGAACCATAATCAAAAAAAGGTAGTGCATTCATATATGCAAGGTACTACATAAGCCATGATAAGAATAAATTCAAGATATACAATCATCACAAAAATACCCAATTGAAATTTATGTAAATGAGCAATGAACTTTAAGTTTATATGGATGTTAGCAGAGTTTCTAGAAAACACTAGAGGGTTCATTCCTTCCTACACTTCCATTTTGATCCTCGACTATTGGTAGCTTCGCTCAACCCCTTTTTATTTTTCTTTTATTGGATTTCACTGTTCGGCGCGAGTCACCTCATGTGTCTCAATGGGGTTTCCCGGCTTACTAGGATTCATCACAAAATGTTGATTTTGTTTCACCTTTCGACGCGAGTTTCCTCATTTATTTCAGTGGGGATTCCCGGCTACTCAGTTAGACATACCACTTATTTAAGCATGCGGGGTAGGCAGCCTTTTCCTCACGATTCTCTCAATTTTCATGTAGAAATTTATTTCCCATGAAGTGTTAAAAAGAATTTCTGAAATCCTTATCAATCAAAGTCATATGCATCATTTTGGAAAATGTATGGGTAATTGCTTTGGATGTAGAAAATGAATTTGCCTATACACAGTTATAACTCCCCCTAAATGTATACACAGTTGAAATGAATTATCCTCCTTTGTATATGTCACAATTCACACATGATCAAAATCACTGCATTTTATATAGCAAGGAGGTGAGGTCTTAGAAGATTTGCAAGGAATTGTGTTCTAGAATTATATACATGCATTCAAGCAAGGATATAGCAAACTATTCAAACAAAGTGATTTTCGGTACGCGTCGGGGAACATAGGTCCGAAGACCACCATCACGCATAGTGAAGGCTTCCGGCTAGACATAATCCAACCTTCCACAAACACTATTTTATATACCGAAAAATCATAGCAATCAAGCACACGAATATGAGGAATATGCAAATGTATGCAAGCAAGTGCAAATGTATGCAAGTGAGGATGTATATGATATGTGCAGCATGTTTTATGCAACTTAAGCATGTGATCTTTGTATGCACAAGTGAGTGATTATTTACAAAAAGTAAGTAAGAGTTTGAAAACTCTATGCACAATGAGAAGCATTCAAACCAAATTTTATTTGCAAGATTTGATTATAAGTGTGAAAATAATTTATGAGAAGAGTAAAGCATTTGAAGACAGTATTTATTCACATGGAGTGAAAATAGAAGTGATCAAGTCATTCTGACATGGAACTCAAAAATTCTCAAGATTTCCAAAAGATACCATAACCAGTGAACTAAGTTTGGAGGCATTTTTCTTGAAACATAAATTTTACCTTTTTCAGATTTTTTAAAGAGAACCATGTGAGACAAAAAATTTCAAAACAAATCATTTTCTTCCTCACCTTGAGATCCCAATGTTTATTAATTTCTTCGACCTCAAGGTACCCCTGTAAAATAGATTCTCAAGTTGGATGTTTGGGTACCGAAACCATCTTGGGTCCCGAGGGGTTAGAGTTAACATAAACAGATGGATTCTTGTATCTCCTAGCAAACTAATCATCATCATTTCTCATGGTGGAACAATCATCCATTGAATGACCATTCTTACCACAATAATAGCAATTGGAAGATTTTCCTTTCAAAAACCAATTGTCATCATTTTTCATTACATGACAATCATTCATCACATGTCCATTTTGACCACAGTAATGATAGGAAAAATTCTTTCCGAGAGACCATACATCATCATTTTTCTTAATGAAGCAATTTTCAAAAATATATCCATGCAATCCACAGTAATAGCAATGAGCATTGAAGGTTTTCTTCATTGGTTTATCAAGATTGTTAGGCTTATCAACAATTTTCAATTGTGACTTCAATGCTTCATTATCATCAAATTCCATCAAGGAACAATCATACATGTCATGTCCATATTGTCCACAATAATAGCATGAAACATTCCTCCTTCTACTTGGTGCATGATTATGTTTAACAACAGGGGATTTTGAATGCACAGAAGAGCAATCAACAACATCTTTTTGTTTTTCAATTTCTTTATCACACAAGGACAAAGATTCATTCACACTCTTAATTTCATTTTCTAGTTTCATGATTTGCAAATGAGAGTTAGCAATCTCTTGTTCACATGAAACAATTTTCTCATTCAACAAGCAATTAACTGTTTTGTGACTTTCAATTTCTTGTTCAAGAATATGCAGTTTGTCACAATCATCAACGATCACACTTTTTCCTTTTTCAACTTTTTCAAGATTTTTTAATCTACTTTCGAGTAAGGAAATTTGAATCAACAAAACACTATTTTCATTTTGGAGTTTTTCAAATGAATTTTTGTTCATAGAAGTGTGTTCAAGTTCATTCATTTGAAGACTCGCATTTTGACCAACCATTCTACCCATTATTTCATTGTTTTCTAATTTGTCATTCAAATTCTTGAAGCCTTCTATTTCCTTCCTAAGTTCCTTCAACTTTTCAGACTCATCATTAATCACCCATTTTCCCTTTTGATAGACAGAGAGCTCATCACTCAATGCCTTAATTTGTTCATTCAACTTTTCATTTTCCTCTCTCAAACAACAAATTTTATCTCTATGCATTTCAACATCAGCGAAGAGAGATTCATTCACATTTTTGAGTTCTAAGCATTTCTCACATAAAGCATTTTCATGAAAAGGATTTTCAAGTTTTTTCTTGAGCTTTTTATTTTCAGATTTTACTGTTTTATGTCTTTCAAGCAACTCATCGTAGGCATCCATTAATTCTTCAAAACTTAATTCATCATCAGAATTTGAGTCAGAAGATACCTCCTTGGATTCTAGGCCTAAATGATCATCCTCACTATTTGCCATCATGCAAGCATCTTCTAGCCCTCCTTCATGAAGCTTGATCAGTTGATCCATGATTTCTTTGACCGAGCTACAATCAAGAACAAACGGAAATTTGTTAGAGTCAATTGCAGCTTTAAGAGAATTCAAAAAAAAAAGATTATCAGAGTTCATTTTCCTATGTTCATTAGTCCACCTTAGTTCATTTTTGGGTAAGACATGTGGACCATGAGAGATTAATTTTATGAGTTTCGGATCAATCCCAGAAATCCAAACACACAATTTTCCAAGCCATGATGTAAAATCAAAACCATCAAATACAGGAACTGAATTCAGACTAGCCATCATAAAAAGATCTTTTCTCCTAAACCGTGAGGTCCGCCGAATAAAAATCAGAGACTGGGCTCTGATACCAATTGTTGGCCCAGATAGAGATGGTGGACAAGAAGGGGGGTTGAATTGTCCCCTTGACCTAGATGGCGGATTTAAAAATTCTCTTTAATGAACACAGTGAAATTAAATATCAACTACTTGATTAGCCTAAACACATATGAGATTTAACAGGTTCTCTCAATCTTTCCGATCTCACTCGTAATAACAATGCAAATGTTAGAGAAAATTATGCCTAGTGCGAATAACAGAAGTAACAGTGTGCAGTGGTGTAGTGAGTAAAAATCTATTAAACTAACCTGTGAAGCGAGATAGAAGAAAGGGACAAACACACAGGCAATCACAAAGGACACGGAGATTTTTAGGTGGTTCGGGACCACAAGGGCTCCCTACGTCCACCCCTCACCCAACCGGGTGAGGCTTCACTACACGCTACTTTCGTAGCAACACAGGGACGAACCCCAACCACACACACACACGCTTCTTCCGCAGCAATATCCACACACGGGGAAAATCCCCCAACAAGCTGCCACTGCAGCACACACACCCACACATAAAAATGGGAAACACACCCCGGACAATAAGCACACACCGAGACGCAGCTCCGTACACGATCCACAAGGGACCAACTATCACACACACACAAGCCGCAATGCCGGCGGCACAATAACTCCACAACCGTTCACCGACGGTTCACACACTCACAGACATGATGTTTAGAGACGAAGGATATGATCAATATCACTTTAGAAACCTAAAGAGATTGACTCCATTAAGCACAAAAAGGATGTAGAAAGGAATTCCTATCGAAGAACAAGGGCTATAGAATGTCTTCTCTATGCCATGGGTCGGAGGGTAGCCGGATGATGACGTTGAGAGTGTCCTCTTGATCCCCTTGATGATCCGCTCCTTTCCTTCTTCTTCCACGAGCTCCAAATGTCGAGGGATGTAGATCGAATCTGGCGTTGAAGCTTCCTTGAGCTCTCTTCTTTCTCTCCTACAACAAATAGAACAAGGTTAGTCAACGGAGATAGTTAAAACCCCAAATTCGCATGTTATATATACAAGAGGGATGAGTTGTGCAAAAGACCACAATACCCTTGCAAAACCCTAGCAAAACCACCCCAATATGTTCATTAGTAACCCAAGGGTATTAGGGTAAAATTTCAGCCCAATCGGAGGTCATTTGGATGGGTTTCGGCAATTTACGGAAAAGCCGCGCGTTGCTGCGAACAGGGGGGGTCGACCCACTTTGGAGGGGGGTCGACCCATCTACTCTCAGAAGCTAATTTTTAGCATGTTTTACAGGGGGGTCGACCCACTTTGTGAGGGGGGTCGACCCACTTTCAGACAGGGTGCTGAAAACACCCTGTTTAGCCCAGGGGACGACCCATTGAGCATGGGGGGTCGACCCACTGACCTAGGAACATGATAAAAAGGTTTCTAAACCAATTCTAATGTTCTAAGCACGTAACCCAATGTAATCAATCATGAAATAAAAATATTTGGATCATCCATCAACATTTGGAACTCGTATTGAGTCCAAGACCCAAAGGACATGAATTATGATTATGAAAGCATTGGTATGAGGCACATAAATATTTGATCACACTTTCAACTCAAGAACTTCCTCAAGAACATGCATAATTCACTTGGTAAAGTAACACCAAATCCAATCAAATATTGTATGAAAGAATAGAACTCAACATGAGCATGATGGAATATGAACTACAATTATCAAATTGACAATTTGGAAGCCAATTAGCCCCAAAGCCATGAAGCATGAAGTGAGCCTAATCTCCCCACATGGAAACCTATCATAAGAGGGTTCTTACCTCGATTTTCAAGATATGTGGGCAAATCAAAACCTGCACTATCAAGTAACCCAGTTTTATGAGTGATAATCCAATATAGCTCAGAAACACATTTTCAACCTAAATCATTCCATCCACATTGTAATGCGACATATTTGAGCCTTGCATGCTTAAGAACCTCAATATCATTTTAATACACCTAAGAATCACTCAATGCATTTTATCATGTCTATGCTTATAAGTACATGGTCAATGCATATGAGAAGATTTGGTAGGTGCCATGAAGAACAAAGTCCAGTGCATAACTTGTTTATCATAAACAAAGCAAGTTGATGCATAACTTGTTTAGAAAGCCAAGATGGTGCATGAGAATTCATTCTAAACCCGAATGGCATCAATTTATGTCCAACCAAAAATCATTCCTCCTCATTCAACATGTAAATCAAATGACTATGCATTAAAAACAAGATGTTAGCATCAAACACATCATTTTCACAATAAGAGCAAACTTCCCACTTGAAATGTAGTCAATATAAGTCAAGTGCATGAAAGAGGGATTTTGACCCCAATCAAAACACTATGAATATGATCCACATTGTATATGCATGAAACTGAATGTATAGACTTGGAAACTTGAAGGCACAAGACAATGTATAGACTTGGTAGAAGGCCAACGTATAGACTTGGAAGATAGAAGCCCAATGTATAGACTTTGAACTATGAAGGCCAATGTATAGACTTGAAGTGTGAAGGCCAATGTATAGACTTGGATTGAAGAAGGCCAATGTATAGACTTGATGTGTGAAGGCCAATGTATAGACTTGGTGGCCAAAGGCCAATGTATAGACTTGATGTGTGAAGGCCAATGTATAGACTTGGTGGCCAAAGGCCAATGTATAGACTTGATGGCCAAAGGCCAATGTACATACTTTGATTCCAAAAGGCAATGTATAGACTTGCATTGAAGAAGGCCAATGTATAGACTTGATGTGTGAAGGCCCATGTATAGACTTGGTGGCCAAAGGCCAATGTATAGACTTGATGGCCAAAGGCCAATGTACATACTTTGATTCCAAAAGGCAATGTGTAGACTTGGAGGATGAAGGCCAATGTATGGACTTGGCTGATGAAGGCCAATGTACAGACTTTGAAATATAAAGCCCAATGCAACAAAAAACCAATGCAATCCAATGCATGTCAATAATATGCATGAAGGCCTAGTCATCATTTTACCAATGAAAAACATCATGTATGAAATACATCAAGAGACCAAGGTCAATGCATATGACCCAAGGTCTAAGAATTTGAACCAATCATCAAAAGTGAGGTTGACTTCACAAAGCACATTTTCCATCTAAAGAAGTTATCCACCAAGCATCCAAACCTGTAAAATATGATATTGCGACATAAGCTCCAAAGTGATCAGTGAGTATTTTTCACAATACTTACACACAATATATAGTTATCATCAAAACCATTGTCAAAGACAACGAGGGGACGCACAGAACCCAACAATTACCTTCTCAGATAAGGACCTCACTCCACCTGAGAGCAGATCCCTCTCGTTGTGCCTTATTGTCACTCTCAACGGAGTCAAGGTTGACTCTACCGTCATTGATATGGGAGCATCAACCAATGTTTGTCCCATGAAGACCATTCAAAGTATTGGTCTACAGGAAGAAAATTTGGAAGAAGTGTGCACCACAATCTCGGCATACGATAATTCAGAGTGGTGCACAAAAGGTAAAGTGACCCTGAAGCTCGGCTTAGGTCCTATGGTCATGTCATTAGATTTTTTCGTCCTTGATGTCGACCTCGCATACAAGGCCCTCTTAGGACGGCCACGGATCGAGTAGACTCTAGGGATCCCTTCGAAAACCCATCAATGCTTTAAATTCCCTTACAATGGTAGGGTGATAAAAATCAAGAGCATCCCGCTGGTGGAGACTCTCAATGCCATCACTTCTGAACATATCTTCTTCATGACCATTCCAGATAAGGGCAAGAAACTCGTTCTCTCCATAGAAGGTTCTGTAGGGCCCTCCAGCCTAAATCCGTCTCGTTCTCCTTCTCTCCCTTGGCCAGTCACACATTCCAACATCCCGTTCGGTAAAGGATGGGAGATCATGGCCAAGATGGGTTTCACTATGGGTAGAGGTTTTGGCCAAAATGAGCAAGGTCCTACACATAGGATGAAACTCAAGGTCTCTAAAGGCAGCGCATGATTGGGTTACTCCGTTGAGGAGCCATCCAAGACCACTCAAGCTAAGGGTCTGGTTTATGATCGCTTTGTCAATGGTCCAACACAACCCGAAACTTGACAGGAGCCGAGAGAAAGTTTTGAAGTTCCCCAAGAGGAAGAAATCCTTCCTGATCCACTGCTAGAGGAGGATTTCGGGATCCTTTCCATGTTTCACTTTGATAAACCTCCCAATGATGCCTATTCTATAGGCACTCTCCTCGCTCTAGATAGGCCCGCTCTTGTCTGCTTCATTCCCCTTCAGTTCCATCCTCCATTTCCTTCGCTCCTCACTTATCCAGTCGCGGGACAATCAACTCATGTTTTCTGCACCTTCACCCATGGCCACACAAAAAAATGCCAATTCTCAAACATGGGCTTTCGAGCTCATAATTGAGGAAATAGCCTCTTTGGAACATGGCTCTCTCAGCCAAGGGCCGACGCTTTGCACCTTGAACTCTCCTCCACAAGCTTCTCTTGTACATACTAGGATAGGGTCTAGCTCAAGTCAGGGTCTGTACATAGCGGCCTTTCCTTCCAAGCAATCTAGGGTCCGTCAGGTTCCCGCGCGCTACCTCAGTCAACTGGCTGAGAAATGCGCCCAGCTTTGCCAGGTCTTTGAATTCACATCTACTCCCATTCCCCTAGGGGTAGTTGAACTAGAAGGGTCCTCAGTAGATGACGGCCTAGGAGTATATGTGCTAGAATATGATGATGATGTTGAAGAAGAAGAAGCGTCGCTAAGGGATTGCGCTGATCTCATAGCTTCTTTCATCAACGGAAGAAAGAGATTCGATGAACCAAGTATTTCTGTTGATGAGTCCACCATGGAAATTAATATCGCCACCAAGGATAACCCGAAAATGATCTTGATAAGTGCCAATTTGAACAGTGAAGAAGAAGTATCCCTTGTGGCAATTCTCAGAGAATTCCTTGATGCCTTCGCTTGGTCCTACGATGACATTCCAAGGTTAGATCTATCATTGGTAGAACATCGTTTGGTTCTGAAGCCCCACACTCGAGCTGTAAAATAGAAACTTAGGCGACATCACCCGAAGCTCGCTCTCATGGTCAAAGAGGAAGTTGACAAGCTCCATAAGGCTGAATTCATCAGGGTAGTCTTCTATCCGCAATGGGTAGCTAATATCATCCCTGTTATGAAGAAAGATGGTAGGGTCCGAGTCCGTATAGATTTCTATGATCTCAATCGTGCTTGTCTAAACGGTGATTTTCCTCTTCCACACATAGATGCCCTAGTAGATAACACCGCCAGCTACGAGATGCTATCCTTCATGGATGACTTTTCGGGATACAACTAGATCCACTTAGCTGAGTAAGACCAGGAGAAGACTTCTTTTCCCACTAAGTGGGGGACTTATTGCTATGTCGCCATGCCCTTCGGACTCAAGAATGCGGGGGCAACATATCAAAGGGCGATGATAGCCATCTTCCATGACATGATGCATGTTCATACGGAGGTATATGTGGATGACATCCTGGTTAAATCCAAGACCAGGAGTCCAACGGTCTCGGGAGCACCAACTCAAGATGAACCCCAAGAAATTTGTATTCAGGGTTTCTTCAGGCATGCTTTTAGGGTTCATAGTCAACAAAAGAAGGATTGAGATCGACCATAACAAAGCTAAGGCCATTGCTGAAATGCCTCCTCCCAATAAGATCAAAGAAGTTCATGGTCTAATCAGGTGTTTACAATTCATTCGAAGATTCGTATCTCACCACTCTCAGCGATGCAAGCCCTTTTACGACATGTTGAAAGGAGAGGCTAAGTTCGATTGGAATGATAAATGTCAAAAGGCCTTCGATGATCTGAAGAGTTATCTTCTAAATCTTCCCGTTCTGGCACCCCCGGTCCCGGGTCGGCCCCTACTCCTCTATGCATCCACGACAGAAGAATCGGTCAGAGTAGTGCTGGCCCAATATGACGATATGAAAAGGGAACGCACAATCTACTATTTGTCCAAGCTGTTCAATGAAGCTGAGAAGAGATACACTGCCATGAAAAAGACTTGTACGGTCGTCTTCTAGGTCGCCCAAAAGCTGAAGCATTATTTCTTAGAACACGAGGTAAAGCTCTTGGCGCTCATGGACCCAATTAAATACTTGTTGTAAAAAAGCCTACCTTGATCGATCATTTGGTGAGATGGTAGAGTTTCCTCAACCCATTTGACATCACCTATGTCAGTCAGAAGGCGGTCAAGGGGCACGCCATCACTGAGTGTGGAAGCCTCGGAATCCACTCAAGGAGAAGAAAATGAACTAAACTACAGACTATCAAGCGACTAAAAATTAAGAAGGATCATGAAACGTGCCAATATGAGGAAAGAGCATGCGTAGGATGCTAAAGGGATGTGATCTCTAGATGGGTTACCTCAAAGAAACGAAATGATCACATGTATCTTGTATTGAGCGTGGAGATTGTGAATCCTCGAGAGCGGGAAATGGCAGTTTGCTTCTTCCTCCCCCTTCGGCCGGCCGACAGAGAGGGCTTTCCTCAGGTACCCTTGGAAAACAACGACAAACAAGTAACGAGTGGATCATAAAGATGAAGGTGCAGTATTCAAATTTAACGACGCAAGTAACGAAATAATCGCAAGACACACACCTGGTTGGTGTTTTCTTTTAAACCCCTCTCGGACACGAGTAGGAGGAAAATGCTTATGATGAATGGCAATTATTTCGACATAGAAACGGAAAGAGACTCCCTCATAAAAGGGGGGAGGGTAGAAGATATGATATGATGAATGCAAGATAACTAGGAAAGAGGAGGAGAGAATGGCTTATTGGATGGTCGATGGCGAGATCCGGCGGAGCTTCGGCAGCGTAGGGACGACGAGGTAGCGCGGCGGGCGAAGGCGGCCTCTCTCCTGCGAGCACTGGCACCCAAGGATCCGGCAGGACCTCCCCTACAAAACACCCACGGGTTAGGAATAGAATCCAGTAGCCTCTCGGTGCTCTTTTTTCGACCTCCTGAACTGAGGGGGGTAGACCTCTATTTATAGAGGTCGGGAGGATGGGGGCGTCCAGGGGCTTGGACGCCTCCATAACTTGGATTTTCTTCGAACGACAGACTGAGCGATGGTCAGTCGATGGTCGGGGGTCGCCCGTGAGCTATTTGATGGAGGCGTCCAGGGGCCTGGACGCCTCCATAACTTGGATTTTCTTGAAACGACAGACTGAGCAACGGTCAATCGATGGTCGGGGGTCGCTCGTGAACTGGTTGATGGAGGCGTCCAGGGGCCTGGACGCTTCCATAACTTGGATTTTATTCAAACGACAGGCTGAGCAACGGTCAGTCGATGGCCCGGGGTCACCCGTGAGCTGGTTGATGGAGGCGTCCAGGGGCCTGGACGCTTCCATAACTTGGATTTTATTCAAACGACAGGCTGAGCAACGGTCAGTCGATGGCCGGGGGTCACCCGTGAGCTGGAGTGGAAAGAGGGTGGGACCCGCCATCCTTGCCTACCTTTGCAGCGGTCTTACCGCATCGAGCATGGGTAGGCCTCCTTTTGGTTGCGCACTTGTTCTGAGTTGCTGGGTCGATTTGCACTTCAAATTCGACCACCGTGAGGGGATGTCGACTGCTTCAAAGCTTTTCCAACAAAGCCCCCTTTATCACATAGCCGATGTGTTAGGCTTCGGTGGCACTGTGGCGAACCGTGTTCTGTGGCTGAAGAAACGGGAAGACTGGCGGTCTCACTTTCGAACAATGACACAAAGCTTATTCACTTGCGCACCGGCATGTCTACTCTCACTCGAACTCCTCATGAGGTCTTCTCCCGAAGTTGAACTCCAACTGATCAGCGCGACTGAGTTTGTCCTTTACAACGCGCATCGGTGCTGCCTCCAGATCGGCATTCCACGCCACTCGGTTCCACCACTGACTGGCATCGTCCCTTTAAAGAAGAGGGAGTTGGGTACGGAAGCGGATGCGAAGGTAGCGAAGGCCGTTAAAGCACCCTAGAAGACAAATGTTGCGGGAAAGGCCTTAGCACACGTCGGGGAAGAATGTGAGCTATGGAGAGCTTATGTAACCGAACTAGGAAGTTAAGGCCTAAGGCGCCTAGGCCCCTGATGTAGCCTGCTCTACTTTCTGATGGAATAAAATCTGGCATTTGGCATTTTGGACCATTGTTCCCTTAATTATTATTTTTTTATGATTTTTATTTTTTCTTTTTCTTTTGTGTTTTCTCTCTCCCCCTTTTTGTGTTCTCGTTTCTATATATATATATACATTTTTATATGCTTAAATGGGGCGTCCAGGGGTCTGGACGCCCCTAATTTTTTTGAAAACTTTTTGAAAATTTTCTTTGTTCTTTTTGTGGTGGCGTCCAGGGGCCTGGACGCCCCTATCTTTTCTTTTTTTATTATTTTTTTTATTTTGTTTGATGTGGGGGCGTCCAGGCGCCTGGACGCCCCTATATTTTCTTTTTCAATTTTTTTTAATTTTTTAGTTGTGGGAGCGTCCAGGCGCTTGGACGCCCCTATGTTTTTTTGAATTTTTTAATAAAATAAAAATGTGCGGGTGTCCAGGCGCCTGGACGCCCCAAATCTTGGTGATTGTCTATATAAAGGGGGTCTCACCCCCTGTTCTCTTCTACTATTCATTATAACGACCCATTTCCAGTTCCCAATGGAGCAAGAAGGCCCGAGCCAGGATGGAGAGAGGCGGAAACGACGGGCTCGTCGTCCGAGGAGGTCGAGGGATCATGCCGAGGAGGCTGCCGTGGGAGAGGAGATTGCCACGGAAGAGGAGATCGCCGAGGAAGAGGAGGCGCCTCCTTTGGCCGTGGAGGGTCCTGCGGGTGCTGGCGACGCCGGAGAGGATTAGCACGACCCGGTAAGCCCCTTAGAACTACGATTAGTTGGTTTAATAGGCTAAACAGGTGGGGGAGAGATGGTGTGGAGAAGGCCGGTGAGTGGGGGAAGGAGGCGTCTAGAGGCCTGGACGCCTCCAACTTTTTCTTTTTATTTTATTTTCTTTTTATTATTTTTTGAGCTATTACGTAAATAATAAAATACAATTAAAAATAAGGAGGCGTCCAATTAGATGGACGCCTTCATGACAATATATATTATTTTTTATTTTATTTTTTATTTGTTTTTGTTTGTTAAAATAAAATAAAGGAAGTAAAATGAAAGCGTCCAGGGGGGTGGACGCTTTTAAATATATATCTATATATATTTAAAAAAAATAAAAAAATAAAAAAATATTATATACTGTGTTGTTGTTTATTATTATCAATGATGCTGATGTGTTTCTTTTTTTATTTATTTTTTGTGGTGTGCAGGGCGTGATGAAGAGCCGGATCAGCTGGTCCCTGGTGGTCGCAGCGTACCGTGGGCTGCCGGACTTTCAGAGGGTGCGGCTGGACGCCATGGGTTTTGGAGCTTTCCTGCGGATCGAGCCCTTCCGGCTTGACCTTCCTCTTATCCAGGCGTTGAGGGAGCGGTTGCAAGCGCCGAGCCGAGCGTTTTTGATGCCCTGGGGGCACATGGTGCCGACACTGGAGGACGTGGCTCGGATCACCGGGCTACTAGTTGACGGAGAGGCAGTCAGCGGGGTCACTTACCCTGATTACCGAGAGAGTGCCTTGGACCTGCTGTGGCTAGAAATGAGCGCGACTGACAGAGACAGCAGGGTAGTCGGCCGAGTGGAGATTATGGAGGCACTCGGATTTGGTGACCCGCGCCAGCGGGTCAACGAGACTGCAGCGGAGTTTCCGGCATGACTGGAGGGAGATGCTCGTGCAGCTTTCACCCAGGACCCGGGCGAGCGGGAGCTGGTGGATCTAGACCTAAGGAGGTTCCTCTTATTCTTCTTGGGCGGCCTTCTGCTGGGGACGAAGGGTGACGGCATCCACTGCCGCTTCCTCGGGATTCTGGCGGATCTGGACAGAGTGGGGAACTATGCGTGGGGAGCGGCTCTGCTTGCCCATTTGATCGCCGATCTCTCCCAGACTTCAGAGAGGGAGACGACAATCAGGGGCTTCGCACCTTTTCTCCAGGTAAACATTTTATTTATGGATTTTACCGTAGCTAAATATGCAATTAGTCAGGCTAATGATGTATGATGGATGCAGGTGTGGAGCTACTACTACTTCCCGATGGGAAGAGCCAGACAGGGGAACAGGAGAGCCGTGCCTCTGGCGCGACAGTGGAGGCCGGTCATGGTCGCGGCACCCCACGGCTACCAGCTGGCGTCGCTTCGTCGGGAGCTGAGCGAGTACCCCGAGGCTATGGTATGATGCGTATGATTTTTTTGGTGTTTTTATGCATGTGACTTAATTGAGCAAAATAGCAACTAACATGATGCATGTATGGTGATGCAGGTGGTGTGGAGGCCCTACCTGGGCATGGCCGATGCCGGCCAGCCTTGGGTTGTAGCGGGTCGCCCTGGTTTTGGGCGAAACGTGTGGGTCCATTGCCTGAACGAGATCGAGCCACTCCGGCTTAGGCTGGTTATGAGGACGTTGGGGTTAGCCCAGGAGTGGGTTGACGTAGATGAGCCGGTCCGCGTCGGGCGGAAGACCAAGGGGAAGGCAAAGATCATGGACTGGCGTACGCACTTCCCTGCACAGTACCAGGACTGACAGCAGGGCGGGGTCCCAGTGGTGTCCCATGTGCTGGACATCACCGATTACATGAGACGGTATCGAGCCACGTACGGGGAGCGGCTCTTCCTTGGTGGTACGGCCGGGGTAAGCGTGAAATGAAAAATGTTTCCCCTTTTTATATGTATATGCATGTGACACTAATTTATATGCAATGTAGGATGCTCGTGATAACATGATTGTCGACCTGCGGGCCCAGCTGGCAGACGCCAGGCGGCAGTTGGTGGCCATCCGACAGGAGTTGGAGATCCTGGTGAGTCTATGCAATGCATTTTTTTTATTTTTTTTGTCACCTGGATTTTGATGCTTAGTGATGAGGGCATCACTCACGATTCCCTCTGGCTTGGCACCTCTCTCCCTCCCGGAAGCAGCTAGGGAGCAGCCCTTCTTCTGGATTGGACCGTAGTGCTTACCATTGGGTCATCTTATTACTTTCTCCGTTTTACTTGACTCATAATCATGTAATTTACCTTTTATTTGAGTCTTGTACCTAGGTTATCCAGTCATTTCCCTAAGTTCGAGTCTCATTAGGCTACGGTGCTTGCTATTGGGCCTATTTCTTTGGGCTAGGCCCATGGGCACACCCCCC
Source organism: Amorphophallus konjac (assembly GCA_022559845.1). Classification (NCBI taxonomy): domain Eukaryota; kingdom Viridiplantae; phylum Streptophyta; class Magnoliopsida; order Alismatales; family Araceae; genus Amorphophallus; species Amorphophallus konjac. The sequence goes on along the minus strand of CM040120.1, from coordinate 61,158,490 downwards.
TTCCTTGGTTATCTGTTAGTATGTTAAATGTCAGGGTCTTATATGTAAAAGTGGGTTTCCTATAAATAGGACCCCAATCCCTCTTTTGAAGGTTAATGAAGCATTGAGTATTATTATCCACCAGCCTTGTTCTCTCTCTCTCTAGCTCTTTCACTCTCCCTCTACTTCTCTCTCTCACTTAAGGGGGCGAACCCCTCTCTCTCTCCTCCCCCTTCTCTCTCTCTCCCTTGGGCGAACCTGCCCCTTCTCCTTCCCCCCCCCCTTGCCACATCATCAGCCACCTCACCCTTCCACCCTTTCACCTCCCCAAGGCCCATAACTCCCATCAATACTTCCACAACCCCAAGCAACCCTTCCCATTCCCCATACATCCTCTCAACTTCCAAGGCACCCTTCCCTCTCCCCCAAGCAACTATTCCACTCCCCCACACCCCCCATTCATATCCCTAGGGAGCTAAACCCCATAACCCCCCACAAGTTGCGCACCCCCCTCCCATCTCACCCCCCTCCTGGCCTTGGCCGACCACTCCATCTCCCCTCTCCTAGCTGCGGCCCCCCCTCACCCCTCCACCACCTCAGACCTCCTCATTCCCTGCTCCACCCCTCTCACCATTCCTAAACATCCCCCCCCATCCACCATCACCATCCCCTTCCCACCATTGCTAGCCTCCACCTCCATTAACCTAGTTCCACCTCCATCCCTTTCATTTGGCCCAAGTCTGCAGGTGGCAGAGAAAGGGGCGACTTGCAGAAGCACCCACGGATTCATACGGCATCGTCTGAAGGCGTACCATACCAATCTGGAAAGGTCGTCCAGTTAGCTTTTCAGGCTAGGTGATCTCATCCCGTTCCGACTTCAGGGCTGTCCAGGAGAGCCGTTCTGCTCCGACTGCGCCGGGCTTCCCCTACAGAGTACCAGAACCCGGTTCGACGCTGCACCACGCCAAACAGCAGAAGATTCAGACCACGAGCCCTTCAACAAACTTCTTCCTCCCACAGTCCTCTATCAGGAGCAAGAAGCAGAACTACATTCGGCATCCGGAGGCCAAAGGGCCTATTTTTCTCCCTCGACTGGTCGGGTCTGCCTCCCACAGTCTGTAGTGACCTGTCTTCACTCTTCTGAGTCTCCCCGTCCTCTCCGGCATCAGACGGCCGCCCCGTCAGTTTTTCCGTGTAGAGGGTTTGTCCACGGTTCCAGAAACCTTGACGGTTCATGATTCGGAGTCCGGGAGCGGTCGGGGCAACCTCTGTAAGTTGCTGTCAGAAATAGTAAGCTGTTGCGCCCAGTTTCAGTCACTCTGTTCGAAGCTCGACCCGGACTAGCAGCTGCAGCAGAAGAAATCAAAAAACTTCTAGGTCATCCACATGCCAGATACAAAGATTCCCACGCTGGTCTTGCCTCCGGAAGAATTCGGGAACGCGAACTACAGCCCCGGGACCGACCATCACTGCCTGCAAGTGGAAACAGCCCCGGCTTCCCTCTTCCGTTCTCCAGCGATTCTCCCTTCCCCGCCTGGCCGGCTTACCGCCCCTCCCTGCGTGGAGGTAGTGTTTGCTTGTAAAACTTACTTCCCCACCCCTAGTCCAACCCTTCTGTGTGAGGAGTAGTGAATGTAATTTTGAAATAGGGTTCAAGCTACACCGGTGCAGTGTGCGGGGAACCCACACTTCCCCGCTCGCCCTCATCTCCGACCAGGGTTGGTTTCCTCAAACCAACCAGGTGAGTCTCTACCCTTGCTCATTACTCCTGTTCATTTCATATCTACAAAACTTATCTGCTGGTCGGTGAGAGAGTGCCCGACCCCGGAGCCACCAACCCTTGTGTGGTCACCGTGGATAATAGTGAGCGAGTGACCTAGTGCCCCCAAGGCACCCGGCCGCCCTTGTTTGTGGGCTTCATATCCTTGGGAGGGACAACCTTAGCGATGCTGGTCCTCTAGCCAGCCAAGGGCTTTTTCCACAATCTTGATTCGGCATCACCGAGTCACCCCGGGAAACGTGTGCGTGCGGTGTGACGGCGACTCTCAAGTTGCTCCCAATCTTGTGGTTGTGATTGCGAATTAAGTCCAAGGGTTCATTTTTGCTTGCTGCATATTTGTGTCACATCAAATGGTATCAGAACAAGTTTTAGACTTGCCTCTACAAGCCTAGGTCCTAGGGCAATTGCATTACCATCCCGTGTCGGTCACCTTGTCTTTGTGCATGTCCACCCGTAGGGGTACCATATACCGGACCGATCCTTCTACTTTCGATCCACCCATGGATTCCAATTTCCAAGGCAACCAAAACATTCCTAGGGAAGCTCCCCAAGCTCCTACGGATCGACTTAAGGCTGCCATTCAAGCCCTCACAGAGCAAATGAATGGTTTTTCCACCCGATTAGAGAGATTAGAAGAAGCTAGGGCCCCACCTAGGAATCATGTCCAAAGGGCTCTTCCTCCGCGGGTTGAACATCAGAGGGAAGACCTAGAGAATGAGTGGTATCGGGAGCAAGAGAGAGCCCCACAACCTCGGTACCAAGAGAGGCGACCACGAGAGGATCCGGATGACTTCCTCTTAAGAATGATCAAGGTAGATGCTCCGAATTTTGATGGGTCCCATAACCCAAGTGCCTATGAAGAATGGGAACATGGCATGGACCAATACTTTGATTGGTATCCAATGTCCGAGGAGAGAAAGGTTAGGTTGGCCAAGATGCACCTTCTCAAACTAGCCAAGACATATTGGTTAAAGGTAGAGAGTCAAAGGAGGATAAGGCGGGAGGAACCCATTGACACTTGGCTTGACATGAAAACCCAACTCAGAAGCAAATACCTTCCCAATTCCTATAGCCAACTCCTCCTTGACGAGTGGCAAAGCCTTACTCAGGAAGGAAAGACCGTGGAGGAGTACATTGAAAAGTTTGACTCCTATCTCTTAAGGTGTGGTGTCGTTGAGGAGCCGGCCGTCACCCTGTCCCGATTTAGGAATGGCCTCCTACCCCACATCAAACGGGAGCTTTTCATGAGGGAAGCTCATAGCCTTGAAGTTGCCTATCAAATAGCCCGTGATGTAGAAAGGTTTTCTAGGAACCCAAGGTTTGCCCCCCCCAAGGGCCCGGGACCCCGTCCCAACCTGCCTCCTCTGTTGAGAACACCTCCTCCCAGTGGGGGAACCCCCACTCGGCCCTACCCCCAGCCAACCAATCCTACCCCCACAAAGGCCACTCCACCCAACCCTCCTCCCCGAAGGGAGGAAGCCTCCAAAGGGAAGACCCCAGGGAGTAGTACGATTAAATGTTTTCAGTGCCATGGTTATGGCCACATAGCCTCCCAATGCCCTTCCAAGGGGTTGTCGAGCCTTGTTATTGAGGGCGGACCTACCACATCCCAGGAAACCCATGAGAATACTATTGAGGAACACGAGGCTGCTTTACGGTGGGAAGAGGAATACGAGGAGCAATTCTTTGAGGAAGGTGTAGAAGATGACCCCCACTCCACCCACCTAGGGGTGATAAGGTGCACCCTTACCCAACCACAAGAGGACGACTGGCGGAGGACTTCCATTTTTCACACCTTCATCAAAATCGGGAACCATGTTAGGAAGGTCATCCTAGACAATGGAAGTTGTGTCAACGCCATGTCCCCGGACACCGTCAAGCTCCTAGGGCTTACCCCAACACCCCACCCCAAACCATATCGGGTATCATGGATAAACAACCATTCCCTACCCGTCAACACATGTTGTCTTATCCCCATCACCTTTTCATCCTACCAAGGACAAATATGGTGTGACATCATACCTATGGCTGTAGGAAGCATCCTACTAGGGAGACCTTGGATATATGATGTTAATGCTACCATCTATGGGAAAACGAACACATGCACCTTTGAACACGAGGGGAAGACCATTCGCCTCAACCCTTACTTACCCCGAAAGGAACCACCCTCCAAGGGAATTCTCCCTACACCACCTCAAAGCCCAGGGGTCTCATCACCCCCAACCCAACCAACAAGTCAATCGTCCACCCATGAGAACCCCACCAAGGGCCTACACCTCATCACTAGACAAGAACTCGAGGAAGAGGTAGCTCTCGGGACACCCGTATACGCTGTAGTCATCTGCCTCGGGGAACCCACCCCCTCCAACCCTCATCCCGTGGAAATCCACCCTCTCTTAGAAGAATTCAAGGATGTGTTCCCCGAAGAGCTCCCCGATCAACTGCCACCCATGAGGGATGTCCAACATGCTATTGACCTTGTCCCAGGGGCCACCCTCCCAAACCTTCCCCACTATCGCCTCAACCCCACTGAGCATGCTGAATTGAGGAGGTAAGTGGAGGAACTCATTAGAAAATGCTTCCTCCGTCTTAGCAAAAGTCCTTGTGCTGTCCCAGCCCTCCTCACACCAAAGAAAGACGGGACATGGCGAATGTGTGTCGACAGCAGGGCCATCAACAAGATCACAGTCAAATATAGGTTTCCCATACCCAGACTTGACGATATGCTTGACATGCTAGCCGGGGCCACCATTTTTTCCAAAATAGATCTCAAAAGTGGCTACCATCAGGTTAGGATAAGGCCAGGGGATGAATGGAAAACAGCCTTTAAAACCAAAGATGGGCTCTATGAGTGGCTAGTGATGCCTTTCAGGCTTTCAAATGCCCCGAGTACCTTCATAGGAGTCTTCCTAGTGGTCTATTTCGACGATATCCTTATCTACAGCAAGACCAAGGAAGCCCACTTCAACCACCTTAGGCAAGTCTGCACTGTCCTTAGGAAAGAGAGTCTCTATGCCAACCAAGGAAAATGCCACTTCCTGACTGAATCCATTACTTTCCTTGGGTATATGTTTTCCACTAAGGGAGTGTCCATGGACCCCGAGAAGGTCCGAGCTATCCTTGACTGACTAGAACCCCGCACCCTCCATGAGGTTAGGAGTTTCCATGGTTTGGCCACCTTTTACCGAAGATTCATCCTTGGGTTCAGCACAGTCACAGCCCCTATCACCGACTACCTTAAAAAGGGGACCTTTGTATGGACCAAGTCGGCTTCTAGGGCCTTCCAGGAGCTCAAAGAGAGGATGACCCAAGCCCCAGTATTATGCCTCCCTGACTTCTCCAAAGTCTTTGAGGTAACTTGTGATGCTTCCGGGGTAGGAATCGGTGGAATCCTCAGCCAAGAAGGACACCCAGTAGCCTACTTTAGTGAGAAGCTGTGTGACGCCAGGTTGAAATACTGTACCTATGATAAGGAATTCTATGCGGTGGTGCAATCCCTCCGCCATTGGAGGCACTACCTCTTGCCCAAGGAATTTGTCATATTCTCCAACCATGAGGCCCTAAAATACCTCAACTACCAGTAGAAACTGAATGCCCGGCATGCCCGATGGGTCGAGTACATCCAGGCCTACACATTTGTGATCAAACATAAGGCCGGAAGTGAAAACCGTGCTGCTAATGCACTCAGTAGGAGGATCTCCCTGCTAGCTACCATTCGGGTAGAAGTAATAGGGTTCGATCGGGTTAAGGAAGAATACCCAAACTGTCCCGACTTTGGACATGTCCATGCCGATCTAATCACCCTTTCACCCCAAGAACACCATGGTTTTATCCTAGAGGACGGATTCATCTTCAAAGGACATAGACTTTGCATCCCTAGAACTTCACCACGGGATTTATTAGTCTGGGAATTACATGCAGGAGGCCTGGCTGGGCACTTTGGGGTTCACAAAACCATTGCCTTGGTTGAAGGACAGTTCTATTGGCCCAGTCTCAAAAGGGATGTGGCCAAAATTGTGGGGCAATGTCGCACATGTGCGACTGCTAAGCAAGTCAGACAGAACACGGGCCTATACACCCCTCTACCCGTCTCGGATCGGCCATGGCAGGACCTGAGCATGGATTTCGTGTTAGGGCTACCTCGGACCGAGAGGAAACATGACTCCATCTTTGTTGTAGTGGACAGATTCTCAAAAATGGCCCACTTCATCCCCTGTTCTAAAACCTCTGACGCCTCCCATGTGGCCCGTCTGTTCTTTGATGAGGTGGTCCGCCTCCATGGCTTGCCCAAGACCATCATTTCAGATAGGGACGTCAAATTCACCAGCTACTTTTGGAAGACCCTCTGGCATCTAATGGGGACCCTGCTTAAATTTTCCACGGCCTATCACCCTCAAACCAATGGCCAGACCGAAGTCGTTAATCGGAGCCTAGGAAATCTCCTGCGGTGCCTTGTTGAGGACCGCCCTGGAAATTGGGATCTCATTCTACCTCAAGCCGAGTTTGCATACAATAATTCCACCAATAGGTCCATAGGCATGAGTCCTTTCAAAGCTGTGCATGGTTACAAACCCAGGAAGCCAACAGATCTCATTCCCCTACCCTCTCATGCTAGGGTATCCATCACTGCTGAGTCTTTTGCACAACACCTTAGAGAGTTGCATGAAGATATTCACAAAAACATCCACAAGAGCAATGAGATTTACAAGAAGTCAGCTGATTCCCACCGCCGCCACCAAGAATTCCAAGTTGGTGATTTTGTGATGGTGAGAACTGAGAGGCTATTCCCTGGGAATACCTCTAAGTTGAGGTCTCGTGGAGCCGGCCCCTTCCAGGTGCTGAGACGACTTGGCACCAATGCTTATGTGTTGGACCTCCCTGAAGAATACGGAGTAAGTCCCACATTCAATGTGGCTGACCTGGTACCCTACAAGGGCCCCACGGTGACACCCAGTGAGGAGATCCAGCCTATTCCACCCCTTGAGAGCGCCCCCACACTTCAGAGAGCTCCACCCAACTTGAGAAACCAGCATGATAAAGTGGAGCGGATATTAGATGAACAGGTCACCAACACAAGGAGCAAGGCGTATGAGCGATACCTGGTCAGGTGGAAGGGACGACCACCCTCGACGATGCCTGGGTGAGCCGGGAGGATCTCCAGCAGCTGGACCCCGATCTTCTAGAGCAGTACTGCAGCAGGGAGGGCCTTTACTCGACAGGGTCGAGCTCTTCGCAGCCCGGGAGAATTAATGAGGGCATCACTCACGATTCCCTCTGGCTTGGCACCTCTCTCCCTCCCGAAGCAGCTAGGGAGCAGCCCTTCTTCTGGATTGGACCTTAGTGATTACCATTAGGTCATCTTATTACTTTCTCCTTTTTACTTGAGTCATAATCATGTAATTTGCCTTTTATTTGAGTCTTGTACTTAGGTTATCCAGTCATTTCCCTAAGTTCGAGTCTCATTAGGCTACGGTGCTTGCTATTGGGCCTATTTCTTTGGGCTAGGCCCATGGGCGCACCCCCCCTTCCTTGGTTATCTGTTAGTATGTTAAAAGTAAGGGTCTTATATGTAAAAGTGGGTTTCCTATAAATAGGACCCCAATCCCTCTTTTGAAGGTTAATGAAGCATTGAGTATTATTATCCACCAGCCTTGTTCTCTCTCTCTAGCTCTTTCACTCTCCCTCTACTTCTCTCTCTCACTTAAGGGGGCGAACCCCTCTCTCTCTCTTCCCCCTTCTCTCTCTCTCCCTTGGGCGAACCTGCCCCTTCTCCTCCCCCCCCCCCTTGCCACATCATCAGCCACCTCACCCTTCCACCCTTTCACCTCCCCAAGGCCCATAACTCCCATCAATACTTCCACAACCCCAAGCAACCCTTCCCATTCCCCATACATCCTCTCAACTTCCAAGGCACCCTTCCCTCTCCCCCAAGCAACTATTCCACTCCCCCACACCCCCCATTCATATCCCTAGGGAGCTAAACCTTATAACCCCCCACAAGTTGCGCACCCCCCTCCCATCTCACCCCCCTCCTGGCCTTGGCCGACCACTCCATCTCCCCTCTCCTAGCTGCGGCCCCCCCTCACCCCTCCACCACCTCAGACCTCCTCATTCCCTGCTCCACCCCTCTCACCATTCCTAAACATCCCCCCCCATCCACCATCACCATCCCCTTCCCACCATTGCTAGCCTCCACCTCCATTAACCTAGTTCCACCTCCATCCCTTTCATTTGGCCCAAGTCTGCAGGTGGCAGAGAAAGGGGCGACTTGCTGAAGCACCCACGGATTCATACGGCGTCATCTCAAGGCGTACCATATAATCTGGAAAGGTCGTCCAGTTAGCTTTGCAGGCGAGGCAATCTCATCCCGTTCCGACTTCGGGGCTGTCCAGAGAGCCGTTCTCCTCCGACTGCGCCGGGCTTCCCCTGCAGAGTACCAGAACCCGGTTCGATGCTGCACCACGCCAAACAGCAGAAGATTCAGACCACGAGCCCTTCAACAAACTTCCTCCTCCCCCAGTCCTCTATCAGGAGCAAGAAGCATAACTACATTCGGCGTCTGGAGGCCAAAGTTCCTATTTTTCTCCCTCAACTGGTCGGGTCTGCCTCCCACAGTCTGCAGTGACCTCTCTTCACTTTTCTGAGTCTCCCCATCCTCTCCGACGTCAGACGGCCGCCCCGTCAGTTTTTCCACGTAGAGGGTTCGTCCACCGTTCCAGAAACCTTGACGGTTCATGATTCGGAGTCCAGGAGCTATCGGGGCAACCTATGCAAGTTACTGTCAGAAACAGTAAGCTGCTGCACCCAGTTTCAGTCACTCTGTTCGAAGCTCGACCCAGACTAGCAGCTGCAGCAGAAGAAATCGAGAAAATTCTGGGTCATCCGCGTGCCAGATACGAAGATTCCCACGCTGGTCTTGCCTCCAGAAGAATTCGGGAACGCGAACTACAGCCCCGGGACCGACCGGCCGTCAGTCATCACAGCCTGCAAGTGGAAACAGCCCCGGCTTCCCTCTTCCGTTCTCCGGCGATTCTCCGTTCCCCGCCTGGCTGGCTTACCGCCCCTCCCTACGTGGAGGTAGTGTTTGCTTGTAAAACTTACTTCCCCACCCCTAGTCCAACCCTCTTGTGTGAGGAGTAGTGAATGTAATTTTGAAATAGGGTTCAAGCTACACCGGCGCAGTGTGCGGGGAACCCACACTTCCCCGCTCGCCCTCGTCTCCAACCAGGGTTGGTTTCCTCAAACCAACCAGGTGAGTCTCTACCCTTGCTCATTACTCCTGTTCATTTCATATCTGCAAAACTTATCTGCTGGTCGGTGAGAGAGTGCCCGACCCCGGAGCCACCAACCCTTGTGTGGTCACCGTGGATAATAGTGAGCGAGTGACCTAGTGCCCCCAAGGCACCCGGCCGCCCTTGTTTGTGGGCTTCATATCCTCGGGAGGGACAACCTTAGCGGTGCTGGTCCTCTAGCCAGCCAGGGGCTTTCTCCACAATCTCAATTCGGCATCACCGAGTCACCCAGGGAAACGTGTGCGTGCGGTGTGACGGCGACTCTCAAGTTGCTCCCAATCTTGTGGTTGTGATTGCGAATTAAGTCCAAGGGTTCATTTTTGCTTGCTGCATATTTGTGTCACATCACTTAGCCTCTGACTGTCGTTTGCTTTGTGTTTCAGCGGGCCCACCAGGCAACGATAGCCGGGATGGCTGGTGGAGCGGGTTCCAGTTCGTGGGGCCCTCCTCCAGAGGTTTCTGCCCTTCAGGAGCAGTTGGCATACGCGGTGGCCCGGGCTGAGGTGGCCGAGCGTGACCGCGCGGCTCGAGTGAGTCCTGCTTGACCCCGACTTCTTTCCAGTTACTCTTCTTCTTTCACTGCTCTCTTACGGTGCATGTGGGTTTTGGCAGGTGGCCGAGATTCGAGAGGCCCTGGCCCGTGCTGTTCATGCCGAGCAGGAGCGCGACGCCTGCGCGGCAGAGCGTGACGCCCGGATTGCGGAGCTAGAGGAGGAGCGGCGACGGGAGGCTGAGGAGCTCCCTCGCGACGTGCGGGATTTGCATTTTGCCCTTGAGCTGTCGAGGAGAGAGGGGATGCGGGAGAGAGAAGAGAGGGAGAGGGAGAGAGAGGACAGAGAGAGAGAGAGGGAGGACAGAGAGAGAGAGAGAGAGGACAGGAGGGCGGAGCGACTGCGAGAACGGGACGAGAGGAGGGCTCTGGAGGCCCAACTGACGAAGCTCTGATTGAGTCTCGGCACGGCGGAGGGGAGGCTTCGGGAGAGTGAGGAGCGGTATCAGAGGGTGAAGGAGCGCGGGGCGCGACTTCGTCAGTCTGGTTCTTTCTCCATGGGCAGCTTTCTGGTTTCTTCGGCCGAGGAGCGTCGCCGAGCCTTCGAGGCTGGCGTGCCACCACAGGGCGAGGCGAGCACCGCCTCTCAGAGTTCGCGGAGGCCCCCTAGGGATCCCCGTCAGAGGAGGGAGGAGAGAGATGATCAGGAGGGTGGTAGCGAGAGTTAGAGAGTTGCTTGTACACTCCACCTTCCTCACTTTATGATGTATAACTGACTATTCGCTTATGTGCAATGAAACGGTTCCTTTTGTCGTATGCACTTTCCCTTTTCCACGCTTCTTCTTTTACACCGAGTTATTTCGAGGCACGCTTCACGAGACCTTGCCCTGAAAGGTGAGGAATTACATTCTGCATAGAGGGATCCTATTTCTTTTCTTCCCCTTTTGGGCGCGTCTAGGCGCGAGGACGCGTCGTAACTTTTGAATCCAAATTTAAAGTGCGAGGCGGCCTTTCTCCTTCCGTGCCTTGCCAACAAACGAACCCGCCTCTTGCCGAGATTCGCTTGTCTTCGTCTTCTTCCCTCGATGGAGTTCGGTGGGCCAGATCGTGGCGAGGGGAGAGAGGGGCGAGGGACTCCTCGCCCGAGGAGGGATGCGCCCGAGCATGGAGAGGCGTCGATGGAAGTGGAAGGGCCTTTTAGAGCACTCGTGGGACCCGAGGGGCCCGATGGCACGGAAGGAGGCGAACGCGGCTGGGTGAGTGCTTCGGTTCCCACCTCTATGACTTGTTTTGAGTTTGGAGCGAGTGGTGTGGGAGTGGAAGGGGTTTGGCGAGGGCGGCACTCACATGATGGGCGCGTCCTCGACAGGGGCCGCGTTCTCGTTAACTGACGGGGCACCTCCCTCTTTGATGTAGGGTACGGTGAGAATCCCGGGCTTGGCTGACGAGTGGGCGAGCGCGGATGAGCAGAGCCGTGTCAGGAAGGAGAGTTGCGGCAAGGCGAAGCTCGAGGACCGGCGCGTACATTCCCCTGGACAACAAGGGAGCGCACCGGTGCAGGGCAGTGGCAGCCTCCTACAGCAGCGGAGGGGGGACCAAGCGGGGGCTCCTCAGCTTGGGAGACGGACGGAGGTGACAATAGGGCCTCAAAATTTTTATTTTTGCCATGAAATTCAATATTTTAACCAACGGCCGTTGTCTATCTATTTTTTACGTACTCAGCAGGAAACGATGGTAGGGATGGCTGGCAAATCGTCCTCCAATCCTCAGGCTCTTTTTCTGGAGATCGCCTCCCTCCAGGAGCAACTTGCCAGTGCGGTGGCCCGCGCGGTTCGTGCTGAAGAGGAGCATGATGCCTGGGCCGCAGCTGTGGCAGAGCTGCAGCGTCGAGGTGAGGGGAGGCCCTCTCCAGACATTCTTGAGTTGAGGGTCCTTCTCCAGGTGACGAGGAGGGAGGCAGAGAGAGAGAGAGAGGAGAGAAGGGCCGAGCAACAGCGAGACCAGGCCGAGAAGAAGGCCTTGGAGGCCCAAGTGAGGGAGCTCCAGCTAGGCCTTCAGGTTATGGCGCAGAGGTTAGGAGCGATGGAGACGCGCTACGAGAGAGCGCGAGAGTTAGGGGCGCTACTTCGCCGGTCCGGACGCTTTTCTGCTGGTGGCTTCCTCGCCACGGCAGAGGAGGAGGAGCGAGCCCCTTCTGTGGAGTAGGTGCCACGAGGCGAGGCGAGTGCTGCACGGGGGTCCAGGAGGCTTCCGAGGGATCCTCACCTCGGGGGAGAGGAGAGGGATGCCTAGAGGGATGAGCATGAAGATGATGTCGAGAGTTGGCGAGTCAGTTGACCTGCCTCCTCTCTATGATTGTAATGTTTGTGACAGCTTATGTATACTTATGAGTGATTTGATTTTCTGTTGTTTATTTGTTTTCTTGCGCGTCCCTTCTTCCCTACGCTTCTTTGTACTGTTCTCATGTGATGTGTCTGCCGACATCCTGCCCTAGACGGAGGATGGCATCTTGCTGCGACTATTCTTTCACGGGAATCTGTCGTCAAGGTCAATGATGACAGCTTAGGCCTCTTCTCCCGGATGATTTTTCAAACTTTGCGGATGGCCTACATGTTATGACAGGGTGCCACAGGGAGCAGGTCATCATATTACACTGTCCGATCCATCACCTTGTGCAGGTGGTGAAGTGACTCATGGGACCGCAGGGGAGGCGCCCTATTGTGAGGGCTATCGTTGGAGGCAATCTTGGCCCACACTTCTCCCATTTCTACATATACCTTCCTCTTTTGTTCTTCCAGGGGCATCGAGGGCTAACTTGAAAGGTACTAGGAGGAACTCAGAATTCCGGATGGAGGGCGAATCTTCCCACTCCTCGAAGAGAAGCAGATCCAGCGGTAGCAGTTCCAGGAAACTCTCGGACCTTGAAGGGCAGTTCAGCGAGAGGACCCAGTCGCAACTCGTAAGCTGAGCTTTCCTGCCCTTTTCTCATTCTTTCTTCCTTCCTCTTGACAACACCCTTCTCCATTTCTTATGCACGCACAGAGTGTGATGAAATCACACATTTCATGGGAGTTAGCAGTGGCCGCATACAGGGGTCTCCCAGATTTTCAGAAGGCCAGGCTAGACGTGATGGGATTTGGTGCCTTTCTTCGGATCGAGCCGATCCAACTCGACCTGGCCCTTATCCAAGCCTTGCGCGAAAGATGGGACCCAGTAAGTCGGGCATTCCTGATGCCATGGGGGCACATGGTTCCCAGTCTAGAAGATGTGGTCTGAATCACGAGCCTCAAAGTGGATGGTGAGACAGTGACCGGCGTCACCTATGCGGATTACCGAGAAGGCGCCCAGAAGCTACTGGGGTTGGACTTAGACAGTCGAAAGCACAGATCAGTAGCTAGGGCGTCTATCATGGGGGCATTAGGGCTCACTGATACTCATCGATGGGATGACGAGTCCTCGGAAGAATTTATGGAGAGGATGGAAAGGGGATGTCGTGCTGTGTATTGCACAGATTTTGACAATTGGGAGAGATCTAATATGGCTTTGAGGATATTTCTCCTCTTTTTCCTGGGGAGATTGATACTGAGCTCGAAAGGAGACGGCATCCATTGTCGTTTCCTAGGGCTGCTATCTGACCTCGAAAGAGTAGGACAGTACGCCTGGGGAGCTGCCATGCTAGCGCACTTGTTTACGGGCCTGTCCCAAGAGGCAGATCGTGAGATGACTGTGAGTGGGTTCACACCACTTATCCAAGTATTTTTTTATTATTATTATATATTTTTGTGTTTATTTGTAATAGTCACTTGAGGCATTGATGGCATATGATGATGTAGCTGTGGAGATATTATTACCTCCCAATGGGGAGAGCTCGGCATTGGCGACCAGCGATGGTGCCGTTAGCCAGGCGGTGGCAACCGATCATGGGTGCAACGCCTGTAACCTACCAGCTGATGGTGCTAAGGTGCGAGCTACAGGAATTCCCTGCAGCGATGGTGGGATTATATATATATATATATTTAACTAGCTAAACGGGTATGTACAACCTCACCTAGGTAAACTGGAGACCCTACTCAGGCATGGTCGATGCCGATCAACCATGGGTTTTAACAAGTCGAGCGCGGTTCGGACGGGAATTGTGGATACACTGCCTAAATGAAATCGAGCCGCTTCGGCTACGATTGGTTATGAGGACCCTAGGGCTGGCCCAGGAATGGGTGGATACGACTGCGCCACCTCGCGTTGAAAGGAAGACACGGGGACCGGCAACTTGCGTTGATTGGCGTGTGCGGTTCCCCGAACAGTATGAAGACTGGCAATGAGGTGGCACAATCGTGGAATCACATGCGCAGGATAGTGAAGACTATCTGCGTCTGTATAAGACAATGTACGCAGAGCGGCTCCAACCCTGGGGACTTGTGGAGGTGCGTCTCCTTTTCCTCTTGTCTCCTTTCCTCCTCTCCTCTCTGTGGATGCTGACTCCTATGGTTGCAGGATGTCCGTGATACCATGATAGCGGATTTGCGATCACGCCTGGCAGAAACGGAGCAACAATTGGGCGACACCCGTGGAGCCTTGAGCGCTTCGGTAGGTGTATGTACAATGCGCACTCCTAATTAAAACTCTAGATTGATGGCGTTCGGCCGCTAATTTTCATCCCATGTGGTTATAGCGCGCTCAGATCGACGCGGCTTCGTCAGCGATGGGAGGAGGCGGCGTCTCTTCTAGCTTATAGATCCCCGCCTCAGAACATGATTTGCTTCACGAGCAACTTGCTCGGACTACGCAGCGTGCCATGGAGGCAGAAGGAATGCTCTCTATGCATGTAAGAGTTTCAGTGTTGAGTTCTCCTTGTTTATACCTTGCCACATATCTGAGATAGTACATGTGGCGGGAAAAGGAGATGCAGGAGTCACTTGCCCATGCTGCACAGAGAGAGGCTAGAATAGCAGAATTGGAGGAGGAATTGCGGCATTGTCCCGATGACGATTCTTCCAGGGATGCCATGGAGCTGAGAATCACCCTTCAATTGGAGAGGGAAGACCATGAGAGAGAACGGGCAGAGAAAGAGAGGGACAGGGAAAGAGAGAGAGCCGACAGATTAGCTGAAAGGGAGGAGCGAAGGGTCATGGACGCCCAGTTGTTCGAACTCCGAACCAGCCTTGGCCTCGCTGAACAATGGCTGAGAGATGGTGAGGAGCGCTACCGATGAGCACGAGAGCGTGGCTTTCGTGTCAGTAGCTCCTTTGCGGCTCCCACGGATCAGCGCCGGGGTGTGGGAATGAGAAGAGGTGTACAGAGTGGTAGAAGTACCACTTTTCGTAGTTGGGTAGCACCTTTGAGGGCGTTTTGCCCGGAGAGTGACGGGACAAGTAATGTAGAGAGAGAAGGTGGAGCTTAATGTACAATTCCTTATTTAAGAATGGAATAAAAGGTATGATTTTGTTTTGATTTTCATCTCACTCTTGCTATCTTGAATCCCTGCACGCATCACTGAAACAAATAGGTCAGTATCTCTGTTCTGACTTGGCCCCTTGCTCAATAAGCAGGTGTTCACTTCAACTGTCCTTGATAATGGGTCAAGGGGCCAAGCCTTTATTAACGAAGGCAAGGGAAAGATGCGATAATGATGAATGTGACACACAAGCACACTAATGCAAGCGGAATTTAAAAGTGAAATGCTGCATACAAATGCAATCATGCGAAATGAGTTTTATTATTATTATTTTTCTGGCATTTTTTTTGTTGTCTTTATTATCATTCTAATAAAATTTTTTGTTTTCCAAATATCTACGTTTTCTCTCTCTTTTTTTATCATTTTTTTTTGTCGCTAACGCTTGATGAGCACCCATATGGCACCTAACCTTCATGAGAACAGGGGTTTCTTACTAACCTCCCAGGTATCCTAAGTGCACATCTAGGTTGATTTGGGCCTCTAGACCCCTCGAATGATAATCTCGCCGGCTAAGACTTACCCTGATGACAATACCGCCATGCCATGCTTAGGCTCCCAGTTGCTTCCGACCACAGGGATTCACCCAAAAGGTGTTCGAGGTAAATGATTTGCCCGACCCGGGTCTGTTTCCTCACAACTCTAGATGGTATATGATGGAACACCCTGGAACCCTAACGACCAACCGCGCGACGCTAACCCAGAATCAGACGCCGTCGCACCCAGAGATGACACGCTTGCATTGGCCTAAGCCCAAGGTTAAACAAGAAGACACCCAGATGGTAAACAGGGGTCTTGACCAGCCAAAAACACAAAGACTCCCTCGCAGCGATAGCTTCTGCTTTTCAAAGTAGGCAACCATATGTTTGTATTAAAATAAGGTCACAAACCTTGGCGGGTTTCGCCCTTCAGACATTCCGTCAAGCTTTTACCTTTAAAGGAAGAAGGAAGAGCGTAGGGGATAAACCTCCTGAGAGGATCGGCAAAACCGTTAACCCAGCGAGCCAATAAGGGCCCATTTAACTCTTTCCTTTCGGACAACTTTGGACCAAATCCCGAGCATTTACATTCTATGGCCCCTTTTGTGGATTCAGACTTTTCCTTTGAGGGGTTTCATTTATCGCATCAGGCACGGTCACGACCAGGCTTTTCTCTTGATTTTGATTTTGTGTTACTTTTTGTGATGAAGATATAGTGGTTTGACGTTTGTGAGCTCCCTTTCGTATGCCTGCGGGGACACTGCCCTCTTCTCGTGCTCTGATCGATGCTCGAGGAAATGGATCCTACTCTTGCCCTTAGGGGTTTGAGTTTTGGTTTCTCATGCTCAGCGTTTTAAGGGCGCTGACTGTCTCATTTGGTCGAAGAGAAAAGAATAAAGATTACAGCTTCTGGAGATCTTCCGGATGAGGCCCCACCGTAGGTGATGCTACCAATTTTTTTGGATAAAATACATAAGTGAGTACATGTTGGCTTCCTTTGAGCGAGCATAGGCCGAGGTGGCCGGACATGGATCTCCACGGTTCTGGCAAACCAAGACCCGGTGCCTACCAAGCCTTAATGGGCCCTATCCTAACATGAAGGTTGGATGCAGAGATTTAACTACACGGTGACCACCAGGCATCGGTATTTTAAATTTTCCATATTTTTAGTGATTTTCAATATTTTTGTTGTATTTGATGTTTTCTGTCTTTTCATCATTTTTTTGTTTTTGTTTTGGTTTTTGTTTTTTGACGTTTTGGCACTATACTAAGGGTAGTACTTTTTAAGATAAAGCCCATTCCACGGTGGGATAACTCGGTCCCCTCGGCGTTGATTAGCTTATAGGCGTCGCCGGGGTACACGGCTTGAATTACAAATGGTCCTTCCCAATTGGGTTGGAGCTTAGAACGCGGCCCTCCATGTTTGACAAAAAATCATTTTACGACCATCTCACCGACTTTGAATTTTCTCTCAACGACTTTCTTTTGGTAAAAGTGAGCGAGTCTATTTTGATACACACGCGCATGCTCGGCAGCGGCCAGCCGCTTCTCATCCAAGAGTTCCAACTGGGCGAGGAGTGAATTATGACGGTCGTTGAGGGGAAATTCCTCGTCCAATTGTACCCTGAGAGAAGGGATCAGAGTCTCGTACGAGACTACCGCTTCCATACCGTAAGCAAGGGCATACGGAGTCTGCCCGGTGGGGGTACGGATTGAAGTGCAATAGGCCCATAGAGCTTCGATAAGCTTTTCTGGCCAGTCTGAAAACTTACTGGACTCGCATGTTTTCTTGATGATTTTGATCAATGTTTTATTGGTGGCCTCCGCTTGGCCATTACCTTGTGGGTAATAAGGCGATGAATGATGCAATGCAATTGCGTACCTTTTGCAGAGGTCCTGAAGGTCGTGAGAAATGAACTGTGGCCCATTATCGGTGACGATTGTGCTTGGGACGCCAAACCTGGTGAGGATGTTCTTCATGATGAACTTGCAGACTGTTGACTCCTTGATTTCAGCGTAAGCTTCGGCTTCGGCCCATTTGATGAAGTATTCAGTCGTAGTAAGGATGAAAGATTTTTGTTTGGTGAGGGAATTGGGATCACCCAGGGGACCGATGATGTCGAATGCCCACATGGAGAAAGGCCATGGGGAGGATATTGGATGAAGTGAGTAAGATGGTGAATGGATTTTATCGGCGTGAAGTTGACACTTGACACACCTACGGACATAGATGGCACAATCCTCTTCCATAGTGGGCCAGTAAAAGCCTTGCCTAATGATCTTCTTGGCGAGCATCTGGCTATTCACGTGGCCACCGCACACACCCGAGTGTGCTTCTTCTACGCATTTCCAAACCTCATTGTCATCAAGACACCTTAACAGAACGCCAGTAAGGCTCCTCCTATAGAGTAGACCTCCAACCAATGTGTATTTCTGAGCCACCCTTCTTATGGCTTTCTTATCTTCTGTGGTGGCTCCTTCAGGATAAGACTGATCTTTACAATATTTGACAATTTCGTGGAACCATGGTTTCTCATTGTCAGCCAGCTCTTCTTCGACTTCTGCCAGCATGATCTCTCTCTTCTCAAGGATTTCTCCCTTCTGGATCTTCTGTTGGACTCGTTCCTTGATCTTTAAGAGGTAAGGGTCCTGAACGGTGTCGACACGCCATTCCTGACGTCTCCTGAGAAAGTCTCATATTACTATATGATGTCCCGCGGCGGATTTCGCATTTTGAATCACTTGAGTGCTTCCTTTTCTTAGGTCTTCTTCTGCCTTTTTCGGCATCCAGAATCGTCTCGTCGCAGCATTCAGACGGCATCAACACCAGTCAGACGCATCGGAAGGTTCCGAAACCAGGAAGGGTGTCTGCCGGGCGGCTGCCAACGCCTTGCCTGAGGACCCAGGCGGGTCTTCATGGGGGCATCCAGGCTCCTTGACGCCCCCATGTTTATATATATATATATTAATGGAGGCGTCCTGGCCTCTGGACGCCTCCATGAAAACAAAAATATAAAATATAAAATGCCAGTTGGCATAAAAAACAAAACCAAAAAATTAAAAATATATTTTCTTGGAGGCGTCCAGGCCCCTGGACGCCTCCATCAACTCACTCACGGGTCCCGCCCACCGATCGACGGTTTGTCGTGTGTGAAAGAATCCAAATTATGGAGACGTCCAGCCGGCTGGACGTGCCCATTTCTAAATCACGGGTCGCCGCTCCAAAACCACACGTTGTGTTAAACCGCGTGCGACTTACGGTGGAGTTCGGTGGGACTTATGGAGGCATCTGGGACCCTGGACGCCTCCATGAAAATATTCGGAAAAAATGAATAAAAATAGAATATAATATCTTTTTTACCCTGATGGAGGTGTCCAGGGTCCTGGACGCCTCCACCCTCCGGAGCCCTATAAATAGAGGCCCACCCTCCGGAGTCCTGATGGAGGTGCTTCGAAGAGATCCGATAGGCTGCCGGAGCCTAGAGGCTACCGGAGTCATTTCTAACCCGTGGGGTCTTTTATAGGTGGAGGTTCCGCCGGCATCTCGGGTGCCCACGCTCGCGAGACGAAGGTCGTCTTCATCCACCGCGCTTCCACGTCATCCCTACGCTGCCGGAGCTCCGCCGGATTTCACCATCGGCATATCCAATAAGCCAATCCTTTCCTTTGCTTCGTAGTTCTTTTGCATTCATCATCTCGCATCCTCTAGCCCCCTTCATAAGGGTGCCTCTTCTTATATACTTCTTGCATCCATCATCTCATTTTCCTCCTACTCGTATCCGAGAGGGGTTTAAAAGACAACACCAACCAGGTGTGTGTTTTGCCATCATTTCATTATTTTTATCGCAAGGATTTGAATACTACACCTTCATCTTTCTAATCCACTCAATACTTGTTTGTCGTTGTTTTACAAGGATACCCAAGGAAAGCCCTCTCCGTCGGCCGGCCGAAGGGGGAGGAAGAAGCAACCTGCCATCTCCCGCTCTTGAGGTAGGCGCGATCACTTTCTTTATTTTGGGGTCTTTTAGCCCCTGGCGATCACATCTTATTCTCGAGGCCACGGCGAGTCACTTCCCCAATGGCCGTTTAAATTCCCATTCTTATATTCTCTTTATATTCTGTTATATTCTTATCTGCTCATATTCTCGAGGCCGCGGCGAGTCACTTCCCCAATGGCCGTTTAAATTCCAGTTCTTATATTCTCTTTATATTTTGTTATATTCTTATCTATTCCTATTCTCGAGGTCGCGGCGAGTCACTTCCCCAATGACCGTTTAAATTCCCGTTCTTTATATTCTCCTTATATTCTGTTATATTCTTATCTGCTCATATTCTCCAGGCCGCGGCGAGTCACTTCCCCAATGGCCATTTCAATTCTTGCTATTTGATTTCTACACCATTCCCGTCCCCCCGAGGCCGCGGCGAGTCACTTCCCGCTACGGCCGTTTAACCCCCATATCTTGCTATATTACATTTGTCCCGCTCGCCCCACCGGAGCAATCTCCCGTGGTGGCCCCTTCTCTTTTCTCTTATTTCTATGTTACAGCAAACAAGAGGAGCCCGCGCGCTCCGCGTCTTCTTCACTCCCCGAACCGCGTGACATCGCTCACAGATTGGCGATCACGGTGGGACATCTACTGCTTACTTTTGGCTACCCTTGCAAGTTCGGCACCGTCTGTGCCTCTCCACCTTGGCGCCCTCGCGCGCCCCTAGTTGTACTCACGGCAGCACTGTCAGTTGTGATAGATTGGGTGTTTATTATATGTTTGTTATTTCTGTTGTTTTCTTACTCTATATCTCTGTCAGCATTCAATTGCATACATCCATCCCTCTTTTATATCCTTTTTCATTTTTTCTAAGGATCACCCTTTCCCGGTGAAAGAAGGACTCTCCGTTTGAGAATTCCTCTCAACGGACTAGAATCTCCTCCACTGGGACCTTCGTAAGTCCCCGACATTGAAGAATCTCCTCTTCGTTCACTGGGCTGGTTGTACCATTGAAGTTCCCCGGAGTTAGTCATCCCATTCGTGGTGAGACGAGAGACCCTTGCTGACACGGTGGTGAAACAAAAATAAACTAGGGTCCGTATTTTGTGTGAACTTCGGATCTTGCTAAAAACATAAAAAATCATCAAAATCAAAACACAAAAAAAGGCGTAAAGGCATCCACTTGTTTGATAATCTCTGCTACCGGCTTGCTAGTGTATATTTTTACGTTCTGGGAAAACTGTGAGCATGGCTCACGAGTCTTTTGAGGAGAACCAACCTAGTCGTGGTTTATCAGCCGACCCGCGAGTCTATGCTATGGACCCGGGTCCTTCTCATGAGCCCTCGCATTAGGTGCATGTTATTACCGGGGACACGTCCCCACCACAGGATATCTCTTCCTTACTGGGCGTCCTCGCCAACACGGAGCTTACCTCTGAACAGCTCCAGGCCTTCCAGGCCATTCTGAAAGGGAAATCTGTTTCCCCCACGCCCCAGGAATCAACTCCGGCCATCGCACCTCTCCAAGAGTCCGTGCAGACCATTCCATCTCCTTCATTGGCGCAAGCCATCCTGTCTCCCTTGCTTCAAGGATAAGCGAGCCAACAACCACCCTCATTCCAGTTACCGTCACAATCTCAAACTCCCGTTGTTCCCCACATACCGCTTCAGCCAGGGCCAACTGTCGGCGGTCCGCCAGCTCCCTCTCATTCGGGGTTCCCCCCTCAAGTCTCCGGGAGACAGTTTCTCCCCCAGTGGCAAGTGCCACCTTCACCTCCAGAGGAGCTCGCCCAATCGGTCCTCAATAGGTTCAATCGCATGGATGAGCAGTTTCAAAATCTGAGAAGGATGGTGGACGTGAAAGCCACCCCGGAGGTTGCTTTGCCAATCCTTCCCGTCATTCATCTTCCTCCCTCCGAAATACCCACGTACCGCAGATACAATGGTACCGACAACCCCTTCATTCATCTCAAGGATTTCATGTATGAGTCCTCCTATTGGCAAAACGATCAGAGGTCTCTGGCATACCTCTTTCGGAGATCATTGGATGGTCCCGCGCTAGAGTGGTTCTATTTTTTGGAGCCCCGTGAGACCGAGAATTTTGAAATAGTCCAGAGAAGGTTCCTGCAGAAGTATAGGGATAGGGTCGGTCCCTCACTCTCCATTACCGACCTAGTGGCCGAAAAGATGAAGCCCGGCGAGGATTTTATCCGCTATGTTGATAGATGGAGGTCTCTGGCGGAAAGAATAAGGGATA
Source organism: Amorphophallus konjac (assembly GCA_022559845.1). Taxonomy (NCBI): domain Eukaryota; kingdom Viridiplantae; phylum Streptophyta; class Magnoliopsida; order Alismatales; family Araceae; genus Amorphophallus; species Amorphophallus konjac. The sequence continues at coordinate 61,136,778 of CM040120.1, read as the reverse complement.
CCCTCTCCGAGCCCGAACAAGTGAAGATGATTGTGTCTAATGCAACCCCACTGTTCAGACACGTCCTGGCCATGAATAAACTTACTACAATGGAGGAACTCTATGAAAGGGCCCGGTACATCCAAACCCAGTTAAAAGACTCCCCCATTATGAACATGTTTGAGTCGCCGAAGCCCAAAGTGGTCAGAAAGACAGGCGCTGGTGTCCCGGGCGGAGCCATAGAAGGGGTCGTGACAAATGAGCAAGTGGGTGCGGTCAACAATGCCAACTATGCAGTCAACCTAAGGCCTCCACTAATGCCCCGACTTCCCCTCCAACCAGGTCCTTTCCCTCTTCGTTCTCCACCCCAAAATAATCCACCCCAGGATAATATACCTCCATTACGTCAACACCAGCAACAACAACCACAACCTCAGCAACAACAACCACCGCTTCAGTACAACCAAGTTCCACCCCCGGGGAATTATGGTCCCCAATAGCAACAAAGGAGGCCGGTCGGTCCCAAGAGAGCCTACTATCCACCGTTGCCAGAAACTCTGGCGGATATTTTCAATGCCCTCATGGCCTCAAACATACTTGTGCTACCCAGGGAAAATCCCGTGTGGCCCCCGAATGTTGATACCTCCAAATACTACGTCTACCACAGGCAGCCAGGACACACAGTAGATTACTGCTTCCATTTCAAAGATTACATCCACGATATGAATGATGAACATCAAATACATTGGGATGAAATGAGACGATACGTCGCCGCTCTCAAGGCTAGGAGACCTCCTCATAGTCCACAGCAGCAGTTACAACAGCAGCAGTTACAACAGCAGCAGCAGCAGCAACCACAACAACAACAATAGCCTCAGCAGGCCCCACAACAACAGCCCAATATGGGCATAATCCAGAATCCATTACCGGAGCACCAACAGCCCAATCACTAGGTCAACCCCATCTCCTCCTTCCCGGAAGTCGGGAGAGAGCAGGTGTGGCATCCGGAAAGTACCTCCATTCTTTCTACCGCCAATCCTATCATCACGCAACACCCTTGCCTTGCACGGGTAGCACCTCTCTCTCATCAACCCGTGTCAGTATCGCCTTCACCATTTCCACTACCATTACGCCGTCTCATCCGCACCCCGACCTCCTATCAACCGACACTTTCCACTATGCCTTCACACCCTCTCATCTTCTCTCACTCCCCCACTTTACCATCCACCTCTACCACATTTACCCCTACGCCTTCTAAACCCCTTATCATCTGTCAACCATACATAACCCCGTCTTTCTCCACCATATCACCACTAATGCCTTCAAAACCACTCATTACCCATCACCCACCTCAAAATCATTGCCCGCTTCAAGCCCTACCCACTTCTACTTCGTCTCCACCTCCACCTTCTAGACCCCTTATCCTCCATAATCCGTGTGATATCCCCTCTACCTCCACCATGCCTCCACCACTACCCCTCAAATCCCTGTTAAAACCCACTGCTACCCCCACAGAGGTACAAAAGCCGCAGGCAATGTGTTAGCGTAGCAAGAGTGATATAGAAGGGGGGGATGAATAGATCACTCCCAATTTGTAAAACTTAGGCAAGAAAATAAATCTACTGCTTATGCCCCTTCTAAACTAGCACACAAAGAATTGCAAATGCAGATACCACTCAAGATCGAATAAGAGAATGATGATGAAGAGCTGAGCAAACAAATAGTCGAAGTGACAAGCAGATAGAGAGCGCTGATAAAGACCGCAAACCACAGAGAAGACAACTGGTTTTTTAGGTGGTTCAACTGCAGTCAGCAATCTACATCCATCCCTCACTCCAACTAGAGTGAGGATTCCACTAGCCACTGCTAGAGCACAGCAGACTCAGTCTGCGAACAACTTGCTGCCAAGCAGCTTGAAAACCCAAGGGAGACAAATCCCTCAACCAAGTTCTGCCACCCGCAGAGCTTGAAACCTGTTCTAGCACCCAGCACGAACAGAACCGGAGAGTGCCTCTCCCTTCCTCCATACACCGGAGGGAACCTGCTAATGACAACCCGTCACTAGCAACACCAGAGATCAGCGATCTCTCTTCCTCTACAACCCAGAGGGAAACCGGAGTTAGACTCCCTTCCTCCACATACCGGAGGGGAACAGATCAGAATTAGACGAAGAACACATAAAGAAAATCAGAAAAGAAACTAAAGACTGATCGAGAAAACATTCGATACTGAGAGTTAATACAAATGTAGCTTCCTAGGAAGCAATTTCAAAAACTAGATACTGCAAACTCTCTTTCTCTCTTCACTGCTATCTCTCTTTTTCTTTCTCTTCACTGCTATCTCTCTTTTTCTTTCTCTTCACTGCTGGATCGAGCTCTCTGTAATTCTGCCTTTTCTTTCTTGGCTCTAATCTACCTTCATCGGTGGGTGAAGGTTTCTATTTATAGCGGCAGCAGGTGGATAGGGCACAACATGCATGTGCTTCCCACGCTCGATCCAGAACCTTCCTGCCATGTGTCCTCATTGGGTTGGTTCCTCTTGTCTTGGATCACGTGCAGCCCATTTATTTGGGAATATTCTTCCTCGTACCTGTAAGGAGATAAGAACCATTAACACGCTGTATGGCCACTAAAACTAAAGCTGCATGAGGTATATGATAACAACACGACGTGACTACTACACGTGATAAGAAAAGAACGACACGAGATACAATGGACAAGATTGACACAATCAAGGAAGGTGACACGAGGTCAGATCGGGATAGCACGAGGTGAGAAGAAAATATCACGGAGTGAAACAATAGAAGAACACGCGATTTAGAAGAAACCTGGACGAGGTTAGAGCGAAACAACACGAACTAACAAACGGCAACAAAAGATGACACGAAGTGAAACAACACTTGAAAACATAAGAAAAACAACTCGAGCACAAAATAGCTCGAATGAATGACTCGAAGACGAGGCGACACGGGCTGACCACGACACGAAGACAAATAACAGAAACCGTCACGAGTTGAAAACAACACGAAGATGAAAACAAAAACCGACACGAGTTGAAAACAACATGAAGATGAAAACACAGGAATTGACACGGAGTGTGGTCAAGGCTAGAAGGACACGAAGTCTAAAGGGAAAAATAGCACGAAGACAGAAGAGTGACACGGCTATCACGACACGTGATGAAGTAGTGACACTAAGAAAAAGAACGACTCGAGGAACAGTAGTAAGTGACACGAAATTAAACAAGCAGACATAAAAGATGACACGAGATGAGCAACTAAAGGACAGAGAGAAACGACACGAGGTTCACAGAGAAGCGACTCGGAGTTCGTCAGAACTATTCGAGCTGCTTCAGTAACACGACACGAAGACAGAGGGAGACACTACACGAAGTTAAACAACCGAGACTAGGACTCGAAGACATAGATGACAAGGATAGAACAACAGGAAGTATTACCTCATACAAGTTTTCCTGTCAAGCATGGAAATCAACACGAAGTGTTGTAAGCTCAGACGACACGAAATCTTTTCGTGTTAGTGAGGGGAAACAACACGAAGTGTGGCTCAAGTGGCACGAAAACAACTCCCAAAATTAACTGAAGTGGCTCGAGGATTTACATTAACACATAGAAACATTTTTGTTCACAAAGGTTCATAGTGTTGAAACCATCAAGACATTATGACTCAGGCAACACTAAAATTCATTTGGTCAAATTGTTCAATTGAACAGGACATTCCCTTACTGTGTAATCCATTCACTTACATGATGAAACATGAGATTATCTTGAGATAAAGAAATGATTTATAGTGTGAGACATCATCAAAATCATAGGGACACAACAATCTCCCCCTTTTTGATGATGGCAATACTATGAATCAGGCAATATCAAGGTTTATCAAGATTTAACATGAAATCAATATCAGCTTCAACAATAGATTAAATTCAAGGCATGCTCATGCAAATGAATTAAACATTCCCTACAACACACTCTCATTTCCCCCACAACTCATAAACATATCAGCATGAAGCAACATGACTCCCCCAAAGCTCAAGATAAAACCAAGACTCACTGATATTGCAGAACATTGCAGAACTTCTCACTAAAATTGTAGACATTGCAAACTTCTCTCCCCCTTTGACATCAGCAAAAAAAAATACAGAATGTGTGACAGTGCTGGAAACATGAGGACTCAGGGCAGTAACTACATAGTGCAGAAAGTCACGAGTAGGTCTTAAGAGAATAAGTGAGTTTCTAATCTCAAGACAAGATTCTTTAGATTTCAGTACACAATAGAGAAGTGGAATGATAGATAAGTTTATCATCATACATAGTGGATGATTTAGAGCAGGAGTTGACAAGTATGGCCAAAAATAGCTGATCATTCAACTATTCCACTAGACAGCAAGAGACTAAATCAGAGAGGTGTTCTCAAGGTATTGAGGACAAGCAATCCATTAGTTGCATAACAACAAGGAATTTTTGTTGGAGATGATATTCAAGAAGATCAATGAGTAAGTTGGTAGTTCACTTCCTTTGACATTAGGGAGACACCTTGATCAGAGGCCTGAATCCCCAGTTACTCAAAGTGAGTACCTCATTACTTCCTTCCCCTTTTTTTTATTAAGGAACAGAGTTAGTAATTGTGGCTTTTGACATGAGGAAACACCTTGATTAGAGGCCAGAGTCCCCAGTTACTCACCAGCAAGCCACCATTGCTCTGTCATGACTTTTCATTTATTTTAAGCATTTGACACCTCATGACTTGGGAGAAATATTCATTTCATTGATGAAGCTCCCAGTTTCTCAGTGATCAAAACAGAACATGTTTGTTCAGTTAAGCCCTTGAGTTAAAGAGATAGAATGATTGAAGACAATACCAAAAAGGACTTTTCTTGAATTGAGTCTTGAAGTCTAGATTTCAAGTTGATTGGGTCAGATATCAAGACATACATGTTTTTTTTTGGCCTGAACCATAATCAATGACAATGTAGGAAGATATACTTTATGCAATTAGTCCAGATCTCTGAAGGAGTACCAAAGGAAAGATTCTGACCTGGAGATTAGAGTCACTGACTTATAGACTTAAGAGATAAGTGACACTCTACTTTCTGAGAGAATCACACTAAATCTGTCATGCAAGACCAGCAAAGGTACACATCTGGACAGCCCTTTTGAATCTGTCAAAGAACTTCTCTTCTCACATTACAACTCAGCTCCCCCTAAGATATAGCATTCCTCAATAAAATATTTCAGCAAAATCTCAAGACTTTCCTTTATTTAGAGCATTCCTGAAAGTTAACCAGTAAGCATTCTGAACTCCCCCTTAAACCAGCATGTAAGAAGGCTAAACAATAGATTGACAAAACTCCCCCTCACAACAGGAACATGCTCCAAAATTAAGACACTTTGTATAAGCCTAAGTCTCTTCTCAATGTAGTGAATTTTTCATTATCCAGAGGTTTTCTGAAAATATCAGCAATCTGATTATCTGTCCCTACATGAATCAGTTAAAAATTATTCTTAGACACCTCATCTCTTATAAAATGATGTCTTATCTCTATGTGTTTGGTTCGAGAATGCAAAACAGGATTTTTAGCAAGATTGATGGCACTTGTATTATCACAGTAAATAGGTGTACACCCCAGGTCTACTTGGTAGTCCTGAAGCTGGTGTTTAATCCATATAACTTGTGTTCCACAACTCCCTACAGCCACATATTCAACTTCTGCAGTGGAGAGGGCCACAGAATGTTGTTTCTTGGAGCCCCAAGATACTAAACACCCACCCAAGAATTCACAATAGCCACTTGTGCTTTTCCTGTCTAGTTTACAGCCTGCATAGTCAGCATCTGTGTATGCTACTATATTCAATGTGCGAGATGCAGGAAACCATAAACCAAGAGAGTGACTAGCTGACAAATATCTGAAGATTCTTTTAACTGCAGCTAAGTGTAGTTCAGTGGGTCTAGACTGATATCTTGCACATATTCCTACACTGAATTGTATATCAGGTCTAGAGGCTGTCAAGTAAAGAAGTGATCCAATCATACCTATATAAAGTTTGGCATTTACTTCTTTACCTGTCTCATCTGCATCCAATGATGTATTGGTGCCCATGGGTGTAGTAATGTGCTTTAAGTTTTCCATGCCAAACCTTTTGAACAGTTCCATTGTGTATTTGGTTTGGTTGATGAAGCACCCATCTTCTAGCTACTGTACCTGCAATCCAAGAAAATATTTTAGTTCTCCAACCAAGCTCATTTGAAATTCAGCAGACATCATGGTAGAAAATTCATCACATAGTTCATGCCTAGTTGATCCAAATACAATGTCATCTACATATACCTGAACTATGATGAGATCTTTATTCATGCCCTTGGTAAATAAAGTCTGATCAACTTTACCTCTTTTGTAGCCCTTGCTGATCAGAAATTCAGATAATCTTTCATACCAAGCTCTTGGAGCCTGCTTTAGACCATACAAGGCTTTGTTTAACCTGAAAACTTGGTTAGGTTGAGGAGAAAAATGAAATCCAGGAGGTTGTTCAACAAAAACTTCTTCTTTAATAACTCCATTTAAAAAAGCACTTTTAACATCCATTTGTTGGAGTTTAATGTTCTTTGAGCATGCAAAGGTAAGCAACAATCTTATAGCTTCCATCCTAGCAACTGGTGCATAGGATTCATCAAAGTCTACACCGAAATCCAGACAGTAGCCTTTGACTACTAGTCTGGCCTTATTCCTCGAGATGATTCCATCTTCATTCATCTTATTTTTGAACACCCACTTGGTTCCTATAATATTTATACCATCTGGTCTTGGGACAAGCTCCCAGACATTATTCCTTTCAAACTGACCTAATTCCTCACTCATAGCATTGACCCAAGCTTGATCAGCTAAGGCCTCTTCTACTGATTTGGGTTCAATTTGTGAGACCAAAGCAATTAAGTCATCATTATTCACATTTCTAAAATGAGACCTCGTCCGAAGAGGTTCTTCAGGATTGCCTATGACATTATCTAAAGGATGGTCTTTAAGGAATCTAATATTTGTTGAAGACTCACCTGTTTCTCTTGGACCTTCCTGATTTGGGGAATTTGTTTCTCCATTCTGCTGAGTCTTCTCTTCTTCTTGTTGGTTTTTCAGAAAATCTCCACCATGATTGGAGTCCCTATCAAGATTTTCAACATTAGAAACATCTTTCTTTTCACTAAAAAGAATGTCTGGAGATTCTTCCACTTTCTGATCTGATACATTAAATACCCTATATGCCCTTGACACTTCAGAGTAACCCAAGAATATTCTAGGTGAACTCTTGGCTTCAAACTTGTCTAAGTCTTTCTTATCATTGTTAAGAATAAAATATTTTGCTCCAAAAATTCTGCAATGAAACAAGTTTGGTTTCTTACCTTTTAGAAGCTCATAGGGTGTTTTCTTGTGTATGGGTCTTACCATGGCCCTGTTGATTATGTAGGTTGCTATATTGGCCGCTTCTGCCCAAAACATTCTAGGTAACTTACTTTCAATCAACATGGTTCGGGCCATTTCCACCACTGTTCTATTTCTTCTCTCCACGATCCCATTCTGTTCAGGTGTCCTGGGAGAGGAAAACCTGTGAGTTAGTCCTTCTTTGTCACAAAGATCAGTAAACATGGAATTTTCAAACTCACCTCCATGGTCAGATTGAATAGAACTAACCTTGTACTTCCCTTCTTGTTTGACCTTATTGAAAAATAGATTAAACTTTTGAAATGTATCACTCTTATTTGCTAAGAAAAATATCCATGAATATCTGGAGAAGTCATCTATGATGACATAGCCAAACCTGTTACCATTAAGACTCTGAGTTCTAGTTGGACCGAAAAGATCCATATGAAGAAGTTCCATTGGTCTAGAAGACAATGGCTCAGATCTTAATTTGAAAGAATTTCTGGTCTGTTTGCCTAGAGCACAGGCATCACATGCTTTTGAAATAGAGTTGAATTTAATTCTAGGCATGCCTCTAACTAAATCATGCTTGACCAATTTATTTAAAGTTGAAAAGCTAGCATGACCTAGACGTCTATGCCATTCAAAGGCATCATTTTCAGAATTGGCAGATAAGCAAATAGTGGATTCAGATTTCTCATCTAAGTCTACAATGTAGACATTATTAATCTTGTTGGCTACAAAATTTAACCATGTCAGAATTTGTTTCAAGGATTTTACATGAACTATCATCAAATACAACCCTGTGACCCCTGTCACATAATTGGCTAATGCTAATCAGGTTGTGTTGTAGCCCTTCCACAAGTAATACTTTTTCAATGGAATTTGTGGAAGACTTACCTACTGTGCCAACTCCAATAATGTTACCTTTGTTCTTTCCTCCAAACTTGACCAGACCTCCTGGCTTCATCTCTATCTTGCTGAACTTGGATCGGTCTCCTGTCATATGCCTGGAGTAGCCACTGTCGAGGTACCACTTGTTGTCTTCAGCTGCCAGGCCGACCTACACAAGTATATCAAGCAGAGTGATTTGGAACCCAAGATGAGTTGGGTCCAAGGAAATTGTTTAAATCTCTGATCAAGTGTTTAGGTATCCAGATTTATTTCAGCATGGTTTTCTCTGGCACCTTCCTTTCTGGTTTTTTAAAGTTCAATCAGCTGAACTGGAGAAGTGAGTTCTATTCCTTTCATTGGTCTTCCTATTCCTAGGAAATTTCCTGTAGGCTTGTTGATTGGCATATCTTTGACCATGAAAGTTATTCCTCCAGTAGGTCTTGTTTGGACCCATCTGATTGTTATAATTCCAGCTTTTATTCTGATTTGTTTTCTTGGTCCAGCTACCATTTGTGTTCTGGTGAATGGACTTAATGTTATTTTTCATAAAGTTCATTCCAATCTTAAATGGTTGTCCAGTACTGGTTTTTGTGTTTTCTTTAGGACTTTGAGTTTCCTTAGAGCTGTTTGAGCTGGATGGTGTGTCCAGCTTTTCTTTTCCATTCTCTGGACAGAAGGTGATGGTCTTGAATTGCAAGGGTCTCTTGTTAGTTGGGTCATAGCCTAGACCTTCCTTATTGAAATTGACCCTAGTCCCTAGTATAGCATCTAGGCTAGTCTTTCCTTGGACAAACTTTTCTAAGACTTTCTGTTTGTCTTCCAGCTCTTTTTGAAGAAACTCAGAATTCTTTAGGAGTTCAGCATTTACTTTCTTCACAGCTTCATATTTCTCTGAATTCATTCTGATTTCACTCATGCTTTCTTCAATTTTAGTTTTGAATTCATTGAGCTGTTTTTGACTTTCCTGAATTTCTCCCTTAAGCTTTTCATTCTCTTTCCTTTGTGAGGTCATTTCTTCTAGTTGTTCTTTTAGCTTTGCATTTTCCTCACAGACTAGAGTTTGTTCTTCAATATTTGTGTTAAATTTTCTTTTCAGAACTCTGTGCTCTTTGCTAAGTGAATTAAATTTATCTAGCAAGTCACCATAAGCATCCTCCCAGTCATCAATTGAGAAGTTTTCAAAAACGTTTATTACCTCCTCTTCACTGTTTGCCATAAGGCAAATTCCATCTTCATATTCTTCTGAGGAAGCTTCTTCTGGGTCTTCTTCTTCCTCGCTCCATGTGTAGACCATTGCCTGTGGCTTCTTCTTCTTCTGCACCTTTATGTTTTTCTTCTGAAAATAGGGACCTTTCTTCTGGAGTTCTGGGCATTCGCCTTTCATGTGTCCCTGTTTGTTACAGTTAAAACAAGTCAGTTTCTTAGGATTTCTATCCCTGTAATTGGTAAACTCAGCATTCTTGTTAAAAGAGTGTGGGTTCTTCTTCCTAAAGGTCTTTCCCTTTGTCCTCAGAAACTTTCTGAACTGACGAGTGAGCATAGCCTGCTCCTCCTGGTCGAGATCTGATAAACCTTCAAGCTCGGACTCTGACTCGGGGGTACTGCTGCTGCTCCCACTGTTACTACCCTTGTTGCGGGAAGCTCTTAGAGCTACATTTTTACCCTTCCTCTCACTTCCTTCTCCACCTCCTTGGAAGTTCATCTCATAGGTCATCAGGGATCCTATGAGTTCATTCATAGTTAAGACAGTCAAATCTTTTGACTTCTCAATCACAATGGCCTTAGTGTGCCATGCCGGGGATAAGGATCTAAGAATTTTCCTGACTATATCTGCCTCAGCAAGATCCTTCCCTAGCCCTTTAAGAGTGTTAGTGATCAAGGATAACCTGGCATACATTTCGGTTATATTCTCATCTGCATTCATCTTAAACATTTCATACTTAGAAGTGTAGATGTTTACCTTCGAGGCTTTCACTTGAGCTGTACCTTCATAGATCAATTGCAGCTCATCCTACATTCGCTTGGCAGTTTTGTAGGCAGAGATACGGGCATACTCCTCTGGATGAACAGCACACTGGATGATATTCAGCGCCGTCCAGTTGAGTGAGGAGAGCTTTACAAGGTCATCTGTCCAAGCGTCCTCGTTTGGTGGCAGATCATATGGCCCCACCGTGATTACTCTCCACAGTTTATGACTCTGAGCCCTGATAAACACTTCCATCCTGTTCTTCCAAAATAGATAGTTATTACCATCGAAATAAGGAGGGTGACTAATGGATTGACCTTCGGCCATGAAGGTTCTAGGACCACTGCCATTTGCTTGATTGTTCGTCCACATGGCGTAAACCTGCTCTGATACCAAATGTTAGCGCAACAAGAGTGATATAGAAGGGTGGGGATGAATAGATCACTCCCAATTTGCAAAACTTGGGCAAGAAAATAAATCTACTGCTTATGCCCCTTCTAAACTAGCACACAAAGAATTGCAAATGCAGATACCACTCAAGATCGAATAAGAGAATGATGATGAAGAGCTGAGCAAACAAATAGTCGAAGTGACAAATAGATAGAGAGCGCTGATAAAGACCGCAAACCACAGAGAAGACAACCGGTTTTTTAGGTGGTTCGACTGCAGTCAGCAATCTACATCCAGCCCTCACTCCAACTAGGGTGAGGATTCCACTAGCCACTGCTAGAGCACAGCAGACTCAGTCTGCGAACAACTTGCTGCCAAACAGCTTGAAAACCCAAGGGAGACAAATCCCTCAACCAAGTTCTGCCACCCGCAGAGCTTGAAACCTGTTCTAGCACCCAGCACGAACAGAACCGGAGAGTGCCTCTCCCTTCCTCCACACACCGGAGGGAACCTGCTAATGACAACCCGTCACTAGCAACACCAGAGATCAGCGATCTCTCTTCCTCTGCAACCCAGAGGGAAACCGGAGTTAGACTCCCTTCCTCCACATACCGGAGGGGAACAGATCAGAATTAGACGAAGAACACATAAAGAAAATCAGAAAAGAAACTAAAGACTGATCGAGAAAACATTCGATACTGAGAGTTAATACAAATGTAGCTTCCTGGGAAGCAATTTCAAAAACCAGATATTGCAAACTCTCTTTCTCTCTTCACTGTTATCTCTCTTTTTCTTTCTCTTCACTGCTATCTCTCTTTTTCTTTCTCTTCACTGCTGGATCGAGCTCTCTGTAATTCTACCTTTTCTTTCTTGGCTCTAATCTACCTTCATCGGTGGGCGAAGGTTTCTATTTATAGCGGCAGCAGGTGGATAGGGCACAACATGCGTGTGCTTTCCACGCTCGATCTAGAACCTTCCTGCCACGTGTCCTCATTGGGTTGGTTCCTCTTATCTTGGATCACGTGCAGCCCATTTATTTAGGAATATTCTTCCTTGTACCTGTAAGGAGATAAGAACCATTAACACGCTGTATGGCCACTAAAACTAAAGCTGCATGAGGTATATGATAACAACACGACGTGACTACTACACGAGATAAGAAAAGAACGACACGAGATACAATGGACAAGACTGACACAATCAAGGAAGGTGACACGAGGTCAGATCAGGATAGCACGAGGTGAGAAGAAAATATCACGGAGTGAAACAATAGAAGAACACGCGATTTAGAAGAAACCTGGACGAGGTTAGAGCGAAACAACACGAACTAACAAACGGCAACAAAAGATGACACGAAGTGAAACAACACTTGAAAACATAATAAAAACAACTCGAGCACAAAATAGCTCGAATGAACGACTCGAAGACGAGGCGACACGGGCTGACCACGACACGAAGACAAATAACAGAAACCGTCACGAGTTGAAGACAACACGAAGATGAAAACAAAAACCGACACGAGTTGAAAACAACACGAAGATGAAAACACAGGAATTGACACGGAGTGTGGTCAAGGCGAGAAGGACACGAAGTCTAAAGAGAAAAACAGCACGAAGACAGAAAAGTGACACGGCTATCACGACACGTGATGAAGTAGTGACACTAAGAAAAAGAACGACTCGAGGAACAACAGTAAGTGACACGAAATTAAACAAGCAGACATAAAAGATGACACGAGATGAACAACTAAAGGACAGAGAGAAACGACACGAGGTTCACAGAGAAGCGGCTCGGAGTTCGTCAGAACTATTCGAGCTGCTTCAGTAACACGACACGAAGACAGAGGGAGACACTACACGAAGTTAAACAACCGAGACTAGGACTCGAAGACATAGATGACAAGGATAGAACAACAGGAAGTATTACCTCATACAAGTTTTCCAGTCAAGCATGGAAATCAACACGAAGTGTTGTAAGCACAGACGACACTAAATCTTTTCGTGTTAGTGAGGGGAAACAACACGAAGTGTGGCTCAAGTGGCACGAAAACAACTCCCAAAATTAACTGAAGTGGCTCGAGGATTTACATTAACACAGAGAAACATTTTTGTTCACAAAGGTTCATAGTGTTGAAACCATCAAGACATTATGACTCAGGCAACACTAAAATTCATTTGGTCAAATTGTTCAATTGAACAGGACATTCCCTTACTGTGTAATCCATTCACTTACATGATGAAACATGAGATTATCTTGAGACAAAGAAATGATTTATAGTGTGAGACATCATCAAAATCATATGGACACAACACAATGGTGCTTCGGAGTGGAAGGATTTTCCATAGGGTTTTCCCCCACAACAGTCAGAATCCTGAGCAATCTCAGTCAGAGAAGGATGATGGAGAACAACCAGAAAGAGCTATCCCTGGAACACAGTATGATCTATTGAAACACTTGGACAAGACGCCTGCTTGGTGTTGACACCCATTTTATACCGATAAGTTGAGTCGTTTTTCTTACTCCCATTAATTGATGCGCTAAGTTGTCCATTATCTGTTGGGCCATTTTTTGTGGCACGTCCTGGCCCATTTTATGGGTAGGCTCCCTCCTTGGTAAAGGTCGTATCAATTCAGGGCTTATCGGACCTTGGCTTTGATTAATTGAATTGTTTTATAAAAGTCAAGTACCCAAGATCATGAACGGTCCCACATCAGCCGTTCAAGACTGGGGCGGTTGATCCAAGACCGTTCATACATTTTGGTTATTTCTGAGGATTTTCTTAATATTCACCGACAGGTTTTTTGTGCGGCCCTAGTCTGCCCGTTCAAACTAATGGATGGGCGAATGTCAACCGCCCATATCTCAGAGTCCTACGCATATTAATCTCCCCAGACAATTATCCAGATGTTTGAATTATCACCGACAAGCTTAATACGGCTTAGATTGGACCGTTCTACGTTGAAGCGGTCGCCAAGGCGCCGTTCATCCCTCAGGGTCTGACGCCGGCCGTTTCGGTCTGTTCGAGCGATAATTGGGCTAATTATCTGATTTAATTTAATTTCCACCGACATGTTAAACGGTCTGAACATAACCGTTCAAGTCTTGAGCGGTCTATCGTTAGACCGTTCATCCATTCGATGGAGGTTTTTAAAATAGATTTTTATCCTTTTATGCACGGTTTTATCCCCGATTTGTTTTAATGATTTCTCCATGGATAATTAACCATTTTTGATGCCGTTTCGACTGGATAAGAGATTATGATAATATCTATAATTTATCTTTTATAATCTCGGCCTAAAAATGTCTAAAAACCCCAATTTCGAGGCTGGCTTTCTAGGCTCTATAAATCGACCCTATGGCCGGACGTCGAAAAGGGGGGAGATTTTGGTCGACGGCGAAGCCCTGCCGCATTTTTGAGTGACCTAGCACCAAGGAGGGAGGCTCTATATGTCCGCACGAGCCTCCGGTTAAGGGAGTAGCCCAGTCTTCGTAGTTCTTTCGTTCCGTAGCTTTTGCCGCTTTCCTTCATTACATGCATCGTTTCTCCCCCACGTACCCTCTCCTTCTCATTATCATGCATACACCCACCCACGTTCTTGTCACCCTAGGGGTTTAAAACCCCCAGGTATCCCCCTTTCCATTTGATTATGTTTCATTCTTCTCACATGAACGCATACTACGTCATTTAGTTCTAATCTGGGTGTTCCTTCTGTGTCTTCACATTGTTTTGCAGGTCAGCACTTCATCAGCACGAGGCCCATCCCCTCTGGCCAGCCGGAGAGGGTGGAGGTCGAACCCTTTTCAACTTGCTGCGTGAAGGTATTGAGCGGTTGCACTCTGGCCGCTCAACTTAAGTGCGGTTCATCAACGGCCGTTCTTCATCGGAGTGCGGTCCCCGTAGTGCCGTCCATTCCACTGCAGCAGTTCCTCCCGCGTTCTCGCAGCGTCCCAGGGCGGTCTATCGTGAGACCGCTCAACGTCTGGCGGTCCTAAGGGAACCGTTCATCCCTCAGCGCTGCACTAAGGCGAGTGTCTCCCCACTTTCCAAGGTACGGCGTGTCCATCACGTACGGCATCTTGGTGGCGATCACGGTATTCTTCGTTGTTCCCTGTCTTCTCTTCTTCCTCTCACTTTCGTGGTTTGCCCGTCTCACGTCGTCCCACGCTCTTGATGCACTTTGACCCTTAGTGAGGGGAGAGAGGAGTAAAATATATGTCTACACCCCTTTTGTGGCGATCACGGTGGGACGCCTAATGCCCATCGTGCTTTTGAGTTGCTGACCCTTCTTAGTTGTTGTCTCGGTTTTCTTCTTGTAGTGATTTACAGATTGGATGCAGTTTCTGTCCTCCGGCGTATACACGGTTCGTCTAGAGCCGCCTACCACACGCACGGTTGATACTCCACCGTCCGTCCGCTGCCATCAGAGCCAGCTACCCGACCTTTCCTCTCACAGACGGCGCCCTAGACACCGTCCATTTGTTTGAGCGGCTTTCACATAGCTGTCCCGCTCCCAGGCACAGGTACGCTATACTTTTTCTAGGTGGCAGATACGCGGCTGTGACGCGGCGGTTCAAGTACGTGAGCGGTTGACTATCGGCCGTCTATCTGGTATTTCCCTTGCTTTCTTCCCGCTAATTACGGCTGGATATTAACCGTCTGTGTACTAGAGCGGTCAGAATAGGACCGCACATCTCCTGTCACAATGCATTTATTTTATCTTGGTTAGTTTTCGCATGCTATATATTACTCCTGGTGCTGTTCATTGACTCCCCCCTGCTCTCTTATTATCACTGCATCACCATGCTCTTTATTACTCATGTGTATACATGCTCGTTGATTGATAGCTGCTAGGCTAGTTTGTGCATGCACTCCGGTGCGCATAGGAGCATCGACATCTTCCCATATTAGTTGCATTCCTACCGAGGTAGGGTTTCCTCTCGTCTCCATATTCCTTGGAGCCGACTAGGGACCTTGCTGAGGACCTCCGTAAGCCCCTGTGAGCCGTGGATTCCCACACGGACGCCGGGCAGGTTGTACCGTATCCACCCTAGGCTAGGGTTGCATCCGCGAGTGAGAAGTCCCGATAGAGTCACACAGTTCCTCCTTTCGCATCCCAATCAGGCACCTAGTGGTCGAGAGAATTTATATTTTCATTAATCCACTAAAGCTCAGACCTAAAGATATAAGAAACTGACGAGCATCATTTTAAGAACTTGATTGTATTATAGTGATTCTGCTCTCATCTTGCTCCATTGTACGCTTGTTACTTGCCTGGTAGATCTGATTGATTAGTGTTGCTTGTTCTAGTCGTAGGGGTCTTGGTGTATGTGGGGTTGCCTTCTGTCCCTACGATCACCTCCTAGGGTTGATTCTTATCTCCATTTCTACTCCAACCCCTTGTTCGATTCTTCTTCTTCCATGTCGTCGTACGACTTCTCTTCGGCCCACGAGGATTCCCTTCCTCGTGGTCTCCTTGAGGACCCACCTAGGGTCACCCATTTGCAGGGAGGAGAGGGGACGGCCCCTTCGCTCCCGACCACTCTTGGCGAGGGTCCCCGACCCTCTTTTCCAAACCCACCCAATCAGAATTCAGCCAGTATGATCCTCGATATGATGGCCCAGTTGGACCCCACCCAACTCCATCTCATCAGACAAGCTCTGCAAGGGGGCGATGGCCCGGCCTCAATTCCGGCTCATGCCACGGCCAGCGTCGCCACTTCATCACTTGTGGTCGGGACGACCTCTGTGGCTCCCTTTGACCTTACTCCTGTCCGCCCTCAGACCCTTCGCTATCCCAATATAGAAATGGGCCAGGCTTCCACATCGGTCCATCAACAACTTGATAAAGGAAAATCCTCGATCCCCTCTGTTCCTTATCTCGAGCCGTACCCTACAATTTCTCCATCACCTCAGGCCCTCATAGCCCCGGCGGACTTTGCTAGGTTACAGTCAGGGGCGGCCCAGTTGGCTCATACGGATATGGCCCTTCCTCAGCCCATTATCCCTCTTACGGGCCGCCTCCTTCGTCAGCTTATCCTTTGGTCACCTATCCAAGTACTGCTCCTCTTGCTCCTTCCCCTCCTTCCCGAGAATGGGAAATTCTTGACAAATGGGCTGCTATGCAGCAACAAATTGATCTCCTCCATAAGCGGGTCGGCCCGCAATCTCTTGCCGATGTCCCTATCCCTAACTTTAGGGACATTCGTTTTCCTTCTCAGTCTGAACTCCCCGTGTACCGCAAATACGATGGGAATGGCAACCCGTTCATCCATGTCCGGGAGTTCTTGTACGAATCGGCACAGTTCCAGCAAGACGATCGCTTGATGGCCTATTTGTTCTGTCGGTCTCTAGAGGGGATCGCTCTGGAATGGTTCTACGCCTTGCCAATGGAGGAGGCCGAGAATTTCAAGACAGTCAGGGAGAGGTTTATACAGAGATTTCAGGATCGGGTTGGACCCGAGTACTCTTTCACTGACCTAGTGGCAGAGAAAATGAAGCCGGAGGAAGACTTCACAACCTATGCAGACCGCTGGAGGCAGATGGCCTCACGTGTGCCCGGGCAGATTCCGGAAGAGGAAAAAGTGAAGTTGTTAATTTCCAATGCTACGCCAACTTTCAGAAACATTCTGGCAATGAATGATATCTCAAACATGCACCAGCTATACAGCAGAGCTAGGTTTATTCAAACCCAATTTAAGGACTCCCCCATCCATTCTTTATTCGAGGCCCAGAAACCCAAAGCCACCAAGAAAACCCAAGGCCCCGTCACTGAGGGAGTACAAATTAATGAGCAAGTCCAGGCCGTTCAATTCCCCCAACAAGCCGCGCCACCCCGCTTCCCACCGCCTCAGCGCAACCCCCAATATGCCGCTCCGCAAGTTCCCCAGCCCACCTTCCAAGTCCCGCAATACCCTCAACAAGCACCTCCGCCACCCCAACCGCCTCAGCGGCCCCCGCAGTACAATAGTGTTCCTCCACCCCCCACCTATGGCTCTGCTCGACCAGCTCCAAAAAGGGCTCATTACCCCCCTCTTCCGGAGACCTTGCTAGATATCTTCTCTGCTCTAATGTATACTGGTGACCTTCAGTTGCCTCCTGAACGCCCGAACTGGAATTCGGCTGCCGACCAATCCTGATATTGTATATTCCATCGGCAACCCGGGCACACGATAGAGCGATGCTACCAGTTCAGAGACCTGGTGTATGATTTACATGAGGGCCAGAGGATTGATTGGGCCCAGATGCACCAGCTGATTGAGGATATCAAGCAGAGGCAGAGACATGCCATGCCGCAGCAGGTGGCGCCCCAGCAGCAGCAGCAGCAACAACCCCAGCAGCAACAGCAAACTCAACCGCAGCAGCAAGGCCTCGGGATCCATCAAAATCCCATGCCAGTACATCAACCCACTCCTCAGCAACAACAGTCGCCGCCGGCACCGGCCCCAGCATAAGTGAATGTGGTCCAGCGCCCAGCCCCTAAAGCTGGGTGGACGTTTGATGATGAGACCCCCGCCCATCTCTTGGCCTTACACCACCGCTACTCTCCCACACCTGCCATCCCCTCCATTCTTAGGCCCGCCGTTCTGGCCTCTACACCACTCGTCACTTCCTCCGCGTCGCATCTTAGGCCCGCTACATTCCCCTCTGCTCCGTCCGTCCTTTCACCACCACCCGCCATACCTCCCATCATTTCCCCTAAGCTTAACCCTTCACCCATTTCCCCTCCGCCAGGGCCTATTAAACCCACTTCAGTCATCCTCACCCCCATCTCCACGCCATTCACCTGCCCCACCAGGCCAAGCGGGGGTCCAGCCTAGGCCGTGCCAGCATCGCAATGCGCCCTTCGGAGCGGGCATCCTTTCCAAAGAATTTTTCCTTCCCGAGGCGCATCTGCACCAAACCCTGCAAATTCCTCCCCTACAGTTGAACCAGAAGAGATAGACCCTGTGCCGGGCACAAGATATGACTTACTACAGCACTTAGACCGGCTGCCGGCTAAAATCTCAGTGTTAGAGCTAATCAAGAGGTCACCACTCCACCAAGACGCCCTGAAGATCTTCCTACAGAAAGTTATGGTGAGCGAAGATGTGGCAGTGGATAGCCTGCCCTCGGTCTTGGCCACGATCACAAAGGGGCCCTCTATTGCATTTGCTGAGTCAGAGCTAGCTCTCCCTGAGGCACGGCAGATGCCGTTATGTATGACCATCTCTCTAAATAAAACGGCCGTGGAATTCGCCCTTGTGGACACAGGGGCGTCGATAAATGTCTGCCCCTTGAGTACGCTGCGAGCTTGCAATATATCAGAGGACATGCTCAAGCTGACACCGACTACCATAGCAGCCTATGATAACTCCAGACGTGCTTGTGACGGAGTAGTGACTGTGCAGGCCGAGCTGGGGCCCTTAATGATGGATGTAGAATTTTATGTGTTGGACATAGACCCAATGTTCAAAGCCATTCTGGGTCGTCCATGGTTGAATAGTTTGAACGTCGTCCCCTCGATAGTCCACCAGTGTCTGAAGTTCCCATTCCAAGGGCGAGTGTTCAAGGTGAAAAGTGTTTCCATAGTTCAAAACGTTGACGCCATAGCGGCCAAGATTCTGCCCACACTGTGGCCGAGTAACAGACCTGTTCTATCTGTCATGGACTTAAACTATTCATGGGCATATGCGTCACGCAAGCCCACCGCTGCACCAATCAATGTGAAGGTTAAGCCCAAAATGAGAGACTCCAAAGGGTGGCACCTAATTCTAAAATTGGGCTATCAGCCAGGCTGAGGACTCGGCGCACAACTGCAGGGCAGAACCAACCCCGTTCCCAAGGGAAGGAAGATGGGCCGCCGGGGCCTCGGCTACCATGAATCCTCCATGTCGATGCTTAGGGACTCTGGGCCGTTGACCTGGGATTACCGGTAACATTTTTTGAAGGGTCCGTTGCAGCCCGGCACCTTGAAGACCTCGCCATCCAGCCTTGAAGAAAAGATAGACGAAGCTTGTGTTGTTGCCGATCCGCCACCATCACCGCAAGGGCTAGTCGGTGACTTGGAAGACTTTTCTAATTGCTTTACAAGGATGTTCTATGAAAAAGAGGGTGACCTAAAGAAGAAGGAGACGCAGCTGGTAAAGCGCCCTCTGATGCCATTGGCCCGCCAGGGGCCACGGAAGACGGGGAGCTCCGTCACTACTTATTCTATGTCCCCATCCCGTCTCGCTTCCTGGTTTCAACGGTTGGATTCTGTTCCCCGTTCCCCTCCACTCCTGGTCGACCCGTACTTTGCGGAGAGACCCGAAATTCTATTCATTCCATGTGCTTGCGGGCACTGCCCGCCCATTGATCTATCAACCCTATTCACTCCTCCTCCTCCAGGAGCTCAGCTCCATGAAATGTGGTTTAAGTCTTCTGATCCTTTCTTTGACTGCATCTTCCCAGAATTGTTCCCCATGCAGCTTCCTCCTCCTCCGTCTTCTTCCTCCTGCTGTGTGATCACCTCTGGCCTCCAAAAAATAATGCCAATTTCAAAACGGAGGTCTCCATGGAAGATTACGCTATGTTCTGCCCAGATCCCCAGGGACGCGAGACCCCTGTTTCTTTTCCGGTAGATTTCTTCTCCCCTAGATTAGATGTACAGTGTACAGAGTCTTCTAGGTTGGTCGAGTCAGTCAGGGTAGAGTCTAGTTCGTGTTTTGACAGCTCATCCACGTCTGCGGCACCCGCCGTAACGCGCCCTCCTAAAACCATCCCCAGTAGGTTTATACAAGATTTGGCTGGGAGATGTCATGCTCTGTTGAAGTGTCCGGAATTTGTGGAGACCGCGATTGTCCTGGAAAATGATGAGGGAATTGATGAGGTCAAGGATGGACTAGGAGTATATGAAATTGTGAATGAGAAAGACCCAGCAGATGATGAGGAAGATGAAACGGATGACACTGCCGACCTATATGCCTAAGGCTTGAAGAAGTTCGACGAGCCTTCCGTAGCAGTGGATGAATCCACTAAGGAAATTAACCTCGGAACAGTAGAGGACCCCTGGCCCATACTTATTTCCGCCAATCTCCCTCCTCTAGTCGAAAAGGAACTTGTCAAAGTCTTGAGGGAGTACAGCGATTCTTTCGCCTGGTCCTACGAGGACATGCCGGGCCTTGACCCCACCTTGGTCGAACACAGGCTGATTCTCAAACCAGGGGCAACGCCCGTTAAATAGAAAGCAAGGAGATTCCACCCACAAATGGCCTTGAGGATTAAGGAAGAAGTCGATAAATTACATAAGGCCAGGTTCATTAGAGTTGTGTTGTACCCACAGTGGGTGGCGAACTTAGTCCCGGTAATGAAGAAGGATGGTAAAATTCGAATTTGTATTGACTTCAAGGACTTAAACAAGGCATGTCCGAAAGATGATTTTCCGCTTCCTCACATCGATGTCTTGGTCGATAATACAGCTGGGTACGAAGCCCTCTCCTTCATGGATGGTTACTCGGGGTATAACCAAATCCTTCTATCTCCGGAGGATCAAGAAAAGACCTCGTTCACCACACCTTGGGGCACATACTGCTACGTCGTCATGCCATTTGGGTTGAAAAATGCAGGTGCCACCTACCAGAGGGCGATGATGGCTATCTTCCACGATATGATGCACGTTTATTTAGAAGCTTATGTGTGGATGATATTTTAGTCAAATCGAGGTCGCAAGAAGAGCACCTCGCCATTCTAGCCAAGGTGTTGCAAAGGGCTAGGGAATACAAGTTAAAGATGAATCCAAAGAAATGTGTGTTCGGAGTGGCATCAGGGAAATTGCTCGGGTTTATAGTTAGTAAAAGGGGGATTCAGATCGATCCAAACAAGGCAAAGGCCGTCATGGAAATGCCACCGCCGAAGAACATCACTGAGCTTCGAGGTTTGATAGGGCGTTTGCAATTTATCAGGAGATTCATATCTCAGCATTCGCAAATATGCCGCCCATTTTATGAACTACTAAAGGCAGGCGCGAAATTTGAATGGAATGAACAATGTCAGAAGGCCTATGAAGAACTCAAGGTTTACCTCCCTAATTCCCCGGTTCTACAACCACCCGTCCCCGGGAAACCCCTGATCTTGTACATTTCTGTAATTGAGGACTCCCTAGGAGCTGTTTTGGCACAGGTAGACGATGAAGGAAGGGAAAGGGCGGCGTACTATCTCTCGAGGTTATTTAATCCCGCTGAATCCAAGTACACTACTATGGAGAAAACATGTGCAGGACTAGTGTGGGTAGCGTAGAAGCTTAAACACTATTTTCTTGCCCACGAGGTTAGGCTCATCTCTAGAATGGACCCCATTCGTTATCTGTTGGAAAAGCCGGTCCTTTCTAATCGGTTAGCTCGCTGGCAAAGCTTTCTTTCCCAGTTCGACATCACCTTCATCGTGCAGAAAGCAATCAAGGGATATGCTATTGCCGAGTACCTGGCTCATTCTCCTATCCCTCGCACTGATTCCATCCAAGATGAATTCCCCGATGAGCACCAGGCGATGATCACTCATCTTCCTTTCTGGTCTCTTCATTTTGACGGTGCCCTTAATTCCCAGGGCAGCGGAGTCAGCGCCGTTCTCCTTACTCCAGAAGGGGTAACCATCCCCGTGGCATATCAACTCTCATTTCCCGCCACCAACAATATAGCCGAGTATGAGGCTCTCCTTGCCGGTCTGATGCACGCCTACGTCTTAGGTGCGCGATACCTTAATATCATAGGAGACTCTCAGCTGCTGCTGCGGCAAGTTTTGGCGACTTACCGCACCCGCGACCCTAAGCTCAAACCCTACCAGGATTTGGTTACGCTCTTGGCCAGGCAATTCAGGAAACTCGTCTATATTCACACTCCTCGTTCTCAGAATATCTTGGCCGACGCCCTTGCGTCGCTCGCCACTTCCCTATCACTTCCCCTGAGTCGCGCCACTGAGACCACTGTGGTCCAAAGGCTAGATGTCCCTTCTCTTCAGGATGCCTGGTTCAACAATCTTAGAATGTCCGTAGAGAAGAAAATAGAAAGGGAAGAGACAAAAGAAGTTTCATTAACTGAGCTCGAGGAGATCATTGAAGAAGAAGAGTTGCCGTGGTTTTATGAGATATAGCAATACTGCAAGGACGGTACATTTTTGGAAACGGCCAATGCTGAGCAGCGAAGAGCCATTAGAAGAGTCGCCGCAAGATACACGATCATCGCAGGTGAATTGTATAGGCGGGCTCTGAATGGAGTTCTAATGAGGTGCCTAGATGATGAAGAAGCTTGGAAAGTCATGGAAGCAGCGCACTCCAGCGAGTGTGGGGGGCATGTGAACGGACAAGCGTTGGCAAAGAAGATTCTTAGGCAGGGCTATTACTGGCCAACCCTAGAAGAAGATTGCTCCACCTATGTCCGTAGGTGTCTTCAGTGCCAAATCCATGCCGACAAAATCCACGCTTCGGCCTCTTCCCTTCATCCTATTACGGCCCCCTGGCCATTTTCTATGTGGGCATTGGATATCATCGGACCCCTCGGTGATCCGAATTCTGCTGTTAAACAAAAATCCTTCATTCTGACGGCTACGGAGTACTTTACCAAGTGGGCTAAAGCTGAAGCTTATGCAGAAATCAAAGCCACCACAGTATGCCGCTTCATCATGAAGAACATTATCTCGCAGTTCGGAGTGCCAAGCAGCATCGTCACCGACAACGGGCCTCAATTCATCTCGCAAGAACTCCAGGACCTCTGTAAGAAATTCAATATAGTTTTGCATCATTCATCACCATACTACCCCCAAGGTAATGGCCAGGCTGAGGCCACGAATAAGACCCTTCTTAAAATTATCAAGAAAACATGTGAATCACATAAATTTGTTGATTGGGCCGATAAATTGATAGAAGCTCTATGGGCCTATCGCACCTCCATCCGCACTCCCACAGGGCAGACTCCCTTTGCCCTCACCTATGGAATGGAAGCGGTGCTCCCGTATGAA
Source organism: Amorphophallus konjac (assembly GCA_022559845.1). Taxonomy (NCBI): domain Eukaryota; kingdom Viridiplantae; phylum Streptophyta; class Magnoliopsida; order Alismatales; family Araceae; genus Amorphophallus; species Amorphophallus konjac. The sequence continues at coordinate 61,113,154 of CM040120.1, read as the reverse complement.
ATTCTGATCCCTTCCCTAAGGGTGCAGCTGGATAAGGAACTTAATCCTGACGAACGTCGAGAGGCGTTGCTAGTCCAACTGGAACTCTTAGACGAGAAGAGGTTGAATGCGGCCAATCATGTTTCAGTATATCAAAAGCGTGTCTCGCGATATTTTCAAAAGAAGGTCATTGAAAGGAAGTTTCAAGTGGGTAATATGGTTTTGAAACGCAAGTTCATCAGGTCGGCAGGCCCCAGGTCTAAGCTGCAACCCAACTGGGAAGGGCCCTTCGTAATCAAAGAAGCTTATCCGGGCAATGCGTATCGTCTAATTAACGCGGAGGGTGAAGAATTGCCGAACCCGTAGAATGGGCTGTATTTAAAACGTTTTTATCCTTAAAAATCAAATCAAAACAAAAACAAAAACAAAAAAAAAACCAGTGAACGGCTCGATGACAGGGCATGCCCCACCAAATTGCGAAAAGAGGACCTAGGTCCAGCGTCTCACACACTACACGACCCCGTGATTCGGCATTCTCTCATGCTACCCGACACCGTTTCTCCTTTGGCCATGCTCGGGGAAGGTGGAGATCCTTGTATTTCCTCTCTCTCGGTTGAAGATAGGGGCAAGTGGTGAATAAGGGGGTGAGAACTGACCCAGATCCCCCATTAAAAGAGGTCTCAAATAGGGGCAATCCGTTAAGACCTCACTCCGCAAAAAGAAGGAAAAGGAAAGCAAAAAAAAAAAAGAGGAAAGAAAAGGGGCGAAATCAAAAGATAAGGCCGAAAGCACATAAGGCTCGAAACCCTCAAAACCCCCGAAAGGATACAACTAGGCATGGCAAGAGTGGCAGTATAGTTTCCCCGCGGGACGTTATGAGCCCGGTCGCATGCGTGCCTAGAGCGGATGAAGGTTCGATGACGGATACAAAGCCCCTGCGCAACAGACCGGATTCTTTGAAAAAAGGGGTCCGGGGAAAGAGCTCAAGCCCTAAAAAACCTCTACACCTATCGTCAGCTTCACTACTCAATCTTTTTTTACTTTCCCAAGGAATGAATCCCACCCCGGGTATGGCCTCAGCAGAAGCACCGTCGAGCAAAGTTGACTCCGATCACAGGCGGTCCCCCTTCCTGCACGCGCTGAGCCTTGGAAGTCCATAGCAAGACGAGAAGGTCCCTGATATTGAGACCCGAGCTGGTTTCAAAACCCCCCAAAAAAAAAGAGAAGCAAATATTTCAAAACCCAAAAAAAATCAAATATTTCAAAACCCAACAAAATCGAATATTTCAAAACCCAACAAAATCAAATATTTCAAAACCCAAAAAGAAGCAAATATTTCAAAACCCAAAAAAATCAAATATTTCAAAACCCAACAAAATCAAATATTTCAAAAACCAAAAAATCACATATTTCAAAACCCAAAAAAATCGAATATTTCAAAACCCAAAAAGATCAAATATTTGATTTTGTCCAACAAAAAAAAATCAAAAATCAAATATTCCAAAAAAAAACGCACATTCATAAGCATTTCTCGCATTTTGGTATTTGCCTATTTAATAAGGCTCAACCCCTTGACCAAAAATCAAGAAAGGGTCATCCCCTAACTTGCTATAGGCAAGGGGCTAAGCCTAAAATAGATTTAATCTGTTTCATGTTTGCATGTGTATAGGGGCAGGTTGGAAGGGCAGTTGGCTCGAGACCACATGAATATTCAATCCTCGTGTTGGCCTATGAAATCACATCACATCATAATCGAACCACAAAGCTCAAACTCAATCTCATCAAATCTTATTCATATGCCAAGCTGTCTGGATACAAAGTCTCATGCCATATCATCATAAAAACAAAAGAAAATCACTCAGTCCGCCACTGGGCATCCCCGCGGATCTGTATCTCTCTCAACTCCCTAAGATAGGCCTGTCGAGTCTCTGGAGCCTCCTCGACCTCTTCCGGTAGGATGCGCACCCTACTCACCTCCCACATAACCAGCGCACTCCTGACCGCCTGCTCGTCCTCCTCTGTCCCGATCCTCCGTGCCTGTAGCATGGGAAGATGGTTGTAGGGTAGGTAGCACCATCCGGGGTAGTCCAATCTGCAGGTAGCATCTGTGTGGGCTGTACATCGCTAAGGTAGTGTCGCTCACAAGCCTCAAGTCCAAGCCAGCTCTCCTCGGTAGCCTGATGGTGGTATCATGGAGGAAGTCCGGGCGCATCACAAACCTGTCCAGGGGTAGCCTGTTGATGTACGGGCGCCACTCGTCCCTGGTCTTCAGCTCAGCAGTCCTGCACTCAACCTGTGGAGAAAACCTGAAGGCGCCTCCTATGAAGTAAAGGGGGTGGCTCCCAAAGATCCTGCTGACTGAAGTGATATCCTCCCTCAGGGTAAACTTCATCCTAACTACCATCCAGCACTCCAATAGGATCATCGAACCAAAGAGAGGACCTCCTAAGGCTGCTGAAGTAAGACCCTCGTACAAATAAGCTAAGACAGCCTGAGAGATGGAAAACCCCTGCCAAAGGCCGCTGATGGTGCTAAGTAGAGGGATCTCTAGGACATGGTCGGCTGAAAGGAAAAGGATGGCCCCGCAGAGACAGATGTATGCAGCTTTGGCTATGGCCTCAACCCACCCACACTTATTCTTGCAATGCTCCACTACCCACTGGCTCAGAGGAAGGAGGTGAATGTGGCGAGGGCCTACAAAGGTGCGAACATCCCCGCTATTAGGTATGAATCCTCCTAGGATGAGTTTTGGATCTATAGGGGCAACGGTGTGGCATATCAAGCCTTCCTCCCCCACCTTGGACCTAGGAAGCCCGAAATACGTCTCCACCTCCTCTAACAGGATAGTGGCCTCAAAAGATGGGAAGAAGAAAGTATGGGTCTGAGGGTGCCAAGTCTCCATCACAGCGGAAATACCATGCCAATCTAAAGAAAGCTTAGGGTAGTTCTGACCTAGAACTAAGAGGGAGTGAAGGTGCCAGGATTTGAGAAGGTAAGTCACCCCGAGGGGCAATGCACGAACCATGGGAGCCACCCACTTTAAACTAGAAAAGCGTCTCGGACTGGGGAGAAGCTGAGAAGAAGGAGAAGGCAAATGGTGTAAGGGGATATAAGAGGAAGTTGAGAGATGAAAATCTGAACATAATCTGATCAAACTCACCTCTCTCATAGGGGTGGCGCTGAGATGTCGAGGAACCAAGCTTAGCCGTTGAATCGCTTCTCGCTCCTTTCTAGCCGGCTGCGGTCCTTCAACCAACGCACCCTCCGCAGGACTTCCATCAAAGGTGTTGTGCCCCTGTGGTTTTGATGATGGTTTTGGTGATTGATTGTTGATGTGAGTTAATCAAAGGTTCAATCATCTTGCTGCTCAGTTTAGATTAACATATTTGATGTTCAGTCATGCTACATGTCAAACTGATGCATAAAGCATTCATTGCTGTGGTCTTAATGATTTATCTGGTTTTGATGATTGGTGTTTGATGTGAGTCACTGTGAGTCATCCTGCTGAAATGTTCATTCAGGCTTTCATATGCTCAGTCAGTTTATTTGCTTACACTGTGAATCATTGTAATTGGAGTTTCAGACTGGTATCTGCTGCATAAAGCTTTCACATGCAGTTACAGAGTCTATACATTGATTGGCAGTAAGTCTGCACATTGAGCGTCTCATGGAAGTCCATACAGTGCATTGCATTGGCTAAGTGTATACACTGTCAGTCTCATTTAGAGTCAAAGTCCATACATTGGATTGTTACTCACATCGCCTTCAGGCCTCCAAGTCTATACACTGGAGTCGTATGCTGTGAGGACAACAAGTCTGTACACTGGCCTTCCTTCATGATAAACTACAAGTCTACACATTCAACACTGGTCTTCCAAGTCTGTACAGCGTGAAGTCTATACTTTGGCACTGTAGCTCGCTCGTGCAAGTCTATACTTTGGACTATTCTTCATGTCTGTACATCAGATTGTACATCATCTTCGTGCTGTTTCTGTACTTGAGTTTTCGTGTTGTTTGCCCTCACTAACACGAAAAGATCTCGTGTCGTATGAGCTTACAACACTTCGTGTTGATTTCCATGCGTGACAGGAAAGCTTGTATGAGGTTAGACTTCGTGTCGTTTCCCTTGTCTTCATCTTCGTGTTGTTTTAGTGTCTACGTCTCCGTGTTATTTTTATGTTTCTGTCTTAGTGTTGGTCTTTCGTTTTTGACTTAGTGTCTTTCTCGCCTTGACCACACTTCGTGTCGATTCTTGGTTTTCTACACCTCGTGTCGTTTCACCTCGTGTTGTTCTCACTGTCGTCGTGTTGTTTTCACCGCGTGTCGATTACTGTTTCACTTAGTGTTGTTTTTCACTTAGTGTTGTTTTCACTTCGTGTCAACTTCACTTCGTGTCATCTCTTTGTATTTCATCTTCGTGTCGTCTTACCTCGTGTAGTGTTACCCCGTGTCAAATACTGTTTCGACTTCGTGTCGTTATCAGTCCGTGTCTTTCTTATGTTGAAATCACACTTCGTGTTGATTTCTGTTCACGACGTCATGTCGTTTTACTTCTTGTCATTTTGACTTCGTATCAAATTACTTTTCTATTTTCATGACTTCGTGTCGTTTTTCCTCTCATGTACTTCGTGGCGGTTACTGTTGTTTCTTTGACTTCATGTTGTTTTCCTTGTGTTTCATCTTCGTGTTGTGTTCACTTCGTGTCAACTTCACTTCGTGTTGTTTTCATTTCGTGTCAACCTCGTCTTGGTGTCGTACTTACTTCGTCTCGGTTACTGTTGTTTCTGTGTCTTCGTGTCATTTTTGTTCCACTGCGTGCAGAACATTGCAGCACCTCGTGTTGCTTTCTGTATACCACCTCGTGTCGTTTCCCAGTGAATCTCGTGTCATCTTTTACGTCTACTTGTTTAACCCCGTGTCAACTTCTGTGTTCGTCTTCGTGTTGTTTTCAACTCGTGACAGTTTTTGTCATTTCACTTCGTGTCGTTTTCTTATTCTGTCTTCGTGTTGTTCTTCCTAGACCTTGTGTCTTTCGTTTGTTGAAACCATACTTCATGATTGGTTTCTGTTTTGTCTTCGTATGTACCTCGTGTCGTTCCTTTTGTAGTGCTTGTTTTGTTACAGTGACTTCGTGTCGTTTCCTTATTCTGTCTTCGTGTTGTCTCCGTGTTGTTGCCATTTGTTAGCTCGTGTTGTTTCGTTCTAACCTCGTCCAGGTTTCTTCTAAAACGCTGTTCTTCTGATAAGTCTATACAGAGTTGTTCTTTAAACTGATGACTAATCCGATACTCTGTTTTACAGGTGCTTTGATCGTGAAGCTTAAGGAGGGCACGTGATCCGAGGCTGGAATGAAGCCTGCTGAGAGACTGCCACGTGGTCCGAATAATTAGGGCTGGAAATGTGGAGGTCACACGTCGTGGCTGATGATGATGCTGCTGCTATATATATGAGACCTTCGTCCACAGATGAAGGTGATCGAGTTGGCGAGAAGAAAAGCTCATACAGAGAGCCACGATCCAGATAGAAAAAAGAAAAGAGAAAGAAGAAGAGCAGAAGGAGAAGAAGAGAGGCAGAGAGCTCGAGAAGAGTGTGAAGAAAAGACGAAGCAGAGAGTGAGAGGAGAGCAGAAGAAAGAGAAAGAAAGATAGAGAGTGAGCGAGAGAGCTCATGGAGAAGAAGGAAGATCTTACCTGAAGATCTGTCTATTGGACCGTGGATCAAATCCAGGCCAGTCAGCTCCGTTGAGAGCCACATTGTGCATTTCATTTTTCAGCTTTCTGTTTTGCTGAAGTTATTTTCGTTTAATGCCTTTCCTTTGTTTTCTGGTTTGCTGTGTTTCCGATACTCTGTAGAGAGGTCGGGGTTCCTCCTGTTAGTTCAGGAGAAGGGAGATTGATATCTCCGGTTGCAAGTAGCTGGGTGCTAGTTGTGGGTTCCCTCCGGTTTGGAGGAAAGGAGACTTGTCTCCGGTTCTGGGCTTGTGGATTCAAGTCCAGGGGTTCCCTCCAGGTCTGGAGGAAGAGAGACCGTGTGTCTCTGGTTTGCTAGTGACTGGTGTCACTAGTGGTTCCCTCCGGTTGGGAGGAAGAGGGGAGGTTGTTCCCCTGGTCAAGCTGTGTGGCAGCACTTGTTGCAGACTGAGTCTACGGGTTCTAGCGTGAGCTAGTGGAAGCCACACTCGGGTTGAGTGTGGGGTGGATGTAGGTCTGCTGGACCGAACCACCTAAAAAACTCCTTTTGCACTATGGTTTGATTTATCTGTTTTTGCTTTCGCTAGATGTTTGCATAGGGGCGCTCTAAGTGTTTGGCTTCTGATTGAGTAGAAGAGTTGATTAGCTTTCTTAGAATACTTTAATCAGTCAAGAGAGCGAAATTCCATTTGAGCTTCAGATTGTCTAATCTGTCTCGTTAGCTTTCTAGTTTTTATATTAGGTGAAAATTTTAAAGGGTTATATTAATTCACCCCCCCCCTTCTGAATACTGCACCGAACCCAACAATTGGTATCAGAGCGGTGTCTGCATACAAGGTCCAGCGACCTGCAGATCGATCTTGCGGTCTTAGGTGCTAATTTGCTTTTAGTGCATCAATATTCCTGTTGCATTAATCTGTTGTGCTGTCATGGCTCATCCTCCACTATTTAGTAGTTCAAATATTCAATTCTGGCTATATCGTATGCACAAGCATGTTAACTCTATTAATCCACAATTGTGGAAGGTTATCTCTCACAGTCCACATGAACTTCCTAAGGATAAGTCCAAGTGGACTCATGTCCACAAGTTGAAAAATGATGATAATGTGAGAGCTCTAAATTTAATGAAGGTTGCAATCGGTTCTGATGATTTTTCCTCTTTCTCAGATTGTAGCACTGCAAAGGAAATGTTTGATAGAGTAACTACAACACACGTGGAACAGGGAGAAGAATGTCTCATGGCAAGAAGGAGTGATCAATCAGATGAGTCCTCATCCCAGGTAAACTCTGAGACTGAGGATATTAGTCATGATGATTTAGTTGCCATGCATGAGCATCTACTTAAAAAATATGAAAGAGTTAAGTCAGAAAAGAGAAAATTAAGAAAAGAGAAAAATGCTGAAATCACAAGTCTAAAGGCTGAAAGTGAAAATTTGAAATCTGAACTGAAATTGAAAGAAGAATTTGAAAATAAGATGATTGAAGAAAATTCTCATCTAAAAGATCAAAATAAAAGGCTAATGGTTCTTAATACTGTCTTTTCTGAAAAATGGTTGTCATTTGAAAAAGAAAAATCTGCTGATAAGGAAATTCAATCTGAGAATGAATTGAAACTGAAACAGGAAATAGAAATAGTTAAAAATTTGAATGATGTCATGCAGAGACAAATTATCACATGTGAGGAAGACATAACTAATTCAGAACTCAAAATTTGTTCTCTCCAATCTGAAATAAGTAAACTTGTTCGTTCCATGTCTAAATCTATCAAGGGAAAAGAGAAAATGAATATTCCTTTGTGTGATAACGCCAGTAAATTAAGTGGAGAGCAAGGATGCAAATCCCAAATTGAAAAATCTGTTAAGAAAAAGTTGTACACTACTTTTGTTCGTAGCTCTGACATTGCAAGCTGCTCTGGGCCTCCTAAAACAACTACATCATCTGTTTTCCAATTCAAGGCCCAGAAAAATGAAGAACAAATAAAAGTTGTGAACAAGGGTAAACAAATGAGCAAAAATGGTAAGAAAAATAAGGATAAACATGTCCCTACTTGTGTCTTTAAATCTACTACCTATACTGCATCTGATGACTCAATGCATACTGCTCATAGCTCAATTAACTATCCGGATGGATCTGATAAGAGTGTTTCATGCCATTATTGTGGCAAGGTAGGCCATGTAATGGATGACTGCAGATTGTTGATTGAAGATGGACATGCAAGTCAAACAGTGCATTCGAGAAATTCATTTGGTAAAAATCATGTCACTAGGAAGTCTGATACATCTTGTCATTACTGTGGTAGGCATGGTCATTTCATGGATGCCTGTCTCATCATGAAACAAGATGATAAAATGCATGCTAGGTCTTCTGTTCATCATCACCCCAAAAGAAACATGTATGCTTCAAACCAACATATTATTTGTTATAATTGCAACAAACGTGGTCATAAAGCTATTGAGTGTTGGTTTAGGACTTCATGGGGTTATAGTGGTTCAAGAGGTAAGCACCCAAGGTGTTTTGAATGTGGCAAGTGTGGGCATGCAGTCAAGGACTGCTGGTATGCTCAGGAAAAACATTTTAATTCCAAATTTGATAAATTCCCTGAAAATAGAAATTGTCTTGGCAGAAATAAATCTATTTTTAAGGAAAAGATTCCTACATGTATTAACTATGGGAAGCCAGGTCACAGGGCTACAACCTGTTGGCTGGCAGGATACCAAAGCCAAACTGGTTTTGGTAAACAGAATTTTTATTCTGTTAACAGAAAATCTCATGTGTATGCACATAGAATTCATGCTAACAAGTATGTGCATAAATCAGATTTGAAAACTGCTGTCTCTTGCCATCATTATGGCAAATCTGGACATTTGATGGATAGTCATCCTCTGATGAAATTTAATGGCTATCAAGCTAAAAATGTGCTGAGAAAACCTGCTAGGAGTGATAATGTCATGTCAGGACCCAAGACTTCTTGGGTACCTGTTTACGTAAAATAAACTTTATTTTGCAGGTGTGCCTTGGGACTGGAATAAAAGGGGTAATGATCCAAGGCACTCAAGAATGAAAGCCCCACTCCCACACTGTTCAGGTAATCTCTCTGCATTTCTCATTTTGAAATTAATTGCATATCTGATTTGATGTATTCTTGCAAATCTGCCACTTGTAGTTGTTTGGTAATTGTTGAAATGCATAAACTCTGAAAATAAATTGCATTCTGAAAAAAAAATCAAAACTGCATATGTATGAGGCTTGAAATTTGTCTGAGGCATTGCTCATTGAAAATCTGTCCATTGCATTCTGAAAAATCTGATTAGCTGAAATTCGATCCATGCATGTTGCCCATGTTGAATTATCATGGTTGACCACAATGGTATATAAATGGTAAGGTATCAAAAGGCAGGGAAGTCTGTCTGGAGGTTCTTACTATGTGTGAGATGGTCTTTTAGACCAAGTGCTCCGCCTAGTACCATGGGTCACCTTGCTGGTTAGGACAGTCTGAATATGCATGAATCAAAATCATATGTTCAGTTTTTAGTGCAAACATTGTATGCTTTCAGGGGGAGTTAATTGCATGTCCTTGCATAGCATTCAGTGTTGAGTCTTTGCATGCATATAGTTAATTGCATTGCATTTTACTGCATTGAAAATACCAAAAAGGATAATTGAATGCATAGTGTCAGGAGGAGTCAATACAATGCATGAAAGCAGTCATGTGCATACATTTATGTCAGAGTTCATTGCATGTAAACTTTGAACATCCTGGAACTTGCCTGACCTCCTGATATCTTGTCTTGTGTGTATATCCCTTTCATTGATTCTATTTGACCAAACCGTGATCATAATTTGAAAACGCTGAGCTTCAAAATCTCTCCTATCAATTGGTAACAATTGGTATCATTTGATATCAGAATTATTTCAGTCCTTCATGAAGATTTCAATGGGCTATCTCGATCATAAATCAAAAAAAATCTTGAACTAGAAATCTTCTATTATACGCTTTTATGAATGTCTGAAATAACTCATGTGGTTTAAGTTTAATGTATTCAATGAGTTTGGCTTTAAAATCTCTTAAAAATATCTGAAGCATGTTTAATAAACCTTAACCATCTGTTTCATGCTATGTCTTGTGAAAACTCCTGAAATCTGCACTTTTGAATACATGACTTTAATTGGTTAAGTACATGAGAATAATATTGTTTTGAAGCAAATGAATGTTTCTGAAATGTCTAAAGGGTAATATCTGTCAGAGCAATGACATTGGTCACTGAGAAACACAAGTCCAAAGGACTGTGTCATGAGGTGCCTTAGTTAACTCTGTAAAATGAGAATTCATTGAAAATCAGGCAGAGCAATGGCATGCACACTGAGAAATACAACTCACTCATCCAGAAATGATTTCAAGTGTGTCATGATGTGTAATTGCTATCTCTGTTCATATATATAGCATGACAGTCAGTCACACTAAGTGCTTTGGGATATTGGCCTCTGATCAAGGTATATCCTCTAGTTACAAGGTGTGAACTGAACTAGAGTGCTCGTAAAATTTGTAGCATAGAAAATTGTTGAACAAATTGAAATATCTGAATATTGATGCTAAAATCAATTTGCTACCACCCTAGACAAAATCATATGACTTCATAATTACTTGATTTCAATACTAGTACATGTAATTCTGAAAGAAGTCAATAGATTTGATTGTGTAAGACAAAGGGAGGATAATCAAGATAAATATGAGGGCTTGGTTCATTTTTATTAAACCATGATTTTAGATATCATTATAGAACTTTATTGATAAACTCTGCATACATCATGTTTAAACCATGATGTTCAATAAATGTCATTCATAAGCCCTTATGATAGAAGACTTTGAAAACTTATGCTTTAGATTTATGAGATTGATATCTCTTTGAAAATCTGGCAGAATTTCTTATGTTTGGAGCATCCTTGAAAAATCTGTTAACTGAATTTCTTCTGCTCATGTCCTTGGCGCAATGACCTGAACTTCTCCTATCTCATAAGATTCCACTGATTGAGGGGGAGCTTCCATGTCATGCATCACTTGCATATCAATTGACATCTCTTCAGGGGGAGCATTCCTTGTCATGCTGAATCATGTTCATATTCCTTCTCAAAGGGGGAGCTTTTATTTAGGGGGAGAACTTGACTGAACTCTTATATATGCTATAATTTCTCAAATTATTTTTCTTTTTGATGAAGTCAAAGGGGGAGAATAATTTGAGTCTTCAGAATGCCTCAGAATGCCTCACATCATCAGAATGACTCAATATATTGAAAGTGTTGCCATCATCAAAAAGGGGGAGATTGTTGTGCCCCTGTGGTTCTGATGATGGTTTTGGTGATTGATTGTTGATGTGAGTTAATCAAATGTTCAATCATCTTGCTGCTTAGTTTAGATTAACATATTTGATGTTCAGTCATGCTACATGTCAAACTGATGCATAAAGCATTCATTGCTGTGGTCTTAATGATTTATCTGGTTTTCATGATTGGTGTTTGATGTGAGTCACTGTGAGTCATCCTGCTGAAATGTTCATTCAGGCTTTCATATGCTCAGTCAGTTTATTTGTTTACACTGTGAATCATTGTAATCGGAGTTTCAGACTGGTATCTGCTGCATAAAGCTTTCACATGCAGTTACAGAGTCTATACATTGATTGGCAGTAAGTCTGCACATTGAGCGTCTCATGGAAGTCCATACAGTGCATTGCATTGGCTAAGTGTATACACTGTCAGTCTCATTTAGAGTCAAAGTCCATACATTGGATTGTTACTCACATCGCCTTCAGGCCTCCAAGTCTATACACTGGAGTCGTCTGCTGTGAGGACAGCAAGTCTGTACACTGGCCTTCCTTCATGATAAACTACAAGTCTACACATTCAACACTGGTCTTCCAAGTCTATACAGCGTGAAGTCTATACTTTGGTACTGTAGCTCGCTCGTGCAAGTCTATACTTTGGACTGTTCTTCATGTCTGTACATCAGATTGTACATCATCTTCGTGCTGTTTCTGTACTTGAGTTTTCGTGTTGTTTCCCCTCACTAACACGAAAAGATATCGTGTCGTATGAGCTTACCACACTTCGTGTTGATTTCCATGCGTGACAGGAAAGCTTGTATGAGGTTAGACTTCGTGTCGTTTCCCTTGTCTTCATCTTCGTGTTGTTTTAGTGTCTACGTCTCCGTGTTATTTTTATGTTTCTGTCTTAGTGTTGGTCTTTCATTTTTGACTTAGTGTCTTTCTTGCCTTGACCACACTTCGTGTCGATTCTTGGTTTTCTACACCTCGTGTCGTTTCACCTCGTGTTGTTCTCACTGTCATCGTGTTGTTTTCACCGCGTGTCGATTACTGTTTCACTTAGTGTTGTTTTTCACTTAGTGTTGTTTTCACTTCGTGTCAACTTCACTTCGTGTCGTCTCTTTGTATTTCATCTTCATGTCGTCTTACCTCATGTAGTGCTACCCCGTGTCAAATACTGTTTCGACTTCGTGTCGTTATCAGTCCGTGTCTTTCTTATGTTGAAATCACACTTCGTGTTGATTTCTGTTCACGACGTCGTGTTGTTTTACTTCTTGTCATTTTGACTTCGTATCAAATTACTTTTCTGTTTTCATGACTTCATGTCGTTTTTCCTCTCATGTACTTCGTGTCGGTTACTGTTGTTTCTTTGACTTCGTGTTGTTTTCCTTGTGTTTCATCTTCGTGTTGTTTTCATTTCGTGTCAACCTCGTCTTGGTGTCGTACTTACTTCGTGTCGGTTACTGTTGTTTCTGTGTCTTCGTGTCGTTTTTGTTCCACTGTGTGCAAAACATTGCAGCACCTCGTGTTGCTTTCTGTATACCACCTCGTGTCGTTTCCCAGTGAATCTCGTGTCATCTTTTACGTCTACTTGTTCAACCCCGTGTCAACTTCTGTGTTCGTCTTCGTGTTGTTTTCAACTCGTGACGGTTTTTATCATTTCACTTCATGTCGTTTTCTTATTCTGTCTTCGTGTTGTTCTTCCTAGACCTTGTGTCTTTCGTTTGTTGAAACCATACTTCATGATTGGTTTCTGTTTTGTCTTCGTATGTACCTCGTGTCGTTCCTTTTGTAGTGCTTGTTTTGTTACAGTGACTTCGTGTCGTTTCCTTATTCTGTCTTCGTGTTGTCTCCGTGTTGTTGCCGTTTGTTAGCTCATGTTGTTTCGTTCTAACCTCGTCCAGGTTTCTTCTAAAACGCTGTTCTTCTGATAAGTCTATACAGAGCTGTTCTTTAAACTGATGACTAATCTGATACTCTGTTTTACAGGTGCTTTGATCGTGAAGCTTAAGGAGGGCACGTGATCCGAGGCTGGAATGAAGCCTGCTGAGAGACTGCCACGTGGTCCGAATAATTAGGGCTGGAAATGTGGAGGTCACACGTCGTGGCTGATGCTGCTGCTGCTACTATATATATGAGACCTTCGTCCACAGATGAAGGTGATCGAGTTGGCGAGAAGAAAAGCTCATACAGAGAGCCACGATCCAGATAGAAAAAAAAAAGAGAAAGAAGAAGAGCAGAAGGAGAAGAAGAGAGGCAGAGAGCTCGAGAAGAGTGTGAAGAAAAGAAGAAGCAGAGAGTGAGAGGAGAGCAGAAGAAAGAGAAAGAAAGATAGAGAGTGAGCGAGAGAGCTCGTGGAGAAGAAGGAAGATCTTACCTGAAGATCTGTCTACTGGACCGTGGATCAAATCCAGGCCAGTCAGCTCCGTTGAGAGCCACATTGTGCATTTCATTTTTCAGCTTTCTGTTTTGCTGAAGTTATTTTCGTTTATTGCCTTTCCTTTGTTTTCTGGTTTGCTGTGTTTCCGATACTCTGTAGAGAGGTCGGGGTTCCTCCTGTTAGTTCAGGAGAAGGGAGATTGATATCTCTGGTTGCAAGTAGCTGGGTGCTACTTGTGGGTTCCCTCCGGTTTGGAGGAAGGGAGACTTGTCTCCGGTTCTGGGCTTGTGGATTCAAGTCCAGGGGTTCCCTCCAGGTCTGGAGGAAGAGACACCGTGTGTCTCTGGTTTGCTAGTGACTGGTGTCACTAGTGGTTCCCTCCGATTGGGAGGAAGAGGGGAGGTTGTTCCCCTGGTCAAGCTGTGTGGCAGCACTTGTTGCAGACTGAGTCTGCGGGTTCTAGCGTGAGCTAGTGGAAGTCACACTCGGGTTGAGTGTGGGGTGGATGTAGGTCTGCTGGACCGAACCACCTAAAAAACTCCTTTTGCACTATGGTTTGATTTATCTATTTTTGCTTTCGCTTGATGTTTGCATAGGGGCGCTCTAAGTGTTTGGCTTCTGATTGAGTAGAAGAGTTGATTAGCTTTCTTAGAATACTTTAATCAGTGAAGAGAGCGAAATTCCATTTGAGCTTCAGATTGTCTAATCTGTCTCGTTAGCTTTCTAGTTTTTATATTGGGTGAAAATTTTAAAGGGTTATATTCATTCACCCCCCCCCCTTCTGAATACTACACCGAACCCAACAAAAGGCCCTCTTCATGATGAGGTGACAAGAATCAAAGGTTTTAGGCCTCGGGAAAGGGAGGATGTGTGAGTTGAGGGTTCAGACCTCCCTACTACTTATAGGATTCATTAGGGAGCCTAAACCTCTTAGGATTAGGCCCAGATAAGTCTAGGACGGGTTTAGATAGGGTTGTGATAAGTGCAAGTGCCTTACCCTCGGGCAGGGGACTCTCCAGGGAGTCCCCTGTCGAGCAAATAGGATCTTATCTTGGACGGTCTTACGATAGACCGTCCATCTCTTATACCGCCCATAATCAACCGTTCTTCTCCCTAAGGAAGCCCGAGCCCAGTGACTTGTGCGGCCCAAAATATGCCGTTCAAATATTGTTACGGTTCATATTGAACCGTTCCAACTCCATTTAAGCGGTCTGTGGAAAACCGCTCTTCTCTACAGACGGCTTTGGGAGAACCGCCCATTTATTCTGCCCCCAATCAGCCTACTGCCTCAAGTCGGCGTATGCGTCACTCACCTCACTCAAGTCGGCGTGTGCGTCACTCACCTCACTCAAGTCGGCGTGTGCGTCACTCATCTCACTCAAGTCGGCGTGTGCGTCACTCACCTCACTTAGGTCGGCGTGTGCGTCACTCATCTCACTCAAGTGGGCGTGTGCGTCACTCATCTCTCTCGGGCTAGGCACTCCTCAAACTCATTGCATCCACTCATGCATGCATACATACATTCATCCACAAAGCAAGCAAAAAAGAATAGACACGTCACTATCATGTCACGCCATGTACAAAAGACGGGCCCAGTACAACAAGTCAAGCAGCTCCCTCTCCCTGGCCCCCGTCGCTGTCCCCCTCACCCTCATGCCTCTTTGGAGGAGGCATCGCTGAGGTCGCCTCATCACGCTGATGTCATCGGCGCCGCTCATCCTCCTCGTTCCTCCGCTGGCCGGAGGAACCTGTAAAAAAACTCCTCGCGAAACCGTGGGTACCATGGCTGACACTCGGGGTCCCGCTGCGGGAGCGACGGCTAATGTCCTTATACGCTCGCAGCTCCCCGCGCAACTCAGCCGCCTCAGTCCGGCACCACTCCGCTTCGGCCGCGCCAGCCCGCAGTCGCTCTAGCTCGGCCTGGAGGAGCGCGGTCTCCACTGTGTCCACCAGTCGGCTCCGCGCAACCTCCTCTCGCACCCGGGCTACCTCCTCCCGAGCCACCACCCGGCTCCGCTCCAGCTCCGCCTGGAGGCGAGTCAACTCGGACGTCTCCATTCACACATCATTGTCACTTGATCACATTTCATACATTTCATAGGCACAAATAAGCGAAGGGGAAGTCTAGAGTTGCGTACTCTCTCCACAAGTGCCACCTCGGCCGCCTTGGCCCGCTCTACCATCCGAGTGAAGTCCGCATCCCGCTCAGCTCGGTCTGCTGGAGTCTGGACGGAGGAAGAAGAAGGAGCGTCTGGTCCCGTCCTCTGAGCACCCTCGGCGCACTGCATTCAAATACTCCAGGTCAGTCATAGGCATAATCATAATCATATAGAACTGCATAATTTAAAGAGTCTAAGGTTTAGAAAAACTCACCAGTAGGGCCAGGGCCTGCCGGGCCTCGTCTCTCTCTCGGATGGTAGAGTGCAGGAGTCCCTGCAACTCTGCCACTCGTCCTGCAAGGTCAACCTACATTTAAAAGGTTCATGTGTCAGTGTGTCATCCATAAGCATAATAGACAAGGTTTAAGTTTAGAAGTCGTATCGGTCGGTGGGCGCCACGGAACACCTGGTCCCGGTAGTGCCGTGCGTACGCAGTGTAGTACGCGCTGTCGCTCCCTGCCCGGGCGGTCACCACTCGCCCTCGCGCGGCCCAGTCGGCAACCTGCTCGGCATTCCTCGCTGTCCAATCGTACGCCTCGCGGAGTCCCCGGGTCGTCCTCGTCACCCGTTCCCCCGCCTTCTCAGGCGCAGGGAACTCTACGGCCGGCTGATGGACCCCAATGGTCCTCATCACTAACCTAAAGTATAGTGGCTCCACCACATTCATGCAGTGTAGCCACACGTCCCGGCCAGAGAAGGCCAAGGCCTCGGTCACCCACGGCTGGTCCTCCAGGCTCTCCTCCGTGTAAGGAGTCCACCGTACCTGTAAGGAATAGGAAATTGCATCAGCATCATTATCATCAGATAAGAATAGCACGTAATTAAAGAGTCTAAGTCTAGAAGCACACCGAGGTATACGGTAGGGTGTCCAAGTCATCCTGCAGCTCTCGGACCTGCTGCCTCAAGGCCATCATTTCCCGAGGTGCTGTCCACCTCCGTGCAATCGGCAGGAGCCCAGGCCGGGTCTCCTCGCCCCTGCCTAGCCCACGTAGGCGCACGTAGGCCCATACCTGCATCACAAGTCGTGTCAGCATTATAGCAAGCATATAGGGTTGCATGATAATCAAGAGTAGAGAGTAGTACCTGGAGTAAGGGGGAGAAGCCCCCAAGCATCGTCCGACGCGCCGTCGAACTGAGAGTGTCAAAGAGGAAGGCGAGGACTGCCGCTCCCCAAGCGTAGTCGCCTACGTGCTCGAGCTCCTGGAGAAAAGGGAGGAAGCGATAGCTCATCACGTCCGCCCGAGTGGAGAAGAGAAGCCGCCCGAACATCAGCATCAGGAACCGTCTCAGCACTCTGTCCGCCTCAGGTCCCGGCCCCGCGGCAACCCTCGGTCTCGCCAGCCCCACGAGCCACTCCAAATGCTCCTCTGGTCGCTCGCCCACTGCAACGCCGGCTCATCGAAGACCCAGGCTGTCCTGGAGAGCAGCCCGGGGAAGAAGGGTCGACTGCCTCTCGGGGCGCCGTAGCTGTAAGCCGAGCAGCTCCCAAGCCATCCCCTGGTAGTCAGGAAAAGTAGTCCCGCTGACCGGTGACCCGTGCACGCATAGGCCAGTAAGCCTGGCCACATCCTCCAATGTAGGGACCATGTGCCCCCACGGGAAAAGGAACGTCCGACTCACTGGATCCCAGCGGTCGTGCAGGGTGTAGAGCAGAGCTGCGTCAAAGCGACACACCTCGATGCTCAAGAAGGGGGCGAACCCCATGGCAGTCAACCGCTCCCTCTGGAAGTCCGGTAGTGCCAGGTACACTGCCCGAACATGCAGCCAGGAGGTACGGGTCCTACGCTTCCCCTGCATTCATCCACCCCATTTATGTTAGTCATTTAGTTTCATATTTCGTTTCATTTAAATAAAATGCTCAAAGCCCAATTCTTGATTTGAAGAACGGTTACCCATGAACCGCTCTACATCTGGGTGGCCTCTCTCAAACCGTTCTGCTTCTCAGGTTCCCCATTTGAACGGGCTGTCCCTAGCCGTTCTCATCTTGGACGGATTACCCTGAACCGTCTGTTTGCCCGTCTTCCTAAGGTGTAACGACCCACCTTTGACCGTATGGATTGACGACGGTCCTGTGAGGGCCGTATTGTTTTACCTTGGTTGCATGTTTGAGCGGACCTATATGGTCCGTCTACCTTATGAACGGTGATAGCCTCACCGTATTGGTGTTTTGGTGGCCTGTTGGCTGTGTGAGTTTGAACGGTGCTCCCTAGGCCGTGTTTATTTGGGGCGGTCCTATGTGGACCGCATTATTTTGCCGCGCGGTTTCTGCTGAACCGTTTCACCGTCGCCGCCCCCGACGACGGTGAACGCCCCCCAGCCGGCTGGGAGACCTCCATGGCCCCCTAAACCGGCCTCTAGGCATCTTCCCCCCCTAAAAAGCCCCTAAGCTAGCATGCATTAAACGAAATTAAAGAAAATGAGGGGCGGGGAGGCCTACCTCGGCATCACGAGGTTTCTTCTCTCTCCTCACCGGCGTGCCTCCTTCCTCAGCTCTGGCGACGTCGTCGTCCCCGGCCGCAGCATCCTCCTCGGCGACGACAATGGCTAGATCCTCCATCGTCACCCCGGGTGTGCCCTTCTCCTCGGACGGTCACGGTGGTGGCGGTGGCGACGACGAAGGTGAACCCTCGCCGGTGACGGGTGGCTGTGTGGTGTGAGGCTGTCTCCTCGTCATGGGGGGGTGCAGTGAGATTGAGAGAGGGAGGGAGGTTGAGAAGAGAGAGTGAGAGAGGGTGAATGAGGGTGTTTTGCCCCTTGTCCCTTCCACCGTCGGTTACGGTGGAGGGAGACGAGGGGGTTTCTTCTTTTCGAGGCTGCAGAGAAGAACGGTCTATCGTTAGACCGTTCACAGGGTGAACGGTCCATATCTAGCCGTATGTATCTCTTGACCGTTAATTTTAAGTCGGTTGAAATTCTGGGCACGAGCGGTTCCCATAGAGCCGTTCCTATTAAAACGGTGTGTACACAACCGTTCATCACTGGCAACCGGCCCTAAAAGAATTGTTTGAATGTCAGGTACATACGGTTAACATGGAGCCGTTTGGAATATGGCACGGTTTAAATACGACCGTTTATCTGGATGGTATATTTAGATCATGGATATTGATATTTTCTTTGGAAATGCATCTCTTAACCATCTTATGCAGCATCATGTCCTACAGTCTCGCCGTTTCGCCTGCACAGGTAAGTCAGGTATGGTCTTATATCCCTAAATCCCTTATTGCATTAATTATATGGTATTATATTATACTATTTCGAGAGCCGGCAGGTTATCTACGTGTCCCAGGATATGATGTTCCCCTTCAACAAAAACGATGATGATCCAGGCTCACGTATCGAACCTTCGGATAGGCCGTTAAGTTGGGATGTCACGAGGAGGATGGTTCTATCCGCGCGCTGTGGTTGCGGACGGTATCTTGACTCTGATGTTCCCAGCTTAGCAATACTACTCTCGAATTGATGGTTTCCTTTTGTTTTAGCCCAGCATGCATCATACGCATCCTTTTGAGCTTTCATGCCCCATGGTTTGCTTAAGAAATGTCCCGTCGGTAATGGTCAGCTATGTGTTTAAGACGCTCAAGTAAGAGGAGCTAATTCCCCTCTGAATTCGAAGGTTTTCTTTGGACGATTCGTTTGGTCCGGTTGATTAAAAGGTCTCTGTCTGGAGCTTTAATGTTTTTTCTTTTGTGGCCCCCCTCATTGGACCGCGGGATTGTGTCCCCAATGAGGTTGGTCTTGTCGGTTGATGTCCTTTTAGTTTAGTCCCTCCAGATTGGCGTCGGCTTTTGGTCAATTACTCCTGACGCTCGGTTCAAGGTTTTCCGAAAGATTCTCATCGCTTGTTGGTAGAAACGGGTGTCGTTTTACCTTAACGCCCGCTTTTTCGGTCCACCCCGCTACATTCCCGCTTCGTCTCCACGTTCCGTGTCACCTCCGCTTCACCTCCGCTCGCTCCCCTGCAAAGAGGACGTTAAGGAGGGGCATCTGTTGACACCCGTTTTATACCGATAAGTTGAGTCGTTTTTCTTACTCCCATTAATTGATGCCCTAAGTTGTCCATTATCTGTTGGGACATTTTTTGTGGCACGTCCTGGGCCCATTTTATGGGTAGGCTCCCTCCTTGGTAAAGGTCGTATCAATTCAGGGCTTATCAGACCTTGGCTTTGATTAATTGAATTGTTTTATAAAAGTCAAGTACCCAAGATCATGAACGGTCCCACATCAGCCGTTCAAGACTGGGGCGTTTGATCCAAGACCGTTCATACATTTTGGTTATTTATGAGGATTTTCTTAATATTCACCGACAGGTTTTTTGTGCGGCCCTAGTCTGCCCGTTCAAACTAATGGACGGGCGAATGTCAACCGCCCATATCTCAGAGTCCTACGCGTATTAATCTCCCCAGACAATTATCCAGATGTTTGAATTATCACCGACAAGCTTAATACGGCTTAGATTGGACCGTTCTACGTTGAAGCGGTCGCTAAGGCGCCGTTCATCCCTCAGGGTCCGACGCCGGCCGTTTCGATCTGTTCGAGCGATAATTGGGCTAATTATTTGATTTAATTTAATTTCCACCGACAGGTTAAACGGTCTGAACATAACCGTTCAAGTCTTGAGCGGTCTATCGTTAGACCGTTCATCCATTCGATGGAGGTTTTTAAAATAGATTTTTATCCTTTTATGCACGGTTTTATCCCCGATTTGTTTTAATGATTTCTCCGTGGATAATTAACCATTTTTTATGCCGTTTCGACTGGATAAGAGATTATGATAATATCTATAATTTATCTTTTATAATCTCGGCCTAAAAATGTCTAAAAACCCTAATTTCGAGGCTGGCTTTCTAGGCTCTATAAATAGACCCTATGGCCGGACGTCGAAAAGGGGGGAGATTTTGGTCGAAGGCGAAGCCCTGCCGCATTTTTGAGTGACCTAGCACCAAGGAGGGAGGCTCTCTACGTCCGCACGAGCCTTCGGTTAAGGGAGTAGCCCAGTCTTCGTAATTCTTTCGTTCCGTAGCTTTTGCCGCTTTCCTTCATTGCATGCATCGTTTCTCCCCCACGTACCCTCTCCTTCTCATTATCATGCATACACCCACCCACGTTCTTGTCACCCTAGGGGTTTAAAACCCCCAGGTATCCCCCTTTCCATTTGATTATGTTTCATTCTTCTCACATGAACGCATACTACGTCATTTAGTTCTAATCTGGGTGTTCCTTCTGTGTCTTCACATTGTTTTGCAGGTCAGCACTTCATCAGCACGAGGCCCATCCCCTCTGGCCGGCCGGAGAGGGTGGAGGTCGAACCCTTTTCAACTTGCTGCGTGAAGGTATTGAGCGGTTGCACTCTGGCCGCTCAACTTAAGTGTGGTTCATCAACGGCCGTTCTTCATCGGAGTGCGGTCCCCGTAGTGCCTTCCATTCCACTGCAGCAGTTCCTCCCGCGTTCTCGCAGCGTCCCAGGGCGATCTATCGTGAGACCGCTCAACATCTGGCGGTCCTAAGGGAACCGTTCATCCCTCAGCGCTGCACTAAGGCGAGTGTCTCCCCACTTTCCAAGGTACGGCGTGTCCATCACGTACGGCATCTTGGTGGCGATCACGGTATTCTTCGTTGTTCCCTGTCTTCTCTTCTTCCTCTCACTTTCGTGGTTTGCCCGTCTCACGTCGTCCCACGCTCTTGATGCACTTTGACCCTTAGTGAGGGGAGAGAGGAGGAAAATATATGTCTACACTAGGATCTCCATCCTGGAGCTACTTCAAAGATCCACATCCCACCAGGCGGCATTGATGGAATATCTTCAAAAAGTCATGGTTAATGAGGACCTCCCCGTGGAGAAGATTTCGACCATCCTGACCCCAACAAACACACAACCGGCCATCATGTTCCACAACTACAAGCTCGCTCCCAAGGAGGCTTGGAAATATGCATTGTGCATTTCAATAAAAATTAATGGGGTATCCATAAACCCGTGTCTTGTGGACACGGGTGCATCCATAAATGTGATCTCCATGGACACCCTTCAGTTGTGTGGGGTCAACGAGGAACAAATAAGACCTTCATCGATCACGGTCACGGCTTATGACAATAGCAAAAGGTCGCCGCAGGGGATGATTATTCTGAAGGCAGAATTAGGCCCCATGTCAATTCCCACGGAATTCCATGTCCTCGACATGGACCCCACATTCAAGGCTATACTGGGTCGCCCTTACATCGAAGCCATGGACGCTGTGCCTTCCACCAACCATCAGTGCCTGAAGTTTCCTTACAATGGGAGGATTATTAAAGTGGTCAGTACACCTGTCCTTCACACAGTGGATGCTATCAACACCTCTCTACCCTCTGTTTGGCCATTTCATCGGCCCATATTGTCATTACTGGACGTACGTGATCTATCTCACGTTCCACTAGCACCAAAGGAGCAGGCCAGGGCAACCACAACATCATATCTCCCTTTTCACTCCCAAGGGTGGGAGATTATGAGGAACATCGGCTACCAACAGGGTAAAGGTCTGGGCGCACAGTTACAGGGTAGGCTCAAACCACCAAAGGAAATTAGGCCAAACCGCAGGTTTGGCCTAGGCTTCAAAGGACCGTTCAAGGCGGATTGGAAGCCCCTCACATGGACTCTATCAAACCACTTCAACAGAGGGCCCGTTGTTCAGATGGGAGATTACCCACGAGAAGCATATGGGGGATCACATGCTGTATATTTGGCTGAAAAATGTCCGAGGATCACCAAAAGAGGCAAGATCAAAGATCTGGAATGCGAGTGGAACAAATGGTTCGACATACGGGACATTTCTGTTGCACTGGAAAGGATGTTCTCGTCTCCGCAGCATGAAGGACCACCGTTGATCTCCGGAATACCAGAGAATATTACCACTCTTGCCAAGGTTCCAAACTATCCTCGTCCTCGCCAGAAGGACCCTGTCATCGACGGATCTTCATCCATCCTCAACATTACCGTCGACGGCTCATTAGCCGCCATCTTCTCCATCCACTCGTCTCAGCCTTTGCTGATATTTTCTTCCTAGGCCAGATAGTTGTCTGATGATCTTCCCAGGTCCCCTTCTTTGCTTACATACCTATGCGGGCTTTTCAACCCGCGCCAGGTCTTCAACCATGATCTGCTCTATGAGCCTCGCAATCCTCTAGCCATAACCACTTTTCTCTCTCCTTCGATCTCTTTTCACTGTTTTATCATCAAAAATGAAAACGAAAAAAAAACGTCAATTTTCAAACTCCTCAACAACACATCTTCGTTGAGGAAACCTCCTACATCTCCCACGGGCGCGTCCCGCCCTACGGACCACCCGTCCAAGGTCCGATGAGCGACCTTTTCTACCCCTCCTCTGAGGGGTCTTCTCCTGTACATTCTACACCATCCTCTTCATCTTCCTCTTCTTCTGTAAATATTGTAAGTCAATCTAGGAATGATAGGTCAAGGGTAGTACCTAGGAAGATATCCAAGGGTAGGCAGATCCCTCGTCGATTCCTTCTGGATTTAGCCGCCAGGTGTCAAGCCCTCCTTGCCATCCCCCAGTTGTTAGAAAATCCCATCCAGCTACGGGAAATAGAATGTGAGGGCGACTGTGCATTTGATGAAGGGTATGGAGTCTACGAGATCAGGGATAAAGATTGCCCCACTGACGATGAGGGTGAAGAATATGAGGATGCGGCGGGCGCATACGCTAGTGGAATGAGGAGATTCGACGAGCCGTCAACCACCGTAGAAGAATCCACCAAAGAAGTCAACTTGGGAACTGAGGAAGACCCTAGGGTCATCCTCATAAGTGACAACCTACCACCCTCTGAAGAAAAGGCATTAATTGAAGTTCTCAAAGAATATAAGGACACGTTTGCATGGAGCTACGAGGATATGCCGGGTCAAGATTCAACCTTGGTCGAACACCGTTTAACCCTAAAACCAGGGTCCGTCTCGGTAAAATAATGGTTAAGGCGTTTCCACCCTCAAATGGCTTTGAAAATGAAAGAAGAGGTCGATAATCTCCATAAAGCCAGGTTCATTAGAGTCATTCTTTATCCTCAATGGGTGGCGAATATTGTCCCGGTCATGAAGAAAGATGGGAAAGTCAGGATTTGTATCGACTTCTGGGACCTTAACCGCGCGTGTCCAAATGATGATTTTCCCTTGCCTCACATTGATGTGTTGATTGATAACACGGCAGGCTACGAAACCCTCTCATTCAAGGATGAATTTTCAGGATACAATCAAATTCGTTTGACAGAAGAGGATCAGGAAAAGGCGTCATTCACTACCCCTTGGGGAACATATTGTTACGTGGTCATGCCGTTCGGATTAAAGAATGCTGGAGCTACTTACCAAAGAGCGATGATGGCCATATTTCAAGACATGATGCACATATACCTGGAAGTGTATGTGGATGACTTGTTGGTGAAATCAAGGACCAGGATGGAACATCCAGAAGTTTTGGCTAAGGTCTTGCAGAGGTCAAGGGAATTCCAATTGAAAATGAACCCGAAGAAGTGTGTGTTTGGTGTGTCGTCGGGTAAATTGCTGGGGTTCATTCTGAGTAAAAGAGGGATCGAGATAGATCACGACAAAGCCAAGGCTATCAGGGATATGCCGCCTCCCAAGAATTTGAGGGAAGTCCGAGGTTTAATCAGGAGGTTGTAGTTTATTCGTCTGTTTGTGTCCCAACATTCACAAAGGTGTAGACCTCTCTACGAGTTGACCAAGCCAGGAGTAGAATTCCACTGAAATTCTAAATGTCAGAAAGCTTTTGAAGGGTTGAAGGAATATTTGGCTAGTCCACCCGTTCTCATTCCACCCAAACCAGAAAAACCTCTGATCCTTTACGTCTCAGTCTTGGATGACTCCGTGGGAGCCGTCCTCGCACAAGCTGATGAAGAAGGTAAGGAACGGGCAACCTATTACTTGTCCAAACTTCTCAATCCCTGTGAGCAGAAGTACACCGTCATGGAGAAAACCTGTGCTGCCCTCGTTTGGGTAGTGCAGAAATTGAAGCACTACTTCTTGGCTCATGAGGTCCACTTGATTGCTCGAATGAATCCTATCAAATTCCTTCTGGAGAAATCCATCCTTACGGATAGGCTAGCACGCTGGCAAAGTTTTCTCTCTCAGTTTGACATCACCTACATCCAGCAAAAGGTGATTAAAGGCTATGCCATAGCCGACCATTTCGCTCACCATCCTCTTCCCAAGTTCGATCCCGTCCAATCAGAGTTTCCAGATGACGAACTAATGTCCGTCAACCAATCAGATGAGCCAATGTGGATGCTATATTTTGATGGAGCTCTGAATTCTCAAGGGAGAGGAATCGGTGTCGCCCTCCTGTCGCCTGAAGGCCTCACATTCCCATTGGCATACCAGCTCAA
Source organism: Amorphophallus konjac (assembly GCA_022559845.1). Classification (NCBI taxonomy): domain Eukaryota; kingdom Viridiplantae; phylum Streptophyta; class Magnoliopsida; order Alismatales; family Araceae; genus Amorphophallus; species Amorphophallus konjac. Next base: position 61,088,247 of record CM040120.1, on the reverse strand, counting down.
ATTTCTAGTTACCAACAATATAGCCGAATATGAAACTCTTCTAGCTGGCCTAGAACTCGCTCATTCTTTTCGTATCACTGAGTTGCGAGTCGTAGGTGATAGTCAACTCATCCTTCGCCAGGTGCTCACTAAATATCGCACTCGCGATCCCAAACTCAAGCCATACCAAGAACTCACTGCTGCCTTTGCCAAACTGTTCACCAAACTGATCTTTGTTCATGTCCCTCGTCATCAGAATATTCTCGCCGATGCCCTCGCCTCATTGGCACCATCCATAAGGTTCCCTCTATGAAGATGGTTTGAGTCCATTTCCATCTACAAACTTCACGTTCCTGTAATCGATGATGCTTCCTATGTAAATATCAAAGATAGGATAGCAAGGAAGATCCTGCAGGAAGATATCCTTGAGAAGAGGGAAATCATGTTGGCAGAGGCTGAAGAAGAACTGGCTGATGAAGAGAAATCATGGTTCTATGAAATCGTCAAATACTGCCAAGATTAGTCTTATCCTGAAGGGGCCACCACAGAGGACAAGAAAGTCACAAGAAGGGTGGCTCAGAAATACACATTGGTTGGAGGTCTACTCTATAGGAGGAGCCTTACTGGTATTCTGTTAAGATGTCTTGGTGACAATGAGGTTTGGAAATGTGTAGAGGAGACGCACTCGGGTGTGTGCGGTGGCCACGTGAATAGTCAGATGCTCGCCAAAAAGATCATTCGGCAAGGCTTTTACTGACCCACTATGGAAGAGGATTGTGATGTCTATGTCCGTAGGTGTGTCAAGTGTTAACTTCACGCCGATAAAATCCATTCACCATCTTCCTCACTTTATCCAATATCCTCCCCGTGGCCTTTCTCCATGTGGGCATTCGACATCATTGGTCCCCTAGGTGATCCCAATTCCCTCACCAAGCAGAAATCTTTCATCCTTACTGCGACGAAATACTTCACCAAATGGGCCGAAGCCGAAGCTTACGCGGAAATCAAGGCATCAACAGTCTACAAGTTCATCATGAAGAACATCCTCGCCAGATTCGGTGTCCCAAGCACAATCGTCACCGACAATAGGCCACAGTTTTTTTCTCAAGACCTACAGGACCTCTGCAAAAGGTACGCAATTACATTGCATCATTCATCGCCTTATTACCCACAAGGTAACGGCCAAGTGGAGGCCACTAATAAAACATTTCTCAAAATCATCAAAAAAACCTACGAGTCTAGTAAGTTTTCAGACTAGCCAGAAAAGCTTATCAAAGCTCTATGGGCCTATCGCACTTCAATCCGTACCCCCACCGGGTAGACTCCGTTTGCCCTTACCTATGGTATGGAAGCGGTAGTCCTGTACGAGACTCTGATCCCTTCTCTCAGGGTACAATTGGACGAGGAATTTCCCTTCGACGATCGTCGTTATTCACTCCTCGCCCAGTTGGAACTCTTGGATGAGAAGCGGCTGGCCGCTGCCGAACACGCGCGTGTGTATCAAAATAGACTCGCTCGCTTTTACTAAAAGAAAGTCGTTGAGAGAAAATTCAAAGTCGGTGAGATGGTCGTAAAAAGAAGTTTTGTCAAACCTAGAGGGCCGCGTTCTAAGCTCCAACCCAATTGGGAAGGACCATTTGTAATTCAAGCCGTGTACCCTGGCAACGCCTACAAGCTAGTCAACGCCGAAGGGACCGAGTTATCCCACCCTTGGAATGGGCTTTATCTTAAGAAATACTACCCTTAGCACAAAATAAAAAAAAATGATGAAAAGATAGAAAACATCAAAAACAAAGAAATATTGAAAACCACTAAAAATATGGAAAATTCAAAATGCCAATGCCTGGTGGTCACCATGTAGTCAAGTCACTACATCTAACCTTCATGTTAGGATAGGGCCCATTAAGACTTGGTAGGCACCGGGTCTTAGTTTGCCAGAACCGTGGAGATCCCTGTCCGGCCACGTCGGCCTATGCTCGTTCGAAGGAAGCTAACATGTGCTCACTTATGTATTTTATTCAAAGAAGGTCGGTAGCATCACCTACGGTGGGGCCCCACCCAGAAGATCTCCGGAAGCTGTAATCTTTATTCTTTTCTCTTCGACCAAATGAGACAGTCGGCGCCCTTAAAACGCTGAGCATGAGAAACCGAAACTCAAACCCCAACGGCAAAAGTAGGATCCATTTCCTCGAGCATCGATTAGAGCACAAGAAGAGGGCAGTGTCCCCGCAGGCATACGAAAGAGAGCCCACAAACGTCAAACGACTATATCTCCCTCACAAAAAGAAATACAAAATCAAAATCAAGAGCCTGGTCGTGACCGTGCCTGATGCGATAAAAGGAACCCCTCAAAGCAAAAGTTCGAATCCATAAAAGGGGGGGGGGGCTATGGAATGTAAATGCTCGAGATTTGGTCCGAAGTTGTCCGAAAGGAAAGAGTTAATGGGCCCTTATTCGCTCGCCGGGTTAACGGCTTTGCCGGTCCTCTCAGGAGGTTTATCCCCTACACTCTTCCTTCTCCCTCTAAAGATGAAGGTTCGATGGAGTTTCTGAAGGGTGAAAACTACCCAGGGTCTGCGACCTTATTTTAATATACACATTTGGTTGCCTACTTTGAAAAGTAAAAGCTATCGCTGCGAAGGAGTCTCCGTGTTTCTGGCTGGTCAAGACCCCTGTTTACCGCCTTGATGTCTTCTTGCTTAACCTTGGGCTTAGGCCAATGCAAGCGTGTCACCTATGGGTGCGACGGCGTCTGATTCCGGGTCAGCGTCGCGCGGTTGGTCGTTAGGGTTCCAGGGTGTTCCATCATATACCATCTAGAGTTGTGAGGAAACAGACCCGGGTCGGGTAAATCATTTACCTCAAACATCTTTTGGGTGAATCCCTGTGGTCGGAAGCGACTGGGAGCCTAAGCATGGCATGACGGTATTGTCATCAGGGTAAGTCTTAGCCAGCGGGATCATCATTCGAGGGGTCTAGAGGCCCAAATCAACCTAGATGTGCACTTAGGATACCTGGGAGGTGAGTAAGAAACCCCTGTTCTCACGTTGGTTAGGTGCCATTTGGGTGCTTGCCAGGCGTTAGCAACAAAAAATTGAAATGATAAAAGTAACAAAAAAAATGGAAAAGAGAAAATGTACATATTTGCAAACAAAAAAAATATCTTTTTTATGATAAAACAAAAAAATGCCAAATATAAAAAAGAAAATAAATCAATTTTGCATGATTGCATTTGCGTGCAGCATCTCACTTTTAATACCGCTTGCATTCGCGTGTTTGCCTGTCGCATTTATCATCACTGCATCTTTCTCTTGCCTTCCTTAAATAAAGGCTTGGCCCCTTGACCAGTTATCAAGGGCAGTCAATGTGGCCATTTGCTTATTGAGCAAGGGGCCAAGTCAGAACAGAAATTCTGATTTGTTTGTTTCAGTGATGTGTGCAGGGATTCGAGGCGACAAAAGTAAAAGTGAAAACCAAACAGACCAAACCTTGTATTTTATTCCAAAAACCAAAAAAAAAAATTACATCAAGTTCCGCCCTCTCTCTCTGCATTACTCGTCCCACTACTCTCCGGGCAAAACGCTCTCAAGGGTGCTACCCAACTGCGAAAAGCGGTACTCCTACCACTCTGTACTCCCCTTCCTATTCCCACACCCCGGCGTTGATCCACGGAAACAGCAGAGAAGCTACCAACATGAAAGCCACGCTCTCGTGCTCTTCCGTAGCGCTCCTCACCATCTCTCAGCCACTGTTCAGCAAGACCAAGGCTGGTTCGGAGTTCGAACAACTGGGCCTCCATGGCCCTTCGTTCCTCCCTTTAAGTCAATCTATTGGCTCTTTCTCTCTCTGCGTCTCTTTCTCTCTCTGCCCGTTCTCTCTCACGGTCTTCCCTCTCCAACTGGAGAGTGATCCTCAGTTCCATAACATCCCTGGAAGAGTCGTCATCAGGATGATGCCGCAGTTCCCTCTCTAGTTCTGCTATCCTAGCCTCCCTCTGCGTAGCTTGGGCAAGCACTTCTTCCATCTCCTTTTCCTGCCGAGTGTACCATCTCAGATACGCGATAAGGCGTAAACAAAGAGAACTCAACACTGAAACTTTTACCTGTATACAGAGCATCCCTTCTGCCTCCGCAGCACGCTGCGTGGCGTGAGCAAGTTGCTCATGAAGCAAGTCAAGTTCTGAGGTGGGAATCCACAAGCTGGAAGAGGCACCACCTACTCTCATCGCTGGGGAAGCCGCGCCAATCTGGGCATGCTACGACCGCGTGAATTAGCAGCCAACATCTGGAATCTGGGGTTTTAATTAGGAACGCACTGTACACCTACCGAGGCGCTCGTAGCTCCGCGGGCATCGCCCAACCGTTGCTCCATCTCTGCCAAGCGAGTTCGTAAAGTTGCTATCATCATATCACGGATATCCTGCAGCCATACGAGTCAGCATTTCCACCAGAAAACCAAAAAAAGGGAGAAAGAAGAAAAGAGAAAAAGGGGAGACCTACCTCCGCGAGTCCCCGGGGTTGGAACCGCTCTGCGTACTTTGTCCTATATAGATGCAAGTAGTCCTCGCTATCCCGCGCATGTGATTCTACAATCATGCCACCACGTTGCCAGTCTTCATACTGTTCAGGGAACCGCACGCGCCAGTCAATGCAGGTTGCCGGTCCCCGCGTCTTTCTCCCGACGCGAGGTGGCGCAGCCGTATCCACCCATTCTTGAGCCAGTCCTAAAGTCCTCATAACCAATCGTAGCCGAAGCGACTCGATTTCATTCAGGCAGTGCATCCACAGTTCCCGTCCAAACCGGGCACGACTTGCTAGAACCCACGGCTGGTCGGCATCGACCATGTCTGAGTAGGGTCTCCAGTTTACCATCGCTGCAGGGAACTCCTGTAGCTCCCGCCTTAGCACCACTAGTTGGTAGGTTAGGGGTGCCGCACTCATGATGGGTTGCCACCGTCTGGCTAGCGGCACCATCGCGGGTCGCCAATGCCGCGCTCTCCCCATCGGGAGGTAATAATAGCTCCACAACTGCTTTGGCACATGTCGTCAATATCTTACAAAAACAAAAACAAAAAAATATAAAACAAACAAAACCAAAAATACCTGGATGAATGGTGTGAAACCACTCACAGTCATCTCACGATCCGCTTCTTGGAACAGGCCTGCAAACAAGTGTGCCAGCATGGCACCTCCCCAGGCATAGTATCCTACTCTTTCAAGGTCTGATAGAAGCTCCAGGAAGCGACATTGGATACCGTCCCCTTTCGAGCTCAGTACCAGTCTCCCCAAAAGGAAGAGGAGAAATCTCCTCAATTCTATGTTGCATCTTTCCCAGTTGCCGAAATCTGTGCAGTACACGGCATGGCATCCTATTTCCATCCTTTCCATGAACTCTTCTGAGGATTCATCATCCCGCCGACGAGTGTCGGTGAGCCCTAATTCATTCATGAGGGACGCCCTAGCTACCGACCTATTTTTCTGACCATCTAGGTCCAAACCCAGTAGCTTCCGAGCACCTTCTCGGTAATCCGCATAAGTGACCCCGGTCACTGCCTCGCCCTCCACCTTCAGGCTTGTGATCCGGACCACATCCTCCAAGCTGGGCACCATGTGCCCCCAGGGCATCTGGAATGCCCGGCTCACTGGGTCCCATCTCTCACACAAGGCTTGGATCAGGACCAGGTCGAGCGGGATCGGCTCGATCCGAAGAAAGGTGCCAAATCCCATTACGTCTAGCCTGGCCTTCTGAAAATCCGGGAGACCCCTGTATGCGGCCACTGCTAACTCCCATGAAATGTGTGATTTCATCACACTCTATGCGTGCATAAGAAATGGAGAAGGGTGTTGTCAAGAGGAAGGAAGAAATAATAAGAAAAGGGCAGGAAAGCTCAGCTTACGAGTTGTGATTGGGCCCTTTCGCTGAAGTGCCCTTCGAGGTCCGAAAGCCTCTTGGAACTACTACCACTGGACCTGCTTCTCTTCGAGGAGTGGGAAGATTCGCCCTCCATCCATCTCTCGGAATTTTGAACTCCTCCTCTCCCGTGAGACCTTGTACTCCTCGAGTTAGCTCTCGATATACCTGGGAGGATAAAAGGGACAAGAATTTATAGAAATGGAAGGAGTGCAGGCCAAGATTGCCTCCATCACCTTTAATGATAGCCCTCGCGATGAGGCACCTACCATGCGGTCTCGTGTGTCACTTCACCGCTCGCACAGGGTGATTGATTGGACGAAGAATATGACGACTAGCCCCCTATGTTGTCTAGGGATACCCTATCATGTTTTGGAGGACGTCCGCAAAATTTGACACAACATCCGGGAAAAGGGACCAGGGCCGTCATTATTGGCTTCGACGGCAGATTCCCATGAAAAATGGTCACAACAAGACGCGATTATCCACTTGGGGTGGAGTCTCGGCAGACCCATCACATGGGAACAGTGCAAAGGAGAAGAAATGTAGGGAAGAAGGAACGCACAAGAGAACAAACAAGCAGCAGAAAATTAAATCACTCCATTCATAATTCTACATAAGCTATCATAAGCATCACACTCATAGAGAGGAGGCGGGTCCACTAGCTCGCCAACTCTTGCCATTATCTTCATGCTCGTCCCTCTAGGCATCCATCTCCTCTCCCCTGAGGTGAGGGTCCCTCAGAAGCCTCCTGGATCCTCGTGCAGTAGCACTCGCCTCGCCTCGTGGCGCCGGCTCCATAGCAATGACTCGCTGCTCCTTCCCTAGCGTAGCGAAGAAGCCACTAGCGGCAAAGCGACCAGACTGGCGTAGTCACTCCCCGAACTCTAGCGCTCTCTTAGAGCGCGTCTCCATCCCTCCTAGCCTCTGCACGACGGCCTGAAGGCCCAACTGGAGCTCCCTCACTTGGGCCCCCAAGGCCCTCCACTCGGTCTGATCCCGCTGACGCTCGGCCCTTCTCTCGGATCTCTCTCTCTCTGCCTCTCGCCTCGTCATCTGCAGAAGAACCCTTAACTCCAGGATGTCTGGAGAAGGTCTCTCCTCACCGCGATGTCGCAGCTCTGCTACAGTCGCCACCCAGGCATCACGCTCCTCTTCCGCCCGGGTAGCCCGAGCCACCGCATCGGCAAGTTGCTCCCGGAGGGAGGCAATCTCAAGAAAAGGGGCTGAGGAACTGGAAGATGCGCCGCCAGTCACTCCCACCATCGCTGTCTGCTGAGCACGCTAGAACGAACAAACAACAGCAGTCAGCTAAGCTCCACATTTAAAAACAAAAAATGTAGCACTTAGCTTACCAGGAGTGACAGTTCCTGTTGAGTGGCGGCTAGCTGCCGCCTGACCTCGGCTAATTGGGCACGCGAGCCGTTGACGTCGTGCGTATCCCCGGCTTGGGGAAGCCCCGCATAACTCTCTCTCTGCTGTTGCAGGAAGTCGGCACTGTCCTTCACCAATACGCTTCCTTGCTGTCCAGGGAGACGTATGCGCCAATCCTCGAGCTTCGCCTTGTCGTGACTCTCCTTCCTGACGCGGCTCGGCTCGTCTGCACTCGCCCACTCATCGGCCAGGCCCAGGGTCCTCGCCATGTCCTGCACCAAGAAAGAAGGGCCTCGCATCATAACAAAGAACGCGTCCCCTGTCTAGGACGCGTCCATCATTTGAGTGCAACACTCGCCAAACCCTTTCCCCCCTTGCACGGCTCGCTTCAAAACTCAAAATGGATCAAAAGAGTAAGAGATCGGAGGACCTACCAGACCGTGTTCACCTCCTTCCATGACATAGGGCCCCTCGGGTCCCTCGGGGGCCCGAAGCGGCCCTTCCTCCTCCATGGACACCGTTCCGTGCTCTTGCGTGTCCCTCCTCAGGCGAGGAGTCCCACGTCCCTCTCCACCTTCGCCGTGGTCCAGACCGCCGAACTCCATCGATCGAGGGGAAGAAGACAAAGACGGGCGAGCGAGTTTCGGGGGAAGGCGAGCTCGATTGCGGGTAGGGCACGGGAGAAGAAAGGCCACCCGGCGCTTTAAATTTGAATTCGAGGATTAAGACGCGTCCTCGCGCCTGGACGCGCCCAAAAAAGGGAGAAAGGAAACAGGATCCCTCCGTGCAAGGCATAGTTCCCTGCTTTTCAGGGCAAGGTCTCGTGAAGCGTACCTCGAAACAACTTGGTGCAAAAGAAGAAAGTGTGGGAGAGAGAAAGTACACACAACACAACGAAACCATTTCATTTCATATAATAGTCGAAAGTACATCATGCAGTAAGGAGGGTGGAGTGTACAAGTAACTCTCTAACTCTCGCCATCACCGTCCTGGTCATCTCTCTCCTCCCTCCTCTAACGGGGATCCCTAGGGGGCCTCTGCGACCTCTGTGAACCCTGAGAAGCCGTGCTCGCCTCCCCAGGTGGCACCATGCCAGCCTCCAAGGTGCGGCGATGCTCCTCGGTCGAAGAAACTAGAAAGCTACCCACGGAAAAGGAACCAGACTGACGAAGTCGCGCCCCGCACTCCTTTGCCCTCTGATACCGCTCCTCACTCTCCCGAAGTCTCCCCTCCGCCGTGCCAAGACTCAGTCGGAGCTCCCTCACCTGGGCCTCCAAGGCCCTCCTCTCGTCCCAATCTCTATGTCGCTCTGCCCTCCTGTACTCCCTCTCTTTCTCTATGATCTCCCTGTCCCTGTCCCTCTCTCTCTCTAGGATCTCCCTATCCCTCTCCCTCTCTCACTCTAGGATCTCCCTATCCCTCTCCCTCTCCTCTCTCTCTCATCGCCTCTCTCCTCGACAGCTGGAGGGCAATCCGCAGATCCACCACGTTACGAGGAAGCTTCTCAGCCTCCCGTCGCCGCTCCTCCTCTAGCTCCGCAATCCGGGCATCACGCTCTGCCACCCAGGCATCACGCTCCTGCTCGGCACGAACAGCACGGGCCAGGGCCTCCCAAATCTCGGCCACCTGTCCAAACACGCATGCACCGTAAGAGAGCAGTGATAGAAGGAAAGCAGCTAGAAGGAGAGTCAGGGTCAGGCAGACACTCACTCAAGCCTCGCGGTCACGCTCGGCCTCCTCAACCCGAGCCACCGCATACGCCAGCTGCTCCTGAAGGACAGAGATCTCCGATGGAGGGCCCCACGAACTGGAACCCGCACCACCAGCCGTCTCGGCTGCTGCTGCCTGGTGGACCCGCTGAAACACGGGGCAAACGATAGTTAGAGGCTAAGCATCGAAATCCAGGTCACAAAAAATGCATTGCATGGACTCACCAGGATCTCCAACTCCTGTCGGATGGCCACCAACTGCCGCTTGGCGTCCGCCAACTAGGCCCGCAGGTCGGCGATCATGTCGTCACGAGCATCCTGCATTGCATATAAGTTAGTATCACATGCATATACACATAGAAGAATGAAGCATTTTCATTTCACACTTACCCCTGCCATACCACCGAGGGAGAGGCGGTCCCCGTACGTAGCTCGATACCGTCTCATGTAGTCTGTGCTGTCCTGTACATGGGACACCACTGGGACCCCGCCCTGCTGCCAGTCCTGGTACTGTGCTGGGAAGCGCGTGCGCCAGTCCATGATCTTCGCCTTCCCCTTGGTCTTCCGCCCGATGCGGACCGGCTCATCTACATCGACCCACTCTTGGGCCAGCCCCAACGTCCTCATAACCAGCCTCAGCCGAAGCGGCTCGATCTCGTTCAAGCAATGGACCCACACGTCCCGCCCGAAATGAGGAAGACCCGCTACAACCCAGGGCTGGCCGGCGTCGGCCATACCCAGGTAGGGCCTCCACACCACCAACATCATCATACATACATTATACTAGTTGCCATTAGGTCGCATGCATAAAAAATACAAAGAAATCATACGCATCATACCATAGCCTCGGGGTACTCGCTCAACTCCCGACGAAGTGACGCCAGTTGGTAGCTGTGTGGTGCCGCTACCACGACCGGCCTCCACTATCGCGCTAGAGGAACGGCTCTCCTGTTCCCCTGCCTGGCCCTCCCCATCGGGAAGTAGTAATAACTCCACACCTGCATCCATCATACATCATTAGCATGAGTAATTACATATTTAACTATGGTAAAATGCATAAATAAATTATGTACCTGGAGAAAAGGTGTGAAGCCGCTGACTGTCGTCTCCCTCTCTGAAGTCTGGGAGAGATCAGCAATCAAATGGGCAAGCAGAGCCGCTCCCCACGCGTAGTGCCCCACTCTATCAAGGTCCGCCAGGATCCCGAGGAAGCGGCAGTGGATGCCGTCACCCTTCGTACCCAGCAGAAGGCGGCCCAGGAAGAAGAAGAGGAACCTCCGGAGGTCTAGATCCACCAGCTCCCGCTCGCTCGGGTCCTGGGTGAAAGCTGCATGAGCGTCTCCCTCGAGTCGTGCCAGAAACTTCGCTCCAGTCTCGCTAACCAGCTGGCGTGGGTCACCGAATCCGAGCGCCTCCATGATCTCCACTCGGCCAACTACCCGGCTGTCTCTGTCAGTCACGCTCGTCTCTAACCACAGCAGGTCCAGGGCACTCTCTCGGTAGTCGGGGTAGGTGACCCCGCTGACTGCCTCTCTGTCAACTCGTAGCCCGGTGATCCGAGCTACATCCTCTAGTGTCAGCACCATGTGCCCCCAGGGCATCAGAAACGCCCGGCTCGGCGCGTGCCACCGCTCCCTCAACGCCTGAATGAGAGGAAGGTCGAGCCGGAAGGGCTCGATCCTAAGGAAGGCTCCAAAACCTACGGCGTCCACACGCGCCCTCTCGAAGTCCGGCAGCCCACAGTACGCTGCCACCACTAGGGACCAGCTGATCCGGCTCTTCATCACGCCCTGCACACCACAAAAAAAATAAACAAAAAGGAACACATCAGCATCATGGATAATAATAAACAACAACATTGTACATAATATTTACTTATTTTTACTTATTTTAAATATATATATATATATATATTTAAAGGCGTCCAACCCCCCGGATGCTTTCTTTTTATTTTTATTTTAACAAAACAAAAAAAAATAAATAACCAAAAATAAAAATAAAATATATTTTATGATGAAGGCGTCCACCCATGTGGACGCCTCATTATTTTTAATTTTCATAATAACCCAAAAAATAATAATAATAAATAATAAAAATAAAATAAAAAAGAATGTTGGAGGCGTCCAGGCCCTGGACGCCTCCTTCCCCCACTCCCCGGCCTTCTCCACTGGCTCTCGGCCGCCTGTTTAGCATATTAAACCAATAAATTGGGGTTCTGAGGGGCTTACCGGGTCATGCTCATCCTCTCCCGCATCGCCAGCACCCGCAGGATCCTCCACGGCCAAAGGAGGCGCCTCCTGTCCCGTGGCTATCTCCTCTTCCGCAGTAATCTCCTCTCCTGTGGCAGCCTCATCTGCATGATTCCTCGACCTCCTCGGACGACGAGCCCGTCGTTTCCGCCTCTCCCCGCCCTGGCTCGGGCCTCCTTGCTCCATTGGAACTGGGAATGGGTCGTTTAGAGTGAACAAGTCGTCAGAATGAACAGTAGAAGTGGAAAGGGGGGTGAGGCCCCCCCTTTATATAATAAATCACCCTTTTTTGGGGCGTCCAGACGCCTGGACGCCCCCACTTTTTCTTTATTTTTTTGAAAATTCAAAAAAATTAGGGGCGTCTAGGCGCCTGGATGCCCCCAAACAAAAAATTAAACAAAATAAAAAAATAAAAACTAGGGGCGTCCAAGCCCTTGGACGCCCCCAAATAAAAAATAAATAAATAAGAAAAAAGAAAAATTGGAGGCGTCCAAGCCTCTGGACGCCCCCCATTAAACATAAAATTTTATATATATATATTTACATATGATCATATTATGAATAAATAAGTACATAAAAAGAAAGAAAACAGAAAAACGGAAAAACGGAAAAATAAAAATCATAACAAAGGGAACGTGGTCCAAAACATCAAAATGCCAGATTTTATTCCATCAGAAAGTAGAACGAGCTACATCAGGGGCTTAGGCGCCTTAGGCCTTAACTTCCCCAGTTCGGTTACATAAGCTCTCCACAGCTCGCATTCTTCCCCCACATGCGCTAAGGCCTTTCCCGCAACACTTGTCTTCCAGGGTGCTTTGACGGCCTTCGCTTCCTTCGCATCCGCTTCAGTGCCCAACTCTCTCTTCTTCAAAGGAACGATGCCAGTCGGTAGTGGGAACGAATGACGTGGAATGCCGATCTGGAGGCAGCACCGATGTGCGTTGTAAAGAACAAACTCGGTCGCACCAATCAGTTGGAGATCTACTTCACAAGAAGACCTCATGAGGAGCTCAAGCGAGAGTAGACGTGCCGGTGCGCAAGTGAAGAAGCTTTGTGTCACGGTGCGAAAGTAAGACCGCCAGTCTTCGCGTTTCTTCAGCCACGGAACACGGTTCGCTACAGTGCCACCGAAGCCTAACACGTCGGCTATATGATAAAGGGGGCTTTGTTGGAAGAGCTTCGAAGCGGTTGGCATTCCCTCACAGTGATGAAACTTGAAATACAAATCCAGCCAGCAATTCAGGACAAGTGCGCAACCAAAAGGAGGCTTACCCATGCTCAAGGCAGTAAGGCCACTATATAGGTAGGCAAGGACAGCGGGTCCCACCCTCTTTCCACGCCACATCCCGCAGATAGCACTCAGTTGGTCTTCCTCCACCATGTTGTCGGTATAAGGAAACAAGAGAGCACCCGCCAGACAAATGGTGAACCCTTTCATGATTCCCTCCAAATAGTCATCGTCTGGTAACCCTCTCAGGGCCTCCATGACCCATTCCGCGAGCTTTTGCAAATCAATTCCCTTTTGTGTACGAACCTTTCGGGCTGCATCGGGCGGCATGAAGCTTCCAAGGACGCTTTCGGAAGTCCCCCGTGTCAGCATCCGCATAGCCTTCACCTTCCCGTCACTCTTGAATTTCTTCAATCCGAGCAGAAGTTCCACCTCCTCGAGGAGGGGGGGAAGGTTACTGATGGTGAGAACTCGCTAAAGAAGCGAAAACCACTGAATACCATCGGTCTGTGCTAATCTAACCATACACATGTAATGCGTCACGAGATGGGTTTACATCAAGAAAACCCAAGAACCTCTGGCTGGGTAGCTATTCTATGGACTGCCAATGCAAATGGCACAGACTGGGACCACCAATTGCGCGAAATGTGGAAAACAAGGTTACGGGCTCATTGGGTCTGGGCGGCCAACCCACTAGCTGCCCACTCTCCTAGGTGGCCACAGTGGTGGCTGCCACCCTGTGGCCAAGGTGGCCAGACCCCTGGCAGCCCAGCAAGCCTGGGCGGCCAGAGGTTAGGCTGCCCAGCACCATAGGCTGACAGGCATGGGCGGCCCAACCAGTGCCTGCCCCCAGGCACTTGGGCGGCCACTCCCCTGGCCGCCCAGGCACTTGGGCTGCAAGAACATTGGCTGCCCAGTGGGGCTTCACTTTGGGCGGCCACCCCTCTGGCCGCCCAGCTCCCCTGGGCGGCCTGCATGGGGTCCCCTCGAAGGATCACCCCCGGAGGCTCATTCCCATGCCTGACGTGTTGGGTTCATTGCACTCCCTCTTTGTCTTTGATAATGGTTTTGATGATAACAAAATATTGTGTGCGTTGTGTGTATATAGAGTGACATACGTGTGGTCAAGTGTTGTGGCAAATGAGCTAATATGTTGCATCTTCTTTTGTAGGTTGTTGCATTTCACATGGCTGCATGGTATGCAGTTATTTATTTTTGAATGAGAAATGTGTTTCTGAAGCATCATGCTTATGTTGATTCTTATATTTCTATTCAAAGCATTGTTTGAATGGAGGCTTTTAAGAAGCTAGTCTGATTTGAATCAGAATGTGCATCGACCTGTTATAGGTTGTTTCATAATGTGCATTGACCCATAGAAATGTGCATCGACCTGTCAATGGGCTGATACACAATGTGCATCGACCTATCAGAATGTGCATTGACCTATTATAGGTCGTTTCTTCATTATGCATTGACCTGTTATAGGTTGCTTCTTCAATGTGCATCGACCTGTCAAAGTTGGTTCTTCAATGTGCATCGACCTGTCAAGGTCATTTCTTCAATGTGCATCGACCTGTCTTGGTGTTTTACAAATGTGCATCGACCTATATAAGCTTGCTTCAATATGTGCATCGACCTGTGCTGGGTTGATTAATCATGTGCATCGACCTGATTATAGGGTTCTTCAAAATGTGCATCGACCTGTGCAAGGTTGATTGATCATGTGCATCAACCTGATTATAAGGTTTTTCACTATGTGCATCGACTTTTCAAATGTGCATTGACCTTGTCTACACATGCATAGACCTTGGTCCTTCATATGGTTAGACCTGTATTTTACATGCTTAGACTTGTGCTTTATATGCATAGACTTGGATCCCTTATATGCATCGACCTGAATTCATAATGTGCACCGACCTGTGTAAGCTTGTTCAATATATGCATCGACCTACTTCGAATGTGCACCGACCTGTGTTAGCTTGCATTGGACTGAACTAACTGAACTTGGAAGTTTTGAACTGAACATGCATTTATGAATGGCTTGAATTGTGAATTGACTCGTTATCTAGGATAGGTGGCCAAGGTATGAATGAATTGTTGATTGGCTTCTGATGCATGAATTAACTTGGAAATGGGTTTTCAAAGTGCCTTCATGCTCATTTCTCATGGCTTTTTGAGTTGGACTGAATTTACATTTCATGATGGCTTGGTTGAATACAGTTTGGAAATGGCCAATAGTATTTGATTTGTGAGCCTGTGTAGAAAATTGGTAAGAAGCTTGTAATATTCATGTGTGAATTGATTCTATATCAAAGTGGTCAAGGCATGATTTGAATTGGAAATGTCTCTTACATATATGAAGCAAGTTTGGCTTTGCGAAGCTTGTGCACTAAATTGGCTAGATGTATGAGAATCAAATTCATATATGTGGTTCCATTTCAATATAAATACATGCAGGTTGAACAAGCTATGACAATATGATCAAGCATTAAGTTGCATTGCTTTAAGACTGACATGAGTGATCTTTCTATAACAGTGCAGGTTCATGTTGCTTTCAGACCTTTGAATCTATGGTAATACTCTTCTAATCTTGAGTTGGGAAAAATGGTATTTCAAGTGTCCTTCATGCATGTTATTCACTTGGTTAAATCAGTTTTTGATTGAGGTTGAAAGGCCCTTTAATGGCTGTGCTTGCTTTGGACTACCATAGGTAGTTTCTATCTTGGACAGAGCAAGTGTCGACTCTGTGAGTCGACACTTGGTGACCAGGGGCCCTTTTTGCTGCAGGCAGAATGTGTGGCAAAAAGTGTCAACTCTAAGAGTCGACACTTTCGCCTGTGTGTTGGGTTTTTGTTGCTGGTAGAACACTCACGAACAAGTGTCGACTCTGAGAGTCGACACTTGTCCTGGGCGGTCTGAATCGGGTCTGCCGTAAAGGGTTCGAACCTTATGATTTCATACCCATCAGGCTTGCTCTTTTATACCCTTACCCTTAGGGTTCCTATACATATCTAAGGGTTGTTTTGAGAGGGTTTTGAAAGGGGTTTTGTGGTCTTTCATTCATCTTTTGCTACTATATATATCCTTGTGATTTTCACAAGGAATGGAATCAATGGGCTAATACTTTCTAATCTCTTGCAGAAGAAGAAAGAAGGAGTGCGGCCACAAGGTAGAGAGGAGAGGGCTTTGAGAGGTTTACCATTTTATGATGCTTGCAGGTGCGATTAGAGCTAGGATTTGAAGGATACATCCTGTACGAGCTGCTGAAGTTGCAGACAAGCCCGGATCTTCAAGAAGGAGGACCGGCTGCTCCATCAGCTGTAGTTTCAACTCCCTCCGACCTGAACTTCAAGGAAGATCTTCAAACGGTCATTGGAAAAATAAAGGGGAAACATTCTACATCCTTTACCCATTTATTTGTGATGCTCTTCTTGATCTACATTTTGCTGGGAGCATATATTGTATATCCTCTTGTGTTTTTGAACATTGGAATATCTGTGTGTGGTGTACGGAGCTGCGTCTCCGTGTGAGGTTTTAGTGCGGGGTGAGTTCCCTGATTGTGTGTGAGTGTGTGCTGCGGTGGCAGTGTCTTGGGGCTAGGCCCCATGTGTGCTGATTGCTGCGGAAGCAGCGTGTGTGGTGTTGGGACGCGTCCCCGTAGTTGCTACTTTTGTAGCGTGGCAGTGAAGCCTCACCGGGTTCGGTTAGGGGTGGATGTAGGAGCCCGTCGTGGTCCCGAACCACCTAAAAATCTCGTGTTCTTTGTGGCTTGCCTGTGTGATTGTCCATTTCTTCCATCTCCGTTCACAGGTCTATTTATAGATTTTTATTCACTGCACCTCTACACATTGCTCTCTTCTATTCTTATTTGGCTTAGGCTCAATCGTTGAGTGCATAGATTATTCGAGTGAGATCGGAAAGTTTGAGTGAACCTAAATCTCACTTTAGTTTAGTTTAAGCTAATTAACGTAGTTAATTTTATTTCCGCTGCGATTGGTTTGGTTTGTTATTAAAATCACCATCTCGACTGGGGGACAATTCAATCCCCCTTCTTGTCCGCCATCTATTCTGGGCCAATATGATGCACCCACATTGGGCTCGAAAACCTCTGAAAAATACGAAGAATCATCCCCGATCACAATGCCATACACAAAAGCCGATCTAGGCTAGAAATCACAGATCAATCCGTGCTCACGGCCCAAACATACATTTTTCCCAAAAAGGCGATAAACCCCTCTCTCTCTCTCTCCAAAAACACTACAGAATCAAAGGAAAAACATGAGAGAAGTAGTTAGTGTAATGGCCCAGAACCTAGATACCGGGCGAACTCGATACCACTTGGATCCTGAGAAGCCTCCCACGAGCGGGAAAGCTCGGAAGGGTTAGAAAGGAGTGTGGAGATACATTGAAATTTCAAATAAGTGCACTAAACAACTATGATCAGGACTATTAAATTAACAGAAATAAAATTATGTTTTCAATTACCGATTAACTACAGAGCTACTAACAGAGCTACTAACACAGTCCAGTCCAACTAAAGTACAATATACAGCAAAAGGAAACATACTGAAGTACCAGGTACGCTACTTGCTCTAGCAAGCTGGCACTAAGAACTACCGCACTGCACCTCCGAACCACGAGGAGGAATCACTACACCTGAAAAGACAAGGGTGATCCTCAAATCATTGGCTCAGTAGGGGTCCCACGGATCCCCACCACAAAACAACAACGGTAACAGCAGCAATAAACAATTTAACAATAGGAGCAGGAGTAGTAACAGAAAGAGTAAAGATAAGAACAGTCGTACTGAACGGAAACACGGTAGCCGATGGAACCTCGGCTCTCTAAACTACTCCTAATGGCAACAGAAGTACAACCCGATCTCACAGTTAGGAACTGTCGAACCACGGATAAACCATGGCTAAGCTACTGAAGGAAACTCCACAAAATCCTTATGGTGAAGGCCTAAGGAAACAAACAAAGGCCCCACTAAGACCTACACGGCCCAAAGGCACGGTCACGACTTTGATGTCGTGCACCCTACACTATCTACGAGTAGAACCATAGTAACTCTCTACCAGCACCCTAGACCTTAGTGTCAAAAGGACACTAGAACCACTCGAGGAATTACGTCATTGCAGACGGAAACCAGACCAAGAGTGTCACAAGACAAAACCACAAGTCAAGAGGCTCACGCTCCACGAGAACCACACGTCAAGAAATCACGTGTCAAGAGAATCACTAGTCAAAGAGGCTCACGCTCCACGAAAACCACACGTCAAGAGCTAACGCTGTCAATTGCTAGGAGTACTCGCCCACCAGAAGAAAAGATCGAATGCGTCCACTGACGTCTTAGTCCGCCCAAGTGTCTCCCTACTCGTCCCAGGCAAAACTGAGACACCATACAAGTAACCAAGGAACAACAACAACAAGGACTAGTCAGGGTAGTGGTCGTCAGCACTAGTCCACTGCACCTAATCAAGTGTGCACACACATACCTACTACGATAGGTCGGGTCCTCTAACTGGTTTTCCTCCCTAGCAGACTCTGGCTGCTAAGGCAAGGAGGCCCTTGTTGGGAACTCTGAGACCACGAGATAGGTGTGTTAAGATCGGTGCAAGGATTCAGAGGGGGGGTGAATGAATCTCACCCTTAAAAACTTTTCGTTAAATAAAAGACTCGAACACTATCCAGGCAGAACAAGCAATCTGATGAACAAGTTGAATATTCTTTTAAACAAAAGAGCAAATATGTAACTGGCGCCCAAATAACCAACTAGCGGAAGCAGCACAAATGAGAATAAGAAAGCTCAAGACAATCTGTGAAGGGTGGTAGGAGATATGGAAGAACACACTACAAGCAAACCACAGAACAGCAGGTTTTTAGGTGGTTCGGTCCACAGACCTATGTCCACCCCTCACTCCCAACCAGAGTGAGGCTTCCACTAGCACAAGCTAGAAATCGCAGACTCAGTCTGCAACACGTGCTGACACACAGCTTGACCAGGGGAACAAACTCCCCTCTTCCTCCCAACCGGAGGGACACCCCAAGTGACTCCCAGCCACTTGGAAACCAGAGGTCGAAGACCTCTCTTCCTCCAGACTAGGAGGGACCCCTGGACTTGCAACCCACAAGCCCAGAACCGGAGACAAGTCTCCCTTCCTCCAAACCGGAGGGAACCCACAAGTAGCTCCCAGCTACTTGCAACTGGAGATCAGATCTCCCTTCTCCTGACCCACCAGGAGGAACCCGACCTCAGTCGAGAGGATCGGAAGTACAAAGCTAACCAGAGAAACAAAAGGGAAAATAAGGAAACATAAAAAGCACAGCAACAAAAGCTGGAAATGAAAACACAATAGTCGTTCTGGATTTGATCCACGAACAGACTGAACAGGTCTTCAATAGACTCTCTCCTCTTCTTCTTTTCTTCATCTTCTTTCTTCTTCTCAGCTCACGCAATCTTTCTCTTCTGCTCTCACTCTCTATTTTCTTCTCTTTCGCAGGCTCTCCCTGTCTCTTCTCTTTCTTCTTCTTCTTCTGCTTCCTTCTTCTTCTCTTTTTCTGGATCGAAGGGCTTTCTGCTCTCCAGGGTCTCCATCTGAAGACGAAGGCTCCAATATATACCAGCAGCAGTGGGGAGATAGGGCGTGTGCTTCCCACGCCTTTTGTCCAGAAGATTCCTTCTCGGATCACGTGCTCAGCACCCACCTCGGATCACGTGTCAGGTGCCATCTTCGGGACACGTGCCCATTCATCAGTACGCTCAGCAACTGGAGTTGAGGTGGCATCAACACACTTGCTCCAAAGGGTTGACGCAGCCTTCAAAGGCATTCGACCAGCAAAACTCAAGTCTGCTGTGTTGACTCCATCAGCCTACTGCGTTGACGCATCGGTGATCCAGTGATCAAGTCTTCAGCAGATGGGCATGCTGCGTCGACGCTCTCAATCAATGGCGTTAACGTAGTGAGGCATTCTAGTAAGCCATTAGCTTCGTCTCTTTAGCTGCTGCGTCGACGCTGCTCAATTGTTGCGTTGACGCAGTGGAATAGCCTGTGAAGGTCTCTGCTTCTTTAACTGCTGCGTCGACGCTGCTTGCTTGTGGCGTTGACGCAGTGGAAGATATCGTGAAGGCTTCGTCAACTGATGCGTGGACGCTTTAAGCTCCCAGCGTCGACCCTGTTCCCTTCAGCAACAAGAATGAAGTCATAAGATTTAAGTATGTACATTGCAGTGTATACTTCGTTGTATAGACTTGTGAAGGCGAATGCAACATACAGACTTGCCCAATGTGTTGACCTCAACAAAGGAGGCAACGGCTGTATAGACTTTAAATCCTAAAGGTAGTGTATAGACATTGAAGAACAACAACCAATGTATGGACTTTACAATGCAAACAACAATGTATAGACTTCATGTAAAAGCCCAATGTATAGACATTGAATTCGAAGACCACTGTGCAGACTTTGAGTGTTAGGGCCAATGTATAGACTTGTAAGCCCATGTGGATGTATAGACTTGAACGTGCACTGTGGATGTATAGACTTGACTGAGTGAAGTCGATGTACAGATGATAAATGCTATATTTTACATCATAATTTACATCACATCCATCATCTTTGAGCATTATTTCAGTATATTTGTGCAACATGTGCATTAATTATATTCTCACACATTATTTGGGTCTTCATGTATTTTATCATCTTTTTGAGCTTAAAAGATCATGTGAGAAATATTTAAATATTTGCACAATTATTTTGGAGCTAAATAGGTTGATATTTTAATTTTCAGGAAACATCGACCTAGATCAAGGCGCTATTTAAATAACGACAGATGCAAGGGCGCGTCTTCAGAAAGAAGCGACAGTGTCACAGGCGCCAATTCATTTGAAAGAATAAAGTGAAAAAAATAAAAAAAGAAGAAAAAGAATTAGCACCCGAGATGAGGTCGCTACTCATTGAAAGGACGCCCAAAGTGAAGGTCGTCAATTCCTATTTTACGAAAAATGTGGAAATAGAAAAATATGGAAATAAGAAACTGACGCCCGAGTGAAGAGGCGCTACTTCAGGAAAGGACGCCCTAGATTAAGGCGTCATTTAAAGAAACGACCCAGAGGAAGTCGTTATTTCAAGTTCAGCCAGAACCGGCAACTGCAGTTCCCGATCGAGCTATTCTTCCTTGTTTTGATTTATCTACGAAGAAATAGTGGAAAGGAGGACTCTATTATGAGTAAGGACTCTATTGGGGTAATGATCCATTGCTGAAAATAAGGATATGCATCAAGATTGGAGTCCACGGTCGAAGGAAACTGCCGAATGCCATTAAAAGGATGCCATGGTCGCAGGGTTACGAAGAGAACAGTTTGGCGATCTGCCTTAGGGATTAATTTCGAAGCCTTTCCTTTCATCTTTTATAGTTGAGTTCTTCATCAAAGTTCTTCGTTTTCCAGTCTTCTACAAATTCTTCTTCTTGCTCATCTTCTACTTCTTTCACGTTTTTATGGTATAATTAGTTTTTCAAAGCTCTGTCTACGATTTTTACTGTTCACCCGATTTTCATACTTTCTGTTCTTCATCATTTTTCTCCCCTTTCTGGTCCGTATCTCTCTATGTGTTCTTCATGAAAGTTGTGCGTTTTTGAAAGTTCTTCAACTTCTTATTTTTACCACTTCGTCCAAATCTTCACCGTTTTCAAGCTACAGTCAATTTTCTAAAGTTCAGATTTTTAGAGTTCTGCACTGTTCATCCGTGACCACCTCCTGTTCATCCTCCATTTTCTCCACCTTCCTCTCTTTTTTAAACTCTGAAGTCTTCACCAATCTCCTTCCCCTTCTCATCTTCTACAACTTTCATGTTTATCATTTTTCCTAATTCCTTCTTATTTTAAAGTTATTCTTCCTCCAATCTCCCTCTATTTTTACCAAAATTTTGTTTACTGCACGTTTCCATCTTTTCCCACGAACCTCCTTTCTTCTCTCTGTTTACAGCACACTCTCACACACATCATACGTGGTTTTTAAACTTTTTCTTCCACCTTCCTCTCTTCATCTCCCATATTTCATCCATATATCCCTTTGGCGGATTTTCATCTCTTGATCCTCTCATGACGTCGGCATCCTAGGCGGGGCGGCATCCAAGGCTTGGCAAAGGAGGCGGCGTTGCTCTTCATCCATTGGCTCTCAAGCTCTTTTCTTTTTCATGTTCTAAGTTGTGCTTTTAATTTTCATTTACATTGTACTTGCCACCTCCTAAGGTAATAAAACTCATTTTTCGCATATTATGGTTGGCTTAATTTTCTCTCTCTATCTCCTCCAATTTCTCTTCTTAAACCCTCTCAACTTCTTTAATTAAGTTTTCCTTGTAGTTTATTTTCTTTAGTCTTAATCACACTCAAAACTCGATTTTCAAAAGCACAAAGTGATTTTTCCAACTTGTTCAATAAAGATTATTTCTCCTCGTGGGATCGACTCCGCTTACCACTATATTCTTAATTTTCTACCTTTTAAAGTGAGTGAGTGTGAATTATTTAAATTGTGGCACGGCTTTCTTAACGAGTGTGAATTTTCTACCATTGAGCACTCCGTCTCTTTGGACTTGAAATTCCATTTCTAAGACCTCCATAAGTCCCCGCACCCGTGGATTCCCTCACGGACGCCGGGCCGGTTGTACCACGAAGTACCTTGGAGTTAGAGCGCCCTTAGAAGGTTTTCCTAAAATAAAAAAAAAATTCATCATCATTCTCGTTGCATAAATCATTCATATAGGAATTAATTCCTTGCATTTAAAAAAAAAAAATCATAAAAAAGGCATTCATATAGGAGATAGTTGATTGCATCCTTTATTGCATTTGAAAAAAAAAAGAGAAAAATAAAAAAAAATATCATTCATATTGGGCCCTTTGCATTGCATGCATGGTAGGAGATCTCTCCACCCACAGTTGTTAGGACCCATTAGTGAGATTGAAAGGTTAGTGCATTTCAAAGCCCAATCCCAACCTAACCTTATGGAGAACCAAAATCAGATCCAAGCTCCTAAACAAATGAAGGATTATTTCATTCCAAATCAATATCAGCCATCCTTCTATGTGCAAGCACCACAGAATCAAGCTGCTCAGTATGAAATTAAATCCAGCACCATCCAGATGTTGCCATCCTTCTATGGCAATACTAATGAAGATCCATATAAACATCTAGATGAGTTTCTCCAAATATGTTCCACTGTCAAAATTCAAAACTTCTCAGATGATGCCCTTAAGCTCACTCTTTTCCCATTCTCCCTTAAGGATAAAGCTAAATACTGGCTAGGCTC
Source organism: Amorphophallus konjac (assembly GCA_022559845.1). Lineage (NCBI taxonomy): Eukaryota > Viridiplantae > Streptophyta > Magnoliopsida > Alismatales > Araceae > Amorphophallus > Amorphophallus konjac. The sequence continues at coordinate 61,065,494 of CM040120.1, read as the reverse complement.
CTTGGGTAGAACGATCAGTACTTGGGAAGAGATGCAAAAGGAGTTTTTGAAGAAATTTTATCCCATTGGTAGAACTAACACCATGAGAAGGGCCATCACTGGGTTTACGCAAAATCCTGGAGAACAAATTCATGAGGCCTGGGATAGATTGAAAGATCTATTAAGGAAATGTCCCCATCATGGCCTATCTAGATGGTAAATTATTCAAGCTTTTTATGAGGGAATAACTGAAAGTTATAGACAGATGGTGGATGCTTCTTGTGGGGGAGCCTTTATGAGCAAAAGTGAAGATGGAGCTTATGATTTATTTGAGATGTTAAGTGAAAATTCTATTAGTCATGCTTCACTTTCTTCATATGAGAGAATGATTGGACCGTCTAAGAAGGGTGGGCTATATGAAGTTAAAACACAAGGAGATTGTGAGAATAGGTTTGATGTTAATGCGCTTGCCCAGAAATTGAATAAAGTTGATTTATTGGCGCAGAAAATTGAGAAGGTGGATTTAGTGGCCCAAAAGTTAGATCAACTTTTGTCTATGAATAGACAGGAGCCCTCTCTTCCCTCTTCCCATCCTAGCTCAAATTCAAACATGCAAGAACTGTGTGCCTTGTGTTCAAGCCCAAATCATGTTGTCATAGATTATCCTACAGCGGCCCAACTACCCCCTTTTATTCAAGAACAAGTTTTTGCTGCTCAGGGAGTCTCCAAGCCCAGTTATGATCCATATTCTAATTCCTACAATCCAGGCTGGAGAAATCACCCTAATTTCTCTTGAAAATCTCAGGCAGGTCCATCCAATCAAGTCAATCCCTCAGTTCCCTCAGTCCCTAAGCAATCTTTTCCAGTTCCAAATCAATCTCATCAAAAATTTTCATCTCCTTTTCAACAAAATCACCAACAACTTCCATTTCAACAGTCATCATTCCATCAAGCTCAGGCCCAATTTCAACAAACTCCACCATATCAAGGTCAGTTCAATCAGTTTCCATCACATCGCCACTCACAGGGAGCCCAATTTCAAGTTCCTTATCAGCCACCGCCTCAATTTCACCAGCCTAATTTTGAAGATAAGTTTGACCAACTTCAGCAACTTATTCTTTCTCAACAACAATCAATTGCCAAGTTAGAAGGTCAAATAGGTCAGCTGGCTGCGAGTAATGTGAGGAGAGATGTTGGGCAACTACCTAGTCAACCCGTTGCTAATCCCCGTAATCAACAACCTCCAGGTTTCCAACAAAGAGCTCCTATTCTTCCTCCTCCAAATCAACCCAATCAGCCCCAGCCTCCTCTTCCTAATGCTCCTCAATTCGAAAATGCCAAAGCTATTTCTACTCTTAGGAGCGGGAAGATTCTAAGTGATCCTTATCACACTAAGGATGAGGGTTGTAGCAAGGGCCGAGACATTCAAGAGGAGAGTGAGGAAGAGGAAGAAGAGCCAAAGCAGTCGGATGGGGGGGAAAAGATAATGGATAAAGGAAAGGGTAAGGTTGATGAAGGTGTTGAAAGATATGTTCCTAAGGTTCCTTTTCCAGATGCATTAAAGTCGAAAGCTCAAAAGAAGCCGGTCCAACAAGAAGAGATGTTGGAACTATTCAAGCAAGTTAATATCAATATTCCACTGTTGGATGCCATTAAGCATGTACCGGCTTATGCCAAGTTTTTGAAAGAGCTTTGTACCCCAAGAAGGGAGCCGAAGGCAACCACACAAAGGATCCGTCTTTCTGAAGATGTCAGTGCTGTTCTGATGAATTCTTTGCCAAAGAAGTTGAAAGATCCAGGTGCTCCACTAATTTCATGTGATATAGGTGGGGTGACATTTGATAAAGCTTTGCTAGATCTTGGAGCGAGTGTTAATTTGTTACCCACCTGCATATATGAGCAATTTGATCTAGGAGAATTGAAGTCCACTTCTATTATCCTTCAACTGGCGGATCGGTCTGTGAAAACACCTAAGGGCTTGTTAGAAGATGTGATTGTAAAAATTCATGAGTGTTATTTCCCAGTGGACTTTTTAATCTTGGATATGGCCTCATCCCAAGAGTTAAAACATACACCAATCATTTTGGGACGCCCATTTTTGGCTACGGCAAAGGCCAACATTAATTGTGCAACTGGGATGATGGATATTACTTTTGGAGGAGAAAATATTTCTTTGAATGTTTTCAAAGCCTCAAAGTACCCGGACAATGAGGAAGAATGCAATATTGTTGATATTTTTGAGGAAATAATTGAGGAATGTCCGGACGAAAATGATATTGTGTTAGAAGAGGGTAGTTTGCTTCAGGATTCACCCCTTCTTTCATCTAGAGTAGAACCTCTGCCTCCATTAAGATCTGAACCAATTCTTCCATCTCTTGATCAGCCGCCCGTTTTGGAACTTAAACCTCTGCCGGATTTGTTGAAATATGCTTATCTAGGCCCAGATCATACCTTGCCTGTTATCATTGCTTCTAATCTTACCTCTGCTCAGGAATCCAAACTTTTAGAAGTTCTTAAGAAGCATAGGGGGGCAATAGGGTGGTCTGTGGCAAATTTGAAGGGAATAAGTCCTGATGTTTGCATGCATTACATTTATTTAGAGGACAATGCCAAACCCAGCAGAGAAATACAGCGGAGGCTGAATCCGAATATGAAAGAGGTGGTGAAAAATGAAGTTGTAAAGTGGCTAGATGCTGGGATAATTTATCCCATTTCTGACAGTAAATGGGTGAGCCCGACACAAGTGGTTCCTAAGAAGTCGGGACTCACTGTGGTGATGAATGAGAAAGGAGAGGAGGTACCTATGCGATTGCAGACGGGGTGGAGAGTTTGTATTGATTATAGAAAGCTCAATTCTGTGACAAAGAAGGATTGTCACGCCCCGAGAGCGGAAGATACCCGGAGACGCGTGACGAGTTTATATCAATCATGTCAATCAGAGTATTTGAGTATTCGACACCAAAATCAGAGATGCGCAAAAGTAAAGATAACCCAATCCTTTATTCCTTCATAAGAATATGTCTATTACAAACCTTTGAAGTACTAACTAAAATAAAGGAAAAATACAAAGCTTGACTCAAGAAAATATGAAAAAGACTAGATAACACGGAAGAAGCTCTATCTCTTTCACTCTTGATTTTCCCCATCCGTTCGAGTTCCCTCATCGTCGGACTTACCTGAAAAGTAGAGAAACACTAAGTGAGCGAACGCTCAGTAGGAAATTATATCTCAAGAACTAGCAAGGGGTTTAACTGATTACATCTTTCATGAATGCACTATAGCTATGCATGCTCGCATAAAACGACAAGATAGAGAAAGTGTATAACAATAAGATAGCGACGAGAACTAGTCATGAACTTTCAAGAACTTATATCAAAAGATATCAAGATATTCAAGCAAGTGTATTCATCATGTCATGTTGGAATTTGGCTATCACGTTCAAGCACGCAAGTATGCAATTACCCTTTTCCGGGTCACGCAAGTCATGTAATATCAAGTCAAGTACAAGTACAAGATTTGTGGAATGTTCAATCAAGCTAGTCATGCACTTCGGTATAATACCAATACCGTGATCAATCAACTCCCATGGGCACAAGTACTTTCGGGTGCTCCTCCCAGGATTAGATCGGGCCCTATATGCGTAGGCATTAATCATGTATTTTAACATCCACTTTTGTGTATAGCCACTATGGAATTTCAAGAATAAAGCTTGTAGACATGTAGGATAAACTTGGATAGAATAGAGTCCAAAATATGACACTTGACATAGATAGGCGATAATAATGGTATAATTACGATTATCGATAAAACTAGGTGGAATTGGTTCCCTAACTTGGGTACCATGACAAACAAGTATGGACATTCTTTATATAGAATTGAGGTCCACAAGAACATCAAGTTTAATATAGAATTGGGGTTTACAAGAACATCATAACAATGTTGATATAGAGTTGGGGTTTACAAGAACATCATGACAATGTTGATATAGAATTGGGGTTTACAAGAACAGCATCAAATGGCATGATAACCTCATCCCATTAAGAGAATTCTCATGATACACACTTTGCATAACATGAGGGTCGGTATACCATGTTTCTATAGAGTGACATGGCAAAATAGTGTAATGGGTTTTTATGGTACAACCAGCTCAGTCGGCCTTGAGAGAATCCAAGGCTGCGAGGAGTCTTACGGAGGTCTCTATGACTAACTCGCTAGTCCAAAGGAACGGAATGTCCAATGGAGAGCTTGTATGTCAATGAGAATTGAGGGTAGTGCGATAAAACATCATGAAACATGGGACTATATTCACGGAGTGGAAATATAGTGCCGATATAGATATATATATATATATAAAACCCTTCGATTGACAGTAATCAGTGTAAAACAGTAATACAGAAAATAGTGACTTAAGCTAAGTCATTAATTATCTAATTAACGCCTTACTCAGGGGCGTTTATTCACAATTTGACGACTTATACATTAGTCGTCCCTTCAATATTTCCATTATACAAAAAATCAATATTCTAGAATTTTAACAAAAACGCGCCCTGGACAGGGGCGTTACCTTTCAATTAGCGCCCTGGTTTGGGGCGTCAGTTCAATAAGAGACGACCTTGTGCAGGTCGTTAATTCAACAATTTATCAATTTTCAGATAATAAAATTTCAGGAAAACAATTTCATGGTTAGGACAAGAAAAATAGCAGGATTCGATAGGTATGATCATGCATTAATTTAGATTAATGGTTTCATAGTTATAAAATTTTAAACATGGATAATTATCAATTATATGAAATTGACGACTATTGGGTAGGGCGTCAAAACAAGAATTAGCGCCCTTGTCTGGGTCGCTTCTTTAAAATCACTTAGAAAATATTTAGAAACGCAGTAAAACTATATGCATGAGATCATGGATGAGTTTATTTCATAATTTATACTAGTTTGGGCTACGTTCTTGAGAAAACCTACCTTATGAAGATTTAACTGATGAACGGATGAAGGTTTCGTGAAGACAAACGATACTCTGTTTGTAACAGAGTCTTCTGATCACCAGAAGAGGAAGAAGAAGAGGATGAAGAACCTCACGTTCTTCACTTCGACAGGGAGTTACTGCAGACTTCCTACAGAAGAAATAATGAAGATCATTAATCATATAACCTAAGGTAAAAGAAAAAGAGGAAGAACATTACCGGTTCTTCTCAGCAACACAGAACGCCAAACAGCGGTCTGGGTCGAGTAGCAGGATATTTATAGGATTTTGGGGATCCTATTAGGGTTAGAGTTGTATTGGAAGTAATACTTCCATGATAGAGTCCTTACCATATTCCACCTTCGCCGTAGTTATCCAGAACTTGCCCTGGATAAACTCCTGGGTCGAACGAAACTCGAATTGAATTAACGTCCTAAGCGAGGGCATTAATTTAAATTGACGCCTTGTCAAGCGTCATTTCTTATGTAAAACGCGCCCATGTAGAGGGCGTCACTTATACTTGCCCTTTATTTATTTTCGGCCGTTTGGGAATTGACGCCCTTTGGTGTTGGCGTCCTTTTTATAATTAACGCCTTATGTAAGGGCGTTTCTTTTCGAAGTCGCGCCTTGACCAAAGGCGTTATTTCTTCTTGATTAATGATTTACCCATTTAGGCTCTTTGTCATCTATTGACTTATCTTTTATTTTAATTTGATTTATTAAGAATTCTTATTTTTATCAAGGTTGCTACACCCTCCCCCACTTAAAAGAATTTAGTCCCCAAATTCAATAGTATATATAAGTGGAGAGTGTAGAATATATACCTTAAAATAATTCTGAAAATCGCTTCCTCATAGATTCCTCGGTCTCCCATGTAGCTTCATGTTCAGAGTTCTTAGTCCATTGTACCTTAAGCATGGGAATAGCCTTATTCCTTAGAGTACGTACTTCACGATCTAGTATCCTTATGGGCTTCTGTTCATATGTGAGATCCTTCTGGATAACTAAGTCTCCATGTTCAATAATATGTGATGGATCGTGTACATACTTCTTCAACATAGATATGTGGAACACATTATGAACATCGGACAATTGAGGAGGCAATGCGATGCGATAAGCAACCTTGCCAACTCTTTCCAGTATCTCGAAGGGTCCGATGAATCTTGGCGTAAGCTTGCCTTTAACACCAAATCTCCGTATGCCACGTCCAGGCGATATCTTGAGAAATACATGATCTCTAACTTGGAATTCAAGATCTCTCCTTCTTGTATCAGCATAAGCCTTTTGCCTAGACTGAGCAACTTGCAGTCTTTCTCTAATCAATTGTATCTTCTCAGTGGTATCCCTTACCATGTCTGGTCCTAATAGTTATTTTTCTCCAACTTCGTCCCAGCATAAGGGTGATCGGCAACTCCTTCCGTATAAGGCTTCGAAAGGTGCCATTTGTATACTTGCCTGGTAGCTATTATTGTATGCAAATTCCACCAACGGCAAGTGATCATGCCAGCTTCCATTGAAATCCATGATGCAAGCTCTGAGCATATCTTCAACCACCTGATTAGTTCTCTCGGTCTGACCATCCGTTTGAGGATGAAAAGCTGTACTAAAGTTAAGCCTTGTTCCCAACGAATGTTGTAGTCCCTTCCAAAAATGAGAAGTAAAACGGGGATCTCTGTCAGACACGATTGAAATAGGAATACCGTGTAATCTGACTATGTCCTTGATGTATAATGCAGCCAACACATCGACTGACCATTGGCTCTTGATTGGCAAGAAATGCGCCGATTTAGTCAATCGGTCAATAATAACCCATATTCCATCATGTCCTCCCTTTGATTTAGATAAACCCATGATGAAATCCATACCAATATCCTCCCACTTCCATTTAGGGATATCTAGAGGATGTAGTTTTCCAGCAGGCTTTTGGTGTTCCGCCTTGACCTGTTGGCATGTGAGACAGCGCGACACGTAGTCCGCTATTTCCCTTTTCATGTTGGGCCACCAAAAATTTCTTTTCACATCTTGGTACATTTTGGTAGATCTAGGATGAATCGTGTACCTTGATCTATGAGCTTCATCTAAGATCTTTTTCTTTAACTCGGGACAATCCGGTATGCAAGTTCTATTCCTGAACATTAATCTTCCTTCACAAGTTATTTGGAAATCAGATTGTCCTTCCAATCTGCCCTTGATTTCCACTAATATTGGGTCATCATCCTGCAGTGCTTGTGTTTCAGTTAATAGGTCTGGATGAATGCTTACATGAGACAATGTGACACATTTGAAGTTCGTGTCCATGCTTATATTGAGCTTAGAAAATTGCTCCAGCAACTTCCATTTTTGAATCATACAATTGACTAACAGTGCTCTCGGCTTTCGACTAAGGGCATCTGCTACATGATTACCCTTTCCGGGATGATATTGTATATTGAAGTCGAAGTCCTTGAGATATTCTAGCCAACGCCTTTGCCTCATATTTAGTTCCTTTTGAGAGAAAAGATACTTGAGACTCTTGTGATCGGAGTATACAGTAAACTGCACTCCATATAGATAATGTCTCCAGATCTTTAGTGCAAATACTACCGCGGCTAATTCCAAGTCATGGATGGGGTAGTTCTCTTCATGCTTCTTTAATTGACGAGAAGAGTAAGCTATAACCTTTCCTTATTGCATTAGAACACATCCGAGGCCAATGTCAGAAGCATCAGTGTATACCTCGAATTTCTCTCCTTCTATTGGTAAAGCTAAGACAAGAGCTGTAGTAAGATGATCCTTGAGAGTTTGGAAGCTTCTTTCACATTCCTCACTCCATTCATAACGGATCTCCTTGCGAGTTAACCTCATAAGTGGTACGGTGATTTTTGAGAAATCTTTGATGAATCGCCTGTAATAGCCGGCAAGACCTAAGAAACTTCGGATCTCGCTAGCATTGGTCGGTCTTTCCCAATTTCCTACAGCTTCAACTTTTGATGGATCTACTGATAAGCCATCCTTTGATATAACATGTCCGAGAAAAGTCACTTCCTCAAGCCAGAATTCACACTTGCTGAGTTTTGCATATAATTGGTTTGTCCTCAATATTTGTAATGCAATCCTTAAATGCTCCTCATGCTCTTCCTTGGTCTTGGAATAAATCAATATATCATCAATAAAGACCACCACGAATTGATCCAAATAAGGACTGAATATACTATTCATTAATTGCATAAAGGCAGCAGGGGCATTCGTTAGTCCGAAAGGCATAACAACAAATTCATAATGGCCGTACCTGCTTCTGAATGCAGTCTTATGAATGTCCTCATCCTTGATTCTTAACTGTTGATATCCCGACCTAAGATCAATTTTGGAAAAGTACTTGGATCCTGAAATTTGATCAAACAACTCATCGATTCTCGGCAGTGGATACTTGTTCTTGATAGTGAGATGATTCAACTGTCGATAGTCGATGCATAACCTCATGGATCCATCTTTCTTCTTTACAAATAGTACAGGTGCTCCCCATGGGGAAGTACTTGGTCTTATGAATCCTTTCTTAATGAGTTCCATCAATTGCTCCTTTAACTCCTTGAGTTCAGCATGCGACATTCTATACGGTGCCTTAGAAACTAGACCCGCACCAGGAACTAAATCGATGGTGAAGGCCACTTCTCTTTGCGGGGGTAATCCAGGCAAATCTTCCGAAAAAACGTCCGGAAATTCTTGCACAACTGGGATATCTTCTATCTTAGTTTCCTTAGCCTCCTTAATCGTGACGAATGCAAGGAAAGACACACATCCTTTCCTGATGAGCTTGCTAGCTCGGAGAGCCGAAATAAGAGGGGTTTTGCTTCGCCTCTTGGGGCTAGTAAAGATCAGTTCGGGAAATTCCTCGAAAGTAACCTTGCTATTGCGGCAATCGACCGTTGCCTGATATTTAGATAACCAATCCGCTCCTAGTATGACATCATACTCCTTTAGATTTAAACATATAAGATCAATAGGGAGATTCTTACCATGAACCAATACTTCACAGTTCTGGTAATGGTGTGTAATATCAGTCTCGTTTCCTAGAGGAGTATACAAGACTAATTTTATCCATTCCAGTTCTAGGGGTAACGGATCAGCGAACTTCTTGGAAACAATTGAATGTGAAGCACCAGTATCAATTAAGACATATGCAGACTTGGAAGAAACTTTCAATGTAACTTCTACTAGTTCGCCTTCTTCTTCTTGTTCGGTCTCCTTAATTGCTTGAAGACGAGCATTCTTGGTTACTGGGTGCTTCCCGTCCCTAGCTTGATCATTAAGTAATGGGCAATGGGGAATTCGATGATCGCCACTCCCACAGCGGAGACATGCTCCTAGTTTCCTCCAGCATTCTTCTGCTCTATGGCCCGCCTTGTCACAATGCTTGCACACTATATTTGATGGGGTAGTGGTGATGGAGAAAGGCTTGGTCTTCTTAAACTTCTGATCTTGTGAGGAAGTACCTCCATTGCTAGGCCTCTTCTTGAAGTTGGGTTTAAAGGAACCCGAACTTGTAACTTGTTCTTTCTTGTCCTTCCCACGGATTCTATCAGATAGTTCCGTGGCGTCTTCTAATAGCTGAGCTCGGCGCACAATTTCCGAGTAGACCTGGATATCCATTGGCGCCAGCTGTGTGATATATTGGGGCCTGAGCCCATTTAGGAACCTCCTAGCTTTCATCTTCTCGGTGCTAACTAAGTGCTTAGCATACCGAGACAATCTAGAAAATTGGGCCTCGTACTCGGCCACTATCAAGGACCGTTGCTTCAGTGCAGTAAATTCTGCAACTTTCTTTTCCTGTACTCAGTCCGAAAAATACTTAGCGTTGAAATGTTCAACGAATTCTTCCCAAGTAACTTGGTCTTGATTTAAAGTAGCTTCTATTGATTCCCACCAGCATCGGGCATCCCTTTCCAACTGAAAGGTAGCTAGTAAGACTTTATCTTGATCTGTGCACTGCATAACACGGAATATACGTTCCGTCTCCCTGACCCAGTGCTCTGCGTCGTCCGGATCAGTAGAACCCGTGAATTTAGGCGGGTTCATGTTTTTAAAGACTTGGTGGAGACTTCCGACTCGTTGTGCACCTCCCTGTGCTACTTGTTGCAGCACCCGAGTCATGCCTTGAAGTGTACGCTGCATGTTGCGCCACTGAGCACGTTCGGCAGCCATCGTCCTACAATTACAATAACTAGATCAATACGTGATCTCATTTAGAAGCTAGCATTTCTATGTTAACTTTAACCCTTGGTTCTACCCAATCTCACCAGTTAAAGGTTAAACCTATCCTTGGACTTGGGTTTTCCTAGGAATTGAATACCCTAGGCTCTGATACCACAAAAACTGTCACGCCCCGAGAGCGGAAGATACCCGGAGACGCGTGACGAGTTTATATCAATCATGTCAATCAGAGTATTTGTGTATTCGACACCAAAATCAGAGATGCGTAAAAGTAAAGATAACCCAATCCTTTATTCCTTCATAAGAATATGTCTATTACAAACCTTTGAAGTACTAACTAAAATAAAGGAAAAATACAAAGCTTGACTCAAGAAAATATGAAAAAGACTAGATAACACGGAAGAAGCTCTATCTCTTTCACTCTTGATTTTTCCCATCCGTTCGAGTTCCCTCATCGTCGGACTTACCTGAAAAGTAGGGAAACACTAAGTGAGCGAACGCTCAGTAGGAAATTATATCTCAAGAACTAGCAAGGGGTTTAAGTGATTACATCTTTCATGAATGCACTATAGCTATGCATGCTCGCATAAAACGACAAGATAGAGAGAGTGTATAACAATAAGATAGCGACGAGAACTAGTCATGAACTTTCAAGAACTTATATCAAAAGATATCAAGATATTCAAGCAAGTGTATTCATCATGTCATGTTGGAATTTGGCTATCACGTTCAAGCACGCAAGTATGCAATTACCCTTTTTCGGGTCACGCAAGTCATGTAATATCAAGTCAAGTACAAGTACAAGATTTGTGGAATGTTCAATCAAGCTAGTCATGCACTTCGGTATAATGCCAATACCGTGATCAATCAACTCCCATGGGCACAAGTACTTTCGGGTGCTCCTCCCAGGACCAGATCGGGCCCTATATGCGCAGGCATTAATCATGTATTTTAACATCCACTTTTGTGTATAGCCATTATGGAATTTCAAGAATAAAGCTTGTAGACATGTAGGATAAACTTGGATAGAATAGAGTCTAAAATATGACACTTGACATAGATAGGCGATAATAATGGTACAATTACGATTATCGATAAAACTAGGTGGAATTGGTTCCCTAACTTGGGTACCATGACAAATAAGTATGGACATTCTTTATATAGAATTGAGGTCCACAAGAACATCAAGTTTAATATAGAATTGAGGTTTACAATAACATCATAACAATGTTGATATAGAGTTGGGGTTTACAAGAACATCATGACAATGTTGATATAGAATTGGGGTTTACAAGAACAGCATCAAATGGCATGATAACCTCATCCCATTAAGAGAATTCTCATGATACACACTTTGCATAACATGAGGGCCGGTATACCATGTTTCTATATAGTGACATGGTAAAATAGTGTAATGGATTTTTATGGTACAACCAGCTCAGTCGGCCTTGAGGGAATCCAAGGCTGCGAGGAGTCTTACGGAGGTCTCTATGACTAACTCGCTAGTCCAAAGGAACGGAATGTCCAATGGAGAGCTTGTGTGTCAGTGAGAATTGAGGGTAGTGCGATAAAACATTATGAAACATGGGACTATATTCACGGAGTGGAAATATAGTGCCGATATAGATATATATATATAAAACCCTTCGGTTGACAGTAATCAGTGTAAAACAGTAATACAGAAAATAGCGACTTAAGCTAAGTCATTAATTATCCAATTAACGCCTTACTTAGGGGCGTTTATTCACAATTTGACGACTTATACATTAGTCGTCCCTCAATATTTCCATTCTACAGAAAATCAATATTTTAGAATTTTAACAAAAACGCGCCCTGGACAGGGGCGTTACTTTTCAATTAGCGCCCTGGTTTGGGGCGTCAGTTCAATAAGAGACGACCTTGTGCAGGTCGTTAATTCAACAATTTATCAATTTTCAGATAATAAAATTTCAGGAAAACAATTTCATGGTCAGGATAAGGAAAATAGCAGGATTCGATAGGTATGATCATGCATTAATTTAGATTCATGGTTTCATAGTTATAGAATTTTAAACATGGATAATTATGAATTATATGAAATTGACGACTACTGGGTAGGGCGTCAAAACAAGAATTAGCGCGCTTGTCTGGGTCGCTTCTTTAAAATCACTCAGAAAACATTTGGAAATGCAGTAAAACTATATGCATGAGATCATGGATGAGTTTATTTCATAATTTATACTAGTTTGGGCTACGTTCTTGAGAAAACCTACCTTATGAAGATTTAACTGATGAACGGATGAAGGTTTCGTGAAGACAAACGATACTCTGTTTGTAACAGAGTCTTCTGATCACCAGAAGAGGAAGAAGAAGAGGATGAAGAACCTCACGTTCTTCACTGCGACAGGGAGTTACTGCAGACTTCCTACAGAAGAAATAATGAAGATCATTAATCATATAACCTAAGGTAAAAGAAAAAGAGGAAGAACATTACCGGTTCTTCTCAGCAACACAGAACGCCAAACAACGGTCTGGGTCGAGTAGCAGGATATTTATAGGATTTTGGGGATCCTATTAGGGTTAGAGTTGTATTGGAAGTAATACTTCCATGATAGAGTCCTTACCATATTCCACCTTTGCCGTAGTTATCCAGAACTTGCCCTGGATAAACTCCTGGGTCGAACGAAACTCGAATTGAATTAACGTCCTAAGCGAGGGCGTTAATTTAAATTGACGCCTTGTCAAGCGTCATTTCTTATGTAAAACGCGCCCATATAGAGGGCGTCACTTATACTTGCCCTTTATTTATTTTCGGCCGTTTGGGAATTGACGCCCTTTGGTGCTGGCGTCCTTTTTATAATTAACGCCTTATGTAAGGGCGTTTCTTTTCGAAGTCGCGCCTTGACCAAAGGCGTTATTTCTTCTTGATTAATGATTTACCCATTTAGGCTCTTTGTCATCTATTGACTTATCTTTTATTTTAATTTGATTTATTAAGAATTCTTATTTTTATCAGGGTTGCTACAAGGATCATTTCCCACTTCCATTTGTTGATCAGATTCTGGAGAGATTGGCTGGACAGAATTATTTTTGTTTCTTGGATGGTTATTCCGGATACAATCAGATTGCTATTTATCCGGAGGATCAGGAAAAGACCACCTTTACGTGCCCCTTTGGCACGTTTGCTTTTAGAAGGATGCCATTCGGTCTGTGCAATGCTCCTACTACTTTTCAGCGGTGTATGATGTCAATATTTTCTGACATGGTAGGGGAGACTTTGGAAGTTTTTATGGATGATTTTTCAGTTTTTGGATCTTCATTTGAAGGATGTTTGGATAATCTATCAAAAGTTTTGAAGCGGTGCATGGAAGCTAATCTAGTATTAAGTTGTGAGAAGAGCCACTTCATGGTGCGAGAAGGCATAGTTCTAGGCCATGTGATTTCAGAAAGGGGGATAGAAGTCGATAGAGCCAAGGTTGACTTAATTTCCAATCTTCCTCCTCCTACTTCTGTTAAGCAGATCAGATCTTTCCTTGGCCATGCCGGGTTTTATCGCAGATTCATTCAGAACTTCTCCACCATTGCTCGTCCCCTCACGTAATTGCTTGCTAAAGATATTCCATTCCAGTTTGATGATGCTTGTCTTAAAGCATTCAATTCTTTGAAAACAGCCCTTACTCAAGCTCCAATTCTTCAATCTCCAGATTGGTCGCTTCCTTTTGAGATTATGTGCGACGCTTCTGATTATGCTATTGGAGCTGTCCTAGGTCAAAGGATAGATAAGAAGCCTGTGGTAATCTACTACGCGAGTCGCACCCTTACTGATGCACAACTGAATTACACTACCACGGAGAAGGAGCTGTTAGCTGTTGTTTTCACCCTGGAAAAATTTCGATCATATCTTCTAGGGGCCAAAGTTATTGTTTACTCCGATCATTCAGCTTTGAAATACTTACTCTCCAAGAAGGATGCTAAGCCCCGTCTCATTAGATGGATTTTGTTGTTGCAAGAATTTGATTTGGAGATTCGAGATAAGAAGGGGTTAGCTAATGTTGTTGCTGATCATTTGTCCAGGATAGTGATTCCTAAAAGTACTCCAATGACAGATTCTTTCCCTGATGAACAAATTCTTTCCATTTCTCATTCATCCACTCCTTGGTATGCTAATATTGTTAACTACCTGGCGGTAGGACAAATTCCGGGAGGTTGGACTAGACAGGAAAAGGATCACTTCTTTTCTAAGGTAAAACACTATTGCTGGGAGGACCCTGAGTTGTTTCATGTTGGTCCCGATCAGATTATAAGAAGATGTGTCCCAGAAGAAGAATAACAATCGGTATTGAATTTTTGTCATAATCTTGCTTGTGGGGGACACTTCTCTGGAAAGAAGACAGCGGCAAAAGTGCTACAAAGTGGATTTTACTGGCCCACTTTATTCAAGGATGCATATGAATTTTTTAAATCTTGTTTGAGGTGTCAAGCTGTGGGCAATAATTCAAAGAAAGATATGATGCCGCTAAATCCCATTCTGGTAGTTGAAATATTTGACGTTTGGGGAATAGATTTCATGGGACCGTTTCCATCTTCATTTGGTAATGAATATATATTGGTGGCGGTCGATTATGTTTCCAAATGGATTGAAGCCATTGCCACTAGGACAAATGACCATAAGGTGGTGATGAAATTTGTGAAGAAGAATATCTTTTCTAGGTTTGGCTGTCCTAGGGCTTTGATTAGTGATGGGGGTTCTCATTTCACTCATTTTCAATTCCGAGCTTTACTTCGTAAGTATGGAATCACTCACAAGCTTGCTACCCCCTATCATCCCCAAACTAGTGGTCAGGTTGAAGTATCTAATAGGGAGATTAAAAACATTCTGCATAAGACTGTTAGGCCGGATAGAAAAGACTGGTCTGAAAGACTAGATGATGCATTATGGGCCTATAGAACTGCATACAAAACTCCCATTGGTATGTCACCATATCGCTTGATCTTTGGTAAAGCCTGCCACTTGCCCGTAGAATTGGAACATAGAGCTTATTGGGCTATTAAGCAAGTTAATTTTGATCTTAATCAAGCTGGTGCCCAAAGAGCTCTACAAATTAATGAACTGGAGGAATTAAGAAACGAAGCCTATGAAAATGCAAGGATTTACAAAGCTAAAACCAAAGCATTTCACGATAAACACATTCACAAAAAGAGTTTTCAAGAAAATCAAAAGGTTTGGCTATTTAATTCAAGGCTGCGTTTGTTCCCCGGTAAGCTAAAGTCCAGATGGGATGGACCGTTCATTATTGTTAAAGTTTTTGACCATGGTGCTGTTAAGATTTTGGATCCTAAAAATGGTCACATTTTCACTGTCAACGGTCAACGATTAAAACCTTACGTGGAAAGTGAGCAGCTGTTAAAAGAATCAATTGCTTTGTGTGATTTGGAGTAATTATTTGTGAGCCTTAATGCGTCTGGCTGAAGACGGAAAACTTAGCGCTTCTGGGAGGCAACCCAAGGTTTTTGTTATTTGATGCTTTTTATTTCAGTGTGTTTTAGTTGTTAGATTCAAGCCAAGGAGAAGAAGTTGTTGCCGTCTATTGATGGAGTTCTGCCCGCACACCAGGTTGTCTCTTTCCTACTCAGCAAACTTCATTGTTACATTGTTCTTGCATTTCAACTGTACATGCCATTGAGGACAATGTCATTCAAGTTGGGGGGAGAGGGCAGAAAATTTTCATTGCATATAGTACAATCTGGTAGGGATTTGGCATGAATTCTTGCATAAACATTTTTTGTATGAAAGAGAAAAGATGAAATTCCCGACTAAGTTTTATTGTTTCATACTTGAATTGAAAGTAATTCTAGATTAGAAAAGGCTAGGGAGAAGGTTGAAGGAAAATTAAGTTCAATCTAGCCATGGAAAACTGATATAAGAATCTTTTTAAAGTTCATGCGCACTATTAGAAATTTTTTTTTTTACTATGCACTCTGATGAAGCAAAATAAGACAAGCCCTCTGTTATTTTGGGTACTGTATCTGATACTCTGCATTTCTTGAGGAGGAGATCTATTTCAAAGAAAAAGTTTTCTGCCAAGTTTTTGCAAAGGCATATTGTTGAAAAAAGAGAGAAATGATGAAATAGAAAGATCACGCCATGAAAAATGCCCCTGATTTGAGTAACCGAGCCTGCTTCACCTAAGACGTGTTGAGGTTCGCACAAAAAGGTGAAGGGTAGTGCAGCATTATGGTTATGCAAATGAAAAAAAAAAGAGAAGAAGAGTTCCAAAGGAACAAAAGAAAAAAGGCAGACAAAAGCTAGTATATTTAAATGCTCTGATCTGAGAGGTGCAGGGTTGAAAGGTACTTACTTGGAATAGTAAATGGGGGACGCAATTGTCTTAACTGCAGATTTGGAATTACACATGCACAAGTGCTATTGAACTTTGATTTGTATTCTTAAGTCATGTGCTTTAAATTTCCAATCTAAAGCTAGTATGAGCATTAATGATTCTGGATTCCTAATCTTTGGTTGATTCTATGAAAGAAGAGCTGGATATAAGAGTATGATCTTTGTGAACTCTTGTTGGTCCTTAATTTTAATTTAATTATATTGCTAAGGGACTAGCAATGAGTAAGTTGGGGGTGTGATAAATGCTATATTTTACATCATAATTTACATCACATCCATCATCTTTGAGCATTATTTGAGTATATTTGTGCAACATGCGCATTAATTATATTCTCACACATTATTTGGGTCTTCATGTATTTTATCATCTTTTTGAGCTTAAAAGATCATGTGAGAAATATTTAAATATTTGCACAATTATTTTGGAGCTAAATAGGTTGATATTTTAATTTTCAGGAAACAGCGACCTAGATCAAGGCGCTATTTAAATAACGACAGATGCAAGGGCGCGTCTTCAGAAAGAAGCGACAGTGTCACAGGCGTCAATTCATTTGAAAGAAGAAAGTGAAAAAAAGAAGAAAACGAATTAGCGCCCGAGATGAGGTCGCTACTCATTGAAAGGATGCCCAAAGTGAAGGTCGTCAATTCCTATTTTACGAAAAATGTGGAAATAGCAAAATATGGAAAAAAGAAACTGACGCCCGAGTGAAGAGGTGCTACTTCAAGAAAGGACGCCCTAGATTAAGGCGTCATTTAAAGAAACGACCCAGAGGAAGTCGCTATTTCAAATTCAGCCAGAACCGGCAACTGCAGTTCCCGATCGAGCTATTCTTCCTTGTTTTGATTTATCTACGAAGAAATAGTGGAAAGGAGGACTCTATTATGAGTAAGGACTCTATTGGGGTAATGATCCATTGCTGGAAATAAGGATATGCATCAAGATTGGAGTCCACGGTCGAAGGAAACTGCCGAATGCCATTAAAAGGATGCCATGGTCGCAGGGTTACGAAGAGAACAGTTTGGAGATCTGCCTTAGGGATTAATTTCGAAGCCTTTCCTTTCATCTTTTGTAGTTGAGTTCTTCATCAAAGTTCTTCGTTTTCCCGTCTTATACAAATTCTTCTTCTTGCTCATCTTCTAATTCTTTCATGTTTTATGGTATAATTAGTTTTTCAAATCTCTGTCTACGATTTTTACTGTTCACCCGATTTTCATACTTTCTGTTCTTCATCATTTTTCTCCCCCTTCTGGTCCGTATCTCTCTATGTGTTCTTCATGAAAGTTGTGCGTTTTTGAAAGTTCTTCAACTTCTTATTTTACCACTTCGTCCAAATCTTCACCGTTTTCAAGCTACAGTCAATTTTCTAAAGTTCAGATTTTTAGAGTTCTGCACTGTTCATCCGCGACCACCTCCTGTTCATCCTCCATTTTCTCCACCTTCCTCTCGTTTTTAAACTCTGAAGTCTTCACCAATATTCTTCCCCTTCTCATCTTCTACAACTTTCATGTTTATCATTTTTCCTAATTACTTCTTATTTTAAAGTTATTCTTCCTCCAATCTCCCTCTATTTTTACCAAAATTTTGTTTACTGCACGTTTCCATCTTTTCCCACGAACCTCCTTTCTTCTCTCTGTTTACAGCACACTCTCACACACATCATACGTGGTTTTTAAACTTTTTCTTCCACCTTCCTCTCTTCATCTCCCATATTTCATCCATATATCCCTTGGGCGGATTTTCATCTCTTGATCCTCTCATGACGTCGGCATCCTAGGCGGGGCGGCATCCAAGGCTTGGCAAAGGAGGCGGCGTTGCTCTTCATCCATTGGCTCTCAAGCTCTTTTCTTTTTCATGTTCTAAGTTGTGCTTTTAATTTTCATTTACATTGTACTTGCCACCTCCTAAGGTAATAAAACTCATTTTTCGCATATTATGGTTGGCTTAATTTTCTCTCTCTATCTCCTCCAATTTCTCTTCTTAAACCCTCTCAACTTCTTTAATTAAGTTTTCCTTGTAGTTTATTTTCTTTAGTCTTAATCACACTCAAAACTCGGTTTTCAAAAGCACAAAGTGATTTTTCCAACTTGTTCAATAAAGATTATTTCTCCTCGTGGGATCGACTCCGCTTACCACTATATTCTTAATTTTCTACCTTTTAAAGTGAGTGAGTGTGAATTATTTAAATTGTGGCACGGCTTTCTTAACGACGCTAGTCGGTGCGCATCAACAGACTTGCCTATGCGAAGCCACTGTACAGACATTGAAAACGTGAAGCCAGTGTACAGACTTGAAGAACAGTTCAATGTATTGACTTAGCGTTGTATAGACTTGGCTTTGAACGCTTGAGCTGAATACAATGTACAGACTTTGAATCAAACCGATGTATATACTTGAATGGGCATGGAGTGTATAGACTTGAGAGATTGAACTAAAGAGTCGACGCATCAGCTCAAGGAGTTGACGCACTGCTGTGGAGACTGTGCAGACAGAGTGTAGACAGAATTAAGTAGAGCATGTTATCTGACAGCCCTATGAACTCCATACATTTACATGATAAAACATGAATTTATCGTGCATATAAAAGAAAGCATTATGATCAGAGAATGACTGAATAATAGCATGATGACACACAACAAGATGACTCGCAGTGATTAACTCACATCAAAAACCAATCATCAAAACCATCATCAAAACCACAGGGGCACAACAATCTCCCCCCTTTTGATGATGGCAATACTACACTGTGAGTAATGCTGATGACACAAACTATTCTCCCCCTTTGACTTTATCAAAAAGAAAATAGTTTGAGAAATTATAGCACGTATAAAAATTCAGTCAATTTCTCCCCCTTGCAAGAACATGATTCTCCCCCTTTAAGAGTTTCAACAAAAGCATGAGTTAGAGATGATCAAAAGGAACCTGCATGCACTGATTGAATGATATTCTCCCTCTTTGGCAAACAATCTCCCCCTTTGGTATAATCAAAATAAACCATGGGAAGGGGTATGAATGTAGATGCAGATACCAGAAATATGAATGCAAGAGCACAATTCTTCTCCTTCTATGCAGCATGATGCATATGACAAGGAGGCTCCCCCTCAATAAATGGAACCTTATGAAATGAATGAGAAGGAGACCACAGGGGCAAACAAGGAGAAGTTCAGGTCAATGAGCAGAAGAGGTTCAATTAGCATATTTTTAAAGAAGCTCCAATCTCAAAAACTTCAGTCAGATTTTCAGAGAGATATCAATCTCATAAATCCAAAACATAAGTTTTTCAAAGTCTTCCATTTTAAGGGCTTATGAATGAGCTTTATTGAACAGCATGGTTTAAACATGATGTATGTAGAGTTTATCAATAAAATTCTGTATTGATATCTAAAACCATGGTTTAATAAAAATGAACCAAGCCCTCATATTTATCTTGATAAAACTCCCTTTCTCTTACACAATCAAATTTATTGACTTCTTTCAGAATTACATGCATTAGTATTGAGATCAAGCAATTATGAAGTCATATGATTTTATCTAGGGTTGTAGCAATTTGATTTTAGCATCAATATTCAGATATTTCAATTCGTTCAACAATTTTTCATGCTACAAATTTTACGAGCACTCTAGTTCAGTGCACACCTTGTAACTAGAGGATATACCTTGATCAGAGGCCAATATCCCTAAGCACTTAGTGTGACTAACTGTCATGCTTTATATGAACAGAGATAGCATTTACACATCATGACACACTGCAAATCATTTCTTGATGAGTGAGTTGTATTTCTCAGTGTGCATGCCATTGCTCTGCCTGAATTTCAATTAAACTTAATCAGAGTTAACTATGGTACCTCATGACACAGTCCTTTGGACATGTGTTTCTCAGTGACCAAAATCATTGCTCTGATAGAAAATACCCTTTAGACATTTCAGAAAAATTCATTTGCTTCAAATCAATAACAATTTCATGTACTTAACCAAATAAAGTCATGTATTCAATAATGTAGATTTCAGAAGATAAGATTTTACAAGACACAGCATGAAACAGATGGTTAAGGTTTATTAAACATGCTTCAGATATTTTTAAGAGATTTTAAAGCCAAACTCATTGAATACATTAAACTTAAACCACATGAGTTATTTCAGTCATTCATAAAAACGTATAATAGAAGATTTTTAGTTCAAAAGTTTTCAGATTTATGATCGAGATAGCCCATTGAAATCTTTATGAAAGACTGATAGAATTTTGAACTCAAATGATACCAATTGATAGGAGAAATACCAATTGTTAAGAGAGATTGTGAAGCTCAAGGTTTTCAGAATATGATCAAGGTTTGTCAACAAACTCAATAAGAAATGATATGCAATGAGTTCTGACAAATGTATGCATTTGACAACCTATATGCAATGCATTGACTCCCCCCTCACAATATGCATTCAGACAATCTTTTTGGCATTTTTCATGAAATGCAATGCAATTAACTACATGCATGCAAGGACTCAACACTGAATGCTATGCAAGGACATGCAATTAACTCCCCCTGAAAACATACAATGTTTGCCATGAGACACTGAACATATGACTTTGATTCATGCACATTCAGACTGTCCTAACCAGCAAAGTGACCCATGGTACTAGGCGGAGCACTTGGTCTAAAAGACCACCTCACACATAGTACGAACCTCCAGACAGACTTCCCTGCCTTTTGGTACCTTACCATTTATATACCATTGAGGTCATGCATGATAATTCAACATGCAGTCCTATGTGTAAATCAGATTTTCAGTGAACAATGCAATAGACTGTTTTCAAACAGCATTCATATGCAGTTCAGATTTTTCAGAATGTAATTTGTTTTCAGAGTTTATGCATTTCAATAATTATCAAACAACTACAAATGGCAGATATGCAAGAATACATCAAATCGGATATGCAATGAATTTCAAAACAGGAAATGCAGAGAGATTACCTGAAAAGTTCAGAAGGGGTTTTCATTCTTGAGTGCCTTGGATCATTACCCCTTTTATTCCAGTCCCAAGGCACACTTGCAAAATAAAGTTTATTTTGCACAAACAGGTACCCAAGAAGTCTTGGGTCCTGACATGACATTATCACTTCTAGCAGGTTTTCTCAGCACATTTTTAACTTGATAGCAAGGAGCAACAGTTTTCAGATCTGATTTATGCACATTCCTGTTAGCATGAGTTCTATGTGCATACACATGAGATTTTCTGTTAACAGAATAAAAATTCTGTTTACCAAAACCAGTTTAGTTTTGATATCCTGCCAGCCAACAGGTTGCAGCCCTGTGACCTGGCTTCCCACAGTTATAACATGAATGTTTTACAAATTGTTTTACAGAGAATTTAGCATGTTTGAGATTCACATTTCTACCCTGAATATGCCAACAGTCCTTGACTGTATGGCCATGCTTCCCACAATGGGAGCAGAAAGGGGACTTTCTTCTAAAAGAACTTGCCCAACATTCAGTGGCCTTGTGCCCAAGCTTGTTACAATTAAAACATTTGACATGCTGGTTCAGAGAAGCAGTTTTGTTTATATTAAAAGCATGTTGGTTAGCATAAGATTTAGCATGATGTGAGAGTGGTTTTTTCTTTTCATTAGCAAACCAACATTGAGCAAATGTGTGGCCTAATCTACCACAATGAGAGCATTCACTTTTCTTTGAATGAACAGCAGGTTTTTTATCATGATATTTCCTAGCATTCATCATTTCAGCATTCAAATCATCCAGTTTGTTTAATTCACACGCATGCATCAAATGGCCAATTCTATGGCAGTAATAACATGACATTTTCTTTTTCTGAACCTCATGATTTCTGACATGAGTTTTCCTGACATGCATTATACTGGCATTCATGTCATCTTTTCCTTTCAGTTTGCATTTATGCATTTGATGACCAGCTTCATGACACTTAAGGCATGACATGAGTTTCCTGTTAGCATGAGATTTAAAAACATGATGCATGTAAGTAGTAGAAGCCATTTTGTTCTTTCCTTTTTTGTTTTTCAGTTGGCTTCAGAATTCTTTGAGCAGCAAATTGAAACACTGAAGGATTGGCTGAACTAACAGAGGCAACATTTGAAACAGCTGAAGTTTGAATCTTATTTTCAAAACTATTTTTCTTGGTTGGGTTATAGCCCAACCCTTCTTTTTGAAAATTGACTTTAACACCTAGCAGTTTATCTAGATTTTCTTGACCATCAACAAATTTGGACAAAGAATTTTTCAAGTCATGAATTTCATTTTCCAAAGAGACAATCAATAATTCAGAGTTGGCAATTTCTTCATCACTATTTGCAAGTTTATCATTAAGTCTTGAATTCAAAATCTTAAGATTCTCAACTTCAATTTTAAGATTATCTGAGCTCTCTGAATTGTCCAATAACACACTCTTCCTTTTTCAAACACAAGAAGCCTCTCAGCCATACTACTGTTCAACATTTTCAGTTTTTCAATTTCTTCCTTGAACTTGTCATTCTGAGTCAGTTCCTTTATTAAGATCTGATCTTCACAAGGTGGTTCAAATTGTTGATTAGCTTCAGATTTTTCAGTTAGCAGTTTATTTTCTCATTCAAGGTTTCTAACTTTCTAAACATTTTCTTCAATGATTTTCCTGAGAGAGTCATTTTCAGATTTAAGTTCATTCAGTTCTGAGTTAACAGATACTTGATTCTCAAGCTCACGAATCTCAGATATAGAAGCATCATTTGTTTGTTTCAATTTTAAACAATTTTTACATGAAGAGGAATTTGCACTGTTTAACCTAGTACCCTTTTTCAGTTTCTTATGTTCCCATTTTAATTTTTCATATAATCCCAACAAGTCAGCATAAGTATTTTCCCAATCATCCACAGTACAATGTTGGAAAGAGTTTACCTGATCATCATTGTCCTCTTCATCACTTTGATTGTTGCTGTGATCAGTCCCATTGGCCATCATGCAGGCGTCCTTCTTTGACTGGAAAGCTATCTTCAGTTTGTCCAGGATTTCGGCGGCTGACCTGCAATGATAAAAACACGAGTGTAAGGCCTTGTCAGTGGCAGCCTTCATAATTTCCATAGCCTTCATGTTTTGATCACACATGTATCTATCACTGTCAGTCCATTTGGACGTTTTCTTTGGCAGTATGTGTGGACCATGCGAAATCAACTTCCACAGATCCGGATCAAGTTGTTTAACATAGGTACGCAGACCTCTAAGCCACAACTTAAATCCAGAGCCACTAAAGATCGGTGGATGCTTCATTGAAATCAGTTCAGGAGTAAAACCAAGCAATAAAACCCAATCAGAAATGCACCTATCAGACCAGCAGGATCCCCTACAGATCGTTGAATCTGGAGAAATAGGGAACCGCTCTGATACCAATTGTTAAGATCGGTGCAAGGATTCAGAGGGGGGGTGAATGAATCTCACCTTTAAAAACTTTTCGCTAAATAAAAGACTCGAACACTATCCAGGCAGAACAAGCAATCTGATGAACAAGTTGAATATTCTTTTAAACAAAAGAGCAAATATGTAACTGGCGCCCAAATAACCAACTAGCGGAAGCAGCACAAATGAGAATAAGAAAGCTCAAGACAATCTGTGAAGGGTGGTAGGAGATATGGAAGAACACACTACAAGCAAACCACAGAACAACAGGTTTTTAGGTGATTCGGTCCACAGACCTACGTCCACCCCTCACTCCCAACCGGAGTGAGGCTTCCACTAGCATAAGCTAGAAACCGTAGACTCAGTCTGCAACAGGTGCTGACACACAGCTTGACCAGGGGAATAAACTCCCCTCTTCCTCCCAACCGGAGGGACACCCCAAGTGACTCCCAGCCACTTGGAAACCAGAGGTCGAAGACCTCTCTTCCTCCAGACCAGGAGGGACCCCTGGACTTGCAACCCACAAGCCCAGAACCGGAGACAAGTCTCCCTTCCTCCAAACCGGAGGGAACCCACAAGTAGCTCCCAGCTACTTGCAACCGGAGATCAGATCTCCCTTCTCCTGACCCACCAGGAGGAACCCGACCTCAGTCCAGAGGATCGGAAGTACAAAGCTAACTAGAGAAACAAAGGGGAAAATAAGGAAACATAAAAAGCACAGCAACAAAAGCTGGAAATGAAAACACAATAGTCGTTCTGGATTTGATCCACGAACAGACTGAACAGGTCTTCAATAGACTCTCTCCTCTTCTTCTTTTCTTCCTCTTCTTTCTTCATCTCAGCTCACGCAATCTTTCTCTTCTGCTCTCACTCTCTATTTTCTTCTCTTTCGCAGGCTCTCCATGTCTCTTCTCTTTCTTCTTCTTCTTCTTCTTCTGCTTCCTTCTTCTTCTCTTTTTCTGGATCGAAGGGCTTTCTGCTCTCCAGGCTTCTTCTTCGATCAGTCTCCATCTGAAGACGAAGGCTCCAATATATACCAACAGCAGTGGGGAGATAGGGCGTGTGCTTCCCACGCCTTCCGTCCAGAAGATTCCTTCTCGGATCACGTGCTCAGCACCCACCTCGGATCACGTGTCAGGTGCCAACTTCACGTCACGTGCCCATTCATCAGTACGCTCAGCAACTGGAGTTGAGGTGGCGTCAACACACTTGCTCCAAAGGGTTGACGCAGCCTTCAAAGACATTCGACCAGCAAAACTCAAGTCTGCTACGTTGACTCCATCAGCCTGCTGCGTTGACGCATCGGTGATCCAATGATCAAGTCTTCAGCAGATGGGCGTGCTGCGTCGACGCTCTCAATCAATGGCGTTAACGCAGTGAGGCATTCCAGTAAGCCATTAGCTTCGTCTCTTTAGCTGTTGCGTCGACGCTGCTCAATTGTGGCGTTGACGCAGTGGAATAGCCTATGAAGGTCTCTGCTTCTTTAACTGCTGCGTCGACGCTGCTTGCTTGTGGCGTTGATGCAGTGGAAGATATCGTGAAGGCTTCGTCAACTGATGCGTGGACGCTTTAATCTCCCAGCGTTGACCCTGTTCCCTTCAGCAACAAGAATGAAGTCATAAGATTTAAGTATGTACATTGCAGTGTATACTTTGTTGTATAGACTTGTGAAGGCGAATGCAACGTACAGACTTGCCCAATGTGTTGACTTCAACAAAGGAGGCAACGGCTATATAGACTTTAAATCCTAAAGGCAGTGTATAGACATTGAAGAACAACAACCAATGTATGGACTTTACAATGCAAACAACAATGTATAGACTTCATGTAAAAGCCCAATGTATAGACATTGAATTCGAAGACCACTGTGCAGACTTTGAGTGTTAGGGCCAATGTATAGACTTGTAAGCCCATGTGGATGTATAGACTTGAACGTGCACTGTGGATGTATAGACTTGACTGAGTGAAGTTGATGTACAGACTTGCCTATGCGAAGCCACTGTACAGACATTGAAAACGTGAAGCCAGTGTACAGACTTGAAGAACAGTTCAATGTATTGACTTAGCGTTGTATAGACTTAGCTTTGAATGCTTGAGCTGAAGACAATGTACAGACTTTGAATCAAACCGATGTATATACTTGAATGGGCATGGAGTGTATAGACTTGAGAGATTGAACTAAAGAGTCGACGCATCAGCTCAAGGAGTTGACGCACTGCTGTGGAGACTGTGCAGACAGAGTGTAGATAGAATTAAGTAGAGCATGTTATCTGATAGCCCTATGAACTCCATACATTTACATGATAAAACATGAATTTATCGTGCATATAAAAGAAAGCATTATGATCAGAGAATGACTGAATAATAGCATGATGACACACAGCAAGATGACTCACAGTGATTAACTCACATCAAAAACCAATCATCAAAACCATCATCAAAACCACAGGGGCACAACAAGGTGCGCAGCTAGGATCTAGAGGGGGGGTGAATAGATCCCTTATAAAAGTTTATGACCTATTAAAAACTCTATATCAATAGAGATGAGAACCACCAGATAAAGATGGACTGAGCAGTAAACTAATGCTCTCACGGAAGCAAATCTATCAAGTAAAGCATTCGCTCATGAAGCAACCTGTGAAAGGAGGAAGGAGACAAGGAGCAATCTCACAAACAAACCACACTTGGACAGTAGATTTTAGGTGGTTCGGTCTGCTACCCACAGACCTACGTCCACCCCTCACTCAACCCGTGTGAGGCTTCCCTTGCACAAAGCAAGAATGCAGACTTAGTCTGCAACAACCGCTGATACACAGCTTAACCCAGAGGAACACACTCCGCCCTTCTTCTGAAAGACCCA
The DNA here is from genome assembly GCA_022559845.1 of Amorphophallus konjac. NCBI lineage: Eukaryota > Viridiplantae > Streptophyta > Magnoliopsida > Alismatales > Araceae > Amorphophallus > Amorphophallus konjac. The sequence continues at coordinate 61,038,733 of CM040120.1, read as the reverse complement.
GAAGGAAAACGTGAACAACTTGCAGCTGCTCACAACCCAGAGGAATGAATCCTTTCTTCTTCTGCTACATAGAAGGAACCCGGAGAAACACTTCTCCCTTCCTCTGAAACCACAGAGGGAACCCCGAGAAACACTTCTCCCTTCCTCTGAAACCACAAAGGGAACCCGACCCCTGAACAGGATGTCAGAAGTACAATGAAGAAAATGAAAAGAAAACAAAAAATGCTGAACTGAAACATCGCAAAGAAAGCTCTCAATGTGAAACCAGGAATGTAGCTTCCTATGGAAGCACTTTGACTATAATGTGGGACTTGGCTTGGCTTCTCTTCCTCTTCCTCTCAACACTCTTTCTATTTCTCTCTGAACTACAGCAACTCTCTCTCCCTCAGATTCTTCTCTCCTTTTTCTTCCTCTCTTCCACTCTTCTATTTTTGTCACGTCCCGAGCGCGGAAGATACTCGGATGCGTGACGCGTCTATATAGATCGTGTCATTAGAGCGATAAGAATTTTAACATACAAAATTTCAGAGTGCGCAAATGGCTAAAAATCTAATAAATTCTAATAGTCCAAGTGATGTTTATTTGATTAATCAAAGGAAATAAAGATATTCCATGACAAATTTTTAAATTTTGAAAGCCAAACATTAGGGTACACGACTTAACATAAAGTTTATACCACTAACTGACATAACTGGGAATACAAGGTAGACTCAAATAAATTCAAAGACTCGACTAGCTAATGATAAATGGATGGCGTTCTAGCACTCTTCACTAGGCCTCAAACCCATTCTTGTTGCTATCCGAATCACCTGAAAATGTTAGGAAGTAACTGGATGAGCGAATCGCTCAGTAGAAATTACATCTCATATTCGAGCAATCTTTACGTGAATTACAATTTACATGTATTATCAGTATGGCTATGCATGACGTACGTATAAAAGAATCGGGTATGCAGGTATATCTATACATGATGAACAATAAGAGATCAAGAGCTATATACAGAGAGTATATCAAGATTTCAAGAATTTGACTAGCAGTATTTCAAGAATTATAGATGTAAATGCCACTTCGGGTCTAGCAGGGATTCATGTACGATTACGAATTCAAGTGCAAGTATGTACTCATGTACAAGTATATCTCAGGTACGAGCAAGTAAAATTTAATTCAAGCAAGTAAAGTTAAGTACGTATCAGTAGAATTGGCTATTTCAATCAAGCAAGTATTTCGCCCTTTCTCGGGTCACAAGTCAAGTATTGCCCGTTCCGGGCCACGCAAGTCAAGTCAAGTGAGTAAAGAGAGAGAGAGTAGGGTGGAGTGTCTCAAGTCAAGCAAGTACTCCGGTGCAATGCTAAACACCGTGGTCAATAAACTCACATGGGCACAAGTACCTTCGGGTGCTCCTCCCAGGACCAGATCGGGCCCTATATGCACAGCATTTCATGTATTACTTTTGACATCCACTCTCATTTTATAGCCAATATAGAGTTTCAAGGGTTGCCTTAGTAGGATATACAAGGTAGATTTTTATGGAATGGAATTCAAGGACTCATAATATGCAAGAAAATGACTTAGGGTTGCGTCGGTATAAACCACAATAGAAATGAAGGAAAAAGTATCAATTTATATAATTTTTCCTAAACAAAACTCTAGATAACTGTATAGTAAGGTTAAACAAAAGTTAGAACATCCCATAAGGGCCATTATGCAGTTATGCCAGTTTACTATTTAAGAATACTATTCAATTACTATTTAGATTACTATTCATTACTATTAACTACTATTCATTGAAATTACTATTCACCTCCAAATGACGCCCTGGATTAGGTCGTCAGCTTTGTGAATGACGAAAGTCGTCATTCCTAAGTTTATGTATATATTAATCATTTAGTATATTAATCCTCCATGTGAAAAATTTAATAAATGTGAATTATGATACCTAATCTGATGCATGAGCATACCGTTAGATTCCTTATATTTTTCTCTACCTACCTACGTGTCTATATAAAAAAAAAATTTATTTGGAAAAGTGATACTATTAATTGAAATAGTGACTTTTATATACTATTCATACCGTAAAATTTTCTCAAAAATAGAAAGTAAGGATATGGACAGGTAGAGGACATTCTCGGGAGTTCAGAATCATGCTCATGTGAAATTGTTGGGTTCTACTATTTAATAAATTGAGGTGATTTACGCTGGGAAGGTACATTCTGTGACTCAAAATACTATTCAAATATTATTTATTTTTAATACTTTCAATAAATCAGGAATTAAGTAGATGGTTAAATAGAGAAAAATATGAGGGTTCCAGAACCATGTTCATGCATGAGTTTCGTGATTAGGTTAAAAAAGTTATAATTGTCTGAACATGGTGGTTCTACATTATGAGTCACAGTTTACTATTTAAACACTATTCATTTTTAATTCTTCAAATAAATCAGGAATCGAAGACATGGACATGTAGAGAAAAATTTCAAGGTCACAGAAATATGTTCAGTCAAAATTTTCATGGTCCGGTTTATTAGTTATAGGTTTTTGAATGTTTTGATTTATTGGTTTCTAAAAATTTGAGGAAAATGAATTGACGACATTGGTCATGGCGTCATCTAATGGACGACTGTTTGAACAGTCGTCACTTTTGTAATTGACGTCCTGGGCAGGGGCGTCATTTACAAAACTGTTTCACTATTCATGTACTATTCATCCGTGTTAAAATATTCTGAATCAGGAAATTAAATTGACAACATGGGTCATGTCTTCAATTAATTGACGACTGTTTGAACAGTCTTCAATTTAGTAATTGATGCCCTGGTCAGGGGCGTCATTTACATATAATGGTAATTATTCATGCACTATTCATGTACTATTCATCCGTTAAAAAAAAATATTCTGAATTGACGACATGGGTCATGTCTTCAATTTTATAATTGACGACTGTTTGCGCAGTCTTCAATTTAGTAATTGACGCCCTGATCAGGGGCGTCATTTACCATGGTTCACTATTCATGTACTATTCATCAATGTAAAAAAGAATTCTGAATCAGGAAGTAATCATATGAATATGTTAAGAAAAATGTCAGGACTCCAGAAATGTGTTCATTTTAAAATTTCGTGCTTTATTTAAATAGTTATAGATTTTTGAATGTGTTGAATTATCAATTACTCAAAATCCAAGAAATCCTAGTCAGGGGCGTCATTTACAAAACTGTGTCAGTATTCACATACTATTCATGCACTATTTATCTATATAAAAATATTCTAAATCAGAAAGTAATGATACGAATATGTCGAGAAAAATGTCAGGATTCGAGAAACATGTTCGTGCAAAAATTTAGTGCTTTAATTTGATAGTTATGGATTTTTGAATGTGTTGAATTATCAATTACTCAAAATCCAGAAAATTAAATTGATGACATTGGTCATGTCGTTAATTAATTGACGACTGTTTACACAGTCTTCAATTTTGAAATGGACGCCCTAGTCAGGGGCGTCATTTTCAATGCCCCTGTGTGTTTAACACGTTAACAGAGGCTATAATTTAAGGATTTAAGACTGAAAACTAGTGTGATAAAATCCGTTAAAAAGCTCATGAAATCATGCTAAAAAAATCATGATAACAGTATGTAACGAGCTATTAACCGATGTATAACATGGTATTATTCTGGGTCATGGTATATATATATATATATATATATATATATATATATATATATATATATATATATATATATATACATAGCATGGTTGACTAGTTGATCGAACTCTAAATATGCATCAATTAATCTATTAGCTACTAGTTAGGCAAGGATTTGAGAACACCTACCTCTGTGAAGTGACAGGAGTTGACAGGAGAGGAAGAAGCAGCCCTTCCCTTCCTCTGTAACTCTTCAGAACTTGTTCCTGTATCTAGCCGTCGAACTAACCAAATAGGGAGAATAGAGTGTATTTTATAACCTTAGGGTCGACAGGATGGGAGACAAGATCCAGAATTATAGGGTATTTAGTGGGTTGACAGCCTACGCAGGCTGGAAGGATAGAATGATCGTGATAATTGTCGGAAAAGAAATGACGCCCCAGAGAGAGTCGTGTATTTCATAAGTTAAGATTTTCATATTAAACTTCAAAGATTTTTATCTTTAAAAATTGATGGAATTTGTTTGTGAAATTTCAGGGGTGAGACCCTTACATTTTTCTCTATTTTTACATATAATTTTTTTTTAAAAATTCTTTTTAAATAAAAAGTGGCACTATTCATGTCACTATTCACGTTTAGGAAATAACGACTTAACATATGTCGTTATTTTGAACGGAGATTTTTGTATTCACTCGACACTAACTAAAATTGTCTATATACCATTTCTCACTTTCTAAATTATGTTTATCCTTTAACACTTCATCTATATACCCTTATTTCTTCAAAATAATGATATAATGTAAAAGTTGAAATATGAAAATTTCTAAATTATGAAAATATGAATTGGCATCTTGTAAAAGTGATGTTTAACCTTTAAAACACTATCTATATAACCTATTTCCTATTTCTTTGGAATAGTGTAATATTAATTTCCTAAGTGATTAAAAATATAAATTGGCATTTCTAAAAATATAATTTGGCATCTTCTAAAGCATCTATAGGTAATTAAATGTTTTAAATGGTTAATCCAATAGAATTAGAATATGAGTTCAATGATTAAATTTATATATATATATATTTCTATTTTAAAATTCTCGGGTGTTACAATTTTCTTCTAGACATGGCTTAGCTCCTCTATCCTCTAGAGGTAGGTGCTCTACTGATCGAATGTTCTCCCTTATATCACCTTTCTCTTCTCCTTCTACAAACTGGGCTTCATGTCTACCTATTTGTTCTCCGCGCCTTTTTCCTTGCTATCTTCTTCGAACCTTTTATCTCATATGCTTGTCTCTCGTCCGTGAGAGCATGTCCCTCAAGCGCTGCTTATGGTTCCAACATCTTTTTCTTTTTGCATGCATGGTACGAGCTTTGTAGACTCTGATTTGGTAGGAAGAAATCTGGGCCGTCCAGATCTGCAGAATGCTTCGAGATCTTGGGAAGAGTGGCCACTGATTGGCCCAAAAGAGATATGGTACACTGGCTTCCCATTGGCTTGCCAATGAGCTTCATGCAGTACACAACAGATTGAGCTTCTTCTTCCTCAAGGCAAAACCCATTTTCGGATGAAACCCTATCCAGGAGTTCTGTAATTGGTCTAGCTGTAAAGATGGGAATATTTTCTGCCAGAAGGTCTTCTAGAACATTGAACCAATGAAGCACGTCCCTTTCAATCACTTAGACTTGGACTATTGGACCCAGATCCTTCTCACATGCTAGCACGCAAAGGACGCCTCCGGAGTTCACACTGAGTGCGTCGACACATTGCCCATGTAGAGTCGACGCATCCTTCTTCGAACTGGCCACTTGTTACCGCTAGGCAGAGGAGCCTTCGCCTTAATATATTTGTCACCCTTAGGTGTACATATTTCACATTTAGGTATACATTTTTCACCCTTAGGCGTTGGTTAGCCGTCGCCCTTGCTCTGCTCTTCTTTTCATCAGCTTCAACGGGATAGGAGTCGACTTGAGCAGGTCCCAAAGTCGACTTCCCTCCTTGTAACTTCTTCAGCTGTCAAACTAATGTGTTGACTCCTAGGTCATAATATGTAGACTTCATGTTGAGACTGTGTTGACCACAAGTTGTGTTGACTAGTCCACCTACTGTTGACTTGGGCTTTGCTTGAGAGAGCTGACTGTTGACCTTGACTGTAGATGCTTTGACTGGTGCCAACATTGACTGGGGTCAGTCTTGGCTTAGTCAACATTGACTGGAGTTGGCTCTCCTTCAACGATCATACGTTCTAAGCCCTGTTGCCTTCCAAGCCAGCCAGTTTACACAGGTAAACATCCATTTTTCACACTTACAAGCTATTTGTCTGCCTTAGCTCACATCAGTCACCCTTAGCTAGAAAAGACCTTGGCCTCTTATTTAGTTCTTCAACTCTTACAAGCTTCAACATGCCTGCGTCGACCCCAGAGTCTTACAGTGTTGACGTAGCTTCTTCAACTTTGCAAGCTTAATATACCTGCATCGACCACAGAGCCTTACAGTGTCAACGCAACTTCTTCATTTTACAAGCTTTCAGCTCTAGCACACATTATTCACCCTTACTAGGCTATTTTTCACCCTTATAGCCTATTTTTATTGATGACCACCTATTTGTCACTGTTAGCCATAGGAAGCTATCGCCTTTGCTCTGCCTTGTGCGATTCATCTTTCTGCTGGCTTGCAACATAGCTGCGTTGATTCCATCTTCACAAAGTCTTCATCTTCATCATTTCTCATACTTGATTTAGCATTTGTTTGAAGCCTTGCATTGACTTCAATGTGGCCTTGGCTCATGCTTCTGCTGCTTAGGGCGAAGCCATTGAGCTACTGATTTGCACGAGCTGGACTTCAGAAAGAAGATGTTGCCGGTTCTGCTCAAACCCAACACAATGAAGACATTAGACTGAAGATTAGTTTGATCCTTTGATCTTGAAAGAGCTTGATCAGGGTCGTCCAATGCTTAAGGGAGCTCCAGAATCAAGGTAGTAGGGTTAGGAAACCCATATCAAGTTAACTTATTTGGACAAGCTTGGTCGCTCTTCATTCTTCACTGCCAAGAGCTATTTGTTACCGTTAGGGAGTTATTTTTCACTGATAACGGCTATTTGTTAGCTCCAACGAGCTATTTGTCACCCTTATCACCCGGTAGCCGTCGCCTTTGAAAGGCTTCTTTAGCTCATGTGACCAAGTCGACTTCAAGGCAGCTCAAGTCGACTTCACTTCAATGGTTTCCATGTTTTCAGCTCCGACAGCCACATTTCAGCCCTATCAGCCATTTTACACCCATAAGGACCTATTTGTCACCACTAATTGGCATTCTTCACCCTTGTCTGCCCATTTGTCAGCGATAACAAACTGTGCTGTCTGTCCTTTGATTTCACACTTCTGGCCATTCTTTAACAAAATTCTAACCTGTCTTCACAAGGCTCATGGAAATTCATGTATTAACATTATCAAAACCATTTGTCAGCATCAAAAACATATGTGTTGACACCCATTTTCAGCCTGCAAGTCGAGTTATTTCTCTTATTCATCTCCGTAATGCTCTGAATTAACCATTATTTTGGAGCCTTCTTTGAGCCTATCTCGAGCCCATGTTTTGACCATTTTTCAAGCCCATTGAGCTTTGGAAGCTTTTATCTTCAATTCCTTAACTTTTGGGCCCGTTTCGGGCCAATTCAGAGCTCAAACGGACGACCGGGACTCGATCGCGTGGAGCCGTGCCACCCCCTCCGGTAGCGGTCTTGGGCAGACCGCTACCTGATGGTAGCGGTCTTCCCTAGACTGCTACCTCCCAAATTGGGCCCATTTGCGCCCGTTCACCCCCAGTCGTCTGGCGGTCACCCTCTAGACCGTTTTCATTCACCTTGCAGTCCTCCCATGACCGTTTTCATCCCCTTACGGTCGCGCAATAGACCATTTTTCCAACAGAGAGTCCGGATGATTCCGAACTCCGATTTCTTCGCCGCAGGACTCTTTGGACTCCTTGTTGACACCACTTTCGAGGAGATAGGCCTCCACCTCGATTTCCATCCTTCTAGGACTCTTATCCTTGCTATTATATCGAGGTTTTATCATTCTAAAATCCTATTTCGAGGATTTATCTCCTAAACTCGGGCTAGGGTTTCTGCACTCCTATAAATAGAACCCAGTTCGCAGGTTGCGAAAGGGGGCTCTTCTTCAACCTGAGACGAAGCCATGTTGCATCTCCGACTCTCCTCTTCGACCTCAGGCTATTAAGGGAAGTATTGTCTATGTTTTCCACGCTCAAGGGCTGTCTATCTCTCTCTCTATTCTTAGTTATTTCTCTCCCAATTTCCAAAATCATCACAAATTCCTATTTTTCTGCTACACATGCACTTTTCTCCATATTGCATAGCATATTCCCACAGTTGTGCTACATGATTTTTCCATATCTTTGTTTCATTATCATCACAATACACACACCTATATTTTGCACCCTTCCACAGGGGTTAAAAACCCTCCCCCGATGCGTTCTCCCTCAATTTCTAACCCTATTTTATCACTCGGGATTGATGCTACACTTGCATGGATCTAATGGGTTTTTTCTCTTATGTTTTGGCTTTGTTTTGCAAGAGAGCATGAATAGGACGTGAGGCCCTCTTCCTCTAGCCGGCTGGAAGGAGAGGAGGTTGATCCCACAAGTTCCCCGCACCCCTTTGTTCAAGCGCGATCAAGTCTTCATCCTTTTCCAAGGTACACGGCGTCGTTCCTCTCCTTTCTCACATCCTTTGGCGTTGTTAACTTTGATAGCGATCACGGTCAGTATTTCTATCTCTTATCACCCTTTGTTCATACTTTCATGCTTGTCCATTGCTTCATATGTTACTAGCATAGTTTGGGGGGGAGGCGGGGTGAACATAAACATCAACATCCTCTATTTTTTTTGGCAATCACGGTGGGACGCCTAGTGCCCATCACGTTATTCATGCTGTTTTGTAAGTTGGGTGTGGGTATGTGCATGTTTAGATAGTGTTTCCTCCATTTGCCTACTGTTCTGGGCATTTTCCAGTTTGTAAGGGCCTTGCGGTCTTCTCCAGGACCGCCAGGCGGGCCTAGTGGCCATCACTGGGCCGCCAGGGCCTTTCTGCTAGCCTTGCGGTCTACCACTAGACCGCAAGGGGGGTAAAAACGGTCATCCAAGGACCACTTTTTGATTCTGGCAGGTCTGCGCATAGGCTCACGGGGGGGGTCTTTCTTGGGCTATTTAGTTGACCTCCCGGGGTCGGATTGCTCTGTTCCTTGGCCCGTTGTGTAGCCCTTTGTATTGTCTTTCCATCCATATATCATTTGCATTATTTGGGTCATGTGTGTATAGTTTAATGATGTGTTCAAGTTTGAGTTTTTTGCATAAAGTCTGCAGGCAGACCCAGGGATAGGTTCACAGGTACGTCTTTCCATGATGATTTGATTGGCTTCCTGAGATCTGATTGCCTGTTTCTTGCTTCCATCTTGTTCCTCTTTGTATTATCTTTCCATCCATATCTTATTCGCATCATTTGGGTCACGTTTGCATAGTTAAATATTGTCTCCATTTTTACATTTTATGCATAAAATCTGCATGCAGGTCCGGAGGCAGACACAAAGGTACGCCGTTTATTCATGGTTTTTCATATCTTTTAGTGCCTGATTGTGCCTATTTTTGTCTTGCATTGTTGTCCTTCATATTGTATTGGATTTCCCACTTTGTTTGCATCCATATCATTGTGTTTGCATAATCAAATCTTGTCTTGATTTTCTAGTTTTAGGCTAGAAATTGCATGCACTCCGGTGTACATAGGGCCATGCATTGCATATCATAGTCGCATTCCTACCTTGGTAAGTGATCCTCTCGCCTCCATATTCCTTGGGGTCGACTAGGTGATCTTATCTGGGACCGTCGTAAGTCCCCGTGAGCCGTGGATTCCCACACGGACGCCGGGCCAATTGTACCTTTCCACCCCTTAGGCTTGCATTTTTGCATACGTGTGCGGGAGTTAACCTTAGTCAACCCAAAGTTTGGACCTTATTCCCTATAGGATTCCTATCTTGAGAGAATTGTGCTTAACATAAAATATTAAAAGGCCCATCAAAACTTTGACAAATAAAAAAATTTCCCATCATTTTAACTTGTTTGACTTGGGTGAAACCCTTCACATTATTTTCTGTTGTTTGGGCTTGTCTAGGCCCATTTGTGGTATTTTGTGTTGCATCCACATATTTTGTTGTTGTTAGGCCCATTTAGGTTAGCCCATTTTGTGTGTCCATTGTCATAGGTCCGTCTTCCCTTGGTCTTTGCATTAGTGGGTCAGCCCCCTCATATTCTCAAGTCCATTAAGCCCTTGGTTCCCGAGCTATATTCTCCGTTGATATCCTTGTAGAAAGTCTCCATTTTCCCTCATGGAGC